>BTHU01000006.1:2707500-3372500 GCA_036184795.1 Tokudaia tokunoshimensis
CAAACACAAGATGAAGGCTCAGAGAGGTAAAGTCAGCATGCCGGGTCACACAGCCATGAAGAGATGGGGTTCGAGCCCAGCTCTGCTGATGCCACTGCTCCGCTGGCGGCCATGCTCCGCGTGGCAGGCGAGCTGAATCAAGGTACGCGCAGCATCCCTTCCTTCTGCCGTCTCTGTTCCCTCGTCTCACCTTGAAGCAGGTTGCTACTATTTATTAAATAGGAAACCCCAGGAACAAAGCCAGGGTTCTGTAATCGCTTCGCTTCCTGCCTGGTCTCTCATCCTGGACTGGGAGGAGGGCGTTTGCCGGCAGGATTTAAAGTGAGTCAAAGATGCTCCAAATCATAATCCACCAAGGATATCAATTGTGCACAAGGGTTGGGGGAGAAAAACGGGTCTGATTTGCATTGGGCAAAGTGGTGATGTCACAGGGAGCAGGTGTGGGAGGAGGGGGGAGGGGGAGGGAGGAGGGAAGAGGGAGGAGGGGTTAGGGAGGGAGCATGAGGGAGGAGGGAGGGGAAGGGAGGGGAGGAGGGGGAAACATGAGGGAGGAGGGAGAGGGGAGGGGAAGGGAGGAAGAAGGGAGGGGAGGAGGGGGAGGGAGGAGGAAGGGAGGGGCAGGGGGGAGGAAGGAGGAGGGAGGAGAGAGGAGGGGAGATGAGGCTCAGGATAGACAATGCCAGGAATGGCTCTGAAATTGAGCTGTTGAATTAAGGAATCAGGAAAATGGCCCAATTACAGCATCAGACGGGGAGAAGTAAGGAATGGAAACTTACCTGGGAAAGGCGCCTTCCACCCAGAGTGCTTGGAGAAGCAGCTGCTGTTACTCTGCCCCCACAGCACATGGGGAAAGAGGCACTGCTGGGGAAGAAGGGAGGGACTGACAGGAGAGAGGCAGAACAGAGAGGGAGACTTGAGGTAGATGCTCAGTGAACTCACTGACTGCCCCAGACCAGCAGACCCCCTGGGGGATCCAAGCTGCCTCAGTTACCCCAAGGCCTCCTGTCCTGACCAGGAGCAATCACCCTCATGCAGGTCCCTAAGGGCTGTCTTCTGGCAATGAGTGCGTCCTACCCATCCCTGAGGGACATCAAGATGGACAGGCCAGAGAAAGGTCAGATCTGACCTACTCTGATGAAACTTGCTGTGTGGCCATCACCAGCACACCTGCCCACTCCAAACCTCAGGGTCACATCTGTGATGTGCGCCTGTCATTGTGCCCTGCTCACCCCCAAGGTTGGTGAAAGGCTTGTATGTGACTGACTCTGAGAAGTCAGTGTGTCCAGAGATAAGACGTCCCTTGTGACCCTACCCTGGTTGGCATCTGCTCTGTGGCTTTCTCCTTACCCAGAAGTCATCAGTCTGTCACAAATAGAACCACTGTGTTCTCAGACTAAGGGAGAAGAGAACTCCTGTCTTACTCCATTCTAGAGAAAACCCCCTCCAGTGGGCCATGGAGCCCATTAGAGACAGGCATGCTGATGTACCATGTGACCGTGGTGTGTGTGTATGTGTGTGTGTATGTGTGTGTGTGTGTGTGTGTGTGTGTGTGTGAGAGAGAGAGAGAGAGAGAGAGAGAGAGAGAGAGAGAGAGAGAGACTGGTCTTAGCTCATGCCAGATGAACCCTGCCCCCCAGAATACTCTTAGTTCACAGAATACTCTGTGAAGCCTCCTCCCATGCCTTCAACCAAGAGAAAGAAACACTGCCCATTGTGTAGTGCACACCCCACGGCTTCTGTTCTACAATGGAGAGTCAGTTGTCCCTCCCTCAGGTCTACAGGCAGTGAGGGCTGTGGCATGGAGGCCAGAACTGCTGAGACCAGGGTCTGGTAGCAGCATCACCTTCCCTGTGGCCTGGGAGGCTTCAGAAATTAGAACCTTCTAGATCAGTGGCTCTCAATCTTCCTAATGCTGTATCCCTTTAAGATAGTTTCTCATGTTGTAGTGACCTCTCAACCATAAAATTATCTCTTTCCTACACCACAACTGTAATTTTGCTCCTGTTACGAATCGTAATGTCTGTTTTTCAATGGTCTTGGGTGACACCTGTAAAAGGGTTGCTTGACATCCCCCCCCCCCAAAGGGTTGTAGGTTGAGAAATGCTGTCCTAGATGAAGTGACTGTGGTCCAGGAGTTCCCTGCCCTGTAGGGACCAGGCACAGGCCTTGCTGGGTTGACCTTTAACATAGTGGAAGATTAGTCAAAGCAATGGGGACAATAGCTGCCCTGGACTCATGAAGGGTCTCTGAGAGGTTCTGTGACTCCTTCTTGGGGCACTGTTTGTGACTGTTTAGATTTGCATTCCAGAATTCGAGGAGTTGTGCTTTATGGTATTGTGGTATTATTTCAACTCGACACAAGCTAGAGTCATCTGAAAGGAGGGAGCCTCAATTGAGAAAATGCCTCCATAAGATCCAGCTGTAGGGAATTTTCGTAATTAATTTGGTAGGGGAGGGTCCTGCCCACTGTGGGTGGGGCCAGACCATTGTGGGCAGGGCCATCCCTGGGCTGGTGGTCTTGGATTCTATAAAAAAGCAGGCTGAGCAAGCCAGTAAGCAGCATCCCTCCATGGCCTCTGCATCAGTTCCTGCCTCCAGGTTCCTGCCCTGTGTGAGTTCCTGTCCTGATTTCCTCTGATGATAAACAGCAATGTGGAAGTGTAAGCTGAATTAACCCTTTTCCTCCCCAACTTGCTTTTGGTCATGATGTTCATCACAGCAACAGAGACCCTGACTCAGACAGATAGCAAAGTCAATAGTAGACATTAAGGTGCCAATGGAAATGTCACCCACCAGCCCCTGGCACCATGTGGTCCTTGGCACTATGTGGCTTCTTACAGTCCCCCTGTGCCAGTAAGTCAGCTTTATCTGTCAAGTCAAGACAACTTCGAGTCACCTGGGAAGAGAGTCTCAGGGAGAAGTTGCCTACTTCAGGTTGTCTGTGGAGGACTGTTTCAATAAACGAAATGGTTGTGACTCAGCCCACTGTGGGTGTCACCATTCCCTAGGCGGGGGTCTTAGATGATGTAAGAGAGTAGTCAAACTGAGCATAAGCGAGTGAGGCTGCGTTCATGGGTCTCAGCTCTAGACTGTGAGTGTGGTGTGACCTGCTTCGGGCGCCTGCCTTGACCTTCCCTCAACGATGGAAACACCTTGTATGTGAGGTCAGGGGCATCCTGTCCCCTCACCAAGCCACCCAGCCGCAGCTCTCGCCTTCTTGTGCACAGCTCCCAGCTGGCATTAATTAAAATCAAGTGGCCTCTGGAGGCAGACAGCTGTGGGGAGCCCAAGTGGACACGAGACGCTGAGGAGCCCCGGGGCTGCCAGGAACCCGACTGTAAAGCATTTCAACTAAAATATATCGATGCCTCCAGGCCAGAATCAGTCCCTGGGTGCCAAGTGGCTTACAGACTGTTTGTGACCTTTGACCTGGCTTAATTTCCACACTCCACACAGAGAAATGCTGCCCGTCCACAGACAAGGCATTGACAGAGTGGCCGAAGCCACAGTGGGGTAAAGGCCTCATTCCAGGCACTGGAGACACAGCTCAGTGAGTGAAGTACTTGCCAAGCTGGAGGGCTTCGGTTTGGGTGGCAGCAGCCTCATGAACAAGAACACAGCACACGCGCACACACACACACACACACACACACACACACACACACACACACACAGTACACACACATATACACACTCACACATATGTACCACACACTCATATATACCACGTACATATGCATATGCACACATGTGTACACACACACTAACATACATTACACACACATACATACACACTCAGATATAGTGCACATACACTCACATATGCTACATACACATACACACATACAGTACACACATATGTTCCACACTCTCATACACACTGCATACATATGCATACACACACAATCGAACATAGGTGCACACACACTTAACATGCAAGCAAATGAATGCATGTGTACACAAACCACCTACACACAGGTTTACATACACATGGGTGCAGGTGCACATACATACTCAAGCTCTCATACATACCACAGACATATGCATACATACACAAACCATACACATGTGCCCTGCCTGGGCCAACTAGGCCAAATCCTGGCCCTTTGTTGGTCCTTACTGTCCTCCAGTTTCTTCCTGTCAAGAGGGGACATCATCGGTGGTACCAGGAAGGCTACAGGAGCTACTGTTTATAAAACCCCTATGCCAATGCCCACCTGCCTGCCCAGAGCATATGAAGTCCCTTGGCAGATCCGCTCTGTTCACACTCTATTCTGCTTCTGTGTGCCACTCACTGTGGGGAATCCTGTGCTGGGAGCAGCACCTGCACACAGTAGGCCTGCAGCTCTGAGTAAGACAGAGTGTAAGACCTTCACACTGATGCTGATGCAGGAACCGATAGAAGCCCTATGAGAAAACATTTGCACACATCTGGGGAAGTGGTCCTGTTGACACCATGATGGTTTGGGTATAGTAAGCTCTTCACACAGTAGGACCACTTAGTATTCCCAGCAATGCTGAAGCACTTTAGAACCCGGGCGACTGAATCGTAGAGACTCCGGATAACTGGTCCAAGGTCACGCAGCACAAGCTGATAGAGACAGGGTTGGCTACACAGTGTCCTGGGAGCCAGGACATTTTACCCGGAATTTTCATGGAATTGTTTCTTTGGAAGTAGATAGTGGGCAACTGCTTACACCACCTTAAAAAAAAAATCTTCAGGGAAATGTTGAAAACATGAATGGTCATAGGGAATGCAGGGAGAAAGCGTTGAGGAAGTCTTATCTCCATTTGGCCCTCAGTTTCCCCATCTGGATTGTGGAGAGGGAAGGAGGGAGGGAGGGAGGGAGGGAGAGAGAGACACAGAGATAGACAGAAAAAGACAGAGAGATACACATAGAGAGACAGAGACACAGAGGCACACAGAGAGACACAGAGAGAGAGAGGGAGAGACAGAGAGAGAGAGACAATGAGAGAGAGAAAGAGACAGAGACACACAGAGAGAGACAGAGAGAGACAGAGACAGACACACACACACACACACACACACACAGAGAGAGAGAGAGAGAGAGAGAGAGAGAGAGAGAGAGAGAGAGAGAGAGGTGTTAAGGGAGCCTGGCAGAGATGAATATCTGTATCCAACTGAAAATCTTTGCTAAAGTCGGCTGAGACTACACTCAGGCATTCAGGACATAAGTGCAGCTTTGAGTGTTTAGGGCCAGGGTTTTTAAAGGCAAAATCCACATGCAGGCTTCCCCCTCAGCTGCTGGAAGGGGAGGTTTGTACAGGCAGGTGGTTTAACAGAAGTTAAGTAGCTGGGGCATTGGACCTTGGGTTCCTAGAATAGAGTTGGGCTAATTTTTCCACGGGGTTCTTCATCCAGGAGATCAGATTCTAGTTAAACCTAAAATGGCCTCTGCAAGAACACAAGATGGAGGAAGCTCTGCAGTGCCTCGTCCTGACACAGGTTGGTGTCCTGTGTGGCCCCTGTGCATAGTGCCATGATAACCACAGAGGGTCCGTCTCGACATTCCAACTGTGCAGTGAGGTTTCTGGGTCTCTGGTTTTAGCTGTTTAGGGACGTCCATACTGTTGTACAAATCACTTTCTTTTATATCCAACTCCCTCAGACTTAAACCTAAGTCCTCTAGAGGTCAGAAAGGGGGCAGGAGGGAGTGGTGAGGACTGAGGCAAGGAGAAAGAGGTATCACTAATTCCCTCCAGCCGTCGCTGCTCATTCCCCAAAACAGACAAGCAGCTCTTCCGAGAGACACAGAACTCTTGGCCACAGCTCAATTCCTGTGGGGGCCCAAGGACTCAGAGAGACTAGAGATTCATGGGCTGAACACGCCTCCTCATGGCGCGGTGGGAAAATCCGCTCATTAACATACCCACTCCCTCCCTCACACTAGGCTGTCGCCCTGAGTGTGGGGGTGCGGGGAGGGGGGGCACAGTTCCCTCATTTTACCAAGTCCCAGCAGCGGGACTACAGACGAGTACATCTAGACCCTGACATATTACAGCCGTATTTCCGCCCCCTCCAGCAGCAGAAAAATAAATAAATAAATAAATAAATAAATAAATAAATAAATAAATAACAGCTTCTAATTAACAGAGAGCAGGGTGAAACGTGTGCGGGATCCTCTTCTTCCACAGGACCCCGAGTATTCCAGAGACAAAGTCCCAAGCACTGTTTGCCAAGAGGGCTCCCTTGGAATCCGAGGGGATTCTGGGACTGCCATTTGAATTAATTCCCCGTGGGCTCAGCACGGCTCCAAGGTCTCCCCAGGATACTTCCTGAAAGGTGAGGGTGGCTGAGGGAACGCGGGTTTCCCCCCTCCTGGGTTTCCAGCAGGGGCTGCTGCTCCACCCCTACCACGGTCACCTGGCTACAGCCCTGGAGAGTCTTTTCTTCAAAAAACAAGGCCAAGCTAACCCAGAGGCTCCCTGTGGGGACTTTCTCTAAGAACGAGGCCAAATTACCCGCAGGTAGCCTGCAGGGGACACCCATGCAAGCCAGGGATTAAAAACCATACAGATATGAATGGATTCCAGGCTTCCACACAGATACCAAGGTGACCTCCAGCTGGGAGTGAAACCTCCCCAGCCTCAGTTTCCTTTCCTGACAGATCGGTAACGTTAGGATTCTGTCTAAGCTCCACCCTACAGTTACCTGGCAACAGCTGCTTGCCCCTCCTCTCTCTCTCTTGCTCTCTTCTGTTTCTTGCTTGGGCTCTTCTCTCCCTCCATCCCCACGTGGTTATGGCCGGCCTCGACTTCTCTACTCTCTCTCTCCCTTTCTCTGCCTGTACTACTCTCTTAACTCCCCTTCCCATGCCCTGAATAAACTATTCCATGCTATATCGTCGTGTGGCTGGTCCCTCAGGGGGAAGGGATGCCTTGGCTTGGATCCACCGAGGCACTCCCTTCCCCTACACCTCGCCACACCCCCATAGAACATATCCCTATATTTCTTTATCTTCTTAAAATCACAACAGGTACAAACCTCCCTTCCTGGTTTGTTGCCGAGAGCTGGAGCTGCGGGTGTGAAAGGCCTACAGTGGCCGCCATCATTTGAGGGCAGGGTTTAGGGAGTATTCTTCAGTATGTCCCCTCTCCCCACATCGGGGATATAGAAATATGCCTGATATAGAAAACAGAGCAAACGAGAGGCGACCTGACTTGTGGTCCCCATCTGTCCCCTCCCAGGCTTAAGGGAGGTTCTTCAGATGCTAGGGACCCCGAAGAATGCAGTATCAAAGCTGCCACACCCTTAGCGTCGGGTCATCGTAAGACCGAAGATACAAGCGCCAGGCAGAGTGAGACTTGCGTAGGACATACCTGTATAAACTCATGGCCTGACTGCCTTGTGGTATGGTTGAGGGGAAGGTTTTTATTATAGATATGAGAGAAATGGGGGGGGGGGCATCTGCAACAGAGGAGAACACAGCAGGGGGTAGAACCAGAGAGAACACTGAGAGAGACAGGAGCGGAGTAGGGGTGGGGCGCAGTCAAAACGAGGAGAATGAGTGGCTGGGGGGTGGAGGGGGCGGTTAAGCCCACGAGTTGGAGGGGTTCAGAGTAGGAGAGGAGGGGAGCGCGATGGTAAAATGGACTTTGAAAGGCACAACAGATACTTGTGATACTGAGGAAGCCATGAGTCCCTTTGACCAGAGGTGAGGGGAGGGCTTTTTTTGGTAGATAAGAACAGGTTTCTCAAGTCGGCTTTTTGTCTAACTTCCAGAAATCCCCCTATGGCCCAGGTTAAGATGTAAGGGTCCGAAAATCGCTGGAGGAAGACCCCAGACTCAGTATACAGAGAGCACGTATTCTGTAGAAACCATGGGCATGCAGGGGCTCACCCGTTCTCTGAAATGGTGACCCCAGACCAAAGGCATGGAGGCCTTCTTATAGGGGATGGGGGGAACTCTCTGGAAGAACCCGTCTTAAGTTAATCTAAAATTTCATTGGTGGATGCTAGGGGGTCACAGGTGGTCAGTGGCGTGCATTCCTGTCGTGGACGTTTAACCTTAGGATAAGACAGGGCTGCCCAGCCCAGATGGCCCATTCTGGGATGAGACATTTCTCCATTTTGTGGTTATCCCCAGGATGTTCTTTGGGAGGGGGGTTTTACGATCTTGTTCTGGATTTTACAGCCTGTCCCTGGAGCTGGTGCCCTACGCCTTCTTTTCATAACCAGGCTTGTTGCGACCGTCGCACGGCTTCAGAAAGACCACACCAGGTTAAGCAGTTCCATGTGAAGTTTATTGAGAGAGGAAAGGGCAAGATGGCAGAGAGAGAGGGAGAGAGAGACAGAGAGACAGAGAGAGAGACAGAGAAGAGAGAGAAAGAGAGAGAGACAGAGAGAGAGAAAGGGAGGGAGAGAGAGAGAGAGAGAGAGAGAGACAGAGACAGAGACAGAGACAGAGAGAGAGATATCAGAGGGGCCTTTATATATGGATGGTGACATAGTCACAGGTAAAGGTGGGAGTTGAGCCAAGAGGATTCTGGGAATATGGTGGCTGTTGCCTTGGTAACAGGTATGCAGGTGTGATGTCACAGGTTTCAGAGGTCCTGATACCAACAAGACCTGGTCCTTAAATGGAGACAAATGGATTTTATGTTGTCCTTGCAAAGCTCATTCCTGGATATTTGGACTGCCTCTAGAGTTGGGGAGAGTGGAGTTTCCTTTGGACCTGACAAAGCCACAGTCCTCAGGGGAGGCCCTCAGCTGCAGCAGGGACAAGCAGACGGCAGATGCGGAGAGACCTTCGGGGTGTCTCTGTACCCTGGATCTTCTCTTCCATCTGTCCTGCTGTCAACTGTGTGTGCTCCCATTATGTCCCCTCAGTGGGCCTCAGTTTCTCCTCTGTGGAGCAGGAACAGGAGAAAACAACAGTTTGAAACACACAATGACACGGTAGTACAGGAGCCCTGACACACTGCTGGGAAGATAGAAAAGCCAATAAGAACAGTCTAGGGAGACGGCTCAGCTGGGAGAGTGCTTTCTCAGCAAGCATGAGGACCTGAGGTTGATCCTAGCACCCACGTGGGAAAGCTGGCCTTGGTGACACAAACCTGTCACACACCAGTGTACATTGGTGAGGGGAGACAACAGGATCCTGAGGGGCCAGCAAACCAGGCTAGCTCAGTCAGTGAGCTCCAGTTTCAGCGAGAGATCCTGCCTCAAAAACACGAGATGAAGAAGACACCCATTGACATCTGGGATCCATGTCCACACCCATTCATATGCACACACATCTGTACCCAGGCATGCCCATGTACACATGCCCACACGCCTGGGCACACACACACACTTACACACATACACGCAAATGCACACACATATGAACACACACAGGCACACATATGCATACATGCACCCTCCCATGCACACACATGCATGCACACACGGGCCTAAACACACATGCACACATACTTACACAGACATGTGCATGCACATGGACATACACACATGCACACACACATACACACAAATGCATACACACACAAATACACACATGCACCTATACACACATGTACCTTTACACACATATACTTACACAGACATGTGTACACATACATGCACACACACACACACGATAAATAAATGAAAGAATTGAACTAATGCCATTTACGTTAGAACTGCCCTTACCCTCCATGGAGACTGTGCCAAAGACATTCGCTCAGGCATTATTAGCAGGGCGGCAACAGTTCTCTTGTTGCATGGACAAGAGTAAGGTGGGTAAAGAGGAAGAGGGGGATCTGGAGAGAGAGGGGGTGTATCAAGAGAAGCAGTGTCTGGTCAGCCACCTGGAAGAGGGAGCCACGTGGGAAGAGTGGCCTGTAGGCAAGCTTGAGGCATTTCCTCGGTCAATGATTGATATGGTGGAGAGCCCCGCCCATTGTGGGTGGAGCCATCCCTGGGCTGTGGTCCTAGGTTATATAAGAAAGCAGACTGAGCAAGCCATGGGGAGCGTGTGGAGGGAGAGAAGAGCCCAAAGGGGCAAGAGAGAAGCAAGCAAAAAACAGAAGAGAGAAGAGAGAGAGGAGGGGCAAGCAGCTGTTGCCAGGTAACTGTAGGGTGGAGCTTAGACAGAATCCTAACATTACCGATCTGTCAGGAAAGGAAACTGAGGCTGGGGAGGTTTCACTCCCAGCTGGAGGTCACCTTGGTATCTGTGTGGAAGCCTGGAATCAATTTCTGCCCTCAGGTTCCTGCCTCAAGCTCCCTCCTTTCCCTTGGTGATGTACTATATAACCCGTAAGCCAAATAAAGCCTTTTCTCCTTCAAAGAACTACAGGAAAGCACACTATGACAGTGTCCTGGTGTGCTCTAACTTAGTCAACTTCACAACAGTCTGGCATCATCTCCAAGAGAGCCTCCATTAAGGACTAACCTAGATCACATTGGACTGTGGGCACGTCTGTGGGAGTTATCTTCATTGTTGACTGATGGGGGAGAACTCAGCCCACTGTGGGCGGCACCATTCCCTAGGCAGGTGGCCATGAAGGAACTCTAGCTGAGCATGCACAAGTGAGTAAGCCTGTCCTGTACCACACTCCTACTTATCTCGACTAGCATACCGTCCACACAAATACCCCAAGTCACAAACCTCTGGTCCATACCAAATCCACCAGAGATCTGCTCTTCCCACGGCAGACATGGCTAATCAGTTCCACCAGCAGGTTTTTATGGGTCCTACAGCTGATATGTTATATATACCACCATCCACTTTCGTACTCATGGCAGACATTACTAATCAATTCCGAGCATCTCTCCCATGGACATTTTCTTGAGCATGGCTCTCTGGGTGCTGTTTACAAGATGCTGTGGTCAGGCTCTGGAGCATCAACTCTTTGCACATCCCTCCCTTGCTTCCGCCCCCAGTCTCCTGAGTGGGTAATTATGAGCCCTGGGTGTTTGGGACCTGAGTGCTACCCAGCCTTGTGAGCACACAAAGTCCCCTGCTGTCTGGGTCACTGGGACATTTTCCCTGTCCTCTGGATCTGTGCCTGAGAGAAAGAACATCTATTACAGAAAAAGCTATTTGCGCTTAAAAATAACCCTTTATCTCAGAACTGAATCACCTAATTAGGAGTCCTTACAATGAGGTCCAACAGCCTACCTACATCGGCTGCCACTGTCCGCCCCTGCCCATGTTCTCTCCAAGTCTAACCTCCAGCCTCATGACTCCCTTGATCCTGAATTAGATGAGGATGATGCAGCTTGTCCCACACCATCCCCAGGAAGACTTCTGCCTTCCTGGAGCGGGGAGGTGGTGGTGGTGACTCAAGGGCTTTGGAGGAGAGTGCTGGATAATCATTGCAGCCCCAGTGCGTGGTGATTGTTGTAGTCATTCAAGAATGGAGGCAAAGCAAATCCTTTCAGATGCACACACACACACACACACACACACACACACACACACACACATTTGTAAGCACAGATACAAGTTCTGTGGCTGTGGAGCCATACGATTCCCTTCCCTGGCAGACACAGTTTGTTCCTTTTGTTCTCTGGTTTGATGGGGGAGGCTGCCACAGATACAATGTCATAGAAGGAAACCAAGTCACGTTGAAGCCAAGACATCATCATCAGTCCATTATACCACAATGGGAAGGGCTACTACACACCCAGAACTCATTAATGTTCCTGCACAAGCCCTCAGGGGTGTGTGTGTGTGTGTGTGTGTGTGCATGTACACACATGCATGCTTTTGAATGTATTTGTGAATGGGTGTATGTGTGCATGTGTCTGTGCATGTGTGTGCATGCGTGTATATGTGTGAGTGAGTATATGTATGTGATGGATAGATGAATGGATTAGTGAATGGTAGATGGATGATGGGTGGGAAGGTGGGTGAGTGAATGGATGGGTGGGTGGATGGATGGATAGATGGATGGGTGGATGGATGATGGTGGGTGGATGGTGAGTGGACAGTCAAGTGAGTGGATGACTGGTTGGTCAGTTAGTTGGGTGGAAGGTACCAGGGTGAATGTGTGGTTAGAGGGCTGGGGAAGCAGAACGCACCTACAGAGAACCTACCCAGCCTTAGAATGCCAGCTTATGGGTGCTAAGGTACCATAACCTTCCCAGAATTTCTCACAATCAGCCCCCTGAAACCTGCAATTGCCTTTCCAACTCTATCACTTCTGTCTCTTAGCCGTACCCTGACAAATAAATTGTTTGCACCGATACCTCTTCTCCCTTCACTAGTGGCTTTCGAAGCTGCTCCTGAGTCTGCACTCTGAGTTGCACTCCAGCCCCCAAATGTCTTCCCTGTCTGTACCATCTTTCCTCCACTCTGAGATCCTACCGGGAAATCTGCTCACACTGCATGCAGTCTCCCTGCTCCATTCCCCTGTGGCTCTAGGCATCCTGCAGTGATGCTCATGGGAACCTCCCTCCTCTTCCCCCTCCCACTTTCCTGTTAGCTCAGAGAAAGACCTCAGGGCAGGGCCGAGTCTTTGCTGGGGAGGAGAAGTCCTGAATCTCCTTGCTGTGCTGTTTTGCTAGGGACTGTGTCTTCCCTGGACTCAGTTTTCTTATCCTTTAAGTCGGATTGAAAATAGTTTTCTCTCCAAAAGTGGTAGGGGACTCACCTGTGGTTAGGAGTAAAAGTCATAGAGCTTCTTTCATTTTCAACAAATGGTGCTGTTTCAACTGGTGGTCAACATGTAGAAGGATGCAAAGTGATCCATTCTTATCTCCCTGTACACAGCTCAAGTCCAAGTGGATCAAGGACCTCCGCCTTAAACCAGATACACTGAATCTAATAGAAGAGAAAGTGGGGAAAAGTCTCCCACACATGGGCTGTACTGGCTGGCTGATTTTGTGTGTCAACTTGACACAGGCTGGAGTTATCACAGACAAAGGAGCTTCAGCTGGGGAAGTGCCTCCAGGAGATCCAGCTGTGGGGCATTTTCTCAATTAGTGATCAAGGGGCGAGGGCCCCTTGTGGGTGGTGCCATCCCTGGGCTGGTAGTCTTGGGTTTTATAAGAGAGCAGGCTGAGCAAGCCAGGGGAAGCAAGCCAGTAAGAAACATCCCTCCATGGCCTCTGCATCAGCTCCTGCTTCCTGACCTGCTTGAGTCCCTGTCCTGACTTCCTTTGGTGATGAACAGCAATGTGGAAAGTGTAAACTGAATAAACCCTTTCCTCCCCAACTTGCTTCTTGGTTATGATGTTTGTGCAAGAATAGAAACCCTGACTAAGAAATGGGCACAGGGGAAAAGTTTCCAAACTGAATACCAATGGCTCATACTCTAAGATCAAGAATCAACAAATGGGACCTTACAAAATTGCAAAGCTTCCTTAAGGAAAAGGACACTGTCAATAGGACAAAATGGCAACCAACGGATTGGGAAAAGATCTTTACCAATCCTACATCCAACAGAGGGCTATTGGAGAAGAAGAAGAAGAAGAAGAAGAAGAAGAAGAAGAAGAAGAAGAAGAAGAAGAAGAAGAAGAAGAAGAAGAAGAAGAAGAAGAAGAAGAGAAAGAAAGAAAGAAAGAAAGAAAGAAGGAAGGAAGGAAGGAAGGAAGGAAGGAAGGAAGGAAGGAGGAGGAGGAGGAGGAGAAGCGTGTCTCTCGTACATGGAGGCTCCAGCTTGTTCCAGAACCTCCATTTGTGTGGCTGTGATGCAGAGGTTGCTTGGGACTTGCCAGACACCAAATGGAGAAATGGAACCTTGCTTCAGTCAGGGGCTTCGTAAACTCTCCTTGTGAGAGAGACTGCATGCAGACGCGGGGTATGGAGGCCCATTGGGTGTGTGTCGAGGTTTGATCCTGTGGCTATGACTTGTAATCCTGAATACTGGCCCTGGTTGACTCAGGGAGGAGAGAATTCTCATGCACTTCAAGTAATGACATGTGACCTTTCTCCTTAATGTATTGGTTGAATAAAGATACTGACAGTCTATAGCTGGGCAGAAGAAAGGCAGGTGAGGTTTTCTGTTCCCGGGCTTGGAGCTGGAGTCAGTACCACAAGGGAGAGAGAGAAGATGGAGAGAGGAGAAGACGCCGTGAGGTGGTTGAGTCACAAAAACAAGGCCATGAGGAGCCGGAGTAAGAGCTGCCCAGACAGACACGGCAACTCCCATCTCAGGGTCATGGATGGGGAAGTAGATTCTAAGAGCTCGGAGGGAAGGTATCTGCCCGGCTCTAGTGCGATAAAGGTTTAGTATGAATAAGTCTCTCAGGAGCCGTTTATCTTGGGTTTTCTTATTTGTTTGTTTTATTGGAAACAAAGTCTCACTGTGCAGCTCTGGGTGGCCAGGAACTTGCTGTGTTGACCAGGTTAACCTAAAACTCACAAAGATCCATTTGCCTCGTCACTGCGGGAGCTGAAAGTGTGAATGGGCCACCATGCCTGGTCTGTTTTGTTTTGTTTTGTTTTGAGACAGTCTCTCTCTGCCCCGACTTGCTGAGTAGGCTGTCAGTGACCCTCGGGGATCCTCGCCCCCACCCCTGTCTCCACCTCCCCAGCTCTGGGGCTACAGTCTCAGCACCTGTCCCTTTGAGTCTGGGGTCTAAATCGGGTTCTCATGCCTGCAAGGCAGGGACTAGGTCCTGGTAAGCATCTCCAGCCCCCATCTCACAAAGTCTTGCTGATTATTTTCATAATGTCTCAGAGCTCAAACGCCACGGTGACATCATAGCCTCGCAGGCTGCTGGGAAAATCCCAGGATCCTCAGATGCTCTTTACAGGAGGATGTCCTTGGCCAGACTGCATCTCCCAAGCTCTGGGCTTTTTGCTTTTCCCCACATTTGGCTTTCAACTGGGACTCTGGAAGAAAGCAGGCGTCACCCATGTATGGGAAGATACCCGCGGTAAACTATGAAAGCTAGCTCTCCCATACTTATCCTGCAGGCCATCTTAAAGTGGGCAAAGCGCCCCCTTTATCTTCATCTACAGATGGATGTAGAACACGCTGCCCGAGGATGATGGATGGGGCGGCTTCCAGGCTCACTGGTTCTCTCCAGAGGGCAAGGATCCGATCGTGAAGGGAGATGTGTCATGCAGAAGCAGCCAGTGGAGTCTTAGCTTCAGCTGGAGTCGTGGAACAGGGGCGCCGGTCCTTTTCAATAATGAATCCCGCTTAACGTCTTACGGTTTTTATTGTGAAATGTATCATGCAGACCCAACAGTGAAAATGGCATCCAGTTAGAGGCTAATAATAATAACAACTCACGCAGCTGCAGACCCACTGCTCAGCTTAGGGAAAGGCGGCATCAATAATTCACGAGCTCCTAGCGGAAGCCACGACAGAGGATTTGGGTTTAATAATTTCTCTGCTCTTTTCCGTATCATCGTTGCGAATCCATTTCTCAGTAACAGTGACAGTAGGAGAGAGTAATGGCAGAAAAGCCAGGGCAGGCAGTGCCTCACGTTGCAGGGTCACAGGGTTGTTGGGTGTCGCACAGGCTTTGAGATTTTTTTTTTAATTTCTTTTTCTTTTTTAAATATTAATTTATTTATTTTATTTCCATGAGTACACTGTCGATGTCTTCAGACACACCAGAAGAGGGCATCGGATCCCATTACAGATGGTCGTGAGCCACCATGTGGTTGCTGGGAATTGAACTCAGGACCTCTGGAAGAGCAGTCAGTGCTCTTAACCTCTGAACCATCTCTCCAGTGTCCCCCCCCCTCCTTATTTTTTCGAGACAGGGTTTCTCTGTGTCTCCCTGGCTGTCCTGGAACTCACTCTGTAGACCAGGTTGGCCTCGAACTCAGAAATCCACCTGCCTCTGCCTCCTGAGTGCTGGGATTAAAGGCTGGCGCCACCAATGCCTGGTGGCTTTGCACTTTGAGTGTTCCTCCCAAGGCTGCCGTAAGGCAAGAAGCATTGCCATCCAGGCACACAAGTGGGAGGGACTTAGTAGTTTCCCTCATCTAGGGAAAGCAGGTCCCTTCCTGATTCGTAGTGGCTCCTGCATCCCAGCTCTCCACGGAACATTTAGCTTTGTTTTGACCTTTGCAGCTCTGGGTTCACACACCATGGGCTTGTTTATCTTTTGGGGTCAGTAATAATCCCTGAGGCTCATCTGTGTCAACATGTAGAGCTTCTGCTTATTCATTTTCACGGCTGTATAGTATTCTACAACAGCCAGCCTTTCCCGGATGGAAATTTGTTGTCTACAGTTTCACCCGCTGAGGTCTGTAGATGAAGAAACCGAGGTTTGGAGAAGGTTCCATAAGTGCAGAGAAAATGGTTCTCCCGAAGCTGTCTGACGTCCGCCCTCTGACCACTTCTGTTCTGCCCTGAGACTGTCTTTGTGGGAATGCCCTTTCCAGTTAGAACCATAGATGGTTTATTGATGCTTTCTTGGAATGTAGCTCCATGCTGTCCCTTCTCTTCCTTCTGGGAAACACCACAGTCACACACACAGCGTAAAGAAGAATCCCACAAACTCGGTGACTTCAGTTGTCTAGAGATGAATGTCTTACCCCCATAGGTGTGATTTGTGTAGATGTTGGGGGGGCTGTGGAGTTAATTTTTTTTTATCATGATCCTTTATTGTGACAGATGAGTGAGTGTGCTCGTAAGACAAAGGAGATTGCTCCAGGAAGTTGGCGCTCGACGCTCCTGACAGCTTCAATGAAGTTACAGCTGGCATCACCATTTCCATCACCACCGTCACCAACATCATCAAAACCATCATCATCACCATCACCACTATCACTGCCATCATCATCTTGCACGGTGGACATTGGGAGGTGGGCCCGCTTGGAAGAAAGTCACTGCAGCCAGCCCTTGAAGGATACATTTGGTTCTCATCCCAGCTCCTCCACCACATTCTCAGCTCCCGTATTTATGCTATCCTGCCTCACCACAGGCCCAAAGAAGCAATGGAGGCTGGCAGGCGTGGAGCGATGTGTCTGAACTTGTGAGTAGAAAGAAGCCTTTCCTCCTACAAACTGATTGCTCAGGGTCAAAAATGCCCAGCACATGTCCCCGTCAGGTTCCTGTAAGAGGAAGGGCAGCGGGAGAGAGAAGGGGTAAGTTCTACCCTCTGACCATCCGAACCGTGTGTGCAGAGCGACTTCTGACAACACTTCACTTCCGTTGTCCTTGCTGACGTCTCAAAAGGAATAGAGATAGACCATGTGCTCCTTGGGAGCTGCGAGGGCATCATGAAGCTAAGACACTTCAGGGGAGTGTCTAGCCTGTGCTTATCTGGTCAGTAACCATGGTTGCCCAGCAGTAGCCACGCCCAGCAGCAGCCACGCCCAGGTGTAGCTACAGTCACCCAGCAGTAGTCAAGGTTGTCCAGCAGAAGCCAAGGCCGCCCAGCAGTAGCCACGCCCAGCAGTTCCCATGGCCGCCCAATTGAAGCCATGGTCACCCAGCGGTAGCCACGCCCAGCAGTGGCCACGCTCAGGATTTCCCACGCCCAGCAGAGGCCATGGCCACAAAGCAGTAGCCAGAGCCGCCCAGCAGTGGCCCCGCCCAGCAGTGGCCCCACCCAGCAGAAGCCACGCCCAGCAGAAGCCACAGTCACCTAGTATGCACTTCTGTCCTCTAACTTGGGTATCAGCGCCCACGGAGATGTGGCCATTTTGCCCACGAAAATCCCAGATCTACTGGGACCAGTCTCCTCCACTAGTGAACACCCAGAAACAGCTTGTGACAACCCCTAGATGGCGAGAGGGGTCGTGCGGGGTCACGGCAGTCTGTCCTGTTCGCACACTACTTGGGCCCACGCTGGCTGCTGGCTTCTGGTCTCCTGGCCCATTTCTGCGTCGGTAGAAATAGCTGGGACAGTCTGATCCCCAAGCCCACCCTGCTGTCTCTGAGCACCGTGGATAATCTTTGTGCCGAAAGCAGGTCACTCTCGGGTCCCCCGCGGCCCTCGGGGAGCGGAACATAGCAGAACGGAAAGGCTCGAGCACGGGGCGCCTGCGTAAATGATCCGGGACAGGCGGCCCGGCACGACTGAAAGACATGATTCAAAATCGAGCCCAGACCAATGCCCCACTTTCCGTTTGGGGACATCTAAGCTGGGGCTGTCCCGGATCCCACCCTCCTTTCCCAAGGGGTTTACCTGGCTGACACACTTCCTGGGCCGGTGGTTCTTGGCTTTGTAAGAAGTCCTTGATTGATGTGATAATAAAGAGGCTCTGCGGTGTGGAGCGCGAGGACCTGGGTTCGGGTTTCTGCCTTTATTTATTTATTTATGAAATGCTTACTTGGGGAGCTGGGTAGAAAACAGGGTTCTTCTGTACCTGCTAGGAACACACACGCTCCACTAAGCCGGTTTGTAGTTTTTATTAAGCAGTAAATTGTTTGGCATTTACTTTTAAACCACACAAGGAAGGGGAAGTTGCTGAAGGCTTTGGTGGGGGTCGAGCCTGGGATCCCTCAGCTCAGTCTGCATAGCAACTGAGCTTGTCCTACACTGTGACAGAGATGCTAGGTAAGGATGAGCTGTGTGACTCTGGGCAAGTCCTTGCCTTCTCTGAGCCCAGCATTATTAAGTTGCCTGTTGTTCTGACCTGGCTTTTTCTGGCCTTATTAACAAGCAGGTGATAAATGTGTCCAGGATGGGAAGATGCAGCCTCCCTGTCAGGCCATATTATCTGCCCTCATCCAGCCGCCCTCTGCCTGCAGTTGGCTACTAAAGGGGAACAGAGACACACAGGTTAGGATATAGCTGCTGCAGCATGAGATGGATGTTGGGAGCAGGGGTGCAGCCTACAGATGCTGCAGGGAGACCTGGGAAGAAGGGCTTTGTGTGTGCAGGAATGTGTGGGCCCGTGCAAGTGCATTTGTGTGTGCCCATGTGTGCATGTATGTGTGGTATGTGTGTGCATGTATGTGTGCTGTGTATGTGTGCATGTGTGTGCATTTATGCATGGTGTGTGTATGTGTGTATGCATGTGTGTGTCATGTATATGTGTGTGTGTTTGCATGTGTGTGTCATGTATATGTGTGTGTGTTTGCATGTGTTTGCTTGTCTGCATGTGAATGTGTGCATGTATGCATGTTTGTGTGTATGCGTGTGTGCTTTTATGCATGGTGTGTATGTGTGTATGCATGTGTGTGTCATGTATATGTGTGTGTTTGCATGTGTGTGCATGTCTGCATGTGAATGTGTGCATGTCTGGGCGTGTGTGTGTGTGTGTGTGTGTGTGTGTGTGTGTAAAGTCTATGGGTGCTGGGTCCAATGCAGAGGGACCACTAATCAATCCCCACAAGGGAACTATCACCTGACTTACTAAGGTTCCGCCTTTCAAAGGCAGAGTGGTTCTTGTCCTCTCCCACCCCGACACACTATCACGCATCTCCTTTGCACACCACCCACATATGCAGACAGTGGACCAGGCCCTCACTTGGGAGGCTGATATCCGATAGCCACAGTGTGTGGTTGTCATGGCCACCAGCGACTCTGTCATGATCAGTGAAACATCCAGCAAATGAACGTGGATGATCTCCAGGAGACGTTCCAGGAAGCCATAAACATCGGCTCAGGAGACTCTAGGAGGCATCTGCCTCCTCCTGCCCTCCTGCATATGGCGCCCCCTGCTGGCTGGGAGGAAAGCGCTCTTTCAGAGTCTTGGCTATTTTTATCTGTTTGAGGAACTGCACTGGTATTGCAAGATGTCTCATGGAAAAAAGCATGCCACTAAATCTTTATAGCAGAGTAACATGTGGAAGGGTTTTAAAGGGTGAATAAGAGTTTTTCAGGGAGATGTTCTATTAAAGGATAGGGCCAAAGATAGATATAAGTTAGTGACAAACATGTCATCAAGATTCAGATGACTGGAAAATGTGAAGGGACTGCTGGATCAGACACTGAAAGAGGCCATTGCGCCCGTATGCGCCTCTCTTTCTCTGTTTCTCTCCCTCTCCTTTTCCCCTTTCCCCTCTCATTTCTTTTTCCCGGAGCTAACATCACACTTTACATAGATCTGGTGTACTTGCCAGAGCCAGGACACACATGGCGGCATCCCTTTGGCCACAGTCCCCACCACACCCTGGCGTGTTCCAACTGCACCTTTTCTTTGGCGAACCAAACTCTCTAAGGGTCACTCACTGAGCTCATGAGAGGCCAGGCTACAACATCTAGCCTCATCTCTGCAGTCTCTGTCCCTTCCTTCCACTCTTGTTGTCATTTAAACAAAGGGCTTTCAGCACCTCCCTCCTGCAGACCAGCTCCTCGAAGGGAAGAGCCAGGAGCTTGCTCTTTGGTTGCCTGCCATTGTGTGACCCATGTACCTCCTTGGCTGTCAGTGGGTAAGAGGTGGGTTTGATCTGAAGGAAGCTGGAGAGGTTTAAAAAGCCTGCTTTTGAGAAAAGCTCCGTCTTTGACCTGTCACGCCCCAATGCTGGGAGTTTTAGAATCAACCACTTTATTTTATAGATGGGGAGAGACAGACGGAGAAGATGGTAGGGACCCAGGGCTCAGGGAATGAATGAAGGGCAGGCTGGAGGAGAGACTGGGATCTGCACAGCCTCTCAGCTCATCAGTTCACGGGGCTGCTCCCATAATCCGGGAAAGGAGACTGCAGGTGGTATGGGTATGGGTCGCCAAGAGCCACATAGTCGAAGGGCCCCAGTGGATCTGAACCAGTGGGTGTCAGGGCTGAGTAGATGCAACCACTGACATTGGGTGGGTTGCTGACCCTGTGGGGACTCACCTACCCATCCTGATGACTCCCCACAGCACCCTGGACTCTGGAGGGTCATGCCCTCTGCTCTCTCCTCTCCCTAAGTGGACTGCACAAGGAAGACTTAGAGCCAGGCATCCGGTGTGAGTCACCTGCCTCTTACAGCCTTCCCTAGTCCTTCCCTTGATTCCTTTCCTCACTGTGTTCTGCTCTCTAAGATAAAAACATGGCTTCTGTCCTAGAGAGCGAAGACCCAGGTGGCCACGGGGTGAGGTGCGCACTATACAGTTGCTTGAAGAAGTCCAGCCCGGGGGCTCCTGAGACCACCAGCTCTTTCCCAGCTTCTCTTATTGCTCTCCTTGGGCCTGACTCGAGGTTGTACTGCAGGTGAGGTGATACTATCAGGTGGCTGAGAAAAGACAAGGGCACGAGAGCAGCTAGAGAAATTCATGAGCAAGTTTATGTGCTTCCTCTCCCACGGGGTCACACTGGCCATGTTCTTCCAGCCACCTATTGACACCTACGATGACTGGAGTGGCCCAGTGGCATTCAGCACTTTTGTGTGTTGCTGTCCAGCAACTGACCACTTTCCTGCTGCCTAGGAGGGCAGAAGTTCCCCCCCCACACACATACACACACAACTCCCCAACTCCACTGTGTGAGCTGTCTCACAACAATCACCCTTGCTGTGTAGGAAGGGATAGTTTGAAACCCTGATCCCAGCCCAAGACTGTCTTTGCCAGAGTCTTCCCTAAAGGTCGGTCCGCAGGGAAATTATTTGGGGGCTTGTATTCATTGATAAAACAATTCTTTCCTTTCCATGTGAGCTGGGGCTCAAGGCTGTGGAGCTGCCAGGCACATGCTCAACCGCTGGGCCACACCCCTTGATTTTATTTTGTGAGAGGGTCTCACTGTGGAGCCCAGCCTAGCCTGGAACTCTGAGCTTTACAAGCTTGGACTCAGGAGTGCTGGGTTATAGCCCTGTATCAACAAAGGCTCTACCCCTTGTCTCTAGAAATCTAAGGCTACATATGCATGCTGCTGATAGAGAGAAGCAATGTGAGAGCCACAGTAGGGGCAAAGAAAGAAGCAAATCATCTTTCTTAGGGTTTCCGTTGCTGTGAAGAAACACTATGACCACAGTAACTCTTTTTTTTTTTTTTAGATTTATTTATTTTATTTCTATGAGTATACTGTGGCTGTTTTCAGACACACCAGAAGAGGGCAACAGATCTCATTACAGATGGTTGTGAGTCACCACTGTGTGGTGGCTGGGAATTGGACTCAGGACCTCAGGAAGAGAAATCAGTGCTCTTAAGCGCTGAGCCATCTCTCCATCCCCCACAGTAATTCTTATAAAGGAAAATATTTAATTAGGGCTGGCTTATGGGTTCAGAGGTCTTGTTCATTATTGTCATGACAGAAAGTGTGGCTGCAAGCAGGCAGAGACAGTGCTGGAGAAGGAGCCAAGAGTTCTATGTCTGGATCAGCAGGCAGCAGGAAGAGAGGGTGACACTGGGCGTGGCTTGAGAGCCTGAAACCTCAAAGCCCGCCCCCGGTGACACACTTCCTCCAACAGGCCACACCCCCTAATAGTGCCACTCCCTGTGAGCCTATGGGGGCCGTTTTCATTTGTGTCACCATAGAGATACATGGAGCAGTGACCGTCTGCAGTGCATGTTCCCTGCCTGTCCAAGTCACTGCTTGAGCAAGTTAATTCTGATTGGTAAAGAAAGATGCCAGCAGCCAATAGCCAGGGACAAGAGACATGGGCGGGGTTTGGGTTTCCAGGGCTAGAGACCATAGGAATGGTACATACAGAGTAGCCATGGAATAGAGAAGCTAGAAGAGTCTCTAAGGCCTCTGGGCCAAGAGAACCTGGCCCAGAGAGTGGCACTATTAGAAGGTGTGGCCCTGTTGGAGGAAGTGTGACCTTGTTGGATGAGTTGTGACCTTGTTGGAGTAGGTGTGGCCTTGTTGGAGTGAGTGTGACCTTGTTGGATGAGTTGTGACCTTGTTGGAGTAGGTGTGGCCTTGTTGGAGTGAGTGTGACCTTGTTGAAGTAGGTGTGTCACTGTGAGTGTGGGCTTTAAAACACTCATCCTAGCTGCCCGGAAGCCAGTCTTCTAGCAGCCTTCAGATGAAGATGTAGAACTTTCAGCTCCTTCTGCACCATGTCTGCCTGGAGGCTGCCATGCTCCTGCCTTGATGATAATGGACTGAACCTCTGAAACTGTAGCCAGCCCCAATTAAATGTTGTTCTTTTAAGAGTTGCCTTGGTCATGGTGTCTGTTCACAGCAGTAAAACCTTAACTAAGACAGTCTGTTTCCTCCTGTGGAGTGGGGCTTTAAATCCACACAAGCAGTTGGTTGCCTCATTCATGCTGCTATTGCCTTCAAGGGTATATCTTGCCATGCTGGTCATTATTGTATTAAGTTCATTGATGGATATGACTGTGGATGGGTTTTCTCCTGTGGCAGCCTGAATTTCTCCTGTGGCAGCCTGCATTTCTCCTGTGGCAGTCTGGTGGAGTGACATTTCCAGGTCACTTACCAACTTGATTTTCTCCATGTTCCTGGGCAAAAGCTCAAAGACCAATGTCTTCAGCAACAGGCCTCAACATCAAGTTCTGCTGGGTAAAAATTCCTAGAGTTAAATGTAAATGAAACACAACATGGTATAAAGGTATGACCCAAAGGTGGTCCTAAAATAAAAAAATAAAATAAAAGTAATCCATGGCTCTAAGCGCCTGTGTAAAAAATCAGAGATAGCTCAGTAAAAAACCTGATGATAAAACTTATGGTACTGGAAAATCAAAGACAAGATAAGCACAAGGTAGTAGATGGAGAGAAACATTTAAGATTCTGGCAGAAATTAATAAAACAATGAAAAAAGTCAATGCAATGAAAAGCTGTTTTTTTTTTTAAAGATTAACAAGATTTACAAACCCTTAGCGAAATTAACAAAAGTAGTGAGAGAGATAACTCAAATTAGCAAAATTAGAGGTGAAAGGGAGAAATTACAACAGGCACTGAGGAAATCCCATGAGCCACGAGGACGTGCTTTAAAAATTTATATTCCACTAAACTGGAAAAATCTGAAAGAAACGGCATGAGTTCCTGGATGCGAATGACCCTCCGCAGTGAAACCGAGACAGAAAAAAAAAAAAACGATTTACACAGATCTGTAGCAACCAGCCAGATAGAACTAGAAGCAGTAATTAAAAATTCCCCAACTAAAAAAAGCCCAGGCCAGATGGATTCAGTGCAGGATTCTACCAGGCTTTCAAAGAATACATAGCAGTGTTCCTCAAACTGTAATGTAAAATATGAAAGAGGGAGCATTTTCAGACTCTACAGCCATGGTGGCCTGCAAAGCCACCATTGTGTCCTCTCCCAACAACTTTGGCTCAAGTTCCTCGAGCCTGGCTGTTGTCTGACAGTCTGTCTAGGACCCAGGAGAGGCACCACGGTCAAGGGAAGACAGGATAAGACCAACACGGCACATAGCAATGAGGTTGGAAGTGAAATGCCCTGAAAGTCAAGGGCACTTGTTTCAGACTCCAGGGAAGCAAGCAAGCCTTGGGTAAATCTGAGCTATTCAGAAGCTTGGTGTTGTCTGCATGTTGGTGTGTCTGCATGGAGTAGAAGGTAGAGGAGTAGATGGGGTGAGGTGAGCCCATCCACAGAGTGTTTCATGGTAAGTGAGGAGCTGGGTTTTATCTGCAAACAAAACAGCAGGAGGAAGATTCAAGATGCTTATGACCACTCAGGGCGCAGGAATCCTGAGGGGAAGGCAAGAGACAGCCATGTCATCATCAAGGTCCCATAGAGTTCACAAGTAATCATTCCTCTTTGTCACTTTCCAGAGGGATTGTGGGTGTTGTGGGTTGCCCTGGTGCTATTTATATTCTGATGTTAATTCAACTTCCTCCAGAGGGGCTGCCCCTCTCCCCCACACTGCTGACCAAGGAATAGATCACATAATGTTGATTCCAGATTTAAAAAAAAATAACCCAAAGAGACCTCCAGGAATCACAACTCCGATGCAAGCCCATGAGTGTCTTTATTCAAGCATGAGCTTGGGTCACAAACTTTCCTGATGTAATGGGGTAGGAAAAGTGACCACGAAGTCTAGGGGAAGGGATTTTTATAATAAAAATCCACAAGGAGGAGGGTGTTTCCAAGCCTTGGCATTACATGATTGGGTAAGAGGTTTATGGGGAACATCTGGTTACTAATTAACTGCTGCTACAGAAGAGAGATTAGCACCCTTTGAAACTGTATCTCCTAAGTGCAGAAAAGAATGCAGTGGGATTCCTGACTCCCAGCAGTTGCAGCTGGCTACATATGTCTCACCCTGGGACCGATACTTTGTTTAAACTTAGGTCTCTCAGTACTTAGGTGATTTCATACGAACCTTCTCCCCATTCTATTTGGTTAAATAAAGGTTAGAGCCTGTGGTTGGGTAGTGGAGGGGAAAGGTAGACCTGGAGGTCAGAGACAGAGAGAGAGAGAGAGAGAGAGAGAGAGAGAGAGAGAGAGAGAGAGAGAGAGAGAGAGAGAGAGAGAGAGAGAGAGGAAGAGGAAGAGGAAGAGGAAGAGGAAGAGGAGGGGGGAGGAAGATGGAGCAGAACCACATGGGCTGGAGAAGTCACATGTAGCAAGGGATCTCATAGCTGGGGAATAGATTAGTATAGTGGTAGATCTGCCCAATCTAGGCATCCAGCTTATAAATATAATAACTGGGTTGTGTGGTTTTTACACGGGCAGTGTTGGGAGTTGACTGCAACATGTGGATACCTCCAGGGAGCCACACTGGTTGCAGCAGCTCTCAGTCTGGAAGCTACGAGCCTAGGAGGACTGAACATGGTGATCCCAAGGACAACTGCTGCTGGGCTTCACACTCAGACGACCAGGCAAGAAGCCGCACTCCCTCCCTCCTCTCTCTCCACGTCCTCATGGCCGGCCTCCACTCCCCTGAACTAACTCTATACTCTGGCTGGTACCTTAGGGGGAAGGGATGCCTCTTCATGGGCTTGTGATGGTATCACTGAAGGGTCGGGGTCTAGAGGTGCTCCTAAGCAGAGAAGCCAAGCCCAAGCCAGGGCTGGACGATTCGGAAGCCAGCTGAGACTTCTGCCTGACTTCCAGTCTCTACTGCAGAGTCTCTCGGGATCACCCACATGCCACTTTGCAGAACCCTGATTTTATTACAGCAGCCATGCCCAGGGGCTTTGAAAATCGTACTTAACACACAAGGAGGATTCTGTGGCCTGGCTTTCCAGTCAGGGCTGCTCCTGGGGACTCCGCAAATCCCAGACCGCCTTTTGTCTTTGGTGTCTCCAGCTCCTTAGTCTTCTGCTGTTTTTCCCTTCCAGATAATTATTTAAACAGAGGGAGAATAATTAGCAGTCAGGAAGGGCATCGAAGCCCGCCCCCCCCCCCCCAGTCTGCCTTTCTCTCAGTGTCTCTTTGGAAGAGGGACATCAAAGTCCCCGAGGAGGGTTTTCACACAGGGTTTTTTTTTCTCTCCTTTTCTTTTTCTTTTGGTCTGGCAGAGCCGCAGGGAGGAAGGCAGCCGCCACGTCTTGTTTGTCCCTGGACCTGGTTTTCCAGTTTAAGAAGACACCCAGAGCTCAGAGGTGGCCACAATAATACAACACTCCCCCGGGTGGGGGTTCCCGTTCATGGGACCCTCTCACCATGTGGTCTGCTGTTGAAGGGAGTGGTCAGTCCCCTCAGAGGTCAGAGGAGAAAGAAAGCATTCAAGAAAACAGGGGCCCAGGTTGCATTATAGTTCAGGAGCTAAGTGGACGGGGCTTGAGACAGTGGGGGATGGGATGGGAGGGTGGGGGATGGGGTGGGAGGGGAAGGGTTGGGGATGGTGTTGGCATTCTGTCTAAGCGCTCTGCCCCACAATTACCTGGCAACAGCCAGGTGTGCCTGACACTACAAAAGGGGCTGCTTGCCCCCCTCCTTGCTCTCTTGCTTTCCCTTCCCCCCTCTCTCCCCATTCCTCTCCCTCCCTCTCTCTCCACATACTCTTGGCTGGCCTCTACTCCTCTACTTCTCTCCAGTCTCCCCTCTCCCCCCTCTCCCCTCTTTCCCCTCCCCCTTCTCCCCTCTCTCTCCTTCCCCCCCGCCCCCCCCCCCCCCCCCCCCCCCCCCCCCCCCCCCCCCCCCCGCCCCCCCCCCCCGTCTTCTCACATGTTCCAGGCTGGCCTCTCTTTCTCTCTTTCTGTCTTCCTCTGGTCCTGTTCTCTTCCCCCACCCCCCACCCCCGCCCCCTTCTCCAGGTCCTCACTCCCCTCCTTTCCCCAAATAAACCTCCTTTATACCAGGTCTGTGTGATTTCTCAGGGGGGCACCTCCACACGGGCCTGACAGGTAACCCCCCACTTACCCCCATCTGCCCGCTGCATTATATTTCATAACAGTCTCTTGCAGCCCAGACTAGCCTCAAACTTGCTCTGCCGCTGAGGATGGCCTTGAACTCCTAACCTCCTGCTTCCACCTAACAAATGCTAGGATTCCTGTTGTGCACCACCATGCCCAGTTTATACTGTGCAGGGACTGGAACTTACAGCTTCACATGTGACACATAAGCACTACACCCACTGAGCCACAGCCCAGCCCGGCTCGCCTGGATTTTCTAAAGTTAACTTACCAGGTTTTAGATGACAAGCTGTCAAATGCTGTCCAGGCCTCGAGAAATCACAAAAGAAGGGCAGGATTCAGTCCAGGCTGTCAACCACAATTTCTGATGTATTATGGTCCCACTTCCATATCAACATGGGAAACAGGCTTGGTAGCCAATATCGTGGTAAGATTTAGGACTGGAATTCAAGGTTTGGCGTAGCCATGGCTGGTTTTGGCACTCGGCCATCTGTGCCTGACTCTGAGCAGACACCAACATCAGTGATCAGCTAAATAATCAATGGCCACATTTCTCCTGATTGTCGGTGCTGCCGCCACGCTGTGCTGGGTGCCATGTGCCCTATTTTGCCAGGACCCTTGCTGACAAACCAGCTCATTCTTACTTGCTCTTCAGTTCCATCTCTCCACTTATACAATTCAGAACCTCAGCCTAGGGAATGGTGCCACCCACAGGGGGCTGGGTATTCCCATCTTAATATTCACAATTAGGACAATTTCATATAGACATGCCCCCCCCCACACACACCAGCCAGCCCAGTGTAAACAATCCTTCACCGAGCCTCTTTTCCATGGGCATTCGATTAAAGCCTTCATCAGATGTCTTTAGGGACCACTAGCGTGTCTGAATGGCTGTACTTGAGATCACTTGTGAGTGAGAAATTTTA
The DNA here is from genome assembly GCA_036184795.1 of Tokudaia tokunoshimensis. Taxonomy (NCBI): domain Eukaryota; kingdom Metazoa; phylum Chordata; class Mammalia; order Rodentia; family Muridae; genus Tokudaia; species Tokudaia tokunoshimensis. The sequence continues at coordinate 2,735,446 of BTHU01000006.1, forward strand.
TATATGAATGGGGCATTTTCCAGGACTATCATTGGCATTCCTAACCACGTCCTGCTACCTCAATGCTCATGGGCTTGCTAAGATGTCCTAACAGGACACAAGCTAGAAAACTGACCAATACAGCTGGAAGGAGCCCTGATTGTCAGTGTGTCACATGCTATCCCTGCTTTGACCGTGTGAGGCATCTTTCCTGGATTGCTCTCCACCTTTGTTTTTTGGGAACAGGGCCTCTCACTAAACGTGCAGTTCACTGATACATGTCATAGTCAGGGTTTGTATTCCTGCAGTCCAGGGTGGGGAAGGAAAGGATTTATTCAGCTTACATTTCCACATTGCTGTTCATCACTAAAGGAAGTCAGGACAGGAACTCAAGCAGGTCAGGAAGCAGGAGCTGATGCAGAGGCCATGGAGGGTGCTGCTTACTGGCTTGCTTCCTCTGGCTTGCTCAACTTGCTTTCTTATAGAATCCAAGACAACCAACCCAGAAATAGTACCACCCACAAGGGACTGGCTCCACCCACAAGTGACTGACCCCGCCCACAATGGGCGGGGCTCTCCTCCCTTGATCACTAATTGAGAAAATGCCTTCCTTACAGCTGGATCTCATGGAGGCATTTCCTTAACTTTCTCTGTCATAACTCCAGCCTGTGTCAAGTTGACACACAAAACCAGCCAATACAAGACAATTAGACCAATTTGCCAATTGGCTTCGAAGATCCATCTGAGTCTACTCCCCACCCCGTTTGTTTTTAAATTTTGTTATAACAATTTCTACAGGTCTCATCTGGAAAGAACTGGTACAGAACAGAAACCTGTCTCATAGCTAAATGTTGTTTCCTGCTGGAGTGATAAACATCAGTGCTTGGTGCGTTTGGAAGAGGCTGGAGAAAGTGGGAAAGTCAGTTAACCAAAGAGAACCAACTAGCCCCTCCCACCTGACAGACAGACAAAGCTGGGCCCCAGCCATACATGTCACCTTCTGCCCCCTCTCTCTGTGATCTTTGATACCTTGGGTCACTGCAGTTCTTTATTCCCTTGATAGTCTTCCCTGTCAAGTGGGGTCAACTGTCTTCACCCTTCATTCAGAGGATGGTGTGAGGACTGACAGAGACACCAGAGCTCCTTGCTGCTGCTGAGCAATTGGTGAGGGAAGGCAGCACCGGCTGCCCCCTTCGCACCCGGGTTCCTCGTTTCCACCGACTGTTTACCCTGGATCCCTGTTCTCTTCTGCCATTCTACGTGATGGATCTCTCAGCCATGTCGTCTTGGTCCATGTTTTTCCCTCGTCACCCCGCTTTCTTTCTTCAGCTCTCCGTCCAGAGAACCGATAATCCGTTCATACGAAACTGCAGGCAGTTTCAACTCTCTGTGTTAGAACCTTTTGCCCAGCTGGAAGGCCTTCCAGTCTCTTGCTTATCAGTTGGACGACCATTCAAGCCAACCTGTGTTGTCCCATGGGTGGACTGAGGAAAGCACCAGTGGCCGGATCTCTTTGGTCTTGACACAGTTCAAGAGACAGAAATCCAAGTAAAATGCAATTCTGGCACAACCTGGGGGTGGGGAGAAGGAAGCGTGGTAGCTTAGCCTAATTTCCCTCCAGAGGTTGTGTTGTCAAGTCCTTGCCTTGGGTACCAGTGGCCAGATGCTTGGGTATCAAAGATAAAGGATGGATGTGCTGCGGTCTTGTCTCGCTGTGCCACCAGCACCATATTCAACCCCCTGCTTCTTGGGATCCATAGAATGGATGAAATATCAGCTACGGGTCTTGACCTTGGGATTGCCACCCTGAACCTGCACCATGTGCCTGCTGCAAGCTGGGGAGGCCATACTTTCTTTCTCCTTGCTGGGCAGGAGGCTGCATTTGTGAGAATCAGCAAACTCAAATTGGCTTCAGCTAAGATGAAAATTAAACAGGGGCCGGTGACAGTTATTAGTTCATGTCATTAAGAGGGTGACAGAATGAGCTGGCTGTGGATGAAGGGCTAGGGGCAGTGATTCCAGCTTTCCATCATCAAGTCCTAATATCCTTCTGTCCGACGGCTTCTGTCCCAGAAGAAGATTCTGTCCGCCTTTAGCTGTTTGACTCCTTGGCTGACGATTGCAACGCTGAGACTCTCCACCCACAGTAGCAAGAGGAACAGGGTCTCCTGAGGCTCTTCTAGGACAACCTCAGTGATTGCTCAGTTCAGGTCATTCTCACCTGAGGGCTGAGCTTGGCCCCACCATCACTTGGTGGGGACAGTGGCAGAGGACCTGCCCCACCTTCACTGAATGTGAAAAGCCTCTGACACAAGAGAGAAGAACCGAGTCACCAGAAAAAGACGGCCAGGGAAGGTAGAAGGCGACAGTCACAATAACACCCATGTATTATGTCAAACAGGGCTTCACCAGCTTCAAGTTCTGTTAGATAGTGTGTGCACACATGGATATATACACACAAGCATACACACACTCACACCAATGTATACATATACAGACATGTAGCCCCACACACAAGCACACGCATGTGCCCACATACATACACAGGTGCCCATATACATACACATGTACACATACCCATACACACATGCATATACATGTAGCCACATACACACATGCACACACATTTACCCACATACACATAAGCATACACGTGTACCCACACTCATGCATACACATGTACCCATATACACATAGGCATACACATATAGACCTACATGCACACACATGTACCTCCATATATACATGCATGCACACATATGATCTCACATACATACATGCATGCACACACATGATCTCACACACAGTCATACATGCACATACAAGAACATATGAACACATAACACACACATGTGCACACACATGTACCCACCCACATACACACATGCACACATACACTCATACACATTAAAGCATTGCATACACTGTAAAGCATTACAGTCTCAAGGGCATTGTATTTTCCAGGCTCTGAGAAGTCCTGTAGTGAAGAAACTTCTCTCCATACACCCAGCCCAGTGTTTCCTGGAACATTCTAGTCATATCATCTTTGACCCTTTCAGAATCAAATTTCAAATGTCAGCACAGTGACGACATGGATAAAGCAATCTGGGCCGGGGGTGAGGCTAGAGTTCCTGGATCAGGAAGCTAGAGTTGGAGAGCAGTGTGTGGGGAGAGCAACAGTTCAGAAATTTACAGAGAGCATGGACGCAGACCATCCTGGTTGGCTGGGACAGAGTGTGGGCAGATGATCACACGGCCTTAAGAAGCCAGCAGCTGAGTGTTACCACTGATGACATCCATGTGGGAACACATCTCACCACAGGCAAGAGAGCCACATTGGGGTGGTCATTCTGACCAAGGTCTCTAAGCTCACACAGAGGCACCAGTGCTCAGAGCTGAGCCCCGACTACTGCATCCAGGCTGAAACCCACAGACACTTCTTGCAGACCTCTGGGTCATGGCCCCAGCTGTTGGAATCCAACCAAGAAAACAAAAACCATGTCTGTTGGTTTAAGGTGGCGATCATGATGCAGGGGGCTGGGTAGATGGGTGAAAGATGAGACTGGGAGGCTGAACAATAATGGGGGCATCTGAGTCACACATCAGAAGCCCCCATCCTTGCCTGGGAGGTGAGAGGGGCAGATCGTGTTACCAGAATGTAGGTCTGGGGTCCCCAGGAGAAGTGACATCAGAGTGAGTAGGTCCAAAGGAGATGGTGCCAGGAAGAAGCTGCTTCTGCAGGACCACCCATTGATATGTGTGATTGGATGTGTGCACACATGTGTGGGCATGTGCATGTATGTATTGTGCCCTTCCCCCAGCCTTGAGCAGACTAATTGAACCTTAATTGTTTGCCACAGTAAGTCTTTCACGAACCTAGCCCACCTAGGGTGGAGTCCTACCTAGGTGGAAGTCTCCTGCCTTGCGGTACCTGCAGTTTCCTAAAGAAGCAGACTGCCTGCTGAGCTTGCTTTGCAACATTGTCCAGCTGAAACAAAGTAACAGGACCCAGCTGAAACAAGGTAACAGGACCCAGCTGAAACAAAGGGAGGGTCCTTGGTTTTTTTCCCCTATATATACAAGCAGAGCTAAACACTAAACTTTAAACCTTTTGTCTAGGCTTCATTCTCTAGTCCTCCCATCCCATTTCATCCCCAGCCCCCCTTCCAGGTGTACCCGGTTCTCCATGGCTGCTGGAGAGCTACATTTTACTCTCAGTACCTGCCGAGGTGGACTCTGCCAGCAGCCAGATGCCCCTGGAACCTCTGTATCTTGGCATCTCCTGCCCAGAACCAAGATGCTCCCAAACACAGGATCATCTTTTTCAGATGCTGGCCCAGCTTTGGGATTAGCAAACACCTCCCTGAAAATGGCCAGGGAGCAAATCTTTCTGATCCTGACTTTGGGCTGTGGCCCTCCTTAGCATCCCTGTCAGAGAAGCCTTAGATCACGTTAGAACTCAACACTACTTCTTCATAACAATGAAGTGAGACAAGAGGTGTGTGTGTTGGGGTGAGGTGGGGAGTAGGGGTGTTGATGTGATGGTCCCTGTCCTGAAGAGGTCAAAGGGGTGTGTGCCAGGGAGGTGGGTGTCCTTTTCACACTGACAGTCCTTGGGGTAATACTTTGATCCCTAGTTGCACAGGTCACAGGTTGATAGAACATTTAAAACCTTAGTGTGCATTAATTGGAGTCTCCCAAGATTCTGAGTTGCAGCATCTGTCCCAGGCTGTCACAACAAGCCTCTGCACTGTCACTACACAAATCTGTAAGACATGCGACATGCCACAACCTCAGCCCACACCTCCTCCTTCCTTCTCTGGGGCAACGCATAATTTCTTCTTCCCAGAGCCTCTACAGAGGGGCGTGAGCAGCAGGGGGTTGATTTTGACTCGCACATAATAAACCTCCAGAAGAGGGCTGATCTTTCATTGGTTTAATGAGGCTGATGCTGTCTACGGGATTGTGAGAATAATTCTGTGAACCACTCTCCTGGGGGTCTGAGGATAGAGCTGGAAGGCAGTAGCAATGGATCCAAGCTGGAATAGATTCAAAAGTAGCCAATCCCAGCTTAGTTCAGGGAGGTGCCACCCATGTCTCTAAGATCTCCACAGAGCTAATACCCTCTGGCTCCCTCTGGCTGCTGAAGGAACACCCCACACTGCATGAGAAAGAGCTCTGTGATTGATTGGTAATGTCTGCCCTGGATACAAGTTAGGAGAATGGTGATGTATTTTTCTGTGTCCCCTTAAGATACACCTCACTAAAGAAGTCTTTTGGACTGATTTTTGTTGCCTTCACTACAGTCTTTGGATCTGCTGATAATGTCCCTGAGAACCACCATCCTTGTGACCATGGCTCCTAGGGAGGTAAGGACACAGGCAGCCTTATTCAGAAGAATTTTTGTGAAATACTCACTGACCACACAACATTTAGAGGTGTCAGACAAGGTCTTTGTCTGAGTCACCATCACATCTACAAACTCTAATACTCTATTGTCCATCAAAGCCAGACTCGGCCAGGCCCACCTGAAGCTCCCCCTCGTCATGGCTACTCATACAGAAGGGAGGAAGGGAAGGGAAGAGGTGTCTTGTACAGAGGTGTTGATACACAGTTTCTTTGTAGATGGTAGGGATCAAACCCAGGGCCTTATGAAAAAGCCAGGCAAATGTTCTACCCATTAGCTACACCACATCCTTTAAAAATGAACAGAGTTTACCTCCTCCACCAGGTAGCCCCTGAAGCCGATAGACTCCACCTCTGTCCATCTGTCTATCTGTCCTTTCTTTCTGGCCTGACCAAATTCCCTTCTCCTCAGCTTCATAGACACCCCTTATGAGAGACTGTTCCCTCTGAGATTACCTTCCCCCACTCACATCTGTGCCTTGCTGGTGAACCCTATGTATTCTCTCCTGGTTGATCTTGATGCTGCAGACATCAACTGTGATATCACCTGATATCAGCATGAGAGCAAGTCAAACATCAGAAGTGCTATTAGAGTCCATTGGAAGACCTCCACTCAATAAGGCCACAGAGACCGGAATCACTGCAATCCACAAGAGGTTTAATGTTCCAATGTACATTGGGGTCCCCCAGCACGCAGGCAAGAGGAGACCCCAAGCTCACAGAGCACACCCTTTTTATAAACATTTTGGCGGGGAGTTCAGCGGTCGCCTGAGCTGGATGACTGGGATTAGTTACCCTGAGCAACATTTAAAATTATTGGTCAACTCGAATGGGGAGATTGTCTCTGCCATTTGGTCCTGTCCTGCCCACCTTGTGGTATTCGTAGTATTTCCTGGCATTGTCTTTTTGCCGAGTCACTTCCCTCTCTGTCCTCACAGTAGTTCTCTGTTTAGCCCATTTCCATATCTGTCCTTACCCCAGGCAGTCATGGGAGGAATGGAAAGTTCCTGTCTGGCTGTGTCCCACCCCCCCCCCCTTGGTCGTGGGGAGCTGGCCTGCTGTTTCTGACTGGGTTCTCACAGTGCTTGGGAGCTGAATTCTTTAGATTTCAACCACTCCCCACCCCCCCACCCCCCACCCCCGGCTGTTTCTGGTACTTGGGAATGTTTGCCAAAACCCTGGTCTTGCATCCTAAGTTTATCCCAACTCTAAACTGGCCCAAAGTTCAAAAGCTTTGGAAAATCACGGGGTTCAAAAAATTGGAGAGTCTGGAACTCTTCTGGCTTTGTGTCCTTCAAATAAGAGTGCCTATGTTATACTGCAAAAGAACTTACTTTGGATTGGAAGAATATTTTTTTGTAAGCAATAAAAACATTGACAATAGATAGTCACATTGCACATTCTTTATGTCACCCAGAGGGTCTTCAACAGTGTAACTAAGCAGGTTTTATTTCTTTGTAAAATCCAGCTCATTGGGAGTTCCTGTCTATAGCCATATCCAAGCTCTGGCAGGAAAGACATCCATGATTGATTGCTAATGTCTGCCCTGGGTGTAGACAAAGAAGGAGGCGACAAGCTTATTATACATCAGCTCCTCCCTTGGTGTGTTCATGATTACCTGCTGAAACCCATAAACCACAAAGAGCTCAGAACACAGGACTCCAGTTTACATAGAGGTTTCAAATGGCTGTGTTTGTAGCTAACTGGTTGATATGAGCAGGCTTCTGGGGTCTCTCTGAACCTCCACTGCATTAATTATTAAGTCTGAGAACAAAATAAAAAGATTTAACCTTGCAAAAGAAGTTGAAAGTGCTTCCCCCAAGGAGCTTTGGCTAAGGCTAGAATGACTTTGGGGTAAATCCACATTCAGAAGCTGACTTGGCCAGCTCTGGATCCCCTCTGTGGCCCTGTGTTCTCTACTTTGAACTGAGGACACTGTGATAACCACATGAAAGTTGGGTGGGGTGAGGCTGTGAGCCACATCTCTGAGCTCTGGTGGGCATCCGCCGAGTCCTCTTCTGACTGATAGCATTATTACTTCACATGAGACGGTCCACTCATCTTTCAGAGGCTCCGCATTACAAGAGCAATCACTTACTCCACAGATCCAAGGCAAATGCATCCTTCTGAGCAGATCAGAGCAGTTTGGGCTTCTGTATCTTTTAGAGAGGGGACCTTAGGGGAGGGAGGGAAGGGATATCAAAGAGCCGTCTGATGTGGAGGAGGCTCCAGAGAGAGAGACCCCCCAAACCCCATCTGTGTTGAATGTCTTTGGCTTCTCAATGAAGGAATGCAGCCCCATGGGGTGTGGCTGGCAGGCAGCTCTGCAGATGGGAGGTAAAACCTTTCTGGGATTTTCTGTGCCATTCTGTAGCTCCATGTATAGTCTGTGTCCCCCGTCGGGCCAATTACCGACTTAAAATGTTGTTAGCAAAAGGCAGGCACATTCGTTATTGTAGGAGCGAGCGCAAGGGCCCAGTAGGTTCCTATTTATACCATTCCAAAGAGCTATTCTTACCTGGTCCTTTGTGTGTTTGTCACCGAAGGCTTCCAAATCACAGGACGTTTGTCCTAGGTGGCTGTCCATCTCCTCACACCTCCTCCCTCCTCTGCTCTGCGGGGATCAGCCAGGACTGAAATGTTAGGAGCCCCCTGGGTCAGGAAGAAGCTCAAGTTGCTTCTAAGAGAGATGTGTAGTCAGTGGAAGCAAGAGAAGCTGCAGGGTGGGAAGGGTGGGTCAAGGCAGTGTGGGAGATCACATGATATGGGGACACCAGGGAAGGGATTTGAACCCCCATCTGTTGTGGTGAGAGGTAGGGAGGACTTGAAGTCAGGGAACCTGGGCTCTGGGTTACTGTTTAACCTTGAGCTGGTCATTGATGCTTCCTGGCTCCCACTTTTTCTGCAGACCCTGAGGTCTGCGTGTTCTGCACCTGCAGGACATTTGTCCTAGGTGCCTGAACCTCAGGACACAGAGAAACTCAATTCCAAATTTGTGCAAATATGTGGCTGTGTCTTTGATTTACCTATACCCACAGGCACAGAACTAAAACTCCAGCTGCCTGGAATATCTCCTAAGCCATCTAGTCTGCCTTTATTATTATTTTATTTTCTCAAAAATATTGTGTGTGTGTTGGGGTGTGTGTGTGCATGTACATGTATGTGCATGAGTGTGTGGTACACATCTGTGTGTATGTATGTATGTGAATACTGCCTGTATATATGTGCATGGTAGATGTGTGTGTGGTACATATGTGTATGTGTATGTATGTGCTGTATGTATGTGTATATGTGCATGGCATATGTGTATGGTGCATGTGTATGTGTGTGTGTAGTGTATGTATGTAGGTATGTGGTGTATGTGTATATGTGCGTGTAATGTATGTATGTGTGTGTAGTACATGTATGTGTGTAGTGTATGTGTGTATGTGTATTGTATGTATGTTTGTGTAGTGTATGTACATATGTGTATATAGTGTATGTATGCATTTGTGTATGGTGCATGTGTATATGTGTGCATATAGCATATGTTATGTAGGCGTGTGGTACATGTGGGTATGTGTGTATAGTATATGTATGTATGTGTATGTGCATGGTACATGTGTATGCGTGGTGCATGTATATATGTGGTGTAGGTATGTTTATGTGTATGTGTATGATGCATGTGTGCGGTGCATGTGTGTATGTATGTGTAGTATATGTATATATGTGTGTGTGTGTCTGTGTGTGTGCTGAGTGTGTCTATATACTACATGTCTGTGTCCTTGGCATACATGTGTATATGAGCATGCATGTGCATGTGAAAGATACAGGACATCACAGGTGATGTTCCTCCGGCACTGCCCACCTTTATTGAGACAGGATCTCCTATGAACATGAGGCTCACCAAGTAGGCTAGGCTGGCTGACTAAGGAGATCCAGGGATCTGCCTGCCTCTGACTTTGTAGCAATGAGATACATGTATGTCACCACACCCAACCACATGAGTGCTGGGACTGAGTACTGGCCATCACACTTACACGTGTACACAATTTACTGACTGAACCATCCTTCCAGCCCCTTGATCTTATTTTATTCCTCACATCTTATTGCAAGAAAGCGACATACTGGGGCTTTCTTGTCACTCAAGCTTGCTGTCTGTCAATCAGAGGTCAGAACAATCTTGTTGATTTAGTTTTCCCAAGCGAGCCCAGTGAGCAAAGCAAGTACTCCCCTGCCCTCCCCTGCTCTACAAGGAATGGGTTTCTCTCTTCGCAAAAGAAAGGCTCTTTCTTGTCTTCTGCCACAGCCTTGCAGTGTTTACAGATGAAACATGACAATCGTCTCCTTAGCAACTCCACTCTCCAGGATTAGAGCAGACAAGTCCTTTTATGATGCTCCAGGCTGCAAACATGCCAACCTGGTCCAGAGTGCATCTCTCCCCACCGTGGTAAACAGAACTCTCCAGGCCAAGTGGGAGAACCACATTCTCTTCATGTCCCAGGAGGCTGCTGCCTGTGATCCTGGGTAGGGATGCTGCTGACTGGCTCTGCACTGCCCCCTCCCCGGTTGAACTTAGTGCTTTAAAGACACAGGACACTGGGCTTTCAGTCTTACTTAGTACCTTCCAACTGAGGTACCAGGGTGATGATTAACAGAAGAGTGTCTGTTCCCTCCAGGTGGTCAGTCACAGGTAGTTGTGTGCCACCCAACATATGCTGTGAAAGAGCAGTGACTGTTCTTGACCATTGTGCCTTCTCCAGCATCATCTCAAAATGGATTTCTCTCTCTTAATCTGTCTATCATCTATCTATCTATCTATCTATCTATCTATCTATCTATCTATCATCTATCTATCTTATCTATCATCTATCAATCTATCATCTATTTATCTACCTACCTATATATCTACCTATCTATCATTTATCTATGTATCTATATATCTATCTATCTATCATCTATCTACTATCATCTATCTATCTATCTATCTACCTATCATCTATCTACTATCTATCTATCTATCATCTATCTACTATCATCTATCTATCTATCTATCTATCTATCTATCTATCTATCTATCTATCTATCTATCTACCTATCATCTATCTACTATCTATCTATCATCTACCTATCACCCATCTATCTATCTATCTATCTCCCATCTATCTATCATCTATCTATGTATCTATATATCTATCTATCATCTGCCTATCTGTCATCTATTATCTACCTATATCTATCTATCTATCTATCTATCTATCTATCTATCTATCTATCATCTACCTATCTATTCATCTATCTATATCTATCTATCTATCACCTATCTATCTATCATCTATCTATCTATCTATCTATCTATCTATCTATCATCTACCTATCTATTCATCTATCTATATCTATCATCTATCTATCTGTCTATCTATCAACTATCTATCTATCTATCTATCTATCTATCTATCTATCTATCTACCTACCTACCTACCTACCTATCTCTCTGAGTATACATGTATGCACCTTGTACACGCAGGTATCTGTGGAATCCCTCAGAGCTGGAGTTACAAATGAACTACCCAATGTGTGTGGTGGGAACTGCCCAGATCCTCTGAAAGAACAAGTTAACAAGAGTAAGTACTCTTAACCAGTCCATTAAATGCACTGTCTGTGTGTCATATCTCATGTAGATCCTCAAGATACTGGATGAGTCAGGTGTCATTATCACAATACATTTTATAGAGGAGACTAAGATGGTGCCCCACAGTCTGTGGTGGAGTCAGACTCCACTCCACCCATCCCAGTAGACATGTAGATAGCTCTGGAAAACTCTGAGATCAGATCCAACAAATGCTTGCCTTTTCTCTGAACTCTGTAGGGATTACAACATAAGCCTGATTCCTCTTCAGGGCCTCAGCCCTGCTTACCTGCCGAGCTGGAAGAAACCGGTGGGGATATTCCCTTGGCACCTTTGCTCCGAAATGTAGGAGCTCCATCTCCCCGCTCCATTTTCTATACAGATGCCTCTGAATTTGAAGTTGATCCGCAAAAGGAAACATACTCTCCTGGCTTCTCCACAGCACATTTATCCAAATTAATCATAGCGACAGGAGGGTAGCACGTGCCGCCATGGGGGTCTGCTGCCTGGGCGCATTTCCCTGGCAAAGAAGCACACCTGAGTAAGCACCCAGGGCTCAGAAACTGGGTGAGCTCTGAGCTCGTTTTATTGAACCTTATGAGGAGCTAAGAGCAGCTTTGCATGGATGAAGGAATGGGGTTGGGGTGGGGGTGGGGATGCAGCTGTGGATATCCAGGAAAGACGCTGACTTCAGGGAGGAGACAGGGCCCTCAGAAATAACAGGATTAGAACTGTCTCCTCGGCTGCAGAATTTCTTCATGGTCTGAGGAGGACTCCTTGTTCAGGTAGATGAGAAACAGTGACCCGGGAAAACAATCGCAGTCAGATTGGGAACCCACACCACTTCCAGTCACCTATACTGTGCTACTTAAATCCAGTTGGTGTCCCGGCCTGTCTGTCAGTGTCACCTTCTCTCTGTCATATTGTCCCCCGCCCCCTCTCAAGGTTCCAATGTGCCAACTCCTCTGCAGCCAGAGTGGCTGTCTTGGAAAGAAAATCTATCTAAATCCTTCTAAGGCTTGTCCTGTCATAAGGCGACATCCTGTAGCCTGGTGCTCTGATCCTCTCCTAGCGGGGCTCCATCTAACTCGGTGAGCTCCTGGGTTGTGCCAGATCAGTCTTTTCTGAGGATCCATGGATTTCTCCTCTTTTCAGAACAACATCCACTTCCATCATCCTCACACACACTTGGGTCGCGATACCCTTTGGATACAAGGCAGGCTCTGAAAAATTCAGGAAATTTTTAGACGATCACGGATTTGGGTTCCATTTCTAAGAGGCTTAAGAGCATATTATACAAATTACAAAAACCCTTGCTCAAGCCCAGATTATGCTAAGGAGCTGCTTGTGGGATCATGGGCTTTTGGAATGACACATGAGCTGTAAGTCCCCATGCTGGCGCCAGCCCACACTACGAGGTCACAGACATGTGCTGAGCCACAGGCCTACGGATGGTGCTGCTCTCGACATTTTGTTAGGTCAACACAGACGTGTTTTACGAAGCAGTGTGAGGGCAATTTGGGCGGGGACAAGTGTCCACAGGGAACCCCAAGGACACCTGGACATCTTGTTCAGCTTAGTGAATTTGAGGAGTGGCATAATCTGGGCTTGAGCGAGGGACTTATAATTCATGTGATATGCTTTTAAGCCTCTTAGAAGTTGAACCCAAATCCGTTGTCACCTAAAAGGACTCACAAGATGACTTCTGTGCCCTCTGTCGTCAGCATCCTCTCTCCAGAGACGCTCAGCCCATGCCTCACAGACATTCAAAATCCCTTTTCCCTCTTGCCTTCTATGCTGAAGTGACTTCAAGTGACTCCCTTCCCAAACTCCCCGTGTCTAAGCCTGATATCTTTTGCTGTGATAAATCACCAGTCAAAAACAATTTGAGGAGTAGAGGGTTTATTTGGCTTACGTACCTCAAGTCACACCCCATTGAGGATACCCGGAGGCAGAAACTAAAGCAGAGGCCATGGAAACACATTGCTTACCGACTTGCTTGGTGTGGCTCCTGCTCAGACTGTGCTCTTGTAAAACCCAGGGCTACCCGCCCATGGGTGGCTCCGCCCACAGTGAGCCTGGCTAACCCACATTAGTCATTAATTAAGAAAATGTTTCACAGAGTTGCCTACAGGCCAATCCAAAGGAGGCAATTCCTCAGTTGAGAGTGTCTCTGTCCAAATATATCTAGGTTTGTGCCAAACTGGCATAAACTAACAGCATATCCCATAATTCACACCTTTAAATGGTTATCATCATCATCACCACCACCATCATCATCGTCACCACCACCATTATCATCATCACCACCTGACTTCAAATTTTTCTCTTCTCATCTCCTCTGGATTAAAGCTCCCCACCCACCAGGTCCTTGCTTCTTCTTACATGGAGCCCAAAGAAAGAATGTTGAATCTTTTCCATAGTAGATGTCTTAGTTTGGTCTTACTGCTGTGAACAGACACCATGACCAAGGCAACTCTTATAAGGACAACATTTAATTGGGGCTGGCTTACAGGTTCAGAAGGTCTGTCCATTATCAGCATCCAGGTAGGCATGGTGCAGGAGGAGCTGAGAGTTCTACATCTTCATCTGAAGGCAGCAGTGGAAGACTGGCTTCCAGGTAGCTAGGGTGAGGGTCTTACAGCCCACACCCACAGTGACACACTTCCTCCAACAAGGCTACACCTCTTAATAGTGCCACTTCCTGGCCCAAACATATACAAACCATCACATTCCACTCCTTGGCCTCTATAGGCTGGTTCAAACATATGGCTATGGGGGCTATACCTACCCATAGCATAATAAAAAATATATTTAGTCCAACTTCCAAAGTTCCCACAATCTATAGCAGTCTCAACAATGTTACAAGTCCAAAGTCCCAGGTCTCTTCAGAGATTCATCCAATCATTTAACTGTAATTCTCAAAGCAAGACTGGAAACCAGCTGGGTAAGCTCCAAACTCTGCATCTCCATGGCTGATGTCAAAGCGGTCTTTAGGTCTCTAATTCCTTTTTCATCTTTGTTGACTGCAACAAACTTCTTTCTCCTGAGTTAGTTCTACTCCCTGTTAGGAGCTTTCCTCAGAAGATATCCCATGGCTCTGGCATCTCTACCATCTTGGAGTCTTCAAGGTAATTTCGATGTTACAGCTTCTTATTCCAATGTCTGGGATCCACACATGATCTTCTGGGCTCCTCCAAAGGGCTGGCGTCACTTCTCCAGCTCTGCCCTCTGTAGCACTCTAAGCTCAGGTTGATCCACTCCACTGCTGCTGCTGTTCTTGGTGATCATCCCACGGTACTGGCATCTCCAATAAACTGGAGTTTTCTGCTACAACAAGGCTTCACCAATACCCTCTCATAGACTCTCTTCCTGGTGCCAAGATTCAAATCCTTTGCATGACCCCTTCAGTTCTGGGTCTCCAACTGCAACTGAGACTGCATCTTCACCAATAGCCCCTCCTGGCCTCTCACAGTACCAAGCCTCAACTGTTCTTCATGACCCCTTCACAACTTCAAAACCAGTACCACTTGGGTGACTCTTACACATTACCAAGTACAGCTGCAGCAGGAGGCACACCTTGGCTATCTCTGGAACAGAGTTTCTTTGTGCTCTCAGAAAACACTTCCCAGAAGATCTCACCTTAATGATGCTGGTCTCTTCTTAATCACTGCTAATTTCTTTAGCTCCAGCTAGCCAGCATGCCCCAGTAGTCTCTTTTATTCTTGTCTCTACATCCAGAGCCACCTGGCTGAAGCTTCCGTGTCCTGCTGCTTGCTGGAGTTGGAACATTGGCCCCTTATTCTATTACCAGCTTTCTGTTTTCCCGACTCCCTCTCTGCCTAAGCTTGGCTTTCTTGGAACTTGCTCTGTAGATTGACCTTGCACTCAGAGATCTGCGTGGCTCTGTCTCCTGTAGTGCTGGGATTAAAGGGGTGTACCACCATGTCTGGATTTAAGCTTTTCTTCATCTAAACCAGCTTTGTCCCAGGCTGGCCTTGAACTCAAAGATCTGTTTGGCTTTGTCTCCTGGAATTAAAGGTGTGTGCCAAAATGTCTGGGTCTAAACTTAGCTGGGTAGGATCTTGCCCCCAAATCCCTTAATCTGTTATTTTCTGGAACATAGAATTCAGCTCCATTTCACTTCCTTGTGTCCCTTTAATACTTGAATCATATATTTTACATTTTTCTTTTCTAAGTTTGCTACTCTTGTTCAAAATGCTTTTCATGAGACTTAACCAGAGAACAAAGTCTCTGCTGGGCTTTTTTGTCAGTACAATTAATATAAATCTCTTTACTTTAGATTCCAGTAGACTCTTCAGATAAAAGCAAAAAGCAGCCATATTCCTTACCAAAATACCACAAAGAATATCTAGGCCACATTCTGAAATTCTTCTTCACTGAAACCTCTTGGACCAGGTCTACACAGTTCAAATCATACCCATAAAGAAAGCCTTTCATATTCCTACTAGGGCAACCTATCAAAGCCTCACTTAAAGCATTCCACTGGTTTCCAGAGTCTCAAAATCTACATTCCTCCAAACAAAAACATGGTCAGCAATACTCCACTCCTGGTACCAACTTCTGTCTTAGGTAGGGTTTTACTGATGTGAACAGACACCGTGACCAAGGCAGCTCTTATAAAGACAACATTTAACTGGGGCTGGCTTACAGGTTGAGAAGTTCAGTCCATTATCATCAAGGCGGGAGCTTGGTAGCATCCAGGTAGGCATGGTGCAGGAGGAGCTGAGAGTTCTATGTCTTCATCTGAAGGGGGCTAGTGGAAGACTGGCTTCCAGGCAGTTAGGACGAGGTTCTTATAACCCACACCCACAGTGACACACCGACTCCAAGGCCACACCTACTCCACAAGGCCACGCACCCCTCGAACTAGGCCACACCTCCTCCAACAGGGCCACACCTACTCAAAAAAGGCCACACCTACTCCAACAAGGTCACACCTCCTCCAATAGGGCCACATCTCTTCCAACAGGAGCACACTTACTTCAATGAGGCCACACCTCCTCCAACAAGGCCACACCTCCGCCAACAGGGCCACACATCCTCCAACAGGGCCACACCTCCTCCAACAGGGCCAGAACTCCTCCAACAAGGCCGCACCTCCTCCAACAAGGCCACACCTACTGCATGGCCTCCAACAAGAACACATTGATGCAAGCACAGGATCAGAACCAGCCACGGGTGGGTGTTCACGGGGCACCTGGGAAATGCTTGGCAGCCCATCCATGTTGCCACTTCTCCCTCATGAGCAGGGAGAATATCTGTGTACGCAGGACATCTCCTCGGTGTGTCTTAAAGTGCAGAGAGGCATATGCCAAAGGATCCTTAACCAGCCTTGGCGTCTGTGGTTCCTGTGTCCGTGTGTTTAGCTCACCGGGTCAGGGAGGTTCAGAAGAAACAACACCCACTCAGAACACATGGAGACTTTTGGCTGCCCATAGATGGGCACAAAAATCCATCCCCACAGACACTGAAGGATGACCGTATTCAACCGTGCTCTCATTTATGCTTCCTACATTGTTACACACATTTAAAATGTTGTACATTTTATATTCATGCTCGTTATGCATAAAAAGCCCAGCGGATTATAGAGGGAGACAATTTGGTAATTCTGAGGAGAGACGAGCATGTCAGGAATGATGAGCAAGGAGCCCCTCGGTGGCCACCCTCCAGCATAGGACTCGGAAGATGATGCACGGCTTTATCTTAGTCCTGCTTTTCTGCACTCAAGTATTTCTGCTAGTGAGTCTTCTCTTTAGGAAGAAAATTACACTTACTTGGTGCAAAGCTTGGTTCAAGCAGTGTTTTCCTTTCTTGGCCATGTGACCTTGGCCAAATTGATCCCCCCCCGATACCTGTTTGCTCTCTGCAATATGGAAAGATTGTCTAACTATTGCTTGCATATGAGAACTGAGTGACATCATATAGACAGAATACCCAGGATGCACCAGAAGATAATAGATGCTCAATAAATGGCAGCAAGTCCGTTTTGGTGAGTGTCCGCCTACAACCCACACCTAGACACTGGCTGATCATTTCCCTCCTCAGAAGTGAGACATTTCTGGCAACTTTTCTACCTAACTAAAGCAATCCTCAGAACCTTCAATGGGACCTATTAGTAGCCAGACTTTCTGGGGTCTCCTCATTGAAGTCATGAGCAGCAACACTAAAACCCAGGGCTGGGGAGTTGACTCTGTGAAATACTTGGTCTGAAAGCTTGAGAACCAGAGTTTGATTCCTGGAACCTACATACAAATCAGGCTCGGCATTCATACTTGTGATCCCAGTGCTGAGGTGGTGGAGACAGGGATTACTAGGATTGACTCGCAAGTCAACATAGCCTCATTAGTGAGCCCTAGGATCGGTGAGAGACCCTATCCTGAAATAAATGAGATGGATGTGTGTTCTGAAGAACATCTGAGGTTGACCTCAGTCCGTGGCCTTCTACACAGGCACATGAGTGCAGGGGAGGGGTGTGTGCGTGTGCACACACACACACACACAAGTGTACACAGAGGTACATAAGTATACATACACACATGCACAGAGGCACATGTGAGTATGTACACACATGCACAGAGGCCCACGAGTGTGTACACATATGCGCAGAGGTACATGAGTATACACACATGCACACACACACGCAAGTGCACACAGAGGCACATGAGTATGCACACACATGCATGGAGGCACATGAGTGTACATCTACACATGAGCGCATGGGCGTACATACACACATGCACACACAGAGGCACACAAGTGCACATGCATGCACACACGGAGGCACAGGAGTGCATACACATGCACAGAGGCACACAAGTGTACATTCACATGTGAGCACACATGGAGGGACATGGGTGTCCATGCACATGCACACACACATGCACAGAGGCACACTCATGTGCACACACACACACACACACACACACACTCATGTGCACACACTAAGGTTGAATATGCAGTGAAACACAAGATTCATGGTGACACTCTAGAGTGACAACATCTCTGATCCTTACTGTCAGATGAGTAACTCAGCCAGTGAGAACCTGGAAGGGGCAGGGCTGTGTGGCTCTCCTTCCCTGTCCTTCATTACCGCTGGTCACCACACTGTTAGGATGGCCACTCTCTTAGTCAGGGTTTCTATTCCTGTACAAACATTATGACCAAAAAGCAAGTTGGGGAGGGGGGAAGGGTTTATTCAGATCACACTTTCACATTGCTGTTCATCACCAAAGGAAGTCAGGACTGGAACTCAAGCAGGGCAGGAAGCAGGAGCTGATGCAGAGGCCATGGAGGGATGTTACTTACTGGCTTGCTTCCCCTGGCTTGCTCAGCTTGCTTTCTTGTAGAACCCAAGACTACCAGCCCAGGGATGGCTCCACCCACAGTGGGCCCTCCCACTTTGATCACTAATTGAGAAAATGCCTTACAGCTGGATCTCCTGGAGGCATTTCCTCAACGGAGGCTCCTTTCTCTGTGACAAGTCCAGCTTGTGTCAAGTTGACACAAAACCAGCCAGTACAGCCACCATACAGCGTGTCCTGTACCTCCATTCCCTCCATACTAGGCCTGCAGTATACAGAGCCCTGAAATTGCCCCCAGTCTGGCCTGAGGGTACTTCTGAGCTTTGAACATCTGCCCGTCCACAGTCTGTTTTTGGGAGCCTCCTACACAGCCTGCCTTGCTGCCCCGCACCGTGGCTCAAATCCAAGTCTGGAGCCTGTGCTGCAGCTTGTGGTAGGCAGTTATGACTCAAAAGCAGATTTGTGTGTCCAGGTCTAGCCACAGGTGACTGTCCCCTGTTTCCTCTACTGCTCCCAGCTATGCAAGGAGCCAAGTTGTCAGAGGAGTTGTGTCGTTAATAAATCTCCACCCGGAGTTCACGTCCCTCATTTGATTTATGATCTAATTTCCCACTGCGGATAAACAGGGCTGTACTTCCTGAGGCCATCCTTTGTGACACTTCTTGTGTCCTTTCTGAAGGCCAACCTCCAGGCTCTCCACTTCACAAGGGATTCCTTGCTGGCTTGTTTTTTGTGGTTACAGAGGAGGAAACCGAAGCATGGAGAGTCCTGGTGAAGTGTGTGCTGGAAACAAGCTCAGGCATCCAGCCACTGTCCCTCAGTTCTTCCCTAGTCACTCAGTTGTTCAATTTGCATGTGGTCTTAAACCCCAGGCTCTGTATTCCACAGTGAAAGAAGGGGTCACACATCTGTGTCTATGGATCAGGAGCACATTACTTTGCAAGATAACCATTGCTTCTATTTGCCAAGCGCTTGCTTTGAAGTTTACAAATGCATGCATGTTCATTATCTCATCAGGAATAAATACACTCCACTCCCGACGACGACAGTTAAGTAAACGGCACATGTGACCTGCGAGTCTGCAGCAGCCTGGCATTGAAAACGGTCTTCTAAAACCAAGATCTGTTGTCTGCAGCACTTGAAACAATTGCATTTAAATTAAATCTTGTCCTTCTACTCGTTTTAGCCTTGGATTTCTGCCGCTGTGAAATGTTTCTTGGGTCTCCAGATTGGTGGTTTTGTTCTCCACGACTGCTATGTCCTCTAGTGGGCATCATGTCTCCCTGATTGGGGCCTGACCATGCCTGCAGGATGGGGTATGTGCGCACACATGAACACACAGAGGCATGTACACAAATGCACAACAGAGAGAGAGAGAGAGACAGAGACAGAGACACACAGAGAGAGACAGACAGCAGAGACAGAGAGAGAGACAGAGAGAGCAAGCAGGGAAGAGATGACCAGAAAAGAAAGCTCTCTGACATTTGGATATCAGCCGCACATTTGTGGCTCTGTGGGGCACAGTACTGCTGAATATTTACTCTCGCTACTGTTCAGAACCCCATAGTGGAAGAATGAAATGGTGGATCCCAGCTTCAGAGGGTCAGACATGGAGCTGGAGAGATAGCTCAGTGGGCACAGCACTTCCTATGTGAGCACAGAGACCAGTGTTTCATTTCTGCAGGAAGAAGGAAGCAGCTACAGGCAGACTCCCAGAAACCAGCCCATGGTATTGGCAGCTGTGACAGCGGTGTAACACTGCTGGCGAGTCTCCTGCTTCCAACCTCCCACGTCCACCAGCCTCACTGGTCAATGACTGACTAGGATGGATGTCATCATGCCTTTTGTTTAACTCCATATGACAAAGTGCTTTTACTTGTGCGTTGTGCTGTTTACGAAGTCGGTACCGCCGCCCCCCCCCCCCCCCCCCCCGCTTCTCTCATGTGGCCTCCATGTTGGCAATCTGGCTTATACCTGAGACTCACGGCTTATCCGAGCTTGAATTAGTTGCATTTTAAGGTTCTCACAGCCCTGTGCAGCAGCTAAAAAGGACAGAAATGGGCTGACACGTGACCCCAGCCACTGTCCACCACATTGGTGATGCCCCTCCCCTCAGAAGGGCATACATGTATACAGAGAGAGAGAGAGAGAGAGAGGCAGGCAGATGAGTGTCCTTTGATATGCAGGACATATGTACACCACACACACACACACACACACACACACACACACACACAGAGAGAGAGAGAGAGAGAGGAGAGAGGCAGGCAGATGAGTGTCCTTTGATATGCAGGACATATGTACAACACACACACACACATACAGAGAGAGAGAGAGAGAGGAGAGAGAGAGGAGAGAGAGAGAGAGGCAGATGAGTGTCCTTTGATATGCAGGGCATACGTAACACACACACACACACACACACACACACACACAGGCATGCAGATGAGTGTCCTTCGATATGCAGGACATATGTATGTATACACACACACACACACACACACACACAGGCAGATGAGAGACAGAGACGGTGGCACAGTATGGCCCTGAGGCTCAGCGTACAAACTCCTGAGGTCTCATTGTCCTCTTTCCCAATGCTGCACTCTGACTGAGCCTCCTTGCATAGAGGAGGCTCCAGCAGCCATGGAGGCCAGCTTGCACATGCTACTGAAGCTTTATCCAAGTCACAGTGACCAGCCTTAACCACAAGCCTCAGAAGCAAGGTTCCTTCGAGTGTTCCCACGGTTGCCATCCCATCCTGTTCCATCAAGATGAGCCGTGCAGTCGGTGAACTGCAAGTGACATCATGCTGGTGTCTCCAGCTGCTCCACTGGGCAGTTAGGTCTTCCACAACAATTAGTGAGCAGAATCCTGCAGGGGGAAGGGCGGGAGGATGTCCATGTGGGCGTGGCCTGATGTGATTTTTTTTTTTTTTTAGCATGACCACAATGACTGTCAGGATGGGACATCCCCAAGGAGTTAAGAGTAGAAACAGGGTCTAGGTGAGCAGTGACCACATCATTCACGGAGGGTCAGTCTGTGGGGCTGTGACTGGGTGGCAGGTGGGAATGGATAGCAGTGAGGTATTCTCTCCTTTGCCCCAGCCATGTATGTGTGTGTGTGTGTCTGTGTGTGTATACATGTGTGCATGTGTGTGTGTGTGCATGAGGTGTGTGAGTGTGTGTGCATGAGGTGTGTGAGTGTGTGTGCATGAGGTATGTGTGAGTGTGTGTGAGGCTGTGTGCAAGTGTGTGCATGTATATGTGTGCATAAGGTGTGTGAGTGTGTGTATGCACAAGGTGTGTGTGAGTATGAGTGTGTGTATGTGTGTGTGTGCATGAGGTGTATGAGTGCATGAGGTGCGTATGCATGTGTACAGAAATGTGTGTGTGTGTATATGTGTGTGTGCATGAGGAGTGTGTGTGAGTGTGTGTGCATGAGGTATATGTGAGTGTGTGAGTGTGTGAGGTGTATATGTGAGTGTGTGTGCATGAGGTGTGTGGGACTGTGTGGACATGAGGTATGTGTGAGAGTGTGTAAATGTATGTATGCGTGGATGTGCCTGTGTGTGTGTGCATGGGGTGTGCGAGTGTGCGTGTGTGCATAAGGTGTGCATGTGAATGTGTGTGAGTGTGAATGTGCATGAGGTGTGTGTGTGTGTGTGAGTGTGGTCATCCATGAGTGAAGGCCAACTGTGAGTGCCTCTTGACACTATCTACCTTGCTATTTTGATACAGGTTCTGTCACTGGCCTGGAGCTCACCATTTAGGTTCAGCTGGCCGGCCATAGAGACTTGGCTTCATCTGTCTCTGCATCCACGGCACTGTGATAACAGGCACACATAGCACACTCACTCGCCTTCATTTTCAGGGGGGTTCTGGGAATTGAACTCAGGTCTTTGTGCTTGCAAGGCCAGTGTTTTACAGACTGCACCGTCTCTCCAACCTTCACCTGGAGAGCCTAGAGTCTCCCAGCAAAGGTGGTAGAGAGAGAGAGGTGCTGGCGATGTCTGGAGGAAACAGCAGGCCTTTCTGCTCGCCGTGGTGCCCACCTCACAGTAATTCTGAGGGTTTATGTGGGTTGAGAGTTAAAGTCCCTATTCTCCCTTGAGGCCACTTCCCAGGCTCAACGAACACAGAGTTGCCTCGCCGACCCTATACCCCCATCTTGAAAGTGCACAGTGATGGGCATGAATTATTAACACACACCTTAAGGTTCTCTGACAGCCTCTGCATTCAGTCGCTTGCCCTGATTCCCCTCCTCCCCAGCCCCGGAGGCTGCCAGAGAACCGCGAATGTCTCATCTTTACAAATTGATACTTAATGAAGTTGGAAGCATAGACATTGTTAAATGACCGAGGGTTGCTTGGCAGAGTCGGGTTTCCTGGCAATAAAAAAAAATAACCGCTGTGTACTTGTTGATCTGGCTGGAGCAGAGTCCCGAGCTTGTGCCTGACCCACACCCCATGGGAAGTGCGCTGCAGAGCTCACTCACTGTACAGCAATTTTGGCCACGGTAATGCCATATAACAAACGTTCACGACAATCCACGGGCATGCAGGGCTCCGTGCAGAGTGCTTATGTGCCCAGGACTGTTTGCGAGGTACTTGGCTTGCTTCTGTAGTCTCGTGTGGTTCTCCTGCCTGTCTCTATGAAGGCCTGTATGCTGAGCTGTGCATTTTGCTTAAGAAAGAATTCTGTCATTAACCGCGAGGCCCATGGCTACTCCATGATGCTTCTAGAACCTTCAGGCCCTTCACCAGCTTCCAGACAAAAGATGACAGACCTGGAGCCAAGCCCTTGGCTAGTGACTGAACTCAACCAAGGCCAGAGCCCAGCCATATCTGCTCTTTCCTGGAGTCCAAAGAGGACATCTTTGCCTCGACATTAAGTTGGCATAGTTGAGCTGAGCTTTGATGTGAGGCTTAAAGCGGACCCTTCCTACGGCAGGTGACACATCTTCCTTGAGGTCTGATGTCTTCCCTTGCCAGAGTCCATCCTCTCAGGTGGATTTTCCCCAAACATCTTGTGCTCATTGCTAACACCGTGTGTGTCTCTCATTTCTAAATGACCCAGCTGAAAAGCTGACCGGCGGTCACTTTCATCTAGATGGCCAGAGTGAGCTGGCTGTGCTCTGTGGAGCATCCAGGAGGCCTGGGTGTGCTCCCAGAGTTGAGGTAGATACAGAAGGACATGGTCTGCTTGAAACCCATGCTTGGAATGAATACCCTCATCCCTTCATGTCTACTGACAAGAGAAAACACTCACTTGGAGGAAGCACGCTACCCTTCTGGTGGGACTGTCCGTCTCACACAACAGTGCTAGGATCAGATGAAGGGGAAGAGATTGTGTCCATTGCCATGGTTGACCCTGGTCACTGACATGGGAGGAATGTCCCCGGAGGAGGCAGCCTTGGAACCTTAGCTTCCTCCCCAACAGTTCTTCTTTCCTCAGACTTGAACATTGCAACATACCCAGCCTTCAACAGCCACCCAGCTCCCCTCCCTGTCACATCTTTCCTGACCACACCCACCATTCCCCACCCCCCTCCTACTTCGGGGCGCTCTCTGTCCCTCAGTGGAAGACTCTTCTATCTGCTGGTCAAATCCAGATCCAACACACAGCTGTCAACTCCAGATCAGTGTCAGACAGGAGGAAGGAAGAGAAAGCAAAAGGAGGGTCCCACTTCTTGGCAACGGAAAGATTCACACTACTGGATGACTAAATGGCCCTTGAGACTACACACTGGTATGTTTCTGTGACTTATGAATGATCGCAAGCCTGGTCATAA
Organism: Tokudaia tokunoshimensis; assembly: GCA_036184795.1. Taxonomy (NCBI): domain Eukaryota; kingdom Metazoa; phylum Chordata; class Mammalia; order Rodentia; family Muridae; genus Tokudaia; species Tokudaia tokunoshimensis. Next base: position 2,759,554 of record BTHU01000006.1, read on the forward strand.
GCTAGGAAAGTTCTAGAGAGAAAACAGGAAACGATGACCTTCTAGGTCTGATGACCTAAGATTTCTCAGGAAGGGCCCATATAATATGGAGAGTAATGGAAAAATAATAAATAAACTGGAATTCAAACAAATAAAAATGTCTGCTTCATCTTAGGACATCTGCTAAAGGGCTCAGGGGATGGCCCAGTTGCTGGGGGAAGGGGGATTTGAAAGAGAATGGTCCCCACAGGGTCATACACCTGAGTGTTTAGTTCCTAGTTGATGAAACTACTTGGGAAGGATTAGGAGGTGTGGCCTTGTTAGAGGAGGTGTGGCCTTGTTAGAGGAGGTGTGGCCTTGTTAGAGGAGGTGTGGCCTTGTTAGAGGAGGTGTGGTCTTGTTAGAGGAGGTGTGGTCTTGTTAGAGGAGGTGTGGCCTTGTTAGAGGAGGTGTGGCCTTGTTAGAGGAGGTGTGGTCTTGTTAGAGGAGGTGTGGCCTTCTTAGAGGAGGTGTGGCCTTGTTAGAGGAGGTGTGGTCTTGTTAGAGGAGGTGTGACCTTCTTAGAGGAGGTGTGGTCTTGTTAGAGGAGGTGTGGCCTTGTTAGAGGAGGTGTCACTGGGCATTGGATTTGAGGCTTCATAAGACTTGTACTATTCCAGTCTCATGCTTGTGGATTAAGATGAGAGCTCTCAGCTACTTCCTCAGCTTCCTGCCTGCCCTCTGCCGTGCTCCCTGCCATGATGGCCACGGACTCACCCTCTGAACTGTAAAACCCCTGATAAACTCTTTATTCTGTAAGTTGCTTTAGTCAAGGTGTCTTATCATGGCAACAGAGAAGTAATGAAGACAACTGGCAATGTGTTTACCTTAAATACACCTATTTTTTAATTAATATTTTTTGAGATAGGGATTCATGTACCCCAGGCTGCTCTGGAATTTGTTTTGTAGCTGTGGCTGACTTCAAACTCCTCATCCTCTTGCCCTTACCTCCTGTGTACACTGAGTCCATTTTTATATAGTGTTGGAAACTGAACCTGGGACTTTGTGCATGCCAGGCAAACACTCTACCAATGGAGTTTTTAATGCATTTTTAAGAAAATAAATAGGCATGCCACAGACTGGAGGGCTGGGGGTGGACCCCCTGCAAAACAGATCACTGACTAAAGACTTGCCTACAGAAGATGTAAAAAAAATCTCATAACTGGGTGATAAAGAGACAAGAGAGCCGATAAAGACTTGAGCAGATATTATACGCAAGAACACTTGAAAAGGGCACTCAGCTTCGGTAGACATTTGAGAAATGCCCAGTAAAAGCACAACGAGGCTCTGTTGTGCAGCCACCAGGGCAAAATGTAGCTGTTGGCCCCAGACACTGTATGGGTCACACTGAGGAAGACCTGGGTCTCCCCACACCCCTCCAGGAAATAGCATGGACAATCCTGATGGAATTTATCACAGTTAAGTGCACAGTATTATAGGATTCTGATGTTCAGTCAGTAGGTGTTTATCCGGGAGATAGAGAACAAAAGCCAAAAGAAATGAATCCAGTGTCCAAGGTGCTTTAAAAGAGAGGAAATGACCTACTGAAGTGACTAAAAGATTTCATTTATAGAAGTCTGCGTGTGAGAGTATGTACATGTATATACATGTGAGTGCAATACCCTTGAAGGCCAGAGGACAAGGCCCGGTCCCCTGGAGGTGAAGTTATAGGTGCGAGCCATCTGACTTCTGTGGGTGATGGGGAGCATCTAGGATATGACAGCATGTGTTCTAACCACTGAGCAGTCTCTCCTTTCCTTGAAGTGATTAACAAATGATTGGCCTTGACAGGCATTTATCAAAAACAGACCCAGCAGCAAGCTTTCCTTTTGAGGGCTTATACAAAGTAGACCTCAAGCCTACCAAGCAATAAAGCAACATTGTTACCAATATTGTAGTTATTTTTCAATGTGGCACCGGCGGTTACCTTTTCCTGTCATTTAGCTATCAGGGGCTACAGATGCAGGGCTCGCTGTTGCTTAGCACAGTGCCTGGTACCTGGCAAACATCCTAGAGGCATTCGTTGAGAGCATCCATAAACTGTCAAACTCGTGATCGGAGGGCAGGGAACAGAACGGAAGAAATTCCCAGCTGGAGAGACCCGCCCTGTATTTAGAGCCCTTAGGCGTATTTGTTCTAGTTTTCTGGACAAATGGGGGCTATGAATACTCCATTTCGCGTATTTACAGTGCGGCCTGGAGGCTGCTTGTGCCCTAATCAGCGTCCCTAAGAAATCCTTTACCTTTAGAAAAGAGGACATAAATATTCTCTAACCCCGAGGCCAGAACTGCTTCACAAGGTTCTTGCTCCACCGGGTTCTTGGAAGCTGAAGAACAGCCCTTCACTTGTGCAGAGAAGTGTGTGAGGGAGCTGGAAGGAGGCGGTAGGCAGGCCTGGGGGGCTGATGTCACTGAGGGCAGGCCAGCGGACCACCGACCACCGTAAATGCGTGAACCCAGGCACTGTCCTGACTCTGGTGAGTGCTGGCTGGTGTCCAGGAACCTAGGGCATCAAGAGGGTTCCCCTAGTTCTGCTCCCACTCCTCAACATCTCTTCTGAGTCAGTCTCCAGAGCAACCTTTCGAATCCCGGGACATCCAAGCCACAGCTGTACCCTGAAGCCCAAGGCAGTCCTGGTGTCCGAGGGGCTGCTCCTGTCTCAGGACTTGTAGGGCTGTCTTCTGGGAGTCCCTTCTATCCTGGGAGGGAGGGCATTTGTTACTTCAAATAAATTCCTCCCATCTCACTCGGTAGCGAGCAAAGGTTTTTATGGAGTCTTACACTGCCTGTCCTGTACCTTACATTGGTAAGTTGGTGTGAGCTGTTTTGAGCTCACTGAGAAGCATGTACACCTGAATCTGCTCTGTGGCCCTGATCTTCACATCTGGGTTGTGTTGTATGATCTTACATTGGAGTGGTGTGTGTGTGTGTGTGTGTGTGTGTGTGTGTGTGTGTGCGCGCGCGCATGTGTGCATGTGCGCATGTGTGTGTGTGCACATGCATCTAGGCCAGAGGCAGATGTTTGGACCTTTCCTCTGCCTCTCTCCACCTAGTTATTTCAGTGGAGGTCTCCTGTTGAACTTTGCAACTCAGATTCAGCCCGGCCAGCTGTGCAGGGAGCTGTCCAGTACTGACCTCTCAGTACTGGAGATAAATAAAGCTGTATCCTGCCTGTTCACACTGGTTTTGGGGACTCTGAGCGCATGCTTGTGCAATGGGCACTTCCCTGAGCTCATTTTGCTATTGTTGGTTTAAGACCGACTTTATCTATAGAACACAGACTGTCCTTGAGCACTCCAGTCTCCTACCTGGCCTCAGTGCCGGGATCACAGGCTTGAGCACCATGCCTGGCTTAGCCAATTGGCTCTTAACGATCCTCTTTAGAATTTCTGTTCCTCGATGAAGGAGGAAAGAAAGCCTCACTGCTGTTAGCTTTGACCTTTCTGGAGGCGTCTGTATACATGACTGAGGACCAACAACAGCTTCCTTCCATTAAAAAAAATGTTTCTGAAACAAATGTTTTCTCAGCTTTTATTCTCCCCCATAGTGTCTCTGTCTGCTGCTGGATTTGTTTCCCTGCAGAGGACAACTACAAAATCCTCCATAGAAAAGTGGGGACTTTTTGCCTCTTAGGGTTTCTATTGCTGTGAAGAGACATCATGACCAAGTCAACTCTTACAAGGACAATATTTAATCGGGGCTGGCTTATAGTTTCAGAGGTTCAATCCGGTATCATCATGGCAGAAGCCCGGCAGTGTTCAGTCAGGCATGGCCCTGGATGTTCTACATCTTGTTCTGAAGGCAAACAGGAGAAGACTGGCCCAACCCCCACAGTGACACCCTTCTTCCAACAAGGCCACACCCACTCCAACAAGTCCACGCCCACTCCAACAAGGCCACACCTCCTAACAGTGCCACTCCCTGGGCCAAGCCTATTCAAACCATCACAGTCTGCCTGTCCCACTTGTCACCATAGCATGGGAAGCAGTGCCCAGCACTGTGTAGACACCCCCTCATATCTTGGTTGAATGAGAGCTGTGGGTGCAGAGACTCTCACAGAGGATCCTGTTCTCCAGGCTAGGAAGTGCCTTGGAAGTCCGATGCCAGGACGGTCACGTAACTTTACTTCCAATGTCAAAAGGGCCTTGCTTTAGGGATGAGGTTGGGAGGGAGATAGGACATGCTTATCTGACGGTCACACATTATTAATAGTTATTAATGTGCTAAACAGCCACTCGCAACGGCATAGTATATGCCGTGAGCCAAACTGTGACCCTCTAAAACTGGGAGCGTGCTTAGTACCATCAACCGGGGTCATGTTTATAGCAGTGAACTTTCCAGAAAGGATTACCTTCAACCTAGTTGTGAGAAAGGGGTCTAAGTGTTGGGAAGTGAATTTTTTATACTCAGAGAGACTCCAGGTGGACAGGGTGAAGGTGTGTGAGGACAGACAGACTGAAGGTGTGGAAGGAGACAGAGGACAGTTCTATCATCGGAAGGTCACAGAGAGAGGCCCCGGGAGAAACCACGCCCAGGACACATGTTTCAGATTCATGCCTTATAAGCACTTGAAGTAAACGCTTGTGCCCGAGGCCATGCAGCCCGTACACTTCCGTTGTGGGGTCTCTAGCAAACGAGACGACTTGCGTACCCACTTCTGCTCACTGGACTCTGTGGTTCATTGTTCACACTGCAGAGAGGAGGAAGCGGAGACTCAGGGAGACAGGTGAGTTGGCAGAGGCTCTGTAGCCCTGTGAGCCCTTTGGTGGGGCCTGTAGTTCCTGAATCGACCCCATGGCCAAGTTCAGTACGCTTTGGATGACGCTTTCTTCCCCACCAGGATCTCTGAAGCCGAATGTTCTGGATGCTCCCCTAACAAACTGATGAACGCTCTCCCTGCTCTGGGAAAACAGGAAGCGGAAGGAGGAGGCTCCAGGCTTCTCAGTGGGGCTCTCAGTGGGATAATGGAAGACGCTCGTGGGAGCCCAAGAAGTCCACTGCACCCCAGGTCTGATCTGGAGATCTGCACCCCAGCCCAAGGTTCTCACCCTCTCTCCAACTGTCCCCACTGAGCATGCTCACACCTGAGTCTCCACCCTCCCACCTGCCCCTATCACTGAGCATGCTCAGAACTGAGTCCCCACCCTCTCCACCTGCCCCTACCACCACTGAGCATGCTCAGAGCTGATGCACCGCCCTTTCTTTTTACTCACTGTTTTGATTCGTCTGTGTCCATTCTTAACACCACCAAAGAGAAACATCGAAGTTCTAATGGCAAGCATCCTAGAACGTGACTTCATGTAGAGACGGGCAATCAAATTTAAAAGAAGTTCTTTAGGATCAGGGTAGTTTCAGATGCACAGACAGGGAGGATGGTGAGAGGAATTGGAGAGAAGAGAGCTTTCCTTGCTCCTCAGATGGCTGGCCGCTAGCCTTCAGAACTGAGAGGTTAAACACACTACTGTCCTAAAGGGTGCTATACTGTTCCTACAGCCAGGCGCACCCATGATTCACACAGCGATTCACGCCATGGGCCCTCCAGAACACAGACACGGTGTGTGTGTGTGTGTGTGTGTGTGTTGGGGGGAGGGGGAGGAACAGAGACACTTGGAGAGAATTCAGAGGCCCTTGGGTCCCATATTTGTAAGAAGGAGTCTCCACTGTTATCTTTCAGGGCTTTTTGTAACACTGCAAGGGACAACTATGTAAATCCTGGTCCAGCAGCAGCCACACGGTGTATGATCAATGACCATTAGCTGGCTGTTATTAACTGGTAATTATTATTCTGACTCCTTTGAGGGTGTTTAAAGAAAAAGGTATCTTGGCTGTGAGGCTGGAAGTTGTGCCTCATGCAGTTTATGCTTCCAGCGTGCTGAAGTGTGAACGCTGGGGGGCTGTGGGTGGGCAGAGCTTAGTGTGGGAGGGGCTTGGTGTGAGAGGAGCTGGCTGTGGGGAGCTTGCTGTGGGAAGGGCCAAGCACGGGAGGGGCTTGGTGTGGGAGTGACTGTTCATGGGAGGGGCTTGGTGTGGGAGTGGTTGTTCATGGGAGGGACTTGGTGTGGGAGTGGCTGTTCATGGGAGGGGCTTGGTGTGGGAGTGGTTGTTCATGGGAGGGACTTGGTGTGGGAGTGGCTGTTCATGGGAGGGGCTTGGTGTGGGAGTGGTTGTTCATGGGAGGGACTGAGCATGGGAGAGGTTTGGTGTGGGAGGGACTGAGCGTAGGAGGGGTTGGCTGTGGGAGGGGCTGGATGTGAGATGTATGAGTGGGGCTGAGTGTGGGTGTGGCTGTGAGTGGGAGGGGCTGAGTATGAGTGTGGCTGTGAGTATGGGTGGGGTTGGGGGAGTGCATAGTTACAAATTCTGTAACACACTGGACACACATCTATTCCTGTCTTATGTGTTCAGGGTTCGTAGAGGCTCTTGATAGTGTGCATTTTTTTGTGTACTCACAAAGCAGAGAAATAGAAAGGACAGGACAATACAGACGGGATCCAGGGAAATGAATGACAATGACCTGGGCTTGAGCGTTTAGTCCTATAGCACTTGTAGCACAAGCATGTGGGCCTGAGTGTGGATCCCCAACACACCCAGGTAAAGGCTGGGCTTGGTGGTTCTGGTGGTTTGAACGAGTGTGTCCTGTAGACTCGTGTATTTGAGCACTTGGTTGACAGTTGGTGGCATTGTTTGGGGAGGCTTGGGAAGCATGGCCTTGAAGGTGGTGTGTCACTGGAGGTGGGTTCTGAGAGTTTAAAGACTCATGCTTCTAGTTCCTCAGCTCTGTTTTGTGCTCATGGTTCATGATAGGAGAGCGCCAGCATCCATTTTTGCCGTCTGCCACTTGCTACTGTGATGGTGATGAACTCTATCCCTTTGTAACCATAAGCCCTTCCTTCTCTACATCATCTTGGTCGTGGTGTTTTATTACAGTGATAGAGAAGTAACTCATGGTAGAGTTATAATCCCAGCACTAGGGAGGGGCGTTGACTTAGACTCTGGGGCCCAGCTGGGCAAACTGGATCAGCGAGTGAACTCAAGTTAGAAAGTGGAAGATATCTAATACCTGGTCTACATATGCACCCATACATGTGCATATATATGCATCTATACATGTGCATATGCACATATCCACCAATACATGTACATACACACATATGCACCTGTATATGTGCATACATATGCAACTCTATAGGTGCATATATATGCACCTATACATGTGTACACACACATATGCACCTATAGATTTGCACACATACATATGCACCCTACATGTGCATGCACACATATGTACCTGTATACATGCATACACACATATGCACCCATACATGTGCATACATAAGCACTTATACATGTGTATACACACATATGAACCATACATGTGCACACACATATGCACCCATACATGTACATACTCACACATGCACCCCTATGTTCATGCACACATATGTACTTGTACATATGCATACACACATGTACCCATACATGTGCACACATATGCACTCATACATGTGCATACACACTTATCAATCCATACATGTGCATACACACATATGAACCCATACATGTGCATATGTACATGTGCATACATACATATACATTACACACACCCCACAGGGCTGAGAGCAGGGGATCCGGGAAGGCTTGCTAGCAGTGGTTACACTTCTGCAAAAATGAAATGGCTAGATGGAGAGGCAGGTCAGCGCCTGTAGACATGGCTGGAAGGAACAGGCAGCATTCAGCCCATCCTACTAAGTACTTGTGTTGATCCCATTCTTTGGGATCCTCACCACCCACCTGTACCCTATAGAGTCCAAGATGGCCATGCCTGAACAGAGAAACCACACAGACTCCAGGGAAGGCAACTTTATTCGATACAGACCAAGCACATGCATAGCCTGGTGACCTGCTAGGTCATGTCTCTCTGCGCCCATCCCATGTCTTGAGGGTGGACATGTGGTCTGACTCTGGATGGCAGGCCCCAGGAGCCTGGGTCTCTCTCTCTTTCTCTCCAATGCTTTGGAGTAGGGAGTCCTTGACAGCAGCTGCATCTGGGGAGGCTGGAAGCAAACACAGGTGAGAGTTAGAGCTGGGATGTCAGTTGGGAAGGTCTGCTGGGGACGAGGAGAAGGTAAGCCTGGAGTTCTTGGAGCCTGGAGGAGGGGGCCTTATCCGAAAGAATGTGAGGCACTGAAGAGATACCACTGGAGGAAGGCAGGACAGAGTTCTCAAGGGCCTTCTGTTATTGGATCTGGACTGTCCCCAAAGGCCCGAGTTTAAAGGTTTCTTTGTATAATGCTATTGGGAGATTCTGAAAAGCTGTTTCTAGCCACTGGAGGACCCCTGCCCCCCAATAATGCCTCTATGAACCCTAGTCTCCTCCTCTCTGTCCTTTTCTATACACCCCCAAGGGAGTAGCTTTGCACTGTGGTACTCCCCACAGGCCCGAAGCCACAGAGCCCTTCTGTGATGGATTGAGGTTTCCAGAACCCTGAGCCACTGTGAACCTTTCCTCTTTATAAGTGGCTCATTGGAGGCAGGTCTGCACAGGACACAAAGTTAGAGTAACCTGTCCTTCAATGAGCAGAGGCCAGGCTGTTTCTGGCTCTTGTATTTGTGTGTGTGTGTGTGTGTGTGTATGGATGTGTATGTGTGCATGGATGTGTATGTGTGTATGGATGTGTATGTGTGTATGTCTGTATGAAGGTATATGTCTGTCTGTATGAAGGTGTGTGTCTATATGAATGTGTGTGTGTATATATATATATACGTATAGGGACATGTATGTATGTGTACATATATATGCATGAGTATATATGTATGTATATATGTATATCTATGTGTATGTGTCTGTATGAATGTGTATGTGCATATGTATGTCTGTATGAATGTGTATGTCTGTATGAATGTGTATCTGTGTGAACATGTATATATGTATATGTACATGTATATATGTATATGTACACATATGTGTATGAATATATCTGTATGAATGTGTAAGTCTATATATGTATATGCCTGTGTATATATGTGTGTATGTATATATGTATTTGTGTGTGTGTGTGTGTGTATTTGAGACAGGGTCTCATTACATATCCCTGACTGCCTTTGAACTTGTGACTCTTTTGACCAAGCCACCCCAGCACAGGCATCATAAGTGTGTACCACCAACCCTGCTGGTCTGAATTCTCATTCAACCTTCGGGTACTGGCTACTGTCCACAAACTGCCCTACTGAGGATAAGACCCCATAGCTTGCCCATGAGCTCCTGACTAGCAGTGCAGGAGGGAGGAGCTGAGGCTGGAGCTTGCCGGGGAGCAGAGATGTGCAGTGTGGTTTAGAACCCCAGCCTGGAAATCTGGGAGACATGTAGCCAGCGTTTACCAGTACAGCGAACATTCCCTCAGAGGTAAGAGGAAACAAGTTAAAAAAAAAAAAAATAATGGCAGAGACAAGGTGTTCCAGCGCAGCGTGTACCAGACACCATCCCCTTGTGGACGTAGGCTCTTTACTTGGCCTTTGAAACGGCTTCCCATGTCCCTGAGAGCATAATAATGTAAATGAATATCAGATCTTTACTCGGTAATTGAGAGCAGAGAGAAGGCCATGGTAAGTCAAATTAATTTGCTAGGATAGAGCCCAAGCAGGTCTCTGCGGAAGGGGCCATGACTTTACAGTGGGCCAAGGGTGCCTCTCAAATGAACCTGAGTGTGAGCGCAGGCTGCCAGGAGACCTGGGGGCTGTGGAGGCTCACACACTGAGCAGCTATGTGCTACAGCCTCTGACACCTCGAAGTAAGCCACCCCAGGGTTTCCCCAGAGGCTGCCTAAGCTGCTCTCTGTCCTTACCAGCTGTCTGTCCTTACCTGCATCGGTCCCTACTGTTGGAGGTACTTCCTCATTATGTTTTCAACATCATCTCCTCTACTGTTAGAGCCAGGATCTCTGTGCTCGGGGGACATCCGCTCCCCACCGTCACCTTGGAGTCTTGGGACTCTTGGACCACTTCTGATGCCGCCGTCTGTACTCTTGAAGGACACGATGGAGCTGGAGGAGTCGGAGGAGTCGGAGAGGTGAGCGGGGTCCTCCTTGGCCTCTGGGTTCTTCTTCAAAATGGTTTTGATCCCCGAGAGAAAGGAGCGGTCGGCCTCTCCCATCTCAAAGTGGACGCCCGGATGCTTTGAAACCTCCTTCCCATCTCTGGCAGCCCCGGAGGACAAAGGAGCTTCATTCTTCCTGATGGCCGGGAGGAAGTCATCAAAGTCCACTATGGTCTGGCGTCTGTGGCTGAGGCTCGGAAGCTTCCAACAGAACGGGTCGCTGTCCAGAGTTCCTTCCATCAGGTGAGAGAACTGTCGGTTCTGAAAGACCAGAGGTTCCTTCCCAAGGTCTAAGCAGATGGCATCATCCACGGAGGACTCCAGACACCGCCGCCTGGGACGAAGTATAGGTGATAGGAGTCCTGTGGGGGAGCTCAGTTTTCTCCTCGCACTGGGTCCCGATTCTAAGAGGGACTCGCAGGAGCCAAAGTGTGTCTTCTGCTTCTCAGGAGGCAGGGTGATGCTCTCAGTGCCCTCTGAGGAGATGCACTTGAGACTGGTGGACCGGGAGAGACTGGCTGTGGCCCCGGGGTTCCCCTCTGCTCTCAGAGGAGATTTCACCCTGGTCCTCAGTGAGAGGTTTCCCTCATCGCTACCGGCTCTGCCCCTCCTAAGTGAGGAAGCCCTGGTGGTCTGGAAGATGGGGAGAATGGGTCCATCCCCCAGATGCAGAGTGGAACCCTGGCCTCTCTGGGCTCTCTTCCTGCGGAGCTCTTCCACAAACTCTGAGAGGGCCGCCGACGGGCTGGGCAGCTTGTCTCTGGGCGGGGGTGACACAGTGGTGCCCTGGGAAGGGGGAGACGAGGACAGGGAACCTGTCCACTCTGGGGTGCCTTTTCTGTGGACAGCAAAGCCTTCCCCATCCCCCAAATGGTAGGGCTTTTGTGGGAAGACTGGGTGGGGAGAAGCAGAACCAGTGCCCGAGGTGTCTCTGAGAGCAGCCCAGGCTCCACTCAACGCTGGCGATTCTGTTCTCAGCCTCTCAGAATTTCCAGCTTCTCCGCTTACCCTATGTCAAGAAGAAAAAATGAAATCACTAGAAACCCCGATTCACGGGATCTAGGGAGCTGCTAAGCTCGGGGGTGAGTGTTATTTTGTCTCTGTAAAGGCCGGACCCTACCGCAGCCCTCGAGCAAGTCACGTGACCCGATGCGGAAGCTCCAGCTGTGTAAACGATTCTGTGTTGCTTTCCGAGGCGCAATTTCTATCTATACTTAAACCCGGCTAAGTACGTCTGAGTGGATCAACCCAGGAGCGACTACTGTGGGAGACATGGGCTTACAGGGCATTCTTTCTGACTGGGTAGAACATCACCCCAGAGGAATGCTGAGTAAGCAATTCCCTTTTCCAAGCGTGGAGGGGGAACACGCAGGTGTGGCTTATTTATTTAAGGACAAGCTCAGAGGGCAGCTCCAACATATGGGGTGCTGTTGCATTGGACACCCCAGTTGTGTCTTGGTGAAGTATTTTACGAGACCTCTGATGGCTTCGTGAAGTGGAGGGTGGGGTGGGGCAATTAAAATCATTTTCCCTAAAGGAAAAGATTCTGCATGAAATCAACTCCAAGGGGGCACGGGGGTGGGGATGGGGGTGGGGGTGGGGGTGGGCAACAGGCAGCTTCTATTCTAGGACACAAGGCTCCGTTTGCATTCAGCAGTCTGTGACAGGTTGTGTACTGCATCCCCAAAGCAGTGTTGAATTGTGCGTGATGGAATTACAGACGATATATAAAGGGTGTTTTTTTTTTTCCTTTTCTTCTTTTTTTTTTTAAAGGAGGAAGGTAGCAGGCCAGCAGTGTTTCCTTAATAAATAAAAAATGCCCGTGTCCTCCCTCTCTCAGGGAAACAAGACCCTGCCTACCCACCAGCGAAGTCTCATAATTTATTTAAAAAGGGAAGGGAACGTCAGATGTCAGATGTCAGATCTGGGCAAGGAGGACTACGCTGTTAGAGCAGGTCCGCAGGGAGGTGGGACCAAGCAAGGTGCACTCAGGTTCTGGCTGCCTGTTGGCTCTGTAACAAGGGGGACACATGTGGAAGGTCTGCACACGCCAAAGATGGCTGGGACGCCGGCACAAAGTTTCCGGAAAAGCATCCGGCCCTGGGCTGGGAATTTCCACCTGTATTCTGATCCCGCAGGGATAGGGATCTGGAATCTGGGGATACGACCACACTGAGGGATGTCTGACAGGGGACAGGAAAACACAGTTGGTGGCTCCACATTCTTAGGTGGTGATTATACCCCACAGGCTTTAGACAATAGAGTCTCGAGGGTGAGTCTCTTGCAGGGCTGGGGAGATGGTTCGGTAGCCACACCAATGCGAGGACCTATCCTGACGTTTGAAAGCTGGTGTGACAGTTGTATGTGTTACCTCAGGGCTGAGGAGGGAGAGACAGGCGGCTCCTGGAGAGCACTAGCCAGCTATGCTAAGTGGTACGCTCCATGCCAGGGAGAGTCCCTGCCTCAAAGCCCAAGGTGGACTGGGGCTCCATCTGAGGTTGACCTCTGGCCTGCACACACACACACACACACACACACACACACACACACGGGGGCGGGGAGACCCCAGACAACCCAATGTTCCCAATTCCTCCACACCAGGATAGAGAAGACAAGACACCCATTGAGTCAGACATTGAATCTGCTGGCACTAAGAACTTGGACTTGCAGCCTGCAGATATTGAGAAATAAACTTTTGTGGTTTATAAGCCACTTAGACTATGGCGTTTTGTTATCATGTCTCAGAGAGTGCCACGACACTACTAGAGGCCACGGCTTCATCTCCTAGAGTATCCTGCCAGTGTGGTACCAGTGAGATGGCACCGGATCATGATGGGTTAAACAGTTTCATGAGGAGGGAGCGTAGGGCTGGCTGGGCTCACTGGCCCTGCTTCAAGCTGGACCTTGCAGAACAAGTGTAAGCCACCGCGGTGAGGCAGGACCTTCCCATCCCCAGCCCTGTTCCGTCTTGCCTTCCACCCTCCAGGAAGCCCCACTGTCCCGGCTCTACAATGTTGGCCTCATGGGCAGTTGGTTAGGAAAACAAAGGAGAAGCTTTCGGTTCTGTGCTCAGCGACCATTCCGGAATCAAGATTGCAGAAATGAGCCGATTACAAATGGCTTTGGTTGTTACCATCCCATCCCCCGACCTCCCAGCCTGCAGGCACAGCCCGCCACTCAGCACAGTGAGATCGTAAGTGGGACTGAGAGAACTGAGGAGAGGGTTGGCTACCACAGGGGCAGTGACCTTGCACCACTCAGCAAGAAGCAGGCAGCCTCGTGTGCTGAAACAAAAGCTTCACGCTTCTCCACAGCAGCTGCCTTCATTCCTGTTTCTTGCCTGTCACTTCCTGTCCCATCACAGGTGGACCTGCCTGAGTTCCAAGTGTGAAGCCTAATGGCTGCTTTTCAATGACCTAAAGGCTTGCTTGTTGAGAGCAGTGCATTAGAATATCCCCCTCCAACACACACACACACACACACACACACACACACATGCACACAGACACACAAACCACACCCATTCATACACACATATGCACACACACATGTACACACAGAAACACAGACATGCACATGCACATACACATACACACACAACATCCATTCATACACACATGTACACACACATATGCACACACAGACACACACCACACACTCATGCACACACACACATACACACAGGCACACACCACACACCCATATACTCACATACATATACACACACATATACATAGAGACACATACATGCATACAGCCTATGCACACACACACACACCACACGCATACAAACAAATACACACCTCACATACCCACATATGCATACACATACCACACACATGTATGCACATACATATGTGCACACATGCACATCACAAGCACACCACAGCATATTTCACACACCAATGTACGCATACACACCTCACACACACGAGTATACATGCACATCATATATACCGCATATATACTTCATACATCCGTGTAAACACACATACACATGCACACACACCACACACAAACATGTGCACATACACATCTCACACACCCACACATGCACACACACGTTCATACCGAACGGGCATACTGCAAGGTGGCATCCACTCTGTTCATTTCATTCTCCTTTTTAATAAACAGCTTTGAGCTGCCAGGGCCAGTGGGCTGCAGCCGAGATGACAAAAGCCATTTCCATGCTGTCTTGGTCCTGAAAGGAGGTGGGTGTGATGAATGTATCTCAGGCCTCAGCCTCATCCATCGCCTGCCACTCAGGGTGCCTGCCGCCTGGGACTCAGGGACTGCTGTCTCTCAGTCCTGGAGCTGTTCAGTACTCAGCCTGACTCACAGTAGGTGCTCAGTAAATAGTGGATTTAATCAGGGTAGAGAAGGAGGAGGCTGGATAAGGAGAAGAAAAAGGGAGGGACAGAGACACAGGAAGAGAAGAAGGTCTGGGAGCTGAGGGGACCTGCAGTAGAGCAAGGAAGGGACAACTGGTAGACCCGGAGGGGGCCAGGACAGGAAGGAAGATGAAAAGCCCAGATGATGGGGAAGGGAAGGGGAAGACAGAGGTGAGAGCAGGAAGAGGGGAGGGATGGAGAATCACAGGACAGACCAGTTCTGCCCTTTTCATCTCTGACAAAACGGTGGGGGTGCTCTGAACAGCAGGATCAGCTAGGAGCCCAGAAAGAGGTCTACAGGCTCAGACTACATTGCAAGGTGCAGACGGTCCAGGCTGGGTGCCCTGAGTGCTGTGGGTGTGGTCTTGGCTTCATGAGCCGGGCTGAGCCCTGCCTCCCTCGTGGGAAGGCCTGGTGCCTTTGAGGGATCAGCAGGGACACGAGCCACATCAAGAGGATTCTTGTGGGCCCTGCAGAGGACAGGGGTGTTGGGTGAGAAGCAGAGACACAGAATTCCCCATCTCTCATCCCCCTCAGGCTTCCCTGTGGCTGTCTGCATCAGCTGTCTGTGTGTGAAGTTTTTTGTATTCATATTCTGTGCAGACACTGGGGGATTTATTGATCCAGAAATCCTCTGGGCTTTGGGGAAAGAATCCTAACTCTGCCGCTTGAGGTTGGCACACCCTGTCCCAGCTCTGGCACCTTCAAGCACAGCCTGTGGTCAGGCACCCAGACCTGTGACACTCATTCTTGACCTCCAGGTGTCCTCTAGGGTAGCCTGGCTAAGATCTCTCTCTCTCTCCACTCTCTTCTCTTCTCTTCTCTTCTCTTCTCTTCTCTTCTCTTCTCTTCTCTTCTCTTCTCTTCTCTTCTCTCTGTCTGTCTGTCTGTCTCTGTCTCTGTGTCTCTGTCTTTCTCTCTGTCTCTGTCTGTCTGTGTCTCTGTCTCTGTGTCTCTGTCTCTGTCTCTCTGTCTCTCTCTGTCTCTGTCTGTCTGTCTGTCTGTCTCTCTCTCTCTCTCTCTCTCTCTCTCTCTCTCTCTCTCTCTCTGTGTGTGTGTGTGTGTGAGCTTCTTGCGATAGATGTGAAGATGTCTACCTGATGCTCAGAGCGCTGGCCAAGGAGATAACTACAGTACTGAGGGCCGAGCAACTGCGAGATAGGGTGATGAATGCCAGGTGGGGGTAGGGGTGGACTCTGAAGGGAGGCTCCTGAGATATCTCAGGGACTTCCAAAGCCTGTCCCTTAGTCACTCCAATGAGCAAATATTGAGGTGGCTCTCATATTCAAGTGCAGAACTGGTCAGTGGTCACAGTCACGACACCCTAACATGCTGGAACCTGACCTAGAATCAGGGAAAAGAACAGACATCTCTTTTGCCTCCATGGCAACCCTGAGAAGCTGGAGTTAGGACCTCCAGGTGTAGCATGGGAGAGGGAACACCCCTGTGGCACATGGAGATGAGGTAGCTGAGGTGGGGTCCCATGTGCGGGAGTCAACCCAGAGCAATGTATTTGTCTCTGTGGCCTTTTGCCAGACTCTGTGGGTGGTACATGGCTCACACTGTCTCTGACATCAGATCTTGGTGGCTGGGGACCTTATCTGGTGCTGTCTTTTTTTTTTTTTAAGACAGTGTTTCTCTGTGTAGCCCTGGCAGTCCTAGAACTCACTCTGTAGACCAGGCTGGCCTCGAACTCAGAAATCCACCTGCCTCTGCCTCCCAAGTGCTGGGATTAAAGGCCTGCGCCACCACTGCCCAGCTATCTGGTGCTGTCTTGAACAATACTGTCACTGGGATTGCTGCCTTACATTCTCTAGGCCGAAATTTTCTCAGCTGAGAAATGGGAGAGGGCACATCCGCCTCCCAGGGTTACAGAGAGGATAGAAATACCAGTTGTATTTACCACCACTGACTAGTGCCCTAGGCCATGGCAGATGCTTAGCAAATGCATATAAAGTGAGTTGGCCAATCCCATGTACACATAGTGGATCAGGGAGGGCAGTCTTCAGTCCTCTGGCACACAGTAGGTGCTCAGCTCAATATGTTCAGTTATTAGTGATTCTCTGATGCCCAGCACACAGTAAGAATCCAATAAGTGCTGACCAGTGATTCCATAGGAACATTCTATAGGAATGTCCTATGTGTTTGGTTGCTTAATATTACAGAGGATATAAAATCTTCAGAATCCTGGAATTTGCAAGATTAGGAAAATGAGTCTTTAAGAGATTAATAGTGGGTTCAAATCCTGGATCTTCTGCCTTCTAAGCCAGGAGTCTTCTGGGGCACGTCTCAGGCCTCTCAGGGTCTTATTAGGAGTCAGAGATGAGGTATACTTGCTGGTCAGGTTCCCTCCGTCCCAGAGTTTCAGGGTAGGCAGCACATTTTATAGTTTTATCTACACATTCAGTTGGCCCTCCACAGCTGCAGATTCTGCATGCGCATACTCAACAGATCAAAAATATTTGAAAAATAACCGTGACTGTACCAAGCACACACAGACATTCTTTCTTGCCCTTTTCCTTAAACGACACACTTCTGACAACCTTTCAGCCAGCAGGTGAGTGAGGTCAGTGTGTTGGGTATCGGAAAGTGACCTAGGACGTGAGAGGTCAATGCAGGTGTAGGCGGTACGAATCTGGGTCCTGTCACAATTGTTGGTGGGGGGGGGGTCAGAAACCAGGTCCCCTTAAATACTCAGGAATGAGTGAACCCCGAGTCATTTCGAAGTGTTGTTCTTCGTTCATCTAATCTATTTTAGTATCTTTACACCCGTCTGCTTGTTTGTCCTCTGGGGCTGAGGAAGACCCCACACTGAGCACAGATGTTAAAGAACAAACAAGGCCTGTACTGGCAGACAAGGAGCAACGGAGAGGTGACGTCTAGGTATGCTCCAGCTGCTGAGAAGGAATCTCCTGTGGATTTACTGGAGCCTTCCCCCTGCCAGGTTGTCTCGTGGATGTGCCTCCTGTGTTTTTATCCCAAGTGGGACCATAGCAACTGCGCCGTGAATCCCTGACTGCAGCTGGTGAAGCCACTGTCCCACGCCACCCAGATCAGTATCATTGTCCTACCTCACATAGGGCAAGCTGAGGCTCACTGAGGTGAAAACATTTCCTCGGAGGCTTCCTGGACAGTGGATTTAGGACCAGGACCAGGACCCTCGATGGCCAATGTCATCCACGCTTTGTTCTTCCCAGGTCCCCCCTCCCCACTGCTGAGAGATGGGGTGGGCCTGTAGGTGAAGTTTTACCCAGGTCTTCACAAGTTCCCTCAAAACCCATCATGACACAGTGAGTTGAAAAGCCAGGTCCAACCCACAGGCCTCAGGACCTGGCGTCAGGCATAACCACATGGCAGCATTTACGATTCCTGCTTCAGCATCCAACTGGAGACAGAGATGGTTGGAGCCGCAGGAAAGCTGTTGCCTCTATTCCTCACCCCTACCCTGAAACCATAGAGCAAATTAATATGATCTTTAATACTCATGATGTCTGGAGTGAGAAGTGGGTTTCCTCTGAAGATGGCCCAGCGATGCAAATATCAGGCTCAAGAGAACAAACGGTGAAGATCGGTATGGTGCCTGGGACCGCACACAAGGCACACGTCACACACATCACTGGGTTGCATCAGCACCACATTCCCTGAAGCCCACGATACTGTGAGCTTCCTTTGTCATGCAAGAGGCTCAGAAATGTTAAGCCCAGGACTTAAATGGAAGGAGGTGAGCTTACACCCAATAGTTTACCAGATCCTCATCTCTTAGTCATTCTGCCTCCTTACACTTTATCGTCCCATTTTTCAAATGAGAAAGTTGAGGCTCAGAGGGGCTAGCAGGCTTTCTGAGGAACCGGCGGAGCTACAAGATACCAAGTCTGGTCTGTCTGTCTCAAGACTTGGCTGACTTACAGAAGCAGAAAATAGGCTGCACTCCCCGCTTTGAGCACAGATCTTTGGTGCAAGTTCTGGATACATCCGTGAAGAAGGGTTTGCTCTGCAGGAAGCTCCACGGTATGAATGCAGCAGGGGCTGGCAAGAGAGCTCACCGTTTGTACTGGGGCTGCAGCGCAGGCTTTCTGGAGGCGGTGGGATGACTCAAGCTTTGGAGGAGGGGAGGCAATGAGTAGTTTTCATGGATTTGGAAGGAGAAGAGACTGCAGGAGGGAAGGTCCTACCCACTAGTTATTAGCTGATTCCATCTGCAAAACTCTTGGCAGGCGATGATGACTACCTACACTTCCGAGGGCAGGGGAGTGAGGCTCGGTGAGGACAATAGGCTGAGAGGAAAGGCGTGAAGCGAGGGGGACCAGGGGAGGACCCAGCTAAAGAGGTGAGGTCAGTAGGAGGCTGTCCCTGTGTCCACTCACTCCTGGGTTGATTGTGTGGACGCTGGAGCAAGGCAAGCATTATGCAATGGGGCGGGATAGCAGCCAGACTTGTCTGCAGTTCCTTCAGTGTGTGTCAGTTCTCCACACAGAAGCCAGCTCGGTGAACTGCCTCAGGGGACCCTCACCCACAGACCATCCACAGGGCATCCCAAGCTTTCCCCGTGCCTGCCTCGCAGACATCAGGAGCAGGGTCTGTCGGGGTTGCCAGAGATTGAGATGAGTACGGAGAGACGTGGGGAGTGAAGACGCCTAGAATGGGGGTTAACACTCAGATAGGAATCAGGTGCAGTCCCATGTCCTATACTGCGGCACAGAAACCAAAGTCTACTGGAAGTCTTGTGATGTATTTTGCCAGAACTGGAAGCCTTTAAAGATCCCAGCACATGGAAATGGTAGAGTTAGAGGAGATGGGATGGTTTATTCAAAAGACCCTGATTTGAGCACTGCAGATTACATACACACCCAATTACAGTTCTGTACTCTGGACACGTGGGCAAAGCCTGTGCTGATGAAAATGAATCATTCCTAGAAACCTAACGAAGATGATCCATTTCAGTGAAAGAGGTAGAGAGTGGGGGGCTGAGTATAGAGCTTAGACAGACAGACAGACAGACAGACAGACAGAAAATGGGGGGCCCTGGTGGGGAGCTACAGTGCTCCCTGCCCAGTCAGTCTGTAAGTCTCAGACTTCTCCAACATAAATCTTCTTATCTGTCTAACCAGCCTCAGAAGACAACCAAATACAATAATTAACCTCCTCATAAGATCCTTCCTTTTAAAACCCCAGGTTACATAAGACCATTTAGGGACAACTGTGGTGAACGCATATTGGAATCCAACATGACACCGCATTATGCTTGCTAACGTCTGTGAGCCTGGGTTAACCATGAGAGAGAGGGTATGAAGACAGAAATTATGTCAGCATTGAAAAACTCAGACCGTCACCAAAGTAAAGGGGAGGTCAATGAAGTCCAAGGTGACTAGAGCTATCATTTCTTATAGGGAGACGGAGGGAGAGGTGACCCAGTTACTGACATACCTGCCATGCAAGGATGAGGGCTAGAGTTCAGATCCCCAACATCCACATAAGCAGCTAGGCTCAGCATGAGCGTTTGTGATCCCAGCACTGGGAAGGTAGAGATAGACAGAGCCCCAGGGCTTGCTAGCCAAAGACGTAAGCTGAATCCATGGGCTGTGGGTTCAGTGAAAAAATATCCCTGTCTCAAAAAGCAAGCTGGATATTGATGAAGGAAAACCCCTGATGCTGACCTCTGATCTACACAGGCGTGACACACACAAACATGGACAAACACAAACGCACCTTATGCACAAACCTAAAATAGGAAAAAAAGGAAGAGAGATTGGGGGAGGAGAGACGCAGAGGAGCCAAGTAGCAACTTACAGGTGATTCCAAGGGTCCCTTGTTGTATATATATTTTAATTTGACACCTTTACCACCGTTCAATGATCAGTCCCACTGAGAAATCAATGCTTCTGAGGCTAGGCTGGTCCCCAAGGCTCTCACCACCCCCAATGCTCCCCCATTCTGTGTTATAATTTCATGCTTACTATACCTCTCCTCCAAATAACACATGCTTCTTAACTACACACGTCCTTCCTTTATGAAGTCTCAGAGTCAAGTTCCCTGAAAGGATTTACAGACTGTAGTGAGTGAGGGAGCTGAGAGGGATGCCATGAGGGGAGTGGAGGACAGCTGTGTCTGCCTCGTGAAGGATGCTTAAATCAGACACCAGTCCCGGACCAAAGCCACATCCTATGACTTAAAAACAATAACTTCAAAACCAGCGTTGAACATGCAGCCCTGAACACTTTCTCCAAGAGCCTGGTGTCCTTTCTACAGGGCGCTGCCCTCCTCCAGAGATCAGGTCTGTTTTGGTGCTGCAACTTCACATCCTGTAAGCCCTCCATCCTGCCCCATGGACAGAGAACATCAGGGACCACTCTAGTCCTGCACTGGGAAAGGGGGGACACACTGGTTCTACTGTTGAGTCTTTTGAACTTTTTTCTTCCCAGTTTTGAAAGATATGAGATGTGATTAAAATCTCCAACTGGATTGTGGATTTGTGCGGATCAACATTTCTTAAGCAAATTTTCAACAAACTGTCATTTCCCGTACCTAGACCTCAACTGAGTATGGCAGAATGGCAACTGCTGGGTCAAACATAAAAGCACCCAGGTTCTTCTGACAATGTAGTTCTAAGTGGATGGAAATCATCCATCCATTTATCCCTCTATTCATCCCTCCATCACTCCCTCAATCCACCTCTTCATCCATCTATTCATCTGTCTATCCATCCATCTATCCATCCATCCATTTGTCTATCCATCCACCCATCTGTCCATCCATCCATCTATCCCTCTATCCCTGCATCCATTCATCCATCTCTCCATTCATCCCTCTCTCCTTCTATTCCTCCCTCAATCCATCTCTTTATCCATCCATCCATCCATCCATCCATCCATCCATCCATCCATCCACCTCTCTATCCATTCTCTTATCTGTCTAGACTCATTTACTGAGTGCGTCCATGCTTCAGGCTGTGAAAGTGAATTAGCCATTAGTTTAAGGAACAGATCATCTAGAAGAGGAAATAAAGCCACCGAGCTATAACTAGAGGGGAAGAGGAAGAGACCCTGAGACACATGAACACAAACAAACAAAAATACTGATTTAGCAAAAGAAGTTTGAAAGTCTAAGAAGTATCTAGATGTGTTGGACCAGACTGCACCAACTCCTTACTTAGGGAAACCAGACAAGCTGAATTTAGATTTGAAGAATTTCAGAGAGTCACCAAGGCAGCCAGAACTTGAAGTGAAATGAAGGGAAATTATTAGTAGGATCACAGTGCAGTACTAAATACAAAGGGGGATTATCAGTCGGGCGACTTGAAAATCATTGCTGTAGAAAGCCATTTACCCAAATAGCAGTTGATTGGCTTCTAAAGGTCAGTCAGCCTCTGAAGGAGAGAGGATCCATTTCCCCTACAGAGAACTTGTGTCTGGAATAGGCAAAGATTTGCTATAGATCACTAACAAGTCAAAACTGGAGTGGGGAGTGGGAGGAGAAGCAAAGAAAAGACTTCATTAGACTTTTTGTAGAAAAAGGCTTTGGCTGAAGACATAGACAGGAAGGTTTGTTACACGAAAAACATGGACTAAAACCATTATGTGACTCTAGTCATTTCCGCTAGAATTGCTAATTTTTAAAGATGGCAAAAGGAGGTTCCTAGGGCTTAGGTCTCCAAAGACTGTGTTGCCACTTGGCTAGAACAGACTAGGGTTGTAGTACTCCTGGGAGCCCTGGTCTGCACCCATCAGACAAAACTGCATCACCCTGCAGAGGAGGGCACATGAACAACTGCTCCCTGCAGTACCCTTCACAGCAGAACTTAACTAGGAAGAGCTAGTCCTCACAAATGTTCCAGAAAAATCCACGTCTCAGGTTGACTGGCCAAGGAGGAAGGGGTTAAAATGCCAACAAAGAAACAGAGACTGAAGGTCACCCAGGTACTGACTGAGGATCTGGACAGAGCTGGAGGCCACCACAGCAAGACAGGAGGGTTCCCATGGTGGAGATAGGAGGGGCTTATGTTGGATCAGATAAAGGTGGGCTGTGACCAGCTAGGTTGCTCTGGCCTTTGAACCATGAACATGTCCAACATTGGTGGGAAACTCAGTTCCCATGCCAACAGCTGTTGGAAGCACTCGGATAACTCTCTGTCTGACTTTATCAAAACGAGCCATGTCTGGAGTTAGGAGGTAAAGCAGGAGACGTGCGAAGGAGTTGGTGGTGACTCAGATGGTCCTGAACTGTGGATAGCAAAGCTACCATGTACTCAGTGAGGCACTGTGGGACAAGCTTCCTTGTGGAAGGGGTGTCATCATGTGGGTCATAAGATGTCTGGCAGTATCCCCCACCTCTGCATACTGGAGACCAGCAGCTACTGCCCCCAACATGGACAACCTTGTCCTCTGGGAAGAGATGCAGACCTTCCTGGGAATGTGACCATGATGGACTATTACACCCAGAATCTGCCAGGTAGTCATTATATACAACACTAAGGACCAACCTCACAGACTAAACTAAACATGAAAGGGAGGAAGCTGCTGCAGGAGGACCACATGCAAGGGACTTAAGTTCAAAGCCAGGCCCTTCTGAAGGAGGGCCTTAGAAGTCAGCATGGGGAGGTTATCTTTTGCAGAAGGAGGAGACCAAGATGTCAATGGGATGAGGAGGCTTAGGTGGCAATGATATAGCATTGGTCAGTGTTTGAATGTTATGTCAAGATGTACCTGCTTATATTATACATTTCAATAATAAGTTTACTTAACAAATCTAGTAGTCAATCAGACTCCAAAGTCGTTAATCCATAGTGATTGATTCCAGTGGTTGGAAGTTCATTTAGGTGAGCCTAAGATTTTCGTGTGTGTGTGTGTGTGTGTGTGTGTGTGTGTGTGTGTGTACATGTAGTTTTGTGTGTGTGTATGTGTGTGTGTGTTTGTGTGTATGCATGTGGTTTTTTGTGTGTGTGCGTGCATGCATGCACATGTGGTTTGGTGTGCATGTGTGTATGTGTGTGTAGTTTTGTGTGTGCGTGTGTGTGTGTGTGTAGTTTTGTGTGTGTGCATGATGTGCATGTAGTTTTTTT
The DNA here is from genome assembly GCA_036184795.1 of Tokudaia tokunoshimensis. Lineage (NCBI taxonomy): Eukaryota > Metazoa > Chordata > Mammalia > Rodentia > Muridae > Tokudaia > Tokudaia tokunoshimensis. Next base: position 2,783,110 of record BTHU01000006.1, read on the forward strand.
GTGTGTGTGTATGTGTGTGTAGTTTTGTTTGTGTGTGCATGTGGGGTTTTTTGTGTGTGGTTGTGTGTGTAGTTTTGTGTGTGTGTGTGTGCGTGCACTTCTGCAGGACACAGGTTGATATCTGATGTCTTGTTCTAGGACTACCTTACTTTCTGAAACCAGCTGACACTGAACCAGGAGGTATCAGATTGACTAGGCTGTCAGGCCAGTGAGCACCAAGGATCTGAGTGTCTCCATCTCCGCAGCAATGGGATTATAGATCCACGCAACTACGCCAGCTTTTTATGAGCAGTTAGCACGTTACCCACTCGGCCATGCCCTCAGCCACACATCTCCCATTTTATGAATGTTTCCTGGGCCTCACCAGCTAGAACTCGGGCTTCTGGACAGGAAAGAACATGAACTCCCTTCAGGAGCCACATGGGTCCTGTGAACAAGCCCTGCATCCACCATAGATTGCTTTGGTCTCTCTCACCAGTGTTCTCCACAGCTTGGGGCCGAGGGTTCGCACTGAGCCTTCTGTAACCCAGCACCTTTCCCACTGAACCCCTGATACTGACCCCCTAATACTGATGAGAACCCAGAGAACCCTCACGCCTAGGAAGACATGGTGCCCTCTCCACAAGAGGCCCAATCACTGAAGATGTTCAGAGTGTATTCAAATCATCCTGTGCACCAGTTCTAAACTACACAGATGGGTAAACACGGAGTTGTGTAGAAACAGGACTGGCAGAGACATCGAAGCCTACTTGGAGAACAAGCTTTTTAAGCTAAGACCCATCCATTCACGTATCTATAATTAATGAGCTAATTACCACCGAGTCTTATCTAATCATGGAAGCAACCCTCCTGACAGATCCTTGGCTTTAGTCTGGGGCAGAGTAATTGCATTTCCTTGAGTAACACAACTTTATATTTTTTACAAACAATACCCTGTAATTTAGACCTTTTTACTAATTCAAGTGAGCCAAATAAAATAACACCGAGCAGGGTAGGGTAGGGTGGCAGTGTTGGTATGTCACTAGATTATTTCCTTTAAATAAATAATAATAAAAGAAAAGATTAAGCCAAGAGTATGGGGGGAGTATTTATAGAAAGCATTTCCCACCCACCCACCTAGGGGAAGATCGAGGTGTAATACCATCTTTTAGTCAGACTAGGCGATGCCATTCAGTCAGGACAGCAGTAATTAGAGGTGATTACACAGCAATTAAGAACTCCATGGTTGTGTGAGGTAGAATCTTTTATAGGCTGACCTCCACAAGCCTATTGCACTGTGACATGTCTTCAGGAGAGAGCCCAGAGAGAACTCCAAATGTCCCCAGTGCTGACTATGGTGGAACAAGTGATCACTAGCACTGACTGTAGGATGACTGATAGGTCACCAGTGCTGACTTGGGATGACTGACAGGTCATCAGAGGATGACTGAGAGGCCACCAGTGCTGACTGTGGGATGACTGACAGGTCACCAGTGCTGACTTGGGATGACTGACAGGTCACCAGAGCTGACTGTTGGATGACTGACAGGTCACCAGCACTGACTGTGGGATGACTGACAGGTTACCAGTGCCAACTGTGGGATAACTGACAGGTCACCAGTGCTGACTTGGGATGACTGACAGGTCATCAGAGGATGACTGACAGGTCACCAGGGCTGGCTGTTAGGATGGTTGACAGGTCACCAGTGCTGACTGTGGGATGACTGACAGGTCACCAGAGCTGACTGTTGGATGACTGACAGGTCACCAGCGCTGACTGTGGGATGACTGACAGGTCACCAGAGGATGACTGACAGGTAACCAGGGCTAACTGTTGGGATGACTGACAGACCACCAGTGCTGACTGTGGGATGATTGATAGGTCATCATCACTGACTGTGGGATGATTGACAGGTCACCAGTGCTGACTGTTGGATGATTGACAGGTCACCATCACTGACTGTGGGATAACTAACAGGTCACCAGGGCTGACTGTGGGATGACTGACAAGTCACCAGCGCTGACTGTGGGATGACAGACTGGTCACCAGTGCTGGCTGTTGGGATGATTGACAGGTCACTAGCATTGGCTGTGGATGACTGACAGGTCACCAGTACTGACCAGAACCACTGTGCTAGACCTGAGAAGTTTTGTGGCTGCAGAGCCAGAAATCACAAGAGAACGGATTGCTTGTCCTCGGGTGAGGAGAGAAGTGGGTGACTATACCTGGATACCATAGAGTTTGGGGAGGGGATGGTATGGAAAAGCCACAGGGAGGGGTGTTTAAGGGGAATCTTGGGGGAGAGAGGTGGATGCAGTTGGGAACTGAGCTCTGCAGACATTGAAAAACCATCAAGACAAAGACAGTGTGGGGGATGGGGGCTCTACTGTGTCTCCTTGGAAGCAGCTGGCACAATAAGAAAGTTCATGGTAATGCACACCTTCAATCCCAGCACTGAGGAGGCAGAGGCAGGCAGATCTCTGTGAGTCTGAGGCTAGCCTGGTCTACAGACTCAGTTCCAGGACAGGCAGAGTTCATACTGAGGCCCTGCCTAAAACAAACAAATCCGAACACAGATAAACACAAACAAACCAACCCAAAATAAAAAAAAGTTCTGGTGAGGTGGTGAGGGCAGGTTTGGGGATGAGGTAAACTGAGGCACACTCATGAAGAGAGGAAGTGAAGAAGGGTGTGAAACCTCCCTTTGAGAAGCCTGGATGTGGACACAGGAAGAAAGGAATCGGTCATATGTGAAGTGATGGTAGAGACAGGAAGCGGAGGACCCCAGTGTAGGGAGGAAGGGAAGGGAAGGAAGCAGAAGAGGGAGGGATGCTGGATGGAGCGGAGTGGATAGCTGTTCCCCGAGGATGGAGACTGAGCAGTCCCCACTGTCAGCATGTCACAGAACCTGTGACCAAGGCTGGGCTCTGTTGGGTATGGAGTGAGGGGCAAGAATGAAGTGGCCCAGACTCTCCTGGGGAAGCCCTGAGTGTCCAAGGAAGTGAGAGAGCCAGGCTCTTGTAAGGGTCCCAGCAGGGGATGGTTTCAGAGGGCAGGAAGCAGGTGCTAGATGCAGCAGGACTCAGGGAGGAGCAGCTTCTGCCCACACCCCTAGTCAGCCCTAGATATACCCATGCCAGATGTCCTAGGGGGCTACTGAACCAAGTCAGCTGCCACCACCAAGCCTTAAGCTCCCCCTCTGGGGCCAAAGAGGTAATTTAGTGTCTGTATCCAGAAGAGCTCACATTTATCAGTGGCGGCTGCTTGGTCCCAGCTGGCCATAAGTCACAAAGCTTTGGTGTATTTCTCCGGAGTTGACATCCTTTTGTAAATAACATGCCAACGCTCTCTGATCCTGCCAGAAGTCTTCCCCCCCCTTTTGTTTTTAGAGTGACCTTCTCTTTCAGTCAAATTGAAAGTGTCCAAGAAGCTCCTTGATGGAGCCCTGCCAAGCACCAGGTAAATCAGGGGCTAGGTTTGCAGGAGCTCCCTACCCCTAGCTGGGGTAGGGCAAGGTGCTGATTTTGTGACTGATGGTTATTCAAGTTCAAAACACAAGTCCCCTTTGACCTGGGAAGCTAACACATAAGGATGTGGATTTGTTGAAGCCGGGCAAGTGTCTGAAAAGCACCACGAAGTGAACTATGGTCTCCACAGCTAAACAGAGCAACTTAGAACTTAAGAAGCCCCTTCCAGGGGTATTCAAGAGGCCAACATAGAGTCAAGTAAGGAAAAAGCCCAAGGCACACTGTGGATGGAAAGATGCTGTAACGATATATCTAGAGCACACACCACACAGCACCAAAGAGCACACACCATTAGCTATGCCTTCTAAACGCTCGCATGCGTGCTTCCTGCAGTGAGCACTGGAGATGTTTATAGATATGCAGAGAGGTCTGGGAGAGGGCTCATGAAACAGAAGAGGGCTGACCCCTTTGCTAGAGAGCTAAGATTAAAGAGTAAAGGTTAAGGGGGCGTGGTCTTCTGTCTAAGCTTCTTATTTTAAAAAACATTGAGTGATTTAGGAAGAAAGGTGGTGCACACACCCATGGGTAAAAACACCATGAGGTGATTCATCTTGTTTCCTTCATGGTAATGGAGAAGTTAACACCTTTTCTCATACGAATTCAGTCATACCCTTCGTTTCCTCTTCCAGTTTTTCAGACAAAATCTAATACCACCCTCATCATAATAACGGTATTTATTCTGTTATTCAATTCTTTTCTAATGGAGAATTCTTTTTAAAACATTCAGCTTAGACACTTTAAATTCAGCCACACACATTTATCAGAAATCAGACATAGGTTTGAATTCCAGTCTCTTGGAGGGAGAAAATGAGTTTAAAACTCTGTAAAATTACACTGGGATACTGAAGCAAGAATTCTCCAGGAACCCCATGTGGAGAAAGTCTCTGTTCCTGTGATAAGAAGGGGGTGGGATGGGGGCAGAGAATAGCCACTGCAATTAGCATATTCACCAGTCAATTAGAATGTTCACCAGGTGATAGCATATTCACTAGGTGATTAGCCTATTCACCAGGTGATTAGCATGTCCACTGGGTGACTAGAATATTCACTAGGCGATTAGCATGTTCACCAGGCGATTAGCCTATTCACTAGGTTGTTACCCTGTTCACTGGGTGATTAGCATATTCATTGTTCACCGATCTTGAAAATGGGGTGTGGTACTCAGTCAAGCTCAATTTGACAGGCTCTAGAATTATCTGGGATAAGGGCATGGCTATCCAAGACTATCTTAATTGATGTGGAAAGGATGCATCTCAACTGTGGAACTCTCAGTCTGTAAAGGGAAAAATGAGCTGAGCCCTAAGTTGTGTTTTTCCAAGGCTATCTTGGGGTCCTGTAGTCTCAGTATTGCATTAGATATAGATAGATAGATAGATAGATAGATAGATAGATAGATAGATAGATAGACAGACAGACAGACAGGCAGACAGATAGATGATAGATATGATAATACATTATAGATAGATGATACATAGATAGATGATAGATAGATAGATAGATAGATAGATAGATAGATAGATAGATAGATAGATAGATAGATGTAGATGAATGGATAGATAGATGAATGGATGGATGGATAGATAGATAGATAGATAGATAGATAGATAAATAGAAAGATAGATAGATAGATGAATGGATAGATTAATGGATAGATGGATGGATGGATGGATGGATAGATAGATGATAGATAGATAGATAGATAGATAGATAGATAAATTGATGGATGGATAGATGAACAGATGAATAGATAGATAAATGGGTAGATAGATGATAGATAGGCAGGTAGGTAGATAGGTAGATGGATGAATAGACAGATAAATAGGTAGATAGATAAATGATAGGTAGGTAGGTAGACAGACATACAGAAATACATATAGACAGACAGATAAAAGAGAGATATAAGTAAATGAAGGTCCCTGACCTTGGTGCCAGTCCTTACAATCGATGTGGGTCATACACTTTCATTTGCAGGTCTCAGTTTCTTTGTCTTTCTAGTGAGCATATTTAACTAAATCATCCCAGGGTTCCCTTCCACCCAAGGATGTGAAGAATCTTCAGTTAAAAACACACTTAAAGGGCGGGGTTCTAGTCAGGATGGCAGAAATGAGGATACAAAGGTAACAAGGGCTGGTGTGGATGGTGACAGGCTGTTGGTGGACGCGCACACTAGAGCAGCCACTGTGGAAATCAGAAGCTTCACATGCCCAGCTCTACCACTCCTGGTCAAGAACCTAGAGAGTCTACCCGACTACAAAGATGCCTGCTCAGTCCCATCCACTGCTGATCTGTCCTCGGTAGCCACAGAACGGAATGAACCCAGTTGGTTGTCAGCAGAATGGGTAAGGAAAATGTGGCCATGCACGATGGACTATTATTTAGCCATAAAAAAATGAAATTATGAAATTCACAGATGAACGGAATTGGAAAAACAGGAAATGACGTCACCCGGTCCCCAAAGACAAATGCCTCATGACCCACTCATGAAGATACTTACTTCAAATCACTTGTTTTGTAAGCTTAACGAGGAGCCAGGAAACCAGAAACACGAAGGCCATTTTAAGAGAAGGGGGTGTTAAGATACAGGTGAAATGAAAGTGGGGCAGGAATTGTGGGGATAGACAGGTGTAAGCATAGAAAAAGGGGGGAGCCTAACACAAACAAAGGGTACATGAAAAAGTTGTATGGAAACCTGGGATCTTCCGATCCAAACAAAAATCAGAGGGGACAGTAGGGTACAGGGGCCATGAAGGGTCAGGGACACAAACCTAAGGGTTAAAGGTTTCAGTAGAGATAGGAGTATTAGAGAGGAGAGGGTGGGGAGAGGGTTAATAAAACTAATAACACTAATAAAAGCTAAGGATGCATGAGAAAGCCTTGGAAATCCATTGGTTTTCAAGTTAATTAAAAAAAATTAGCACAGAGAGTTTAAATAGAAGTTCTCTGCACAGGTAGATAATCCTACTTTTAGAACATATTCATTAGGTGAAAATTTCATTGTGAGGCATAGGACACCTCTTTAGGAGTCGGTCAGAGAGGGCCCAGAGGCACCCAAACCAACACAAGCTGTTGACAATGGCTCTTGGCTGCCCATCGTACCTCCATGGTGAGATGCTATTGCTGAGGGCGCCGGTCAGCTCAGTTGCAGAACACAGAGAACCAGGACACTTCCTTATGAGGCTGGCTCATGTAGTACCAGAGGGTGCCATGCAAGATGGTGGGGTAGAAAACGCCGCAGTGACTTAGCCACTGCTGACCCTTCATGCTGCTGATCCAGCCAGCTGTCATGACTCAAAAGGGCCCTTCCCATAAGTGGTGCTGGCTTCGCGGCATCTAGAAAGAGATTAACTGTCTACCTGAAAACACCTATTGTGTACATGAGTAAGTGACTAAATAAACATATACAGTTTAAATAAAAACCTGTCATCTGGGCTCATGGACTGTCTAATACAACCCCCAACACCATGCATGAGAAGTCCCCTTTTGAGTTTTTGGTCAAGGTTATCTAAGAGACTCCCAAAGGCTTTTGCTATTGCCCTTGGCAGCCTCCCAGAGGTGGAAGATAAGTCTCTATTGCTGGAGACAACATGCACATCAGACACAGGGCCCAGAGGACCTCAACCTGCAACTGACTTGGAACTGACCTGATTGCCTCCTCACTGGGGACTCGCTTTCATGGTAGAGACGGTGTCATGCAAGCTTCCAAAGGAGGGAGGCAACCAACAGTCCTACCCAGCTACGATACCTATGAACTGTAACAATGACTAACACGGCAGGATCACACTGAGGGGCAAGGGTGCAGAAGAACTGGGGTGCATGGTCACACTGAGGTGCAGTAGTGTCATGGTCACACTGAGGGGCAGCTATGCATGGTCACACTGAGGTACAGTAAGTAGTGTCATGGTCACACTGAGGTGCAGTAGTGGCACTCGCACCTTGGCAGTAACCAACAGCTCTCTGATTGGTCTTAAGCCTTGTTGAATAAGAAGGAAGCCGTGCCCCATACTAGAAAGCAGCTTAACTACCCAGCGCTAGTGAAGCCGTGGACCTTGGAGAAGAACCTACAGCCACTTTACTAAACCAGCACAATCCCTAGCATTACTCTAAATATTTGTCCTTACACCCACAGGTAAGTGTAGTCCTTACCCCTCAATCAAGGACACTTCTCTTTGCAACATACGGCAACTGTTACAGAAAACCACAACTAATCAAAATGCAGAGTTCTGGAGCCCAGTCCCAATAGAAACATCTATAATACAAGTCCTGTACCTAAGACTCAGGGAATATTTCACAGAGGAGGCAGAAAGAACATAAGAGTGGAGGATCTAGGAGCTTGCTGTGGGATTTCATCTCCGAGGAATGTCAGAAGCTACAAAGTCCTACCGACATGACTTCCCCAATATGACCTGAACAGGGATTACACCAATAGACCAATAAAGTGGATTGGCAGTCATGGGGGAAAGCCTGCAAGTCCTCAATCCTATACAAAGAACTGTAAGCAACTAAGGAGTCCTTAGAGCTGGAGAAATAAATAGTCTTTCCCTGATTAGGAAGAGCGAACCAACTGGCTATCCAATACCAAATGGTCAACCCTGAAAACATATAGGTACAACTAAGATTATGCAGACTGAGCAGGACTGCACACACACACACACACACACACACACACACACACACAAATACACATGTTTATGTATATAACAATCAGTGAAAAAGAGACCATAATTTTGAAAGAGAGAAAAGAGGGTTACGTAGGAGGATCTGGAAGGAGGAAAGGGGAGGGGGGGAATGATGTAATCCCATTATAATAAAAAAAAAAGCAAAATAAATTAAAAAGCTTTACTTTTATTCTTAATTATGTGTGGGCTTGTATGTCTATATGTGGGAACAGACGCTTGAGTGCAGTTGATCTAGAAGTCCAGAAAAAAGGCATTTTATCCCCTGGAGCTGAAGCAGTTGTGAGCCGCCCAGTGTGGGTGCTGGGAACTGAACTCAGGTCCTCAACAAGTGCTGAGCCAACCTCTCCAGCCTGAAGATTACAAACTCTTAATTACATTCATGATAAAAAGTGACTTTTTTTCCATGAGAAACACGGCCTAAATACTTTTCTCTCCTTATCAAGTCAGCAGCTTGCCATATTACAAGGCTGGCTCCACATTTCTCAGCTCAAGAAATCCTCCTTCCTCAACCTCTTGCCTCCAGAGCAGCTGAATTCCCGGGCATTGCAGCGCTGTGCCTGGCTTTAGCTCAATTTTCTTTATGACTCCACTCAAGAATGTCATCCAAAACTGAAACAAACATAACTGACCACGCTTATTTATAAACCAAAGAATCGCTAGTCTGACACCTGTGACAGAAGCAGTGATAAAGATAAGTTATCCTTTGTTCTAGCCAGCACTATTCAAAACAGGGGTCTGTGTTACAGTGTTACAATGTTACAGCTGCATCCTGACCATCTTCCGAGTCAGTAAACAGCACCAGACTCCACACTTCTCAGGCCATGAGAGGTCAAGTGACCTACTTAAAGCCACACAGTTGGGTAGTGGCCGCCACCCCAACTACAAGAAGTAGAAGTCATGAAGGTCAGGAGTCTTTGAGCTGTCAGTAAAGGGCAGGTCACAGGTCAAGGCTCTTACCTGGGACTGTGGAGATTGCTGCTGACCGCTGACTGTCGAGAGGGGATCCTCACTGAGTCCGTGGCCAGGGAGAGGGAACAGCTCATCCAGGACTGCAGACTGCCCTCTGGCTGGGAGCTGGTGACAGAGACGTTGTCCCTAGAAGGCAAAGTTAGGACACTGACCACAGTGGCCACCACATCAGAGTCTGGGCCCTGCCCAGCTGTGTGGCTTTAAGTAGTCCAGGAAAAAGAGGAACTCAGTGAGGCAGGTGAGCCTCAGGAAGGTCAGTGGGAACAACACACTCACAGGTATGGAGGGCAGAAGAGGTCAGGAAAAGTCAGGGAAGGTCAGGGTCCAGGAAGCAGGAAAGCAGAACCCATGGGTGAAGAGGGGATCAAAGGTCAACATGGCACATAGATGTCCATCTAAAAAGTCTGTTCTGGGGCAACAAGGAGCCACTGAAGGTGATGGTGGGTAATGGTATGATAATGCATGTCTTCCCTGTGTCTAAACAATGTCACATGGGTACACAGCATACACGCCTATAAGGCACATGCTAAACCAGGAAGCCAGAGCTTCATAGGCACTACAGAGAGTTCTCTGATGGGTGTGAACCTTCTCCTTGCCAACTGCACACACACACAGTCAGGGGCTCACCTTCATAAGCTCCGTGGCTTACTTACCCCTCTTTCCCGTTGCGGCTGCTACAGTCCACTGCCGTCTGGACACTAGAAGGAGACACAAGACAATGTCAGCCAGGACTGGAGAGCTGGTCTCCAACACTACATACACCTGAGTTTGCCTCCCATGTCCACCCTGCACTACTGTGTGTGGTTGTAGGGTACAGAGTTGGCCTTTCTGAGTCTCCCGCCTTCCTTTACAAACAGTAGTTGTAATAACACATGGGCCTCTGCCTCTGCTGATGGAGCAGAGGGAGGCGACCCTTGTGGATTGTTCAGTGCTAGATCCCGGAGAACAGGAGCAACCGTTACTGGTGCTCTTTAAAAATGTGACTAGGGGGTAGTGCTCTGGTTAAGAGCACGGGCTGCTCTTCTAGAGGACTTGGGTTCAACTTCCAGCACCTACACGGTAGCTCACAACCATCTGTAACACCAGTTCCAGGGGATCCAATTCCCTCTTCCAGCATCTGAGGGCACCCTCAAAATGAACAGACATATACATAGTCAAAACACTCAGACATAAAGCAAACATTTTTGGAAATGCAACCGGCATCGCTGACGTTAATCATGTTGTTATTGACAACATGCCTGGCACTTGCTTTATAGTCTTTGGGAAGCCAGCAGATCAGGTTCAGGCAGGATAGCTTCCTGGGGCATTGTGGGAAACTCCTAATCTAATTATACAAGTAGCTATTCTTCAGGGAGAAACATGTTTACACATCCAGCCCACACCATCTGCGTCCATCTTAGAGATGAAGAGAGTATATCATGCGTAAGGCCACTGAACTTCCAAACCCAGCTTTGTGGAGACCACAAGACACACTGATAGTCACTGCATCACTGCCCTCAATTGGGGATCCATACAAAACCTGCATCTAAATTGCCTTCACTGTGGTCCTCAGGCTGGGCCTCCAGCCACAAGGCCTGCTGGGATTTGGGCAGGTCTGAGGAAGATGTACCCGTTGCTTCTCATTTCTGCCTCTAAAGTCATGGTTCTTTAGATGCCTCATATTTCCAAGCACATATCTCCAGTAGACAGATGCCCTTGAGGACCATGAACATGTCTTCCATGCGTGGAGACAAGATAGTAGGGTCCCTGGAGCCCATGACCAAATGACTAATGACAAGAGGATGGACTTCATTTCCCTCTCAGCGTGAGCCACGCAGGAAGCCAGCACTCTCATTCTCTCCATTTGGAATCCACACTCCTGAGCTTGGATGCTGGATACCGTTCATTACTGTCACAGCTCCACACAGTCTGCCCAGCTCAGCAACAGCGCAAACATGGACGCTGACACATATCCAGGCTTGATCTCTGAAGGCGGCTCTGGGGACTTGGAATTCAGAACCACTTCCTCCTGGAGGGACTCTTTCCCCAGAGACTTGGACACTTTCTGATGCTGTGTTTCCCTATGGTCTGTATTGTTCTACCCTGGATGTGGGATGCTTTTGGACCCAGTCTGTAGGAGCAAACCCCACTGGGTGTGTGAGCCCAGTCTGTATGTTTCCTGTCTGCATGGCTTCCCAACAGGATCAGTAGCTGAGACATCAGCTGACAGAAGAGGGAACACAGCTTTGTCAACAGCACCTCCGTATAAAGTTGACCATCATGCTCCAGGAAGACTACTCTGAAGGTCCAAACTCTGCTGAGCAGGGAGATCTGGGATATCCAATGCATCATGACTGTACCATGTAAGCCACCATCTCACAAGAAACAAGACTGTAGCCACCGTTGTTACACCCCCCACACACACACACACACAACCCTTCACCCCTGCCAAAGCCTGTGTCAGGAGCAGGTCACATTTAAGTTAATAATCCTCTTTAAGGAAAGGCAAGGTGAGGTTGGAGGCCAGATGCGCTGTCCGTGGTACTAATCTAGTTGGCGGAGTAGCCAGGGCGCTGTCCGTGGTACTGATCTGGTTGGCTCCATAACCGAGGGGAATCTCAAACCCCAGCCCTGGGCTGGTGTCTACAGTTCTTTCTGTCGTCTTGGCCCAGTGTGGTTTTGCAAAGGAAACCTGTGCCAGGAATTTTAAAACAGATGTTGGCAAGGATCGAGGTAATTGATTAAGTGTCTTCAGATGTATTCCTCCTGGGTACCTTTCACCAGACAGCCGCATTCTAAATGCAAATACAGGCTGGGAAGTAACGCCTGGATTCGTTTGCTCCCGTGTCAGTGACTGACGTGAGTTCACCATCCTGGCGGTCCAAAAGGGAACAGAGACCTTGATAGGAGGTGAAGGACACTCAGTGTGTCCTAAGTGACTACAAAGCTGTCTTTGACTGGCTTCAGAGGTGAGGGGGAGGGGGTGAGGCCAACTCCAGAACAAGCTTCGTGGTTTAACGTGTGTTATCAGTGTGACTTTAGATATCTATGAGACTCAGTTTCCTTATCTTTAGTTCGTGAAAGATACCGATAGGAGCACGGTGACCGTGCAAGGGCAGCATGTGCCGAACAGTGACAACTGTCCTCCGGAAAGGAAACCACAGGGGGCCATCACCACCGTTTCCTGCAATGTTGCAAACAGATGTGGTGCTCTGACTCCATCGTGTCAGCTGGGTGTTGGTTACAGTTCTCAGAAAGCAGGGCAAGCTGCAATGTCCATTTAATGCTAGAGGGCACAGGGGACCATGCTGTGACGCTAACTGGGTGTCAGCTCCTTAGATGAACAGCTCGCTCAAGCTGTTCTTCCAGGTCAGGACGTGTACAGTACTCATGGAGGGCAGCTTCAAGAAAAGGGCCAGGAGAGAGTCATCTCATGCAGCAGGGAACTTCCCATCCAGGCCAGAGCCAAGGCTCAACAGTGAATTGTCGACACACAATGTATCCTCAGAAGGCCAGTCTCTGGTTCCATCCAGATATCTCCAGGTCTTCTCCACAGCCTGATGTCAGACCAATTGTTAGAGCATTTGAGTTGGAGAGCACCCAGAGTCCACTCACACTATCCTCAAGGACATGCATGTTCCCAGAGTCCTCATCTTTTATCTGAAGTTAGGGGTAAGCTGTAGATCCCTCCACACCCTACTGCATCCCCAGGCAAGGCAACGGGCAGAGCAGGTGCAGATTCTGGGCCCAGGAATAGATGGAAATTTCTGTCAGCCAATGTAGCCTTCCTCTCATGACTAATGAGCACGTTGGAGGCCCGGGGGATGAACTGAAACATTTCCTCCATTGGTCTAAGAAGGTTGATGTTACAGTCTAGCTGACGATAACAGGTCCTGCTGCAGAACCACACAGGTTTAATAAGCACCACTGTGTGCTGCCTGATGTTCTGAGCCTGTAACTTGGCTCCCAGCCTGCAAGGTCTGTGCCATTAAGATCTATTCCAGGTGATCTGTAGAATTGTGATTTGGCATAATGAGAACAAGTCTCTCAACTTGGAAGTTGGAGAGTTAGTCTCTCTGTCTCACTGTGTCTCTGTCTGTCTTTCCCTCTCTCTTTCTTCTATCATCCCACTCTTTCTTCTTTCCCTAACCCAGTGGTCTGAATCCTAATTGAGAGGGTTTTTTTTGTTTTGTTTTTTTTTGTTTTGTTTTGAGACAGGGCTTCTCTGTAGCCCTGGCTGTCCTAGAAATCACTCTGTAGACCAGGCTGGCCTTGAACTCAGAAATTCGCGTGCCTCTGCCTCCCAAGTGCTGGGATTAAAGGTGTGCACCACCACTGCCTGGCTCCTAATTGAGAGTTCATAAAGAAGTATCTTGGACCAATCTTTCAGGCTCCAATCCAAGCCTCTTATTCAAGGCAATAAGAAAACCGGTTGAGCAAGCCACGGGGAGCAAGCCAGTAAGCAGCACCCCTCCATGGCCTCTGCATCAGCTCCTGTTTCCAGGTTCCTGCCTTGAGTTCTGGCCCTGACTTGCTTTGGTGATTGTGCTAGTTTGAATATGCTTGGCTCAGGAAGTGGCACTATTGGGTGTGGCCTTGTTGGAGGAGCTGTGGCCTTGTTAGAGTAGGTGTAGTCTTGTTGGAGGAGGTGTGTCACTGTGCATGTGGGCTTTAAGATCCTCATCCTAGCTGCCTGGAGGTCAGTCTTCTCAGATGAAGATGGAGAACTCTCAGCTCCTCCTGCACCATGCCTGCCTGGATGCTGCCATGCTCCCACCTTGATAATGGACTGAACCTCTGAACCTGTAAACTAGCCCCAATCAAATGTTGTCCTTTATAAGAGTTGCCTTGGTCATGGTGTCTGTTCACAGCAATGGGAACCCTAACTAAGACAGCGACAAACTGTGATGTAGAACTGTGAGCTGAAATAACCCTCTCTTCACCAAGTTGATTCTGCTTATGGTGTTGATCAACACAATAGAGACCCTGATTATGACAGCAGTGAGCAGCAGATAGGTGAACTGTTTGCCCTTTACAATGAGTCAGGACTTTTCTGTAGGCATCTCTTATGTCTTTAGTCCCCAATATCTAGGGAACTGAGAGTCTCAGTCAGTTTCAGGGAAGCTCTGTGAGAGAAGAAAGACAGGAGGGGAAGGAGGGAGGTGGAGAACAGGGAAAGACGAAAGGCAGAGCCTCTGGCCTGCAAGTGACATGGTCCTGCAGTGTGGAGCACCATCGTTCCCAGAGGGTGGCCCTGCTCTGGGGATTGTGGAAACATGGAGACCGTGGCCTAGCTGGCAGAGTCTCAGAGGTGTGAGACACCCTTGAAAATGACGTCAGGTTCTGGTCCAGGCATGGGCACACTGGGCTGCATGCTCTGTATCTTCCCAATTGACATGCTCCCTTCCACAGGAGGCCATCGCTCTGAGCAAAACTCTTTCCTCCCTTAAGCTAATATCTCGCCTTCTAGAACATTCCTCTTGGTCTTTGTGCACACCTCCCTGGATTCACCTCTCATGGGTCTACACTGCCTCCTCCCTAGGGAGCTGGAGCCACACCCCTGCCGTGCCAGAGGCTTTTAGGTTCCAGCAGAGCCAGGCACACTCGTTGGTTCCATTTGCTTACACGCCCCAGAATGCAGGCTGTGTGAAGACACTCCATTCCTGAACTGTTCTCCACTCCAGGCTCCTGGCCCTGTACTGAACATCTCACACAAGCTATTCAGCCCCTGTCCACCAGGAGATGGAGGAAAAAGTGGCATCCGAAATCAAGAAGGAAAACGCAAAGCCACGGTGGGGTGTCTGGCGTGGAACGGGTGCTCAGGAAAGGCTTATCAATCGAACAGATGGATGCATGACTAAAATAAAGAACAGAGGCAACAAGTAATGTCTGAGTCTCTACAAGGCCATGCTTCTGTGTGGGCAGCTGCATTTTTACTTCTTACCGATTCATCTTAGAAATGAAGAGACCAAGGATCAGAGCAATTGAATATTTGTTTGAGGTCCTGTGATGCTGAGGCCTGTGCCTTCCCCTTTCCTACTGCCCGGGGTGCTCCTGGGTACCAGGTACATCACATGACACCTATGTCATCACGTGACGCCTATGTTCCATCATCACACCACATCCCACAGCTCTCTGAGGAACAGGCACGCTCCCTCCCAATCTGAAGAACCATGAGGCTGATTATGGTATGTGGAAACTGGAGACGCAGTCAAGAAAAAAGATATTGGAAACTCAGCATGGAAGAATATATACAGCCTCTGATGCAGAGGTCGGGATGAGAGAAGACAAATGCTGGAGTTGCGTTCAAGTGCCCGTGGCCTGAAGCTCATGAAAGATGAACCCAGGCAGGGGGTGAGTCTTGTTGCCACAGAGATGGGTATGTCTTATGTGAGCACCGTCTGGGGGTAGTGACTCTTAGGCTAGAGCCTGGGGTGATGTCTGGGGTGCTCTTTGACTTCATCCTGTTCATTACCCAGCTGAGAAGTCTGGCTTCTGATTCCTGTCACAGCCTGTCCCACCCCTGAGGGTGGTCACTCTGTTTCCGTCTTCTTTACCTTTGGATTTATTATTAGAGTGTGTGTGTGTGTGTGTGTGTGTGTGTGTGTGTGTGTGTGTATGTGTGTGTATGTGTGCATGTATGTGTGTGTGCATGTGCGTATGTGTGTGTGCATGTGTGTGTGTATGCGTGTGCATGTGTGCCTGGGTGCGTGTGTGTATGTGAGTGTGCGTGTGTATGTGTGTATGTGCGTGTGCCTGTGTGCATGTGCCTGTGTGTGTATGTGTATGTGTGTGTGCATGTGTATGTATATGTGTGTGTGTGCATGTGCGTGTGTGTGTACGTGTGTAGTATAGCCAAAAGAAGCCCACCTTTAAGTGGCTTATGCCAGGAGCTGTGACATCACAGCAACAAGAAAGTAACAAACACAAGCTCCGACCAGACAAGCGGTCCCTAGGATACCACACTGGTCTCTTTCCAGCTGGTCAGCTGGTCAGCTCCCACACTTCATGGGTGACACTGGTCAGGTCCCACGCTTCACAGGTGACAAAGACAGTGCCCCTCTTCCTCTCAGTCTGAACAAACCAGCAACCCTCAGACATTTTGTCATCCCCCCTGACCTCCTGCAAATACAGCCTGAGACTTGTAGGGACAACAGAGGTTGGCAGAACACAGGCCCACCTCTGACCGGGTCACTACCCTATTACCTTTCTGTGTCACTGTCACTTGACGCCACCTCTTCCAAGGCTGCCTGCAGGTTCGCGATGCGTCGGATGGACGTCTCCAGGTCTGTCTGCAGCGTTTGCCTCACAGCTGCCAGCTCTTCCACATACTTCTCCTGCAGACAGACCACAGCACCCATTGGTCCTGCATGAGAACTCCACAGGACCCCAGAGTTCCGGGGTCGAGGGACAGCCTGAGCAGAGCCTACG
This sequence comes from Tokudaia tokunoshimensis, assembly GCA_036184795.1. Taxonomy (NCBI): domain Eukaryota; kingdom Metazoa; phylum Chordata; class Mammalia; order Rodentia; family Muridae; genus Tokudaia; species Tokudaia tokunoshimensis. The sequence goes on from BTHU01000006.1 coordinate 2,799,672, forward strand.
GGGGGGGGCAGCCTGAGCAAAGCCTATGGGGGGGACAGCCTGAGCAAAGCCTATGGGGGGGAAACAGCCTGAGCAAAGCCTATGGGGGGGGGAACAGCCTGAGCAGAGCCTATGGTGGGGGGGAACAGCCTGGGCAGAGCCTATGGGGGGAACGGCCTGAGCAGAGCCTATGGAGGGGGAAACAGCCTGGGCAGAGCCTATGAGGAGGGGAACAGCCTGGGCAGAGCCTATGGGGGGGAACAGTCTGAGCAGAGCCTATGGGGGGGGGAACAGCCTGAGCAGAGCCTATGGTGGGGGAACAGCTTGAGCAGAGTCTATGGGGGGGGAACAGCCTGAGCAGAGTCTATGGGGGGACAGCCTAAGCAGAGCCTATGGGGGGAGGAACAGCCTGAGCAGAGCCTATGGGGGGGGGAACAGCCTGGGCAGAGCCTATGGGGGGGAACGGCCTGAGCAGAGCCTATGGAGGGGGAAACAGCCTGGGCAGAGACTATGAGGGGGGGAACAGCCTGGGCAGAGTCTATGGGGGGGAACAGCCTGAGCAGAGCCTATGGGGGGAGGAAACAGCCTGAGCAAAGCCTATGGGGGGACAGCCTGAGCAAAGCCTGTGGGGGGACAGCCTGAGCAGAGCCTATGGGGGGACAGCCTGAGCAGAGCCTATGGGGTGGGGGAACAGCCTGAGCAGAGCCTATGGGGGGGGGAACAGCCTGAACAGAGCCTATGGGGGCAGGGAACAGCCTGAGCAGAGTCTATGGGGGGGAACAGCCTGAGCAGAGTCTATGGTGGGGAGGGGACAGCCTGGGCAGAGCCTGGGCAGAACTCTGCAGTGTAAGCAAATCCTTCCCAGGCTCTCACTGCAGATGGGGGACATGTGAAGCCCTGGGTGTCCCAGGCTCAACATGTTCTACACAGGAGGGAATAGACTCTAGAGGGCCCTGATGGCATGTACCAGGAATTCAAAGCTGGGTCATCCATATGTGTGTTTATGAGCCCAGAACCATGCTTGGGTTTACACCACCACCTGATTGAACGCAAAGCCATTTTAAATTGATCAGTAAATGGGCCAACCAAGCTGAACAGTAGGGACGGACCTGGTGCAGAAGGTTTGGGGTTTGGGGCAACACTGAGCAGGCTCTGTTCCAGGCTCTGCCTGCCTACACGCTGCAATACTCCCTGCCATGACTACTGTAGACCAACGCTCTGAAACCGTAAGCAAGCTCCCAGTTAAACGCTTTCTTGTATAAGAGTGTCATGGTGTACACAGCATCAGCACTGAACCTAAGAACTCTACAAAGTGGGATAGAACGGTGGGGCCCGTTGCAGAGTGACAGACCTGGCAGGTGTTTATGGGGCATTTTCTGTGGCCAGCACTAGTCATGTGACCAAAGACTCCCTCACTGAGAGCCTGGCAGGGGAGTCAGGAGCATCAATCTTTCCTTCAGAGCTGAGCAACTGAGACCTTCAAGAGCAAGGGCTTAGCATGGGTGCTAGAAGCTGAGCTTAGTACTCTTGATTGTCTTTGTGGTACTCATCCACCGAGCTCAGTACCCTCTGGTAGTGCCGTGACTCAATTTTGTCCTGACTCTTTGGGAAATCTCCGATATCTACAAAGCATTTGTTTTTCTTATCCCTTAACACCAAGCTTGCTGACGGAAGGTGAGTCAGCCCCTGGGGACTTGAGATTGAGTCTGGAGAAAGAGTTGGTGACCATGCCTTGGGGTATACTGTGACATGTATCAAGTCAAGGCCGATGCTGTTATATCCCATAATGCACCATGTACCTCGAGTTAGAGAATCGTCTGGCTACATTCAGAATCTCTCTTTTGGAAATTAATTCCACAGGATAGTTCAGAAGGAAAGCAGGGCCCTGAACGTGAGTTTGCTCAAGGCAGTGCAGCCAATGGAATGAGAATCTGAAAGTCAGAAGCTATGCCCAGCTTTGGGGCTGGTTAGGGAGATCACAGAACATCACTTCGATGTCATTAGACAGTCGTTAACAGAAGTAAGGGCTGTGGCAATGTGGACGGCATCCTTGAATGCTGTGGAGCAAACAGAGCCACCAAGAAGACTGTTACCCGGAATCCATAGCAACCACACACCGCACACCACACACACACATACACACCTCACACCACACACACACCTCACACCACACACACCACACACACACACATCACACTACACACACACACCACACAAACCACACACACACATCTCACACCACACACACGCACACACACACCACACAAACCACACACACATACACATACACACCTCACACCACACACGCACATACACACAAACACCTCACACCACACACACACATACACATCTCACACCACACACACACACACCTCACACCACACACACACCACACAAACCACACACACACACCTCACACCACACACACACACACACCACACACCTCACACCACACACACACCACACAAACCACACATACACACCTCACACCACACACACACATCTCACACCACACACACACACACACACACACCACACACACATACACACCTCACACCACACACACACATACACACAAACACCTCACACCACACACACACATACACACAAACACCTCACACCACACACACACATACACCTCACACCACACACACACATACACCTCACACCACACACACACATACACACACACACACACGCACACAAACACCTTGCACCACACATACACACACACACTTCACACCACACACACATACCTCACACCACACACACACCACACAAACCACACCACATACACCTGGCACCACATACACCCACACAAAGTACACACACTCTACATACAAATTACCACGCACACTAAACACACTATGTACAAAACACTACATATACTTCATACACACTACATACAAAGTACCACCTACACACACACACACACACAAAGCACCACATACACTACACAAACACATACGCTAACACTGTCACGGGACCTGATCCACCTGCCCTGCTGATGCCTGGCCCACGGTAGGCAAGTGCATGCTTAGGGTGGAGAGGGTGAGTGTTACAATGTAACTGTCAGTGGCAAAGGAAAGGACGGGGTTTGATGCACACAGGATGCTCGTCCATTGTGTTTACCAAGATAAAGACAACACTGGGCAGTGTGAGCTCCTGACCCTGCACCACTCACAGGAATCAGGAGCCCTTTAGACTCTCAGACTGCTGCTCTTCCCGGAGCGCCCCATGTACAGTCGCCGTGTGGGAAGCAGTTCAGACGATAATTAATGTCAGCAATTAAGATGGGCTCTGCTCGTGACATTCAATTAGAGGCTAACACCAAAGCTGTTGTTTGTTGCTTGTTTCTTTACCCAGAGCACCCTGTTCCCCAGAGACCTTCATCTGCCTGAGATGCACCAACTCTTCCCTCAGGCTCTGTGCCCCTGAGGAGGCCTCTCAAGGTTCAGTTCACCTGAACTGGGGTTTGCCCGTCAGAACAGATCTCACAACATCCTTGAAATCCATCCATCCTGGTGTTTTCTGTCACAGTAAGAACAGACAGGAGCTTCCTGCTCAGTAGGATGTGTGTGTTCAAGTGAATAGGTGATACACACAGAGCAAGCACGGTGGCTTGCTTAAGTAAATACAGGCAGACATTTATTAATATGCGTGTAATCAGCAACTGGCAAATCTTTTTAAATTCAACTCTGTAACCCAGGCTGGCCTTGAAATGTTGATCCTCCTGCTGGGTTTATAGGGCTTTACCTCGATCACACCCGGCTCCTGTTTGAATATAAAATCCAAATGACTCTGAATGTCACATAGACAGTAGGATTTCAAAACAGCCCTGAAACATTCTGAAATGCACTCACGCATGCATGAATGCACGTACGTGCATGCGCACACGCACACACACATTGTGTGTATATATGTATATATATGTATGTATGTGTATACACATACATATATATCACACGCTTGAAACATACCTGAGCACACAAAGACTATTGCTGAGTTCATTCTTAAGTGAACATGTTGATCTATAATCCTTATTCGGACTGGTGTTCTGCTGAATGGTTGAAATCTCTTATCTCACTTAATATTAATGTGATCCCTTAGATCCAAGCACCGTGGAAACAATATCATTGGAGAATGTTATAGTAAATTACTGGCTGTGGCTATTCTCCCTGGCATGAGCTATCAAAACATGTTCCTGCTTTCTTTGTATGATTTTCTCTGCAAAAAAAAAAAAAAAAAACAAAACCCGTGAATTTGGTGTATTATGAGCAACTCGGAAAACGGGCTTCATTTCTCTGGTTCACTGCAACCGAATCCCCCTCTACCTCACCAGGAGCTGGCTATCATCAGGAAGAAAGGCCAGGGAGCATGCAGTCGCTGTTCCATGAGGTCCTTCCCTTAACCATCCTGAAAATGCTCTATTTCATTCTATTTTTATGGTGCAATAACAGACGCAGAGGGAGACTCATCAGAGATCTGATTTTCGTTCTCTTTCTGTTGCTATAACTGAACACCTGAGACTGGGTAATTTACATAGGGAAGAGCTTTATTTTGGCTCGTGTTTCTGCCACTCCAAGGGCACAGCACCACATGTGTGTCGCTTCTGCCAAAGGCCACATGCACCTGGCAGAAAAGTGGGAAAACAGAAAGCGATTTTTTGTTCTCACAGACACATGGGAGCTCCCCCTCAGGCTCCTTGCTCCTGAGGCAGCCTCTCAAGGTTCAGTTTGCTTGCACCAGGTTTTGCCCGACAGAAGAGTTCTCGCAAGGAAGAATTCACCATCAATGAGACCAAGGAGGTGACAGAGTCCCTTTTGACAGCCACTCTGGAGGCAACCATTTTGGTCCTCTGAGAGAAAGAATTGTGTGTGTATGTGTGTGTGTGTGAGAGAGAGAGAGAGAGAGAGAGAGAGAGAGAGAGAGAGAGAGAGAGAGAGAGAGAGAAACATTAATCCCCTGCCCCCTGAAAGGGTTCACTACCTTTTAGCACTGTTATTTGTATACTCTGGAGACCAAACACTCGTCTTTGCTGGGGACGATCAGATTCAAACCCTAGCATGTCCCAAAGGCACACCAAAAGAGTCAGGGAGCCAGGTGTGGTGGCACACAGTTCTTAATGCCGGCACTCAGGAGACAGAGGCAGGCATATCTCTTTGAATTTGAAGCCATCCTGGTCTACACAGAACTCCAGGATAGGGGCTAGAGAAATGGCTCAGCGGTTAAGAACATTGACTGCTCTTCCAAAGGTCCTGAGTTCAAATCCCAGCAATGACATGGTGGCTCACAACCATCTGTAATGAGATCTGATGCCCTCTTCTGGGATGTCTGAAGACAGCTACAGTGTACTCATATACATAAAATAAATAAATCTTAAAAAAAAAAAGGAAAGAAATCTTCAGGATAGCCAGGGCTACAAAGAAATCCTGTCTCAACAAAAACACCAACAAAAAGAAAGTAGCAGAAAGAAACACACTGAGATAGGTTTACAGGGTCAGTAAATATCTAACCCTTCCTGCTCAGCCTTGCCTCAGGTGAGGCAGGCCTGTCTGATGGGCCATTGCACAAACTCAAGCAACCAGGGGTCAAAGGGTCTTCTCCTCACCACCCAGCCGAGTGCCTCAGTCCCAGACTGCCCTGTGTTGCTTTGCCTGTCGGTGGCAACCAGAAAGCCAGACTTTATCATGCCTTAAGTGATGGCAATCTGCCCAGAAGTGCCCCCCGAGTCCTCAAAGAATACAGCTAGACATATGGTCTCTGATAGATTTTCAGTGTGAAGTGTCATTCCTGTGCTGAGGGGTTAGTGTTTTGAGAATGAGTAGAAACTTTAGGAGATGGGCTAGCTGGAGGACGACAGTCGATGGGCGTGTGGCCCCAGTCTGGGTCTCTTGCCCTGTCCACTTCCTGTCTCTCTTCCTGATCCCTGACTGTCATGAGGTAAGCAACCTTGCTCTTACCACCATGACCCTCTCTCTGCCCATCACACCACACATCCTGGATACTGTATGGGGTCCGACAGCAACAAGAACACATTTAAATCCAAGACCATACACGCTGTAAACAGCAGAGTGCTTCCTCATAGAGCCCAAGGGTCAAGGTCCTTGGAAGAACAAACATTTAGGACTGGGGGGGAAAATACACAAGATTCTTTTTCTTTGGGCAACAAAGTAGTGTGTGCTGGCTAGTTTTTTGTGTTGTTTATTTGTGTGTGTGTGTGTGTGTTGGCAAAGTGACTGTAGTGGCTTAAATAGGTTTGGCCTCCATAGATTCATGTGTTTGAATGCTTGGCCCACAGGGACTGACACTATTAGGAGATGTGCCCTCACTAGAATAGGCGTGGCCTTGTTGGAGTAAATGTGTCACTGTGGCGGTGGACTCTGAAGGCTCCTAGTGCTCAAGCTCTGCCCAGTGTGGAACGGACAATCTCTCCTGATGGCCTTTGGATCTAGATATAGAACTCTTGGCTCTTCCAGAACCGTATCTGCCTGGATGCTGCCATGCTTCCCACCATGATGATAATGGACCAAACCCCTGAAACCGTAAGCCAGCCCCAGTTAAACGCTTTCCTTTGTTAGAGTTGTCTTGGCCATGGTATCTCTTCACAACAATGGAAACCCTAACTAAGATGTTGACACAAACTAGGTGACCTGGGATGAGAAAATCTCAAATGACAAATTGCCTCCATCAGACTGACACGTGGGGGCCGGGTCTTGATAAATGATTGATGTGGGAGGGCTCCAACCACTGAGGACAGTACCAACCCCAGACAGGTGATCTGATTTATATAAGAAAGAACACTGATTATAAAAGAAGGCAGGCTGAGCAAGCCATGGGGAGCAAGCCAGTAACCAGCCTGCTTCCATGGTTCCTGCCTTGAGTTTCTGCCCTAACTCACTAATGGATTGTGATTTGAATATGTGAACCAAATGAACTCTCTTTTCTCCCCGAGTTGCTTTGGGCATGGTGTTTCATCGCCCAAAGTAAACCAGGACAAAGTCAGTGCCAAGTTTGTGAGGTATTGCTAGGACAGACATGGCCTTATTGATTGGGGGAGGATTGTAGAGTCATTTGGAACTTTGGACCAGAAAAGCCATTGAGTGCCCAAAATTTAATGGGAGCTTGTAGGATAAGTTTGGGGAGGTGGAGAGGATGGTGGACTGGCTTAGAAAGTCTGAGAAGTAAGGACTCTGTCATGACTGTTTAAGTGATGCTTTGAATTAAGAATCTACAGCTTTTGGTCATCCCAGGGTTGAAGGATCAGCAGCAATTAACAAGAGACCAGCACCACTGATGTGAAACCTTTGCTTTGGCTGATTAGCTGGACCTGAGCTGATATCTTCTGGGAAGTGTTTCCTCTGAGCTAGCAAAGAGAGCTGTGGTTTGGGGAGGCCAAAACAGCCTAGCAAGCTGGCAGCTGAACTCTATGTAGGAACCTCCTATCTGGTAATGATTTTGGAAACACGGGAGCTTCAAGGTTGAAGGGGTCATGCAGAGAAGCTGAGGCTTGGCATGGTGTGGCGGGGTCAGAATCCCTAAAAAGACCAGAAAAGGTGGCTTCTGTTGGAGTAGAGACTCCATTATATTGGAGATGCTAGCTAGGGCTGTGATTCAACCTCTCAGGACAGGGGCAGGACGTGGGGAGAGAGAGTGGAGCAGATCTGAGCCCAAGAAATAAGCTGTGTGTGCTGAGAATGACATAGCTGTAGAGATGGGGTAACCTAAGCCCCTTGAAGTCCTTGAAGCCAAGGTAATTTTGGGCACAGCTATTTATACTATTGAAGATTTGCTCTGCTTTGATCTTCTAAGGAAGTACGTAATTTGTTTTTGATTTTTACGGGAGGCTACAATTAAGAGACTTTGGATTTTAAAAAGTGTAGAAGATTTCAATGTCTGTGGAAATTTTAAGGTTATGCTATGCTTTATACTGTGACTTTTCAGGGGATAATGGGGGGACATGTAAGAAAGAAAAGGTTATGGTTTAATAGCAGCATGGTGCATTTGTGTGTCTAGATGACAAGGTGTCAATTGTATTGGTTACTTTTTTACACTTGATCTTAGCCAAAAGGCCGAGAAGCGATGGTTACTTTTTTTTTATCAACTTGACACAAAGTAGCAGTGCCTGGCAGAGGGAACTTCAACTGAAGGACTGCTTCAGACCAGACCAGCCCTGAGGCAAGTCTGTGGAGGTCGTTTTCTTGGTTAATGAGTGATCTGGAGGCCTCAGCCAAATGTGAATAGTGCTACTAAGTAGGTAGGTGGTTGTGAGTTGAATTTTTCTTAAAGATGTATTTATTTATTATATGTAAGTACACTGTAGCTGTCTTCAGACACTCCAGAAGAGGGTGTCTGATCTCATTATGGATGGTTGTGAGCCACCATGTGGTTGCTGAGATTTGAACTCAGGACCTTCAGAAGAGCAATCAGTTCTCTTAACTGCTGAGCCATCTCTCCAGCCCCCATGAGTTGTATTTTTAAAAGGTGTATTGGGCAAGCCACGGAGAGCAAGCCAGAAAGCCACATTCCTCCATGACCTCTGCATGAATTCATACCTCGAGTTTTTTTCCTTACACCCCTCAATGATTGGGATGTGTAAGAAATAAACCCTTTCCTCCTCAAGCTGCTTTGGCCACAGTGTTTATTACAGGAACAGAAAGCAGACTAGGGTGTATCAGATGGATTGGGGCAGACCAAGATGGAATGTTTCTACTTAATGAAAATCCACGTATGATTAAGTCTATCTTTCCTTTTCAGATAATTTAAACAATGGTGAAAAGGAACTGAGGTTTATAGGGTTGTGATCAATTTATATCAATTTATTACAAGTTTTAGTTTCCTACATAAAATTGATGAGCTTTTCAGTAGCCTTTAAAGAGAATAATTAAGATGGAAGCTACGAATAACAATAAATAATCTCTCTTTGTCTTCCCAGCTGTTTGTCACAGTAATGGAAAGTCTAAATGACAGAAACTAGGGGATGGCTCAACAGCAAAGCACTCGCAGAATAAATCTGATGAACTGAGTTCAGTGCCCAGAGCCCACATAGGACCTGATGCAGGATTATAAGCTCTGGTTATCCCCCATACTCTAGGGGAAGACAGGAGAAGGCCAGGAAGTTCGTAGGTCAGCTAGTCTGTCTGGTATATGCCTAAAAGCAAAGCTGAAAGTGAGGGCTGATATCTTTAAGTCTTGTCTGACTTCCCACACACGTGCAAGGCATGTGCACACATGAGCTCACACAATAGACTGGAGAGTCCCTCAGTATCACGTGTAATCCTCTGACTCCATGGTAATGAAGACCAACACATGCTTCAACATGAACAGTGCTTTGAGTTTTGAGCCTGGATCTTTCAATGAGCCAGCCTTCCTCAGCACAGTTAGTCTCAGAATCAGGAAGGGGATCTGTGGCGGGCGATGTCAGACCAGCTGTGCACACAGCAGTCTTTGCTCTAGACTACACAAACCCTGCCCCTGCATGGGGACCCTGTCCCTCCGTGGGAACCCTGACCCTCCATGGGAACTATGTCAGTGGGTCACTATGTCAGTGGGTCACTGTGTCAGTGGGTCACTGTGCCGGTGGATACCTGTTTCTCACCTTCCCTTTCTGGTGACATTGCCACTTCTTGCTCTTTGACAAAAGCTTCTTGCAAGAAAAAAAAAAAGAGTGACTATCAAGTAGCACACCCCCTTACACATCTGAGTGGCCCAGTTCTTTCCAGTAAGAATGTGGGAGCACAAAGGTCACAGGTACCGATGGGCAGGACAACTTCATTTTCCAGGAACAAGCCAAAAAATATATTACCTCTTGCTTGAAGGTGAAAGGATTTCAGTGCTCACACTGAGGAAGCCGGTGAATCAGAGAAATGGAAACCACACCATGTCATTCAGTCCCAGGAACCTAACACTTGGAACTGAATATGTGAATAGAATAGGGAATCGGGTTCCCCTGTGATGGGAAAGTTGAAGCTAGAAGAGGCCGGCTTCATCTAGGTGCTGCTTTACAAGGTCAAAGTCCTTTGCAGATAGCACAGGTAGGGAAATTAGCCTAGGTGAGCCTGCGTGTCATCAAAAGGATTCTTGGAGAAAGCAGGTAAGAGTGTCCGTAGGGGACAACTGTCACCGCATTGAGGGACACCAAGGTTTGGGTAAAACAGGCCAAAGCTAAGAGCAGCTGATAGAAGCCAGAGTAGCAGCAAGCAGGAACGCACTGGGAAAAGCCCAGACATTGACCCTGTTCCAGGGGACAGTGTCCCCTGTTGGAAGCTGGCTTTAAGAGGACCCCTAAGGAGATATTAAATTAAAAGATGTGACATCTGCCAAGAATGCCCAAGGCAAAACTTTCCTCTCTGGTCCTTCCCCTCTCCACCCCTCCTCCATTGCTCCCCCCCCCGCCCCCCGCTGCTCCCTGTAGGTGACAGCTGAGCTGAGAAAGGTTGGATTGGATCTGAGGACAGCTGGGCAGTCAAGTGGTTAGTGTTCAGGATTGTCAGGGCTTCATTATTTAAAATGCAATCGATATTTCCAGCTTATAAATATCTATCACGCCATCTGCCCAGAGCAGTACGCTCTCTCATCTGTAAATTTTGAGGAAAAGGCAATAAGATTTCCAAAATCTCCGCTTTCCGGTGCCACACGACCGAATGAAGAATTACAGATCTGTATTGTGTAGTGGTTATTTATTGCTGTGTAACAAATCACTTCAGCGCCCAGTGTTTGGGAGCAGCAAATATTTACTGTCTTGTGTGGTTTTTATCGTGTGAAGGGTTCAGGCTTGGCTTAGCTGGGTGGTTCTGGCTCTGTGTCTTTGTAGGTCCAATTAAGGTCCTACTGTGCTATCTTATGCATAAAAAGGACCTAGCAGGTGTGACGAGGACCTATGTAATGTCTGGTTTTGTGTGTCAATGTAACACAGGCTGGAGTTATTACCGAGAAAGGAGCCTCCCTTGAGGAAATGCCTCTGTGAGATCCAGCTGTAAGGCATTTTACCAATTAGTGATCAAGGATTGGAGGGCCCATTGTGGGTGGAACCAGCCCATTGTGGGCGGGGCCATCCCTGAGCTGGTAGTCTTGGGTTCTATAAGAAAGCAAGCTGAGCAAGTCAGTAAGGAACATCCCTCCATGGCCTCTGCATCAGCTCCTGCTTCCTGACCTGCATGAGTTCCAGTCCTGACTTCCTTTGGTGATGAACAGCAATGTGGAAGTGTAAGCTGAATAAACCCTTTCCTCTCCAACTTGTTTCTTGGTCATGACATTTGTGCAGGAATAGAAATCCTGACTCAGACAATCAAGGATTGGGGAAATTATCCACATGGGTCCTAAATGTCATCAGGAGGGCCCGTGGGGGTAACTGTGGCCTCAGTGATGAAAGCCAAGGTTGGAATGACACAGACTGGAGCTAAGAAAAGCAGTGAGTCTGGGAACCAGGAGAGGAAGGTAAGGGATCATCCCCCGAGAGGCCCGGCAGCAAGACTCCAATTTTAATCCCTTTGCTGTGGGTTTGGGCTTCTGGCCTCTACAACTATACAAGCCAGGGCCTGACATCATGTGTGACATCATGTCAGACATCAGGTGTGGCTGAAGCTAGGGGATCTCTTTTCAAGGATACTCCTTGATGTGTGGGTTTGGGATACAGTCTCAGTTGCTGTCTGATGACAGGTTCAGCGCTCTGCCTTGGAATGTGGAGATCCCCACCAAGATGTTGGAACACCTCATGTGAAGAGGAAACCCTCCCTGATGGAGACAGCCAAAGGATCTCAAGGCATAGAATCTGCCACAGCCTCTCTTGGGATGGGGCATGGAGCCACACAGAGAGAGGTTCCTGCTGGAGGACAGCCAGCAGAGGGAGATCAGAAGACCTTCGCAGCAGAAAGCCCGCTTATGAAGGAAATCCTGTGTAACCATGAGCCAAACTGCTAAGAACACACTGATCTAATGGATGAACCAAGTCCCCGATCCCTAACACCCCAAGGAGAAGATGGACGCCCACATAGTTCTTAACAGGGGCCACCAAGTTAACATGGACTCATAATTAATCCAACAAGATGACAAGCCTGGTGTCATCACAGGGTGGGAAAAGCAGAGAGACACATAGAGGGGGTGACAGAGAATGCAGTATGCAGCCCTGGAGGGACGATATCTGCAAACCAGAGGATACCAAATCTCCCGTGTCTGGCCAGGTGGTACACATCTGTCATACCAGCACAGGGGAGCTAAGACAAGATGATAGTTTGAAACCAGCCTAGACCACATGCAACATTGTCCCAAAACAACAGCACCCACATTATTCCCAGTGAACCATCCAGAAGCAAGGGGCCATCCAGAGGGGCCTGCGATACCTTGAGTTTTCGATTCGTGCCCTCTGGGACTTGGGTGGCACCCCTGTGCTGTTTTAAGGCCCCCCGTGCTGTGTAATGTCCAAGCAAGCTCAGCACCAGAGGTTCTTTCTGTGCCCCCCTTCAAAGAGAGCTCACTGGGGGATTGACTGTAAAAGGTTAAGAAAGCAAAGCGACTGTCACCTGAGCGTGCGGATCTGAGTTTGTGTCCCCCAGGCCCTCAGGGTTAGGTCCTGTAACCTCAACAGTGGGAGGAGAGAAGACAGGAAGATTCCGTGGGGGGGGGCTCCTGATCAGCCAGTCCAGCAAAGAGGGGCACTCCAAATTTAGTAACACCAAGGGAAGGTACTCTACATCAATGTCTGGCTTCCAGACACATGAATGTGCACCTGCACATGTATGCATACATGCAAGAACACAGACAGACAGACAGACTGACTGACATGACAGACAGAAATAAAGTAGGAAAAAAATCACCTTAAACTTATCCCTAAGTCTGTTACTTGGTAACACTTGCTCTTAAGGAGAATGTCGTATTTCCATGCACATGTGTGTGTGTAGATGTGTACATGTGTCAGGTGTGCCTACCTGAGCCACACTCAGATTTTTGTTTGTTTGTTTGCTTTTTCGAGACAGGGTTTCTCTGTGTAGCTCTGGCTGTCCTGGAACTCACTCTGTAGACCAGGCTGGCCTCGAACTCAGAAATCTGCCTGCCTCTGCCTCCCAAGTGCTGGGATTAAAGGCATGTGCCACCACTGCCTGGCATGGGTTCTATTAAAGGTAACCTAGGGACCATTGTACAGACAGTTTAACAACTTTAGACACACCTTCCTTCTTCCCGCCCCCCCCAATTATCTTCAGCAAAATAAAGGGTTGGAAGCCCCAGGTGGCTGCCAGCAAACTTTCCCTTTTCTTCTTCTATTTCAAGCTGTTTGTTTAAAAAAAATGCCCCTAGCTGTTTGCCTGGAGGCCTTTATAGCTTTATGGAAAGTTAACAGGCAGGCAACTGAGTTGTTTGGGAGCTAAGTGATAAAGACCTAACATTCTGAAAGCCAAAGGGAAACTTGTGGATCATCACAAACTGAGAAGAGAAATGCCCCTCCCTCACTTCTCCCCTCCCCTCCCCTCCCTCCCCTCCCCTTCCCTCCCTCTCCTCCCCTTCCCCATCTGCCACCCCTCCCCCATCCCCCACCCTAACCCCTCCCCATCTCTCACTTCTCCCCTCCCCCTCCCTCCCCTCCCTTCCCCTCCTCTCCCCTCCCCCATCTGCCACCCATCCCCTACCCTAACCCCATCCCATCCCTCACCTCTCCCCTCCCCCTCCCTCCCCTCCCTTCCCCTCCTCTCCTATCCCCTCCCCATCTGCCACCCATCCCCCACCCTAACCCCTCCCCCATCTCTCACCGCTCCCCAAACTCCCACCACACCCCCTCCCCATTGCCATTTATGCTCACCTGTGCACAACAGAGGCTAAAAACAGAACAAGAACCCCAAGTCTTCCTACCTAGGTCTTTGCTCTTTCTCTCCAAAAGCATCCCTGTCTCCCACTGCACTGTTTTAACAGGCTGGAATCCCGACCTCCTGCATGGGAGGCAAGCCTTCCAACCATCTCTTCCTGCACACACTCTGGTTATAAGGAGATGGGCAAAGATTCTGACGGTGAGGAGGGGTCACCGATTTGATTCTCGGGGTCTCTAAGTCTCTGATGAACGAGGCACAGTGGGAGGTGCACTCCTCAGACCCTCACAGCGTGCCAGGCATAGCGGTGCACACCTTTAATCCCAGCACTTGGGAGGCAGAGGCTGGTGGACCACTGTGAGTTCAAGGACAGCCTGGTCTGTGTAATGAGTTCCAAGACATTTGGAGCTAGACTTGAGCCTGTCTCAGGAAACAAACAGACATCCTCACAGGGAAGTGGAATGTGGCTGAGGATGTTTTGGGGCCTTTGGGGAGGAGTTAAGGAGGGAATTGAGAGTGTGTAGTATTCCTGTGGGACACAGCCTTGGGCCTTTGAAGAAGATTTGGAAATTAAAAACAACAACAACACCTCCTTAAAGTCTTTCTCAACCTTCCCAGTCCCAAACTCATCCTCCTACACACACACACCCACACACACACACCCACACACACACTCATGCATATGCACATGTGTGCACTCGAGAGTATACACACACACACACACACACCTGTGTCCTTCACTGATTGCAGAAAGAGTGACAGAGTGCAGCTCTGAACCAGCCTCCCCAATGCCCACACACACCGGGAACTTTTCAAAAGCAATAACCAGGCTTCCTGACCTGGGGTGAACGCAGACCTCCCGGCTCCAGACTTCCCACAGTCAGCCCACCTATGCCACTGCTTCCCGACGAAAGAGAAAAAGCTATTTCAATTTTTCAATTTCTGCTCAGTTGCAAATATGACATCCGTACCACCCAATCTTCCTGACAAGAGAATAATTATATCAATATAATTAAGTCTCAAATGCAAAGATTATCTTTAGCACATACGCTGGCAAGGCGCTCCCCACATCAGAGACCACTATTGCAGCTAGGGATCTTCCAGCTCCCTCCAGCACGGCTGCTTTCAAATCAACGGGCCATCGGTGCGCAGTTCCCTTCCTCTCGATGGCCCACACAGAACTCAGACTTCCCCAGTGGCCACTGAGTTTTCCATCCGAGGGAATTTTGTCAGGGCTGAGGCTGGGGCTCGGTGAGTGTACTTGCCTAGAGTTCACACAGCACGGGTTCTGTCCCCAGTGCCACATAAACTGTGCGTGGCGTCATACACCTGTAGCCTTAGCACACTGGAGGTGAGGGCAAGAGAGTCAGAAGTTCAAGACAATCCTCGACTACAAGGAGGCTTGACTGTGGATTTGCAGACACAGCCTCCAAACACAGGAGTCACGGAGTCTATAGAACGGCACCCAGGCTGGTGGGAGCCGGAAATGCACACACATCTGTCTGCCTCCCATGCACCACTGAGTGGATCTGTCTGTCAGCTCCCCGGTGGCCTTCCCTTCATGCAGAATGATGTTCAGGGACCCTCAGAAGTACCTTATGCAAAGGAGGTCATGACAGGTCATGTTCAATAGTGACACTTGAGTCCCAAATGGACCACATGCATGATAGTGGTACCTGAAGCAGGTGACTTCGAGCCACTGCAGTCTGGCGTGTTCCCCGTGCACTTGTGCGACATGGATGTCAACACACCTGTGTTGCTGGTCGTGTAAACACAGCTGTGTGCAGGGTAGGGTGGTAGGCAATATCAGGTGACTATGCCACCGGCTTTGCATGGGCTTCGGTCAGGCTCTCAGCCATGACTCGAGTTTAATTTATAAAAGATAGTGTTCTGCTTTTATGTCAGTTGTAATAAAATAATCCCGGGGGAGGGGTCAGCTTATGGGGGGAAAGGTGTTTATTCCCACTTAGAATTCTAGATTATTTATTCCCTATCTGTGTCAAGAAGTCAAGACAGGAACTTCAGACATCACATCCAGAGTGGGGAGAGAGAGAGAGAGAGAGAGAGAGAGAGAGAGAGAGAGAGAGAGAGAGAGAGAGAGAGAGAGAGAAATGCACACATACCCCCTTGCTTGTGCACAGCTCCATTGCTCCTCTCCAAAGCAGTTCAGGTCCCCCTGGTTAGGGAATGATGCTACCCACAGTGGGCAGGGTCTTTCCACATCATTTAATAAGATAATCCCCCACAGACATGCCCGCAGGCCAATCCAGTGTACAATCCCTGTGGTGGTTTGAATATATATGGTCCATGGGAAGTGGCACTATGAGGAGGTGTGGCCCTGTTACAGGAAGCGAGTCACTGCAGAGGTGGACTTTGAAGTCTGCTATGCTCAAGCTCCACCCAGTGTGGAAGAAAGCCTCTTCCTGGCTTCCTTTGGATCAAGATATAGAGCTCTCAGCTCCTCCAGCACCATGTCTACCTGGATGCTGTCATGCTTCCCACTATGACGATAATGGACTGAACCTCTGAACCTGTAAGCCAGCCCTGATGAAATGGTTTATGTATAAGAGTTGCCTTGGACATGACTTCTTTTCACAGCAATAGAACCCTAACTAAGACAATTCCTCACTCTACATTGTATCAAGTTGACAGTAGACACGGCTAACCGGTTAAAAAGGTTAACACTGACAGAAACTACCGAGCTATACTGACAACAGCCACATCCTCCTCTTACCCGCTCACTGCTCTCTTGATCATACTGAAGACCGTGTTGAACGACTGTCCCTGCAATGTCATCTAGGCCTAGGTAAGAGCAGTCTTCAAGGTTTGCCCCTAGAAGAGATAACCTGATGTACTTCTCAGAAAGCCCCTCCATCAGAGACAGGTGACTGCACTAATCACAAGGCTTCTGCCTTAACAACCAAAGCCAAAGCTACCTACTCCAGAAAACTGAAGAAATCTCCCCAATGCTCAAGTAAGGAGGGAGGAGATGATGCTCCCCCCACCCCCCGGGCAGACCAATCCTCATCAATAGTCTTGTATTGTTACATCTGTTCTCCCAGGAGATCGATCAGGGAGGATACAGCAAGTTGCTGCTGGCATTGGTGATCAATACCAGATCCTAGCTTCTGTGGACTCAGAACAGTCAGTGCTGTCTAACTGAGAAACTAGGCAGGAGTGACTGTTGGAGACGACAGTGCGGTACATGTGACATCTACAGTGAAGAAGGCCAGTGAATAGCATGTGGCCGGGCATGGTAATGGCAGAGAGTAAGACAACGGTGTCTGGCATGATGGGCTCCCATCTGCTGAAATAAGAGATGTTCCACAGGGTCAGACGTCACAGCCTCAAAGTCACAGTGTTGACAGTATGGACTTTTATTCCTGCCACATTCATCGTGAGTTCACACTCCATTCCTCCCTCAGTGTGAGGAGTTTACACCCCTATCCCTCCCTCAGTGTGAGTAGTTCACACCCCATCCCTCCCTTAGTGTGAGTTCACACCCCATCCCTCCCTCAGTGTGAGGAGTTTACACCCCTATCCTTCCCTGAGTGTGAGTAGTTCACACCCCCTATCTCTCCCTCAGTGTGAGTTCACACTCCTATCCCTCCCTCAGTGTGAGAAGTTTACACCCCTATCCCTCCCTCAGTGTGAGGATCTCACACCCCCTATCTCTCCCTCAGTGTGAATTCACACCCCTATCCCTCCCTCAGTGTGAGTTCACACTCCTATCCCTCCTTCAGCGTGGAGTTCACACCCCATCCCTCCCTCAGTGTGAGGAGTTCACACCCCATCCCTCCCTTAGTGTGAGTTCACACCCCTATCCCTCCCTCAGTGTGAGGAGTTCACACTCCTATTCCTCCCTCAGTGCGAGGAGTTCACACCCCATCCCTCCTTTAGTGTGAGTTCACTCTCTTATCCCACCTTCAGTGTGAGGAGTTCACACTCCTATCCCTCCCTCAGCGTGGAGAGTTCACACTCCCATCATCCCCTGATTTGAGAGCACCAGGCATTTTCCAGAAAGGTTCTGTGGAAACTCTTATTTTCTGAAACAAAGGGCGCTGAGCTGAGACCTGGAGCATCAACTGTGAATGTCTGGGGACAGATACTACCACACCGTGGGCAGCTGTGTGAGCTGCACTGCGCTGTGCAGCTCACAGTGTCAACAGCCTCTCTGGGCTCTACCTATTAGAGAACCCTAGCATCTCTTCCATCTAACTTGTGACAAGCAAAATTGTTGTAAAATACTTCCAAGGAGCAGAATCACACCCAGAGGACAGCTGAGCCCAGCCGTTCCTTACTGCGTGACCTCACCTTCAGGATGGAAAGCATCCCCCATGGCAAGGAGGCTCTGGAGTAGAGGAACTTATGGTTGGCACCCAGCTACTCCATAACTCAGGCCCCTGGACAACCAGAGTCTCTATCACCTGGTTGTAAATACAGAACCTTGTGCCGGGTATGGTAATACCTCCCTGTGACCCACTTGGTAGGTGGAGGCAAGTTCTGGGCTAGCCTGGGCTATAGTGAGATTCAGTCTAACAAAACAAAAGAAGACCAAATCTCTAAGCACTGTGGAAATTGGAAATTAAAAAGTAAAAAGGCAGAATGCTGTGAGCCCCAGCTCTGCCCTGGAACATTCCCTAAAGGATGAAGTGTATCTATAGAGCTATAGAGCCGCCTTTCAGCTTCTATATACTGCTGTACCACTCAGAGTGGCCTATGAGAGAACCGACGGGCCCTCAATGTGGCTGTTATCCTCTGTGGAGATTTTCAGCCTCACAGAGTGAAGAAACCATGTCCTCGCAGGGGTCCTGGTGGAACTAGAGATTGCCAGATAAATAAAGCCAGATGCAGAAAGAGAAATCTCATGTCTATTGTCACACACATGGCATGATTGTGTGTGTGTGTGTTGGCATACACATATGAGAAAGCCACACGGAACCCATTATTTTGCATGCTACCTAAACCAAAACGATAACCACAAAGGCCTGCATAGACAGGGAGATGGCTCAGCAGATAAAAGTACTTGTTCCCAATTCCGACAAACACCTGAGTTTGATTCCTGGGACCCCCGTAGTAGAAGGAAAGAAACAGCAGACACCCGCCCCCCAAATTGTCCTCTGATGTCCACATGTGCAACGTCGTGATCAGACACTCAGAAAAAAATGTGATGGTCTGTTTTAAGTTTTTCTCTTTTCAAGAAAGGAAGTGTCACTCTTCCTGGCCCTGCCTCTTCCTGTCAGGTCAGGTTTGCCATAGCCACCATTCCTTGAGATGATTCCTTCGGTGACACTAGAGAAACGCTGGTCCTGCCTCAAATGGATGGGCTTAGGAATAGTGAAGACACAGTCGTTGCAAATCTCTTCCCTTTCTGGCCTTGGGCAAGGCAAGGAGCTCTACCTCAGAGCTTCTCCCTCACACTGTGTAAACAGAGATTAAAAATGTCCCTCAGCCAAAGGCAAGAGTTCAGCTTCAATCAGAAGGGCCCTGGAAAGTGTTTTCCGCATGGTGTGTGTGTGTGAGTGTGTGTGTGTGTGTGTGTGTGTGTTACAGCAGACAATCCCAGCTGCTCCTGGGCTGTTTGCCATTGTCCTCTCTGATGCCTCCTAACAATATTGGGAAGCAGTAACTCCCTGCATGAAGCCTGAAGCCGTTGACGCTCCCTCGGTACACTTCTGTGATGTTCCTTTCGATAGAGTCTAAAATTATAACAGCCACTTGGCCACTCACGGTCCATTTATCCATTTATTGACTCCACGGGGAAGAAAAACAACGTCTGAGCCATGTGCGCTCTCTCCCCGCCACATCTCAAGGTGATGGCCAGGCTGTGTGTGCCTGTCACGGGAACAGATTCATCAAAGCCTCCTCAGGCTGGGGCCTGTGGGCTCTTGCAGCCTGTGGGGTTCCGTCCTCCTTGGCACTTGGGGATGCTTGAGTCTGAGGGAGAGTTTGGTGAGGGCCTCCCTTTATTTTCTTCAGTCTGCAGTAAGATCCACCCCACCCCAACTGCTTTCCTGGCCCGGCATCCCCTCTCTGGGGATCAGAGACTGTTTTCAGGGAGGCAGTGATCTGAACCAAGAAAAACTGTCCTTTGGTTTGACTCTGTACTTGAGTGGGGTATTTTGTTTGTATGCATGGTGTTGGTAGCCATTTGTTTGACTGGTAGGCAGATGCTCTCTACAACTGAGATGCATCGCAGGCCTGGGAGTTTCCTCTATGTTTCCTGAGCGCCAAGTGGAGCCTTTTTGGCCTCATACTCCAAAACAGAAGCGGCAGTGACAGCCAGTGTGTCAGACCTGGCCCAAGCTGTGTTTGTCAGGAGAGTTCTATTGGGACAAAGATGTTCAGTTTGCATCCTCTGTGGAAGAGGCTGTGGTCTGACAGCAGAAGGTTCAGAGGTGGAAATGAGAGCCTGCAAAACAAATGTGCAGACAAGATGCACAGTCACCCATTCAAACAGCTGTGAGTCCCACAGGTTCGTAACACTGACAGCCTGTGAGCCCGAGGATGGGTGGGGTTTCCGCAGGCTCCCTTAGAGGGAACCACTTGGAGTCAGCTGTATCTGGGGACCTAGGATCTATGCAAACATTAGTTCTCAGGGTTCATCTCAAGGGTTTACTGATGTTTGTGACTCAAGAGTCTCTCTCTCACACTGTGCATTTCCTGGCCTTCAAATGCTAAAGCCTCAGGCGTTAACGCCTGAGGACGCGGTCATTCTAAATGTTAAGATTGTTGTGGGCCTGAATGGCAAGCAGCCATATGGAGAATGAGGCAAGCTCTGTCATTAGGGAGCAGAAGGTAGGGATGGTAATTAGCCAACACCAGAATTTAGCTCCTAAATTAATCGTTTTAAAAGGGCAGACTGGGTTTTACCTCATAGGGGAAAGATGTTGGGCAGGTGAGAGCTGACAGCGTCTGTCCTGGCTGTCCTTCCTAAGTCACAACTGGGGTGTGACCCAAAGGCTCAGGGGTGATCAAGTCAGGCTCAGCTAAGCACACGGTCTCCACAAACAGGTCCCTTCTTTATCACCGAACTATCTGAGATAAGAGATTGAAGATAGAAATCAAACAGGCTAGGCTCAGCCAGCTATTCTCGAGGGAGAAGTCCAGAAGGGAGCTGAAAAGCTCTCCCAGAGGAAGGGAAGGAGCTGGGCGCCATCTTAAACCCACAACTTAAGGTGGTGCCCGCTGCCCAATACCCAGTATGGTGACTAAACATGACTGGCGAGCCCCGTGGCTGCTCAAGTGGGTCGGATCTCACACTCTGCCTCAAACGACTCCACTCAAATTAAAAGAGCCCGGTGGCATGGGGCCGTCGGTTCACCCAGCATCAGCCAGCACATGTTAACTTCGTGAGCCAAGTCCTTACCTGCTGAACTACACACCACACAGATTGCTGTCCACACGTTACATAGAGAGAAAACACCGTGCTCATCTGTTCTTTACAATTATCAATCACTCCAGGGAGAACACGGGAGACGTGCCACGCCAAGAGCCGTTGGCTTCTAGGCTTCTACACCCACTCTCCACACCTGACATTCAGAAAGGCTTTGTAATTCTGCCTTCGAAAACTCCAAGGGCAAATGTATGCTGGTGACCCCACAGGCTGGGGCAGACAGCATCTCCTCACCCCAAGACCTTTTAAAGAGAGAGCGTGACATGTTTTGCATATGCAAATCTGCCACAGAGTCACTCAACAGACAGCAAACACCTGATCATCAGCCCGGCCCAGGGAACCCTGTTCACTTTGCGAGCACACCCTGGAAGGGTAATGCCTGGTAACAGGAGAGCAGACAGTGTGGAAAACCAGATAGGTGTGCAAAACAAAGGCGGGGCTCAGGGCAGAAAAACCAGTCTATGTGAACAGAGGCGGGGCTCAGGGCGGAACTGACTGTTTCTCAGGATCTGTATGAAAGACAGTGCCCTTCAGTCTTCTCCCAGCTACGAGGGAACCACTGCATCCGGAGTCACCAAGACTCACCCAGGGATGTGGTCTAAGGATGGTTGTGACTCTGGGGTAGAAGAGGGACTGGGAGTCAGTCTTTCTGTAGCCAGAGCCATCCACCCACCACCATATTCCAAACCCCAAGGTCAAAGGCTGTATAAACAACAGGATGCTGTGGAAACAAGACAGACTAATCCCCAGTCAACAAGGGAAAGAAGCCACACCTACTCTTTCCAAGAGCAACTCTGGCTTTGCATATATGCAAATGCCATCTGGAGCAACAGGTTGGTGTTTCCTCTTCCTGTTCCCCTCTGCTCTGGTTAAATCATTCAAGGCTGTCAGGTCCCATCCCAGGAAGCCCGGAGCATCGCAGGATGCCTGGAGTGCCCTGTCCCTGTCTGAACATCCTACCCACTAAGATGTGACCTATTTATCTGACTGGTTTGCAGTGTCCCCGACGGCAGGCCCAGCCTCGAAGGTCTGTCCAGCAATGATTTAACGTATATACCTACGTGTTTCCAGAGGACACCATCTCTCTATAAAGTGGTGCAAAGGGACCGGCTGGGCCTGGGGAGGTGCCAGGAACGGAGAGGCTGTCTTTGGTCCTTGAGAAAGATCAGTAGCACCTCTGGGCACTCAAGAGAGCTACAGAAAGATCAGCACGGCTGAGATGGGACTGAGGCTGGGAGAGGGGTGGACTAGAGAGTCCACTCACCGCTTCATAGGGGCAAGACACTGTTCTCCTCACTGCCTCGTAACCCACCTTACAGAGGAGGTGACGTCACAGTTGGTGAGGGTGAAGGTGATGGTGGTGATGGTGTTATAATGGAGTTGATGGCAGTAGGGTGATGACTTTCATTATGGTGTTGATTGATCATGGTAATGAAGATGGTGTTATTCGTGGTTGTTGTCCATTAGCCCCACGTAAAGTAAGACCAAGAACTGAGCGACTAAATACATAAAGGTGTTTTGCTGGTCCCTTGCCTTTCTTCAGGCAATCACGTGCATTCCCGTGGCACCGACAAACTCACTACTGGGCCTGGCTGGGATTCCCTTTTTTGGCTAATCACAAGCACTGTGGAGTCGAGCCAAGTTACACAGCAGTCATCTGCTCCTCTGAACAATGAGAGGGGGATAACGGCAGGCTCCCCCTTCCTTTCCTCCTTTTGGGCAGCCCTAGCACCTCCTGGCCCAGAAACGTCAGAAAGAGAAAACAGAGCAAGGAAGATTCAAAGTGGAGATGAGACCTAAACCAATCACGAGCTGGAGCCAAGGTCTGTGGTCACAGCCTCTCTCTCAGGGCCTCTCAGGGGCTCTCTGCCCTAGAAACCACCCTGTCTTCTTCCGGCTTCAACATTCTGCTGCTCTGGGCTTCTTCCCCGCTACCTGTTTGTTGTGGGTTACCACGGAGCTGACTCTGCTCTGAGGTTCAAGGTGGGTCACACATCCGTCCTAGAATCAATCCATCTGACCAATCAGAGATGATATCCTCCAGGGCGCCAACGGGTTTTAGGAGTGAGTGACCCGGTCCAGTGATCGAAATCAACAAGACTCCATCCATATTTGCGGGCAACAGCGACAGCAACAACAAACACAGTAGCAACTACGACAGCAACAGCAACAGCAACCACCACAACTACAACCACAACAACAATAACAGCAACAACAGCAGCAGTAACAACCACAACAGCAGCAGCAACCACCACAACTACAACTACAACCACAACAACAATAACAGCAACAACAGCAGCAGTAACAACCACAACAGCAGCAGCAACCACCACAACTACAACTACAACCACAACAACAATAACAGCAACAACAGCAGCAGCAGTAACAACCACAACCACAACCACAACAGCCATAGACTTGACAAATTCACTAGCTTCCTCCTAATCTGAACGCACCCCACCTAAAACCAGGAATTCTCCCAGTGCACTCCATTCTGCCGCCCCGCCTACTGGTGCAGCCTCGAGTTCTAAGGGTCCCTCATCTCTTCTCATTAAGACCAACGTCCCTGTCAGAATCATAGAAAGGGCGTCCCTATCCCTCCTATCGCTTGACAAGGAACAAGTCAGGGCAGTGAGAGTCGGACTCACAAGACCCTGGCTTCCCTGGGGTAGCCGTTTTCCCAAGAAGTGCAGCTGTAATAGTGAGGACACTGTCACCCCAGACACCAGCCTGCTGGGCTTTCCTGAAGTGTGACGAGGACGGAGCAGAGCTTGGGTTGATTTGAATAATTTAATATACACCTGCGGTATTCAGTCAGCGCCCCCCCTTCCCTTTTTTAAGTAATTAACATTGTGGAGTTAAATGACTTTAATTCCCAGTAAAGTGACAAAGTGCGGCTGATGAGGTCTCGGGGGACGTGATAGCTATCTGCTCCTCCGTGTACACCATCCTGAGACTACACACACTGTCTGTAATTGGTATTAGCAACTGTAAATTCTGATTAATTGCCAGAGAGTCACTTTCCAATTGCAGAAACAAAGCCACAAGCCAGGGAGTAATGGACCCAATTATTCCTAGGTAGGCTTTCGGTAATAGATTTTCACTATCGGGATGCCTCATCTCAGAGGCAGAAGCAGAGAGACTCATTAGATGCCAACACCTTCTGAATTGTGACGAGTGCATTCAGTGTCTGGGATCAAAGACGACGTGGAAGAAACCCACTGTGGTTGTATTTTGTATTTGGGGGGACCCAGGGCCTTACTACCCTTTTAAGACCAAGCTGCGTTGGCGCTGGAGTGTTTGTGGGGGGCAAGGGGACAACCAGAGATCGAGGTGACTGGAGAGACGGGGTGGGAACTGCCACAGCTGCCCTGCTGGCTCTGAGCATGCAAGAGGCCTGATGGAGTGCAGAGCGGTTTGAGAATGCTGAGCCTTACACATGGAGGGCCATTTGGATTACGCTGAGATAACGCTAAAGGGCAGTAATTAGGAAACCACCTCTCAGCAGGGGGACCGTAAAGTACATTATTTACACCCGGCTTGTGGCCCCAAACGCCCTCCATATGGAATGACTTTTTAAATACTTCACTTCTCACTCCAAATAATTCATCTTTATGAGCTCGACTTCACATTTGCAAGTGGAGAATGCTCAGAGCTTTGTAAAATGGGTCCTTAACCCCAGCTGGTGGACGCCCCGGGGCAGCCGAGGAGGGGCCGAGTGCCAATCTGAACACTGGACACATGACTCATTGAGCACAAAAACAACATAAAGAAACAAAAATAAATTCCAACACTGCACGGGGTCTGGCTCTGGGCTGCTCCAGGACTCTTTCTGGCAGACTTAGAGAACAGGTCAAAGGGGAGAAAAGGGGGGTCCTGTAGGAATCACAGGGCAGGGCTGAGAGAGTGGTGGAGAGCAAGTGACCACCTGCTTCAGAGTTTGGTTTTGTTAGTACGATGGTGTGTGTGTGTGTGTGTCTGTGATTGTGTGCATATAAAAGTGTATGTGTGTGTGCACGTGTATATGTATGTGTATATGCCTGTATATATGTGTATGATTCTGTGTGCATGTATGTATGTCTCTGTGCATGCATGTGTATGTATTTGAATGCTTACGTGTGTGTATGTGTCTATGTCAGCATGTATGTGTATGATTCTGTGTGCATGTATGTATGTCTCTGTGCATGTATGTGTATGTATTTGAATGTTTATGTGTGTGTGAGTATGTGTCTATGTCAGCATGCATGTGTATGGTTTTGTGTGCATGTGTGTGTATGTTTCTGTGTGCGTGTGTGTGCCCATGTCTGTGTGTATGTATGTGATTGTGTGCATGTATGTATATATGTATGTATGCATGTGAGTATATGTATGATTCTGTGTGTATATCTGTGTGTGTATGTTGGTGTGTGTGAATGATTCTGTGTGTATATGCCTTTATGTCTGTGTATGTCTCTGTGTATATGTGTATGTATGTGTGTATATCAATATATTGTCTATATATGTGTGTATATATGTGTGTGTGTGTGTATGTTTATGGCTGCACGTATATGTATTTTCTCTATGTGTATATTCTCTGTGTGTATGCTTGCAATTCTTTATGTGTATGTGTAGGTGTATGTATGTGTGTACATCTATGTGTGTGTCTGTATACTTGTGTGTATGCATGTACATGTCTGTGTATATGTGTGTATGCTTGTTTACATGTATGATTTTGTGTATGTGTGTACGCTTAGAGTCAGTCTTGTGTATAGCTCTCTAGGGGCTGTCCATCATGTATTTTTTGACACAGGTCCATCACTGGGACTTCAAGCTTAACATTCAGACTGGCCAGCAATCTCCTGAGATCCCTCTTGTCTCCACAGTACTGAAACCACAAGCATGTGCCACCACGCTCAGATTTTTGTTCCGCTGGTGTTGGGGATAGAAGTCTGGTCCTCATGTCTGCATGGGAAGCACTCTGCCCATTGAACTACCTCCTCAGCCCTGATTACAAAGAGTTCATAGAATCTCAGGACTCGGGTCTTCTAGAGTGGCACACTTGCCACGAGATTTGATTTCACAGTCATCTGACTCTAAATCTCTCCCCTTCCACTCCCCAGCAACCTCCCAACCAGGGCACTGGCGCCCCACCCCAGTGACCCGGATCCAGGGAGACTCTCAGACTCCTCATGGCTGGGTTGGCAGGGACTTGTTATCAAACCGTCAGCAGTTTTGCAAGCTAGGCGCCAAACACAGCTATTAGTAAAAATTAAATGATGTGAATTGACCATGAAATAATTCTATTAAAAACAAGGATGAATCTCACATTTCTCTATGATTTCACTAGTACTTTTCTGGGATCTGCACTTCTGGAGTTTGTGTTTGTTTCCCGTGTTGGGGGGGACAACAGTTGATGGTGTCCTACGTGCCTGGAACCACCCCCCCCGCCCCCTGTGTACTCAGCTTAAGGTGGGAAATTTATACCATGAGAATTGGCAGCCACCGTAAGCCAGGAAATGCCTCCATGAAGAGACGGCTGAGTACTCACAGGTATTCTCCAGTTCCTGTCCCTGGGACTGGTAGATGCTGTGAAACCCAACCCAGCCATTTACTGTACTCAGAGAAGTCTTTTCTTAAAGGAAATGTATGGACACAGAGGTGGGGCCGGGCCCCTCATCTCCTTAAGACCTGGATCTCTTTTCATTTTTCCCATTTGAAGGTGAAACGTGCACCCCCTAAGCAACAGCAGATCCATAATTCATGGGCATATAAAATTGATGCTGGGTTTAACGGAGGAGAGCTGTAAGTGGCTGTCCATTAACTATTTATGAGCCAGCCGGGGTGCTGACAAGCCAGACGTGGGGAGGAGATCACACCCGTGCTCCCATGTTTTATTTAAACATTATTAAAAGTACACAGTCTACAGAGAGGCTTTCAATCCCACCCGGAATCTGAATCCATCCTGAGGTTGCCTCTGGGTCTCGGAAAGCTCGGCCCTGGGTTCTGCAGGATGCTACTGTCCTTTCCTTCTGAGGAGGGACTCGCTTCTCTCCTTTCCCAGTCTCGACCCTCTCTTCTCATTGGTTCCGTTTCCAGTTGCCTTATGACCTGTACTCCATCGCCCTGAGCCTCAACTGAATCATCTGTAAGATGGGACACCCCACAGACGTCACCCCATCATCAACTTTGATCGGATAGTGAGTGACTTTTCCTCTTTGGGATGATCAGTAATATCTGGAGACATTTTTATAGTAATCGCTTGGAGCAGGGGATGCTGTCTGTTCCCACCAGATAAATGACAGGTGCTGCTAACTGTGTTAGAATGTACCGAACATCACCCCATGTCTCAGAATTAATAACACCACAGCTGGGAAACCCTGAGTTACACCATGAAACGTTTTGATTATTTTGAATATGTACTTCTATGAATAAATGCCGTGGGTCTAAGATATTTGAGTCAGGAAATCGTACCTGAGAGGCTCGGGCCTGGGTTCAAATTCTTAATCTGTCACTTAGGAGAAAACTCCTCACCATGATGGCTCTGGGTTTCTCTATCGGTAAAAAAATAAAGGATGGGAACAGAGCCCAGCTTGAGGAAAACGGACAGCCCCAGCCCCAGTTGACACAATAATCATGAGCTGATCTGACATACCCCTCTTGGGATAGGAAGTATAGCATGCGGGTGGCAGGCTGTGTCAGGGGGAAGGAGAGAGTCAGAGTCTGAGACGGAAGGAGAAAGATACCAAATGGCAACCGGCGAGCATCTACTGTGTGCTATTATTTGGCATTTCTGTATACTTATCTTTCCCATCTGCACAGTCATTTAACAGGCAGGCGGCTCTTCCCTGGGTTTCACAGGGGAGAACAGGTTATGCAATATGAGCTAAGGCATCCCTGGGTCTGTTCCTTCTGTCAGGTGCTACCCTCCCATCCCATTCACATCCATTTGGAGCCTGGTTTTAGAAATGGGATCTTTGGAGAAGTGGTTAGTGGAAATGATGATATTGGGTAAGAAATGTCTGTATGAAATGTCCCCCCACGGGCTCACAATTTGGAAGCTCCTGGTGGCTGTATTTGAGGAGGTTCTGAAAACTCAGGGATGAGGTCAAGCTAGAGGAAGTCGGTCCTCAGGGTCTACATCATCCCCAAGTGCTTCCAGTTTGCCCTCTGCTTCTCAGCCCAATGTGACAAGGACTGTCTTTACCACACCTTCCACACCATGCTGGGACACTGCTCCCCTCCTCCAAAGCCGGGAGCCAAATGGTCACAGTGACATGATCACTAATGTTGTGGCTGTAAATCCAGTGAGTTTGGCCTCAGTAGAAGACACACAGGGTCAGTACAGAAGAGGAAGCCATGTGAGGACAGAAGTGGAAACCAGTTGGTGCAGTCACCTGCCAAGGATCACCTAGAACCACTGGATAGTGAACAAGATTGTGTCCCTCCTGGAACCTTGGGGCAGGGGATGGACCTGCTGACAATTTGATTTCAGACTTCCGGTCTCTTTAGATGGGACACAGTTGACCTTTCTTGCTTTAGGACAACCAGGTTTTGTTAACGGATAAAAGCCCAATAGGATCTATACTTTGATCCTCACTCAAGTCAGAGCTGTTCCATGAGTGAAGGGGGGAGGGGGTGGGGAAGGGAGGTAATCTGTCATCTATGGGCACAGGGGGAAGAATCTAGGATGAGACAGATGAGAGGGAGAAGGCTGAGAAGTCAGGCTTGCAGCCCCAAAGTCAGTATCCGCAGGAGATCTGGGTATGGTCCAGGCACAGAACAGTCATTCTCTAGCTTTTAACTAAAAGTGCTGTGTGAGATGGAGCCATGAAGAGCAGAATGCAATTTTCAGGAGTCATTCATCCATTCCTGCCCACCACGTGGGACTCGAACTCAGGACATCAACATCGGGCTATGATCTCTACACATTGAGACATCTGGTTGCTTCCAGACCTGCTTCTTCTGTAAGAGTCTACTCCTATGGTGACTAACCCAGGTGTTCTTACAGGAAGCAAGCAAAACCTAATCGTTCTGTATGGCAAGATGAGAGATCAGATGTCTCGATAAAGAACAGGTAAGTTCTGCACCGTGTAGGAGCACAGGTGTGGGAACACCAAGTAGCCAAACATTGCTAGTTTGTTCAGACCTGGGGGACCCATGTTCAGCCCCAAGAGGCACAGCTTCCACCACAGAGACGTCAGGATGGAAGCAGGTGGTGTGTAAGCTCCCCACCACCATCCGTACCCCAACTTCCCTAGACACCCAGTCCAGGGACCAAGGTGGTTCCCCTGAGCTCTGTGACAACTGAAAAAACAACAGAATATAAATCCAGAGACAAGCCGTCTCGTGCCCCGATGACAAAAGGAACTTGAATGATTTAGAGCCCGAAAATTCTTTTCTCCACAATGGCACCTAGAGTTGCTAGGAATAGTACATCTACTAAAATTAATGGTCAGAGCTCATTTTTCTTATTCTGTAGGCAGAGAAGTTCCATTGGTGGGGTAATGGATACTGATCTGGTCGTGCTGGTAAGTCAGCTGGGGGGATCAATCACCTACACATAACAGCTCACAGCCCTTTAAACCAACACCAGCTGTGACAAATGGAACTAGCTGGGGACAGGCGGAAAGGGATACCGACAGAAGATCCATCAATATCCTTGTGGCGGTACAAGGGTCCCAGGGGCCTAGAATCCTTCTTGGTCTCCTACAGTAGAGTCATTTTTCAGCAGGCTAGACTGAAAGGGCAGGGATATCCTTGGGAAGACTTCAGTGCTAGCTAGCTAGCCACATAAGGTCATCAGTCCCAACTCTGGCATCCCAGATGCTACTGCCCTGGGCCACCCCTGCCTGGTGGAGATGATGGTCAACACCTCAACAAACCCAGCATTCATTGAGAGAATCAGTGATGGAGGAAGGGAGGGAAGGAAGAAGAGAATGAGGGAAGGAGGGAGGGAGGGAGGGAGGGAGGGAGGGAGGGAGGGAGGGAGGGAGGGAAGGAGGGAGGGAGGGAGAATGGATAGATGAAGGATGGGTGGATGGATGGATGGATGGATGGATGGATGGATGGATGGGTGTTTGGGTGAGTGGATGGGTGGGTGTATGTATGTATGGGTGGGTGTATGTATGGATGGGTGAGTGGATGTATGGATGTATGTATGGATGGATGATGGATGGGTGTTTGGGTAAGTAGATGGGTGGGTGTATGTATGTATGGGTGGATGGATGGTGGATGTATGTATGGATGGGTGGGAAGATGTATGTATGTATGTATGAGTGGATGTATGTATGGGTGGGTGGATGGGTGGATGGGTGGATGGATGGATGGGTGAGTGGATGGGTGGATGGATGGATGGGTGAGTGGATGGGTGGATGGGTGGACAGATAGATGGATGGATGGGTAGATGGAAGGATGGAAGGATGTGTGGGTGGGAGGGAGGGTGGGTGGATGGATGTATGGATGATAGCTGGATGGGTAGATAGGTGGATAATGGGTGAATGGATGGGTGGATGGTGGATGGGTAGATGGGTGGGCATGTGAAAGGATGAATGAATGCTTGAATTATGAAGTTTGGAAATCACCTTTCTTCCTACCAGGGAGACTTTAATTCTAAAGATGGAGGGTGCAGGTGGCGACTCTGCTCTAGAACATGGATCTGGCAGTGGCGATGTGCATGGGAGGAGGATTCGGTGCTAAGTGGGGTGTGACTTTGAGTGTTGTGAGCTGTCCCTGCAGAGGAAAGTGCATCTGTATAAAGTCCACTAGTGTTAACCAGCTCGCTGACACTGCGGGAAAACGCCAGAGACGGACACATAACAAGATGGAAAGGCTGGCTTGGGCTCAGGGTTTCAGAGGTAGCATTCTGTGGCCTCTTGCCCTGCTGCTTTGGAGGATTGTCGAGAGATAATAATGGAGGTGGCTACTCAAGTTAGCAGATACCAAGCAGCAAAGAGAGAGAAGCATGAAGGGACTGGTACCCCGATGTCCCCTCCAATGACATGCCCCCCCAATAATCTAACTTCCTGTCACACCTTGACTTGGAAAGGCCTTGACCCAAGCTGTAACAGTCATGCATCTCACGCATGTGAGCTGGTTGAGGATGCCTAGCACGCCCATGCCTAGTATGATGCACAGTAGACACTCTGGAGACACGCCTAAATGAATGAATGGACCAAGAACTCTGTCTTCTGCACAGAATGCCAGGAGCAGGCACAGGAGAAGATAGGCTGGTTCAGGCTTTGGACCTTGACCAGAACAGGTGTAATGGGGTCTCTGAGAATCCTAAGTAGGTGGCAGGATGCTACAGCAGGGTGTACTGACTGGTTTTGTGTCAACTTGACACAGGCTGGAGTTATCACAGAGAAAGGAGCTTCAGGTGAGGAAATGCCTCCATGAGATCCAGCTGTAAGGCATTTTCTAATTAGTGATCAAGGGGGGAGGGTCAATTGTGGGTGGGGCTAGTCCATTGTGGGTGGGGCCATCCCTGTGCTGGTAGTCTTGGGTTCTATAAGAAAGCAAGCTGAGCAAGCCAGGGGAAGCAAGTCAGTAAGTAACATCCCTCCATAGCCTCTGCATCAGCTCCTGCTTCCTGCCTTATATGAGTTCCAGTCCTGACTTCCTTTGTTGATGAACAGCAACGTGAAAGTGTAAGCTAAAAAAACCCTTTCCTCCCCAACTTGCTTCTTGGTCATGATGTTTGTGCAGGAATAGAAACCCTGACTAAGACACCCCTCCTCCCCTCTGTTCCCCCTCCTCCCCTCTCTCTCCTCCCCCTCCCCTCCTCCCTCCTCCCTGCTTGAGTTCCTGTCCTGACTTCCTTTAGTGATGAACAGCAGTGTGGAAGTGTGAGCTGAACTAACCCCTTTCCTCCCCAACTTGCTTCCTGGTTATGATGTTTGTGCAGGAATAGAAACCCTGACTAAGACACAGAGTGACCAGCCTCAGCAACAATAACCATTTACTGTCCCAGTGTCCTCGTTACGTACGTGCTTCAACACAGTGGGGACTTTGAGACCCCTCCCCTTCCTCACTGTGCCTGTGAGCATGTGTGTGAGCCCAGACTTCTTTCCTCCTCTCACAGAGTTCTGGAAGCCCAAAGGCCAAGAATATACTGGTAAGGTAGAGACAGCCTCTCTCAGCAAGAAGCTGTGTGTGGTGATTTGAAATAGAAATGTCCTTTGCAGACTCATGTTTTAAGCTCCTGGGTCCAACCAGCTTGTGGCCCTACTTTGAGCCTTTAGGTTATGGGGTCTGGTGGGCTGAAGGTCATTGGAGGCAGCCTTTGAAGGTTAAACCCATCCTTGATTCAGGTGTGTATTTTCTGTCCCTGGTATGCACTGTGTGACTGGATAAGTCACCAGCCTCTGCTGCCACAGACTGCATGGCTCCTACCCTCTGCTTTTCCCTGCTATGAGGCAGGGCTGAGAGCTCTGGAAACTTGAGCCAAGGTAAGCCCCGCTCCTCCACTAAGGCTGTCTCTGTCAAGGGGTCTCAGCCATACTCACAGAGGGGGACGTCACCAATACAGACTGCTTAAGCTGTCCCTGTGAGCCTCGTTCACCCTAGAAGCCCTAAAGGGACTGTGGGGTGTACCAGATGCCTTGGCTATGGAAGCTGAGCAGGGTGTAGTCTCCTCTCCTGGGACGAGTTCCCGGTAAGGTGACCTTCCCTGACCTTCCCTAGGTAACCTAGGACTGTGAATGTGGGTTTATCTGCAGGATCAACACAACCTCCACTTAGGGTGTGCTCTAAATCCAGAGGTAGCTGTCCTGACAAGTGCAGAGAGATAGTTAAGGCCTGAACCCTCAGGCCAAAAAAAAAAAATCACAATTGTCTGGAGATGGAGGTACAGACTAGAATTTTGCTGCCAGCTGTCATTGGTCAGGACCTGCAGCCACCAGGAGGCAGGGAAAGCCCGGTGGGGGTAGGGTGGGGTAGGGGTTTCTTCCCAGTGAGTGTGATCTGGCACACTCCATTTTAGACTCTGATCCCCACAATACTTGAGACCATATTTCTGTGGCTTTACCCACGCCCAGTTTGCAGTTGTTCGATATATCCACAGTGCACACATCCTGATGTTGCTTTGAGATGCTCCAAATATCCCAGGGCATTTGTGACAGTGACATCTGTCCAATCTTTCTAATATTTGAGGGTCTCTAAAGATCTGCACATTGCCCTAGGACCTCCTAATAGAGGGGGAAATGGAGAAGAGGGAAGGCAGAACCCAGGAAGGGGAGCCAACACAGAGGGGAAGAAAAGCCGCCATTTGACAGGCTAGTGTGCCTGTGTGTACAGCCCACTAACAAAGACATCAGAGGAGATGGAGGCCAGGATGATTTTTCCTCCTGGCCGGAGCTGACGCTGACGCTGACACAGACATGGTCTGGCATAGGAAGTAGGGCTGCTAATGAACCCTGCTTGTCAACTGGAGGAAAGTCTTTCTCTCCCTTAGGGCAGAGAGGAAACTCCAGTCAGGGACCTGGACTTGTCTGGGGACCTCGGTCTTTGTACGGTGCCTCGGTCTGTCACCACCTAGGCAGCTGGCCTGTCAGGGGGTAGAGCTGACAGCCTGACTGTGGCTGTGTAAGATGTTGACCTGAGAAGCTCATTTGCAGAGGAGGATAGTGGGTAAGCCCTATCACAGACAGAAGGCACAGGCAGGCAGGGGGAAAGACCTTACTTTGGAAACCTCAGGGCCTGGGCTAGGCATGATGTAGGTTCACTTGCGTAAAAGTTGAACGGTGCTGTATAAAAGGGGTGCTGTGCACCCCTCCCCAACTGCAGAATACTTTAATGTGCCTGTCCCCAAGACCGACACTTTCATGTGCCCTGTGATCCCTGCAGGAAACTATTCATAGAACAATACATCAAAAGATGAAGGAAGTTCCCACAGGGCGGAAAACAGATTAAAAAATGTTCTTGGTCCACGCCACGGATATAAGAGACCTAGTGACTAATAAGGTGGGCTAGAGCTACAGACCGTGTGACCGCAGGCAAGTACCTGTCCTTCTCTGAGCCTCCATTTGCCACGCTAGATATCCCGGGCCTCAGTTTCCCCATCTTCCCAAATGGACATGGGATCCCCACAGGGAGCACTTCCCTCAGAACGGGAGCACTGTACATGTTTAGCACTGGCTTCTCTAAGCGCTTCCTCCACCTTCCATGTTTGCTGTCTCTGCTCTGAGCCCATAAATAAATCCACGTTTACAACAGGTAGCACTTGGAACCTCAGCCTCCCCATTCTACACGCTGTGGTTGCTGTGAGCCTTGTAGGCTGAGACTGGTGCAGAGACTTCGGGAAAGATGGACCTTAGATACAGAGTTACCCTCTCTGTGTTGCCTATCCTTTATCAACCCTTTATTCTCCCAGGATTTGGAATTATTTCACATGTAGTTACTTATTACTCTGAAGGAAAAGAGCCATTTGGATATATGGAAATAGTATGAGCTATAATATCCATTGTCTTCCTCAGATATATTGTATATGCACATCATATATTTACAGTAGGCCTAGACATAGATACAGAAGCTTACTTTACGT
Organism: Tokudaia tokunoshimensis; assembly: GCA_036184795.1. Taxonomy (NCBI): domain Eukaryota; kingdom Metazoa; phylum Chordata; class Mammalia; order Rodentia; family Muridae; genus Tokudaia; species Tokudaia tokunoshimensis. The sequence goes on from BTHU01000006.1 coordinate 2,834,359, forward strand.
CTGCCGCAATAATTACCGCCATTCCTACTGGTGTGGAAGTATTCATCTGACTTGCAACATTACACGGAGGTAATATTAGATGACCATCAGCTCTATTATGAGGCCTAGGCTTTATTTTTCTATTTATAGTCGGTAATTGTTTTTTATCAAACTCCTTTCTTGATGTCGTACTTCAAGACACATACTACGTAGTTGCCCATTTCTGGTGGACCTAACCCTGTGGCCATCCGTCATGTAGGGCCACGCCACAGTCCCCTAGCGTTCTGACTGGACTCCACCCCCACAGTCACCTGGCTACAGCCAGGTTTGCCCCGCCCCACAGTTACCTGGCAAAGCCAGGTAGCCCTGCCCACTATAAAAGGGTCTGCATGGGCCTTCCTAGCTCTCTTGCCCTCTTCTCTTCCTCTTTCCCTTGTCTCTTGGCCCCTCTGCTCCCTGTCTCTCCCCATTTTCTTTCCACGTGGGTGGCCATGGCTGGCTCTAACCTCGCTATCTTTTCTTTCTCTCTTTACTTTTCTATCTCTTTTCTTCCCCCCTACTTTTCTATAATAAAGCTTTAAAATCGTGGGCTGTCTTTTCTTATCTAAACCCGCCGTGTTGGAGCAATGGAACAGGCCTCTCAGCATCTCTAGCCACCAGACTGGACCAAAGACTCCCCTCACCCTGCCGGGCTTCCTCCACAGATACATGGGCCCCCATCAGAATGGCCCATACACTTCCACTATGAACTCTCTATAGGAGCCGTATTTGCTATCATAGCTGGATTTGTCCACGGATTCTTACTACTTTCAGGTTATAACCTAGATACATGAGCCAAAGCTCATTTCACTATCATATATGTAGGAGTAAATATAACATTCTTCCCTGGACATGTCTTAGGTCTTTCAGGAATACCTCGACGTTACCCTGATTACCCAGTGACTGCCCTGTCCTTGGCATTTGCCATATGAAGCTGGAAACATTGGCCTGGGTGTGGTTGCTTCTGGTATCAGAGAAGGTCTTTGGTCGGCCTTGATATACCTCAAGAGTCTGCAGGTGACTGTAGTCTCTCAGCTCTGTTTCTCAATCCTTGGTAACCCACCTCAAAAGGCCTGAGAGGGCAGCCTGTAGTCTCCCATCAAGAAGGTGTTCCTAACCCCTAAAAGGAAGTTTCTGATCCAGCCCAAATGTTCAGTTGCACAAGAGCCCACCAGGGCCAGGCCTCACCATCTCCATGCAGCGCCGACTGGCTTCCTGCTCCCGCTGGGCCACCTCCTGCATCTCCGCCTTCAGCTCCGCCAGACGCCGCTGGTAATACTGGCTGTTTTCCCGCTGCTGGGCCTCTGACTTGACGGCTCGAGACAGCTCTTCACCCATCTTGATCATACCTTCTCGAAGCCGGATGACCAACACCTGGGAGGGGGCAGAGAGCGTGGTTGATCTCACTTGGAGAAACAAGGCGCCCAAAGGAAGGTCTCAAGGAAATGAGATCCTTCACTGGTCCCCCGCATGTCTGGGCCAAGTGATCCAGCTAAGAATTGTGGTTTCTTAGTCTTCCTCAGAGAAGAACACACTGACTGGTTATCAAGTATTATATGGTCAAGCCCCAAAAACATACATAGAAGGATTGTACAGATCAATCAGGTTATGCTTAGAAATATGTATGTACGTACATATATGAATATTAAAAAAACATGAATTTGAATGAGAGCAAGGAGGGATACTTAGAAGGATATGGAGAGAGGGAAGGGAAGGGGAAAAATGATGTAATTATATTATAATCTCAAAAATAAAAGAAAAATGAAAACAATAAACCAAACCAACAACAAAAATAAAAAAAAATAATTGTGATTTCCACCCCCCTCCCCCCAATAAAAATTAACTTGGAAAATAAGGATTCTGAGAGGCGTGGAAGAACTAAGGCACAGAAAATGTGCCTCTGAGAGGCTCTAGGTTCAAATCCTTCCTTTGTTGCTTCCTGACTTTTGGCTCAGGGTAGGTGATTGTGGAGAGGGCTCCTGTGTCTGTGTCTCAGGACACTCCCAGGATCTAACACTCTAAGCTAGGCATTTGGCATACAGAGTCTGGCACAAACAGGGCTGCAGAAAGAGGGCCTGATAATCCTTGCCCCCATGCCTCCTAAGGTCTGGGAAGTGGAAGGACACCCCAGAAAGAATAATCTACTCCAGTCAAATCTTTGGCTTCTGGGTTTATGAAAGGGAGCCTTAGATGAGAATATTCCTCTCGACCCTCCATGCTCTGCCTTCCTGGGGACAGAAACCCATTAGATATAATGAAGAAATAAAGACAAAAGACTGCCAGGCACCTTGGATGCTAGAAAAACCCCAGGGCTATTCAGATTCATTAGGCAGCCAACAAACCTGGATCCCATCGATCTGTGGGATCCCAGTGGGCAAACAGCAGGATGTTGACAGAAGCAAGAACTCTGTGACTATTTCAATCCTTGCTGAGGGTTCTGGGAGCCACAGATAGAGGAGGCAGAGTCAGGGTCAGACACTGTCATCCACAGGGAAGCTGTAAGGCTTCCATTTCAGAGATTGTCAGAGGAAACAGGGAGAAAGCGGGATCATGCAGCATCTCCATTGACCCAGCCTCAGCAGCAGGGACACAGACTCTGCAACATTTAGATACATTTAGATACACTTAAATATATTTAGATACATTTAGATACACTTAGATACATTTAAATATATTTAGATACACTTAGATACATTTAGATACTGGTGAATACGGGGCTGGGTGCTTTTGGGTGCTTTCGGACTCAACTATCAGGTTTTTCCTTTCCTGCTATTAGCTGTCTGTGTTAGAACTGAGTAACAACCCCATTGAACCTGCATTAGGTAGGCAGCCATTCAACACAGTGCCCAAGCATTTTTCCAGTGCTCTGCGGGGCTCCTGCCTGAGTGGTCTTTTAAACTGTTTGGAAAACCTGACAGTGAAGGTCTTCTGTTTATCCACAACAGCCGTTATCAGAGACCACATGTCCCTGGGTGTGGGAGAGTTTCAGAATGAGGGGAACAGCCTTTCACATCCAAACACACTGCGGCAAAAGGGCAGGGACTGTTGAGAAATGAGGACACAGACTCGGAGGAGAGGGGCAAGGAAGGTATCAATCAACACCTGTCTGCCTCTGGGGGGGGCGGGCATGTTCTCACTCCTTACCCCCATCCCCACCCCACATGGCAGTACCACCAAATGTCAGGCACAGACTGGAGGACTTCCACAATGGAGGTGATCTCTGTAAATATCATATGCCCTTGGTCCACAGAGCTGAAGTGAACCCATGCTGAGACATCAGCTTAAGAGCTCCTCAACAAACCCCATTCAAGCCTTCAGGGGTTCTGCTATACCAGGCAGGTCTTATCCCTGCAGTCATCTGGGCTTTCCACCCTGGAAGGCTCCGCCCCACAAAGTCAAGTCCCTGCCCTGTGCTCTGGGTGTCTGCGTTCCTATGTCTGCCGTGTACCAACCGGTGCCATGGAGAGGTGGGAAAGAAACCGCCCACAAAGAGTTTGAAGTGTATGAGAGGATGAATAAACGAGCAGAGATGGGGGAAATGGTACCCATGGACTAATAGGTGAGTGGGTGATGGAGTCTCAGGCTGAAGGAGGAGAGGGGAAGGGAAGGAGAGGGAAAGGAGGAGTCTGTGAGAGTCAGGGTGAAAACGGAGTACAGGGGGGAGGTGAACTTCTGGTAGGAACAGACAGGGGAGGAGAAGGTGGAAGAGCACAAGGTGACTTAAGGAAGTTCGGACAAGAACACAGGAAAAAGGAAAGGGGAGGGACAAGAACAGAGGTGGCCGTGAGAAGAACTGAGAACAACTGAGGTAAAACACACACACCTCTCCCTGCTCCAGCCCCCAGCGGCTCTGGAGTTCTAGTTACCTCAAATCTTTTCATCTGCATCTTCTGGAACTCGGCCCTGTTCTCCAGGTCACAGATGATGGCTTCCTGCCTGCTGACAATGGCGCGATCCACAGTGGACTGCTCCAGGAACTGGATGCGAAGCTGAGCCACCTGCAGCTGGGGGCACATTGGGGAGACTGCTGGCACCGACGTGCTGGCCCTGGCTCCCACCCCTGGCACCTCTGTTAAACTGATACACGTTGACTGTCCGCACAGGTCAGCACTGCCAACCCTCATGCTGGCCCTGCCTTGGGGCAGCAGATGGTGAGAGGTGACAAGTCCTGGGCCTTGTAGCTCATTCATCCCCCGCTCTCCCCTGCCTCTGCCTTCTCCTTGCTAAGCTGGCTAGGGATAAAGTCTTGCATCTGAATCCACAGTAAAGGAAGCTGGGAGCCCAGCCTCACAGCCTACTTCCTGTTTGTACGAGCCTGATCATGCCATTTCCTGCTTGAGTTTCCATCTCTCCATTTTCATCAAGAGACCAGCAGCTAGCTGGTGGCTACTGTCTCTTCTGTCTTTGGCTCATCGGGAGTCAGTGCCCACATGCGTGGTGATGAGACCCGACCATTCTGACAGACACGAGCATCAGCTCTATCAGGGCTTTGAGACGTTTGTGGGTAAAAAAATGGCCCACTAGGTACTGAGGTTTAGAAAGATCTGGGCTTCAAATTGGAAGAGCTCCCAATGCGACCTGGTCCTGACTCAGACATCCTTTCTTCTTGGGAATGATTTCTCAGAGGGAGAGAGGAACAAATGGCGAGAAGCCTGCATTGAATGTTGCCTGGACCATCTGTGAGCGGGGCAGGAACAGGCAACTGTGACCAGAGTGTGTGGATCTGTATGTGGGTCCACTAGGACTTTCTGGATTTGGTTGCCGTACGACTGAAGTTAAGCAAATGACTGGGTGATCCGGAGGGAACAGAGGGCTCCTACCCTCTCTCACAGCGTGGCTGCCGTGAGCACATACCTGCTCCCACAGTTTCTGTTTCTCCTTCTTGGCTTCTTCCAGCTGCAGCTGCAGCTCCTGAATGTGCCCGATGTCAGCAGCTGACTGGAGAGTAAGAAAACAAGGCTAAGAGACCCTTTCGAGAATTCCTTCTTCCCCGATCCACAGAGCTCTCTATTGGAACTTCTATGACTACTGGTCCTTAGAAGGACCAATCTCTTACCCCTTCCCAATACCCCATCCATTGGCTCCACTTGCTGAGACACAACTTCCCAATACCTCATCTCCATTTGCTGAGTCACACTTTCCCAATACCTCATCTCCATTTGCTGAGTCACAGCTTCCCATTACCTCATCTCTATTTGCTGAGTCACACTTTCCCAATTCCTCATCTCTATTTGCTGAGTCACAAGTTCCCAATACCTCATCTCCATTTGCTGAGACACAACTTCCCAATACCTCATCTCTATTTGCTGAGTCACAGCTTCCCATTACCTCATCTCTATTTGCTGAGTCACAGCTTCCCATGACCTCATCTCTATTTGCTGAGTCACACTTTCCCAATACCTTATCTCTATTTGCTTAGCCACAACTTCCCAATACCTCATCTCTATTTGCTGAGTCACAAGTTCCCAATACCTTAGCTCTATTTGCTGAGTCATGACTTCCCAACACTCCATCTCTATTTGCTGAGTCACCCCATGGCATCAGCCCAAGGACACAATGGTGGTTGAGTTCTTTATGACACATGCTGGGGAGAGCCCAGAACAAACTGTGCTACCCATGGTTCCAGGAGACTACTCCAAGGGTGGCATCCTGGTTTGAATGTGAAGTGTCTCCTATAGGATGGGGTAGGAGGAACTGCTTGCTACCAGTGGGTGTTTAGAGAGTAGTAGTCAGTATTCTGCCTCCAAAGATGGTTTAATCCAGTCATGGATCTCACATCTGAGCACACAGTTAGTGGAATGGTGGAAGGTACAGCTTAGAGAGAGGTTCTAGGTCACTTGGGCTCACAAGCCACTTCGTTCCTTTCTGCTGAAGCTCCAAGGCTTCCTTCCTGTCAGCTATGAGCCATACATTCCTCAACGGTGACACTTGTGCCAACCACCCAGGGCTAAGCATGCAGGTACCCAACCACCTGAAATCACGAGCCCTGTAATCCCTCCCTTTGACTACTTCTGTCAGGTCAAGGCAACAGTAATACTAAGTTGGGACTCCTCCACCTTAGCACTGTGTCAGGGAGCTGGGAATGTGCACCTTTACACCAGACACAGTGAGCCAGGGACTCACTGCTCCTCGGTGTCCCCACTGAATGATGGGCTGAGTGTCTTTTGGCCCCCTTCATTGGTTAATCTCAAGGTCAAAGAGAGAGGGGAGTCAAGACCCCTTTAGGGCCCAAAGGCATCAACTAAGCTTGCTGATCTCAGAGGAATGAGGTTACTGAGAATGTGGAGGCCTCTTGGTTCCCGCAGGACAAAATAAACCACAACTCAAGCACAGGTACAGGCTCTCTATGACAGTGGTTGTAACCCTGGGTTGTAACCCTTACATGTGTGGGTTGCATCTGCTTGTCTAGCAGACACATCCTGGTATCGTCCTTTGGAGGCAAGAGAACATGCCTCTTGGGTCACCTCTAGGGTTAAGATCAGGGAAGATGCTCCTGGACTGAGCTCTTCTCCCCAGGGATGTGACCAGAAACCCACTGGGATCCTTGGCCAATCCCCAACTCCAGCCCAAGCTTCTCTTCTTCCCAGTGACCAAAGTCCACATCACAGTCCTCACTCTTCTCTGACTTTGCCCGACCCAGTGGCCTTAAGTGCCCAACACCATGTCTGAGCTCTAGGCTCCTGTAAACAAGGCAGAGGACATCTCTGGCATACTGGAATGGACAAGGTAGGGTGGCATGCCAGCTGCACCTCTCCTGCTCAGCTCTCACAAGCTTGACAGTGCTTCCCACCACCCATCAAAGGAAGCCCTCTGTGAGCCTGGTCTGTCTGTCTCTCCTGGTCTTCCCTTCCTCCTCCCATCAGCTTCCTTTCAGCCTCTCCAGGGCTCCCAGGACTTTGTATATGCCCCCCCCACATACCTATTACCCTCTTTCTGGACCCCATGGTTCCACTGCAAACTCATCAGCTCCCAATGCTCTTTCAGATTTCTACCTGGTTCTGTCTCCTTGGGAAAGTGCTCCCTAATTTCAGTTCTTCCCTGGACTCTCAGTTCAGTTTATGAGCCTGACTCTTATCACATGCTGTTCTGGGTAGCTCCATGGCAACATCTGCTCAGCTCCTAAAGCCATTGAGCTGTCCCTTTGCTTACCAAAGTGTCCTTGGTATTGTGCACTGGGCTTGATATAGAGCAAGTCTTTGGTGAACAACAGATAGACAGACAGGCTGGATGGCTGAGTATGTGGGTGGTGGCTAGACTGGTGGACATAATGAATAGAGAGCATTATATATGGATGGATGGATGGATGGATGGATGGATGGATGGATGGATGGACAGAGTGGGGATGGATGGATGGATAGGTAGGTGGGTGGGTGGATGAGTGGATGAATGGATTGATGGACAGATGGATGGGTGGATGGATGGATGGAGAGATGGATGGATGGATGGATGGATGGATGATAGATGGGTGGGTAGGTGGATGGATGGATGGATGGGTGGGTGGATGGATAGGTAAATGGGTAGGTGGTTGGGCAGGTGGGCATCTGGATGGATAGATGAATGGATGGATGGACGGATGGATGGGTGGATGGATGGATGGATAGATGGATGGAGAGATGGATAGATGGATGATGGATAGGTATGTGAGCACATGGGAAGGCAGCCTGTGGTGGTCTGAATAGCCCCCACAAGTACCATGATGATAATAGACTAAACCTCTGAAACCATAAGCCAGCCCCAATTAAATATTTTCCTTTATAAGTTGCCTTGGCCATGGTATCTCTTCACAGTGATGGGACACTGACCAAGACACAGCTGAATGGATAGATTGGTGAGCAGGTTCACGGTGGGGTGTGTGGATAGGGTGGTGGCTGTATAAATTCAACGTTTTCCTGGTGAAGCTGTCCTCCAGAGGACATGCCATCTTTCCCCAGTGCCGTATGGAAATGACAGCTCCTACCTACCTCTGAGCCATTATGTCTACTGAATTCACACACTTGGAAAGGGTCCTGACCTGAGCAATGAGGTCCTTGTGCTTCTGCATGAGGCCATTCAGGTCTTCCTGGTCCTCGTCAATACGCTTCAGGAGGTCTGCTCTCTCAAACTGCAGTATGAACAGCTGCTCATCCACCTGCAGAGAGGCAGAGGGTAGCTCAGTGAGGGGAATGTGCACTAGCACATACTGAATGTTCAAGGGGATCTGGATGCAGCCTGTGTGAAGAGATCTGTGCCTGTGTGAACCTCTAGGACTCCATGAACACACATCTAAAGGTCCATGACTCAGGTATGTAAGTACAGACCTGTACTGTCCCTGAGAACATGGACCTTGACCTGCACACAGGTGTATCCCCAGCACAAAGCACCAGACTTGGCATCCAACAGGCACCCCATAAATGTCTATTAGGTGGGTAGGTGGACTTGGTTGAGGGTTTTTTTCCTCCAAGGGCATTACTCTTGAGTATTTGATGACTCTATATGTATGTAGGCACATCCTGTGATTATGTGTGCTTGGGCATGTGTAGGTGTTTCCCGGTTAGCTTTTCATCAAGTGGACTCAGCCTAGAGTCATTTGAGAAGAGGGAAACTCTGTTGAGAAAATGCCCCCTCCCCCCCCATTGGCCTATCCCTGAGGGATTTTATTGATTAATGAGGCCCCAACCTACTGTGTGTGGTGCTGCCCACTGGATGAGAGGTTCTAGGCACTCAGCAAGCAGACGGAACAAACAGCAAAGAGCAAGCCAGTAAGCAGCACTCTTCCATGGCTTCTGCTTCAGTCCAGCCCTGAGTTCTCATCCTGTTCTTCTCTGGTGATGAAGTGTGATCTAAGTGTGTAAGACATAAATCCTTCCCTTCCCAAGTTCTTTTTGGCCATGGTGTTTTTCACAGCGATAGAAACCCTAAGGCAATGTGTGTGTGTGTGTGTGTGTGTGTGTGTGTGTGTGTGTGTGTGTTTCTGGATGTGTCCCCCGTTCATTTAGAACAATAAAATATAGGAAAAGGAAGCTCATTAGGATCCAGCACAAGCCTGAGTTGGATCCTCTCCATCTCTATACGAACTATAGAATTCTGTACGTCAAATGCACACTTAAGCCAAGTTGGATCCTCCAGACCCTAGACACTGTCACTAATGTGATATTGATCTATACCATGGCTCATTTGTCCCCCTTCAATGGTAACCACACAATAACAACATTATAATGAATAGTCGGGGCTTTCAATTATGGGGAATGGAAGCCAGCCTGTGAGAGACAGGCTTTTTCTCTCAGATCAGGTGGCTTGAAGTAGTCTGACGATGAGTACCAAGAATCCCCACGGCAGTAAGAACATAGTAGGCCTTTGAGAGGTTCCCAAAAACCACCTACAGCTGTGAGCACATGTGTACATGACCAACAGTGCTAATCACTGCAGGTGCAACTTCATGCTACTGGGCACACAGTAGGTCCACAACAGACTTCCTTGCTGGAATCTCATAGTTGGGGTGTGTGTGTGTGTGTGTGTGTTTTCTGTTTAATTTGCTGTCAAGCACCCAGTAGGCCCATAATCAATTCCCTTTGCTTCTTAGTGAGCTGAGCACTTAGTAGGTCCACAATGAATCCTCTTATTCTTCTTCAGGTACCCAGAGTGGCTACAGCAGAAGCCTGTGGCCCCCCCCAGGTGACTCAGTGGGATCTCAAGGGGGTGCCCCCCTAGATCCACCCTAACTGTCTTAGTTCCATACAAGGCTGTGTCCCCTGTAGGCCAATACAAGACCCTGAGCTTGTGCTTCTGAGGCTGTGGGAGGGACAGTACCAGGCTCTTGCTCCGGGACACATTCTCCAGTTCACTGTGCATGTTCTCCAGGTCTGCAGTCAGCACCTTCTGGGTCTTCAATGCCTCCTCACACTTGGCCTTGCTCTGCTCCAGCTGTACAGGACAAGTAGAAGGAAAGGAAAGAAGTTGCTTCTCTGACATCCTCCCTCCAGCCCTCCTTACTAGCCCAGCCCAGCCCTAGCCGGCTACCCTCACACACCGGTCTGTCAACACAGTGCTGCGTGAGCGGGGAATGTCTGTGCTTGAGGCCGCCTAGGTCCGAGGCCACCTCAATGCCCAGCACTGTTCTATGAGAGCTCTGAACTCTGCTGCCGAGCGAGCTGCTCCTGAGCCCCACTGGGCAAGCACCCGAGGATGCCTGCTCCCCACTCAGTGCCGTGCCAGGACACACGGGAAGAGAGCGGTCAACTGGTCCTGATTTCTAGAGGAGACAGGCAAGGACAGTTGTGACAATCTCTCTAGGGAGCATAGGGAATGAACAGGACAACCATCATGGGAGCTTCGTGACTCAAAGGATGACAGAAACCTACCATCCCAGACCGGGGCTTGGGTCAAGCTGGTCTGCAAACCATTTAAAGGAGAAATGTTCTTCCCAGAAGGGCCTTCCTATGCTTGGCTTTGACTGGATCTCACAGGCTGAGTCAGGAACTTAAACTGCCTTCTCACCCTCTGCCTGCTCACCTGTTGTCAGCCTACAATTACCTAAGCACCCTCCACCCCCACCACGACTGAGCAGTCCCACTGAGAAACACTTATCAGCACACAAACCCCATGTCCAGTGTGCACCTAGCACTTTTCCTTGATCCCTAGAGTCTACAAATAGAATACGCCCTCAGAAATGCTCCGGACAGAAACCACCCAGGGAAAACACTCAAGACTCTGCCTCACCCAAAGACACACAGCTCCAAGAAATGTAATCAATTCCCCAGAGGCACATACTCTCACTTCAGAAAGCATCGTCTCCTGAAGCGTTAAGGATATGACCAGGGAGTCACACAGCTCTAATCCAGCATTTTAAGGCAAGAGGAATATGAGTTTCAAACCAATTCTTTCTACAAACAAACAAACAAACAAAAACAAAAATCCCACCAAAGTTAAGTGAAAGGGCTTGGTGCTGAGAGACCAGCGGGGGTAGTAGGATCACCAACCAGGTCCTGCTAAAGATCCTCTCTGAGTGGGCATGTAGCAAGCTGACCGTGTAAGGAGGGCCTCAAGTCCAGGCAGAGGCTGTGAGCAGCTCACTGGGGGAATAATTGTACCTCCTCTAAACAGGCAAAAGAACAGCTCTGATATCACAGTACTCCACCCACATGTCACAGTGGCCAGTGACAGCAACTGAGGAGCCGGGGCACTCCTGGTATTGGTAAGGAGTCATCCACAGAGGACATGAGACTTTGCGCTGAGTTGGGTCTTCCAAGTTGGAACTCTCACACCTCTGGTGAGGCAGGGAGGTCAGAAGAAAGGCTCTCCCACAGAGGTAAGGGGTAAAGCCTGAGTCGGGAGTCTCACTGAGGATAATTCTGTCCTGATATAACTAGAGGTTGTAGGAAGCACAACCACCCTGAAAGACTGTAGGTGGACAGCTCCACCTCCAGGGACAAGAGGGGAGAAGGCTGAAGGTGTGCAGAATTCATGCGGGCGGGGGGGGGGAGGTTGGGGGCTGGCTACAGGTCTGTGTTGTGGAAGTTAGGGGTGGCATGCACACAGACTATGAGGAAGGAACTTTTACTCTGAGCCCTGCCCTGCTCTGGACACTTTCCAGTGTAGCTCATCTAACCTACACAGCAGCTACTCCATCCTATCTGGTTGAAAATGGAGCGCTTGGTGATGTGTGTGGTCGTCCACATAGTAAACGGAGGGATCGGAAACCAAGCCTGGGTGGCCACTCAGTCTCCACCCATGTCTACAGACTACAGTCTAAGAGAAATATCTATTTCCCAATTGTCTGAGTTTATAATCAACCCGAGCATGCCCAGCTGGGAGACAAGCCTATGACTCTCCTAGTAGGCTGGGGACCGAGGACATGGAGGTCAAATGTGGCAAGAGGCCTTCTTCCCTCCGGTAGCTCAGAGAAGAGACGTCAGGACCCCCAGGTGCCAGCAAACCCAGTCCAAGAGGCACATTTGTAATGATAAAGTTGGAGCGCCCAGATGCAGCCCAAAGACATCTGAGCCACAGACCTTCCTAGGTCATTTTCTCAACAACTTCTTTCCTGCATAAGTTGAACTGAGCTAGGTGGCTCATGCTCAGAACCCGAGACTGGCAAGCAAATGAATCAAAGATGCACACACAGCATGGACTAGGAGAAAGTCACCAAACTGGTGTGTGAGTATGTGTGTATGTGTGCATGTGTATATATGTCTCTACATGTGTATATATGTGTGCATGTGTGTATATATGTGTGTGCATGTGTGTGTTTGCATGTATATATCTGTGTGTATATATGTATATGTGTGCACAGGTGTATATGTGTGTATACATGTATATGTATGTGTATGTGTCTATGCGTGCATGTGTGTATGTGTGTATATATGTGTATACATGTATATGCATGTGTATGTGTCTATGTGTGCATGTATGTCTATGTGTGTATGTGTGTATACATGCATGCGTATGTGTCTATGTGTACATGTGTGTATATGTGTGTATCTATGTATATATGTGCATGTGTATATGTATATGTGTCTGAGTGTTTTTATATATATATGTATATGTGTGCATGGGTATGTGCATGTATCTGTGTCCATATGTATATGTGTGTGCACATGCATGTACTTGCTGCTCTTGTGCACAAAGGTTGGAACAGACATTTGTAGTGGGGTTACAGGCCTCCAGGTTCCCAACACAGGAGGGAGAAAATTCTTCCTCTCATGGGGCTGGAGAGATAGGAATTTCCACACTCCCTCTTGTCCTGTGTAGCCACTGTATATGGCTAGTAACAGCAGCCCATGCAACTCTAGGTATGTTTTGGGGAGGATTAGCCTACCCTGTTACAGTATTTCATTGCAAGGGGAGGAGGGTGACCTGTGACTTGGCAAGGTCAGATTCAAGTCTCTGAGGCTCCAGATCTAAGTGTTCCTGGATTCCCCCATACCCGTCTGCACACAATTCTTGCTGACAGACCTCTTACCCACTCTCTCAGCCCTCAATGCATTCCCATCCCCCAACAGTCTCTCCCCACTCCTCCTGTCCCCTCCCCCATCCCTCCGTCCCTTCCCCCCCAGTCTCTCCACCAGCCACTTGCATTCACAGGGGGTGATTGAGATCCCCATCACATACACATCAACTGTAAGCCCAGGAATGGTTTCGCTTTCTTATGAGAAGCCATTTGCCTGCTTTAAATACATGGGGAAATGTTTTCTTTGGACTTAGAGGGCTTCTAGACGAGTCAGCTAGACATACTGAGAGAGATGGGACAGGAATGGTATATTTCTGTAGAGAGCTTAGATCCTACATTTCTGGATTTAGTTGAACAACTTGAGGGATTTAAAAATACAGGAGACAGAATGTCACAGGGGGGCCATTCTGCCTGAGTTTGCCCGGTTAGACTGGACATTTTCCAGGCTCCGCATGCCACCTCAGAGGCTGGAAGGCGCCACCTTCAGTGTGGAGCTTTTCTCCAGAGAGGGTCACCCACAATTCACATTCAGACAGCCCCAACACATGCAGCAAAAACTGTTACCTATTAAAAATGTCCACTGAAGTCTGGGGCAGGGGTGGGAGTGGGGTGTCTAGGTGGTTAGGAGCACTTACTTGCTCTTCCAGAGGATCCAAGTTTGGTTCCTAGCGTGTGGAAGCAGGGACCAGGAAATGGGGGGAAAGTGGAGACAGAGCCCTCAGAATCCCAGGAGTCGGACTCCAGAGACCAGCATCAGGGTTCAGATCTAACTTTATTGTTTAGGACATGATCTTATATACAGTTTTACAGCCAAGTAGAGTGCATTTGTGAATTCAAGGGCAAATCAGGGCACATGAGCTGTTTAGCCAAATCTGACTCCTCTGCTCATGAATCTGTAGGGGAGGGGCTGATCACCTGGGGAGATTTCTGTGAAGACAGGGGAAGCAGCCACTGCCTCAGGGTCCTTTGTGTTGTCTCACCAGGAGCCACATCAGGTCATACACTGTGTACTGTGGATCAGGACTCTTCAGGCAGCTGCGGAAGCCTGTGGCTCTCTGTCTTACTTGCTTCTCTACCAGAGTTACCTCCACATCCCCCACACTAGCACTTGTGGTAGGTGACTCAAAACTGTCTATATCACTATCTTCAGGGGTTCCAGTGCCCTCCTCTGGTCTTTATGAGCTCCTATATTCACGTCACATACCCCTACACAGACACACATACATATAACTAAAATTAAATTTTAAAAAACGTCAATGGACTCTAACCGTGTCTGTGTGACACGCTGCGGACAGTAGACGCAAGATGGAAGCTCCAAGACTACATAGTGACAATCTTTGTCACTTGGGCCTTTACTAACTGTTCCAGAACTGTCCTGTGGCTCATAGAGACGACCACTCACTCATTGGTGTGTCTGGAGTAGTGTTTTCAGTACTGGGTATTGAGCCCAGGGGTTTGCCCACACCAAGCAGACACTGACACACTCAGCTACATCCCCAGACCTCAGTTCTTTCTTGCTTTGTTCAGCTCCCCGGTGCCATGAGGAGTCTTTCACCTTTGTGTGAGAGACAGACAGGAAAATGTTTGCCCCAAGGCAAACCAAGTGCCTGGACTTAATATCTGTGGGGATATTTAGGTTGTGATGCCAAGTGTGAACACTGAACAGTAGAAATCAGCCTCCACCCGCAGGCTGCAGTGAGACCAAACAAACAAACAAAAACAAAAACACACAAAACATTTAGACCCAGTCTGCCTTGGTTTAGAAATCAGAAACTTGGTGTGTGTTTACAAGTGGGGGATCGGGGTGAGACAGGGTCTCACTATGGGCACAGGCTGGACTTGAACTTGTAGAGGTCCTCCAGCCTCAGTTCTCGAGGGCATGAGCTGCCATGGCCAGTTAGCACTTGAATCAGTGTTAAAAGTTACATTTTGATGAGTATAAAGGATTCAGTGTTCTTCACATGCCCGCAGATACTTCGGGTTGCAGGTCTGTGAAGATGCTAATGGAACAGATTTGGTAAAATGTCCCATGTTGTGAATCTAGGAGCTGGAGAACTCAGTGGCGGAGAACTTAAGCATCATGTATCAGGTCCTGATTTCACCCCAGCATCACCAACAAACAGACATAAATTGCCACATATGGATACAGGCTGCTCTCAATTTCTGCATAAGTTTTAAGTTCTTTGTAGCGGGCTTGCCTAGAATACAGGAGCTGGGCTATCCTTAGCACTTTGTACACTGACTGTGGTGGCTCACACTTGGAATGGCAGCACTCTGAGATATAGGTGGGCAGATCACAAATCAAGGTCATTCTTGACTATATAGCACAGCTGAAGCTAGCCTGGGCTACATGAAACTCAGTCTCAAAAAAATAATTATTTCAAAACAAAAAAAAAGTGTGTGGGAGTATGCATGCGTATGTGTGTGTATATGTGTGTGGTGTATTGCGTGTGTGTGCATGTGTGTGATATATATTTTTTTGTGTGTGGTATGCGTGTGTATATGGTGTGTGTATGTTGTGTGTTGTATGTAGTGTGTGTGGTATGCATGTATGTGCATGTGTGGTATGTATGTGTTGCATGGTATGTATGTGTGTGTGTTGTATGTGTGTGCTATGCATGTGTGATATATATACACATATATATGTATAAATATATATAATGTGTAGTGTGCATATGTGTGTGGTATGTGTAGTATGCATGTATGTATGATATACATTGTGTTTGCAAGATATGCATCTGTGGTGTGTATGTGTTGCTTATGTGGTATGTGCATGTGTGTAAGTGCATGTGTGTGTGTGTGTGTGTGTGTGTGTGTGGTGTGAGTATGTGCCTGTTGGGCATGGTACAGACATGTAAGTGTTCTGTTGCACACACATACAGAGGCCAGAGCCGGCCCCAGAGTGTTCTCTACCATCCTTCACTGCCGTACCTTGAGACAGGGTGTCTCCCTGAATGGGAAGCTAGCTGCTGTCAGGATCTGCCTGACTCTATTCCCGAAGCTGAAGGCACGGCATCCTCTGCCACACATTTTTCACTGTGCTGAGGATATAAACTCAGTACTTACCATTGAGCTACATTCCCTCAGCTCCTGTCCATCAGGTTTCACCCAGTTCTTGTTTTGCAGCACTGCCCCCCCCCCATATGCTAAGCCTCCTCCTCAGATGGGTCGCAGGGCTCCCGCCTCCAATGGGGGATGGCTGGGTAGACTGTGTGGTTGTTGGGAATCTGCTTCAGGTAGACACATTTCCAAGCGCCTGTCCGGGCTTCCTAAAAATCACTGGGTTCCTGTTCTTCTGGGGACACAGGCGTAGAGGCACCGCAGGGTGCCTGGTGATGTACAAAAGATTGATTCTCTTGATAGTGTCACCTTGGGGTCTCAGGGCCGTGCTACGTGTCTGGTCCTCCCTGGCTAAGCAGAGGCTGTCCTTTAGACAGAAAACTAGATTTTCCTCCTCCCTGTAATGTAAAACCGGGGCCTCCTTCACGCTCCGTTCATCACCGCCGCGGAAGTGTCAATATTTGTGGGCGAACAAACTTGTGACCACCATGTTTCCAGCCAATTACAACCTGCTCTTTATCTCCCCTGACAGGAGGTTAGGTTAATATTGAATAAATTCCCCCTAACATCATCGTCCTGAGAGCAAACACAAAAGCTCTTCAAATAAAACCCCCAGTGAGGCCGCTGCTCTGGGGCAGGGCTGGGGAGACGTGTCCCCAAGGTGCCTGCTCGCACAAAGACTCCCATGGGGCATCTTCCTGGAGCTTGTTAATTAGTCCTACTGTCTCATGGAAGCACAGGTGACAGGTTGTGACAAATGCCCCAATTAAGGGCACCGGGGATGGATCCGGGGTCATCTGTCTTCTCTGATGGGAACCCCAGGCTGGTAGTTAATCACAGCTGGGAATTCATGGTGAAGAAGGGCATGGCCTAATGGCCCAGTCACAGTTTCTAGGGAGAAGGGCCCACCAGACACCAGAGGTTCTGGAAGGACCTCGGGATGTGGTGGGTCAATGTCTGAACATCCGGAGTCCTGCCATCCGGATGCCTGGGTTCAAACTCCAATTCTGTTTCTTATAACCTCTGTGATTCTGGACAAGGAGGATGCTTCAGTAGACAGTGAGGCAGGGGGTGAGTCAGGACACGGTGACCTTTCACCTCACCCACGGGAAGCATAGAGGGTGCCCAGAAAGGAATGCCTGGAGTCAAGATCAGAGGACAGACATTCATCAGGCAGAGAGAAATCTGAAGGTAGAAACTAGAGTCCCACAGAGGCCGAGTTCTCGAAAAGTTGACTTGGTGGGAATTGACGTGGGGGGGGGGGGTGGTACAGGGCGGGGGAGGCGGGGGAGGGTGCTGCTGGGATGATGGTGAGACCGGAGGGAAGAAGCTGGGTTCTGAACCCTGAATGTTGGACTCAGTACAAAGGATGGTGGGAAGTCACTTGTAGATCTTGCAGGCAAGCAACCAAGATTATATTGAGATCTTCAAAATCTTTCTCTAAAGGTGAGGTAGTGGTCTGGGTCTGGGTCTGGGGGTCTGGGGGGTCTGTCTGGGGGGTCTGTCTGGGGATCTGTCTGGGTGACTGGGTGTCTGGGTGTCTGGGTGTCTGGGCCCGGGCCTGGGTCTGAACCTGGGTCTGTCTGGGCTAGGGTTGGGTCTGGGTCTGGGTTGGGTCTGAGGTTGGAGCTGGGGTTGGGGCCAGTGGAACAGACTCTCTGGGCAAGACACAAAGCCAGCAGAGAGAGAATTCCTTGCAGGAGGACTACAGGTGGCATTTGACAAGGGCAGGGAGAGCACAGGAAACTGATGGGAAGCTCTGCTGGAGACAGTGCTAGAGACTTATGATGGCGGCTTTGTTCTAACAGGCAGGAGCAAGAACTCAGTAAACAATGGAGCGGTCTATGCAAAACCCACTCCTCCGTTAACAGAAGCTAACCACGTACTTCTCCTGGGAAAGGAGGTCACAGACACGGATCAAGGTATAGACAAACAGATAACTAACCAGCACCCAGCCCAGGAGCTACCGCCAGCCTCTGCTCTCCTTGGAGCAGGTGCTAGCCTCTTCCAGCCAGTGCAATGAGTATCTCAATTATCCATCTCAGTTGTTGGGATGGCTTGTTTCCGGTTTAGTTTCAGTGAACACATCCCCGTGGGAGTTAATTAGCACTTTACAAAACCCAGCACCCAGAAGCCAAACGCACAGCCTTCCCCCACAGCCGATACAGGTGAGAGGTGGAGGGAGTTGCCAGCCTGGGCTCTGCTCTTTCTCACCTGCTGTGCCAGAGGGGTTTATTTAGGGGTAAGGTTCTTATGTTACGAGGTCTCGCATAGCCCAGGCTGGCCTCAAACTTGCTATGTAGCTAAGGATGATCTTGAACTTCTGGTCCTCTTATCTTCATGTCCCAAGATCTGAGGACTTTATGTGGCACTGGAATGGAAGTTACCTTCTCCAGGGCTACATCCTTGCAGGGAGAACACTTTGCCAACTGCACCCCCACCCCACCCCCGATCCTGGAGGTCTTAACAAAGGAAATTTTATGGATTCTGTGATCTGGTGCCCTTTGGGGGTCGGATGCCTTCTTGAGATAAGACACAGCCATCCCTGAAAGATAAGGGTTTGTCAGGGTCACCCAGACAGGATATTAACCATCTGCCTATCTTCACGACCACGCCTCTGGGATTTTCGGGAGGAACAGGAACCTCTGGTGTTGACTAAGATAGGTGTATCGACCCACATGGGGAGATCTGTCTAAGGGAACCTTATCTTGGTGCTGGTATATAAGAAGGTCCTAGCTCTGGCTAGGACAGGAATCCAGCCTTTAAACAAATAAAAAAACAAACTAGAAAGCAGACCATTCCTAACCAGGACTTGACAACAGGAGAGAACAAAAGGGAGAAAGGGCCGGAAATATGCTGATGTAAAACAACGCTCAGCTCACTGAAGCACAGCTGTGTTCAAAACTCTGCAGTCGAGCCTGATCCATATCAGGTTAACAGGATCACAACTGGGGAGCAGGGGTTCAAGCGCTCAGGATGGCTGGCACCCACAGGCCAGGCACGTCTTGCTACGTGCCCCTGGGTAAAGTGGGTCTCTTAGATCCTGACTTCCCATGAGTACGATGGGCTAAATACAGAAATATCTAGCTGCTTAGGCAGTAGCAAGGGTCATCCAAAATAACACTGTGGTCAGTCATGTCTCACCAACAAGTCTCAGCAATTCAAAACAAGAGTTGGACTCTGCTTGAAGTTGCCAGTGACTCCTTTCTTATCATTCCCCGCTTTCTTTCCTTCCTCCAGGCAAAAGGTCTTGACCCCTGGTAGAGGAGACCCCTGTGTTTCCCTACCTAGGACCTTGCTTTGTCTTTCCTCCTTCAGAGTCAGGCCATTGCATATACCTATGCCACTATTTGGCTTTTCCACCAGATATGAATTCCATAGGGCTGGTACCTCACCTGTCTTACAATCCTTCCTGTATCTCACCCATCCTGTGGCACGCAGTAGGTACTGCACAAATACCCGATGAGCAAACCACTGGCTTTTCCACCAGATATGAATTCCATAGGGCTGGCACCTCACCTGTCTTACAATCTTTCCTGTATCTCACCCATCCTGTGGCACGCAGTAGGTACTGCACAAATACCCGATGAGCAAACCACGTACTGTACGCAGCAGCTACATGCAAAGTTGGCTTGCTTTCCTTCCTTCTCTTCTTCCTGCCTGCACTGTCTGCCTCTGTCCCTGGGGCCTTCAGACATAGGACAAAATGCCAGACACCAGCCAGGAGCTGCAGTGGTTCCGGGAGTCATCGATGCTTTATCTAATTAGCTCTCATCCTTGTATCCAGACACGTGTCAGGAGCCAAAGCAACTGCACCCTGACCTCTGGTCCAGGAGCCCCATTCCTACCGTGATTCCCATGACAACAGCAGCAGAGAACCAAGGCTGTGGATCTTTTTGATGGAAGCCAGATACAGCGAGCAGGAAAGTGGATTTTCAGAAGAATGAGGCCCTTTGATTCTGCTCAAGCTACCCCCACTAAAGGACTATTTCCTGGGAACACACATCTTAACCCTGTAGAGGGACACAGGAATGCTCTTAAGCAGGTGGGAAGGGGCACCCCAGGTTCCTTTGTCAGAAAAATCACATGGGGGCAGAGGAGACTTACAGGCTGAGAGGCAGAAAAAGGGATGTGAGGTCCTCATCCTGGGAGGGCTGGGTGAGTGTAAGGTGCTCATTCCCCAGCTGAGCCAAGATATCCAGGCCTCCCCACTCTCCTCCAATGAGCAGGAAGATTCAATGTGACCAGAGAGACCTAGGTTCTGCACTCAGAGTCAAAAGCTCCAGGTCTCAGTTCTGTCTCTCACTGTGCTACTTAACTATACACATCACCACCACTGGGCAAAATGTCCCCATCTATAAAATGGACATGGGGTGTTCCTCAGTCTCTCTGAATCTCCCACGGCAACTACATGCCACAGGCTCCAACATGCTCATAAAGGGGACATGAAATCGAGTGCCCTGCCTTGCCCAGGATTCGGGACTTGTAGTGTTCAAACAATGAAGGTCTGGATAATGGTGGTCACCAGGATAAGAATGATCCGTGAGGGAAAGAGGGATAGGAGTGTAGGATGGGTGGCCCAGTGGGTCTGGGCTGGTGGAACTTAGATCATTTAGTGGTTCTTCCCTAAACTCGCCTGCATGCTCTCTCTCTCTCTCTCTCTCTCTCTCTCTCTCTCTCTCTCTCTCTCTCTCTCTCTCCTTCACTCCTTCCTTTCCTCCCTCCCTCCCTGTCTCCTTTATATCCATGAGGAGAGCATCTCCACTCTACTATGCCCTCTGTCCCATGATGTTCTGCTTCAGCACAGGCCCACATGGATGGGGCCAAGTGATCATGGACTGAACCATTTAAACCTCCGAGTAAGCAAGCCTCTGCTTATTGGCTAACACAAGGTACTGAGCTGTCCTGAGGTGCCAGTTGATAACATGAACAGCAAATTCAGAACATGGAGGAGGTGGGGAAGGGATTCCAACTAGGGTCAGGTGGTAGCCCACATGAAACCTCGACCAGCATCATTATCATCTGAATAGACAGACACAGCTATTTTCCTTGATTCTTCGAGCTGACTTTGCAATATTAGCTTAGCAACTGTCTTTTATACCCAGCCCCAGTGGCTACCAAAAGCATCCATTCACTCACACACACCAGCCTCAGCCAGTTTGTCCCAGCCCTAACCTGTTCATGCCCTCCAAAAAGACACAATCGGCTCCACCCAACAAAAGTGAACACATCCTACCCCTTGCCTTCCTTTGCCAAGTGACTTCCTAGCCCACATCTCCAGATCTGGGGAAGCTTCAGACTGTTTCCCAGAAGGGCCCCTCTTCCTGTGAGGGCACAACACTCACCTGGCTGTGCACCTTCTCCAGCTCTTCCTTACTGATTGATGTCTTGCTGTCTTCAATGGTGGCCAGAAGGAGTTGAACGTCAGACAACAGAGCGTGTGTCCTCCTGAGGTCTCTGCGGAGACGCTTCTCTACATCAAAGTCACGGTGGCCGATCTAGAAGCCAAGGAACGGTTAGTGTAGATGGCACAGCAGTGACCAGGACCAAGGTTCTTAGGAACTGAGCTCATGGGTCAATCTCGCCTTTCCCATGGCATGGTGGCCCATATCTTTAAAACTGGAGCTTGTGAGACTGAAGCAGGAGGACTCCTGGGAATTGAAGGCAAGCCTGGGCTACAATGTATATCAAAACCTCAAAACAAAACAATAGAAAGATACTGTTTTCTCCAAGACAGGAGGACTCCCTGGAATTGGAGGCCAGCCTGTGTTACAGTGTATCTCAAAGTCTTAAAACAGAAAGATACTGTTTTCCATGAGTCTCATCTACAAAATGGGATAACACCAACACTGGAATACTATGGACCTAGATGCTTGCTAAACCTCATGAATGCTTAGCCTCAGCCCCACGCCTCGGGTTGGCATAGGACCATGCACACGACTCTACCAGCATCACCATAACCTGGAAGGCCCAGACTCTTTTCTTCTGTCCTCTGCCTCAAGCTAAGAGCTTCCATGCCAGGTGAGACCCTGGTTGATGCCCAAGCTCTTAGGAGAAGTTAGGGCAGCCCAGGTAGGCAGAGACTGGAACAGGCATGAGGAGCCCTCTGCAGGGCTTACTGACATTCAGATTTGGTGATGCTTAGGGGTGGGGAAGGGGTCTGCTTATCCACATGGAGACCCTCTCTGCTTTACCCCTGTTATGCTGCAGGTTGCTTTGAGGTCCATCATGTCTCTTAGCCAACAGTGATTGTGTTCCTTCCAAAGCCCTACATGAAGCTTTTGATATATAAAGCAGGTTATCTTTGCTGACTTAAAGGTAGGCAAGGGACCTGCTTTTTGTGAATGGAACTTTACCCAGAAATGGACAAATTTCTCCCTGTGGAATTCCGAATTGGCCAGGGAACAACGGATAGGATGGTCCTATTTTTGAAGTCTTAACTCTCAGAGGCCAATGACATGAGTGCAACCAAAGTGTGGGATGAACAGGATTGGACTGGAACCCTACATGAACTCGGTTAGTGTCCCTTAAGGACACCAGCAAGCTCCTTTGTCCCAGGAACATCCAAAGGTCAGAGCAAAGAACATGGGACCACCTGATAGACTAGACACTGAAGAGAATCAGACTCTGTCTCTTCATGGGGCAATGGTTCTCAACCTGTGGGCCATGATCCCTTTGGGGGTCAAAGACCCTTTCAAGGGCTCACCTAAAAACACCATAAAATGGATATTTATGTCACAACCCATAACAGTAGCAAAATTGAAGTTAAAAAGTAGCCATGAAAATATTTGTTTGGGGGGGGGTCACCACATGAGGAACCATACTGTGAAAGGGTTGCAGTGTCAGGGAGGTGAGAGCCACTGGCTTCTGGACTGACCATTTAATGTTGTGGATCTCTGCCTGCCTGCCAGATGCCTCTCCTGGGATGCTAAGAGTATTCTAGAAGGAACACAGATTAAGAATGAGGTGACTTGTGCTTTAAACTACAACACAGAATTTGCTGGCAGCAGGAATCTGAGCGATAGCTGCCACCCGACTGAACTGGAGCCTCCCGTCTCTAAGAAGAGGGTTTTGATAAATCCCCTTCTCCATGTTGAGATAAGAGAAGGATCTGGCGTGATAAGGGTTGGCAGAGTACTCTGCGTGTCAAGTGCTTTACAAACACAGAGGATTACTGCGACTGCGACTGCGACTGCTCGGTGACCTGGCATGTGCGCACACAGATTTTGTGTCACGATTCCTCCACGGCTGGCTTGGGATTCTTTGAAAAATGAGTCGGCTCTTAGAATACCGCCTCTCCTCCCTCAGACGGATTGCCGTGGTAAATTTAAAACGCTGGTCTGTGGTATAAATACACAGCCAGAGGGACGGAGATCAGGAGCTGAGCTGAGCTGAGCTGCAGTCTGGGCTCCCCGCCACCCTCTGTCATATACGGTCGCACTTAACTGCTGTGACAATCCCTTAAAATACACATTGTTGTTATTGTTATTGCCTTTATGAATGTAAGATTAGCTTACAGTTATGGAGAGCATCCTAAGTATCCTCAAAGCTTTTAAATACTTTGAGGGGTGAGTTACATTTAATAACCGTGGTGAGCACATCATCTTCATCATACAGGTAAGGGGACTGAGGTTGAGAGAGGGTGATTTGCCCAAGAATACACAGAGGTGGGGTATGAACTCAGCTGCTGTGGCAAGAGGCAACTTTAACAAGTTATATCATCAGGGAGGTGTGTTTACTGCTGCTATGACCATCACCACCACCACCACCACCACCACCACCCTCATCGTATTTCACTGAATGGACGTTTTGCCTGCACCTGTGTCTGTGTACCATGCATATGCCTGGTGCCTGTGGAGGCCAGAAGAGTCTTCAAATCCTCTGGAACTGAAGTTACAGGTAGTTAGGGTTTAAAATGTGGGTGCTGGGAACTGGACCTGGGTCCTCTGCAAGGGCAGCCAGTGCTCTGAACCACAGAGCCATCTCTCCAGGCCCACCTTTTCATTTTTACAAGAAGTGGCACTGAGGCACAGAGGAGACAGTGGCATTAGCTGCTCCAAGCTAGAGGCAGGGTGTCCCAGATAGCAGGCACTTCAGGAGCCAAGCAAGAGAGCAGACTGGCTGGCATGTGAACTGCCCTGTGATTGACCCAGTGGATGGAAAACCTCTGGGTGGGACGGGGGGCAGGTCACAGAGTAAGTGGTGGTCTGGGGCTCTCTGAACACAGGGACACGTCCGCCTGGGTCACAGTGCTGCCAAGTGTATGCGGAGAACCCAAGGGTCTCAGCTTAGCACGTGGGTCTCTAACCACTACCCCACAGTGCCTCATGGGAATAT
Source organism: Tokudaia tokunoshimensis (assembly GCA_036184795.1). NCBI lineage: Eukaryota > Metazoa > Chordata > Mammalia > Rodentia > Muridae > Tokudaia > Tokudaia tokunoshimensis. The sequence goes on from BTHU01000006.1 coordinate 2,858,699, forward strand.
CTCCTGAAGTCCTGGTTCTCCTGTTCCATATAGTCAGGTTTTTCTGTGATGTGTGCAGATTCTGGGCTTTTCCCCTCTGTCTGCTTTCCCTCTGGCTACAGCGCATAGCTTTCCTAAGGAACAAGTCGGCACCAGCTGCATGGTTGGAATGCCTATGAGTGTAGTTACCACTGTGGTCCTTTGAAATATTGACATGGCTGGCCTCGTCCTGCCTTCTGAATCCACAAGAAAACCTCAGCCCAAGCTGTCCTCTCCATCTTAATTATCACAGGGAGGAGGAGAGAGGCAGGAAGAGGGAGGAGGAGGGTGCAGAAGGGAGGAGGGTGAGGGAGGCTGGAGGAGGGAGGAGGAGGGTGTAGGAGGGAGGAAGGAGAGTCTCCTTAGATAAATGGGAATGAAGGGTCATTCTGAGAGCTCAGCGATTCACATGTTTCTAGTTAATGGGACCTAGAACCCTTTGCTTTAATAAATGGTCTCAAGTAGCCAAGGTTGGCCTTGAACTCTTGTTAAATCAGAAGGTCAAGTAAATCGATGTGGGAGACTCTGCATTCCTCCACAGGTGAAGTGACTCAGAGGGGAGCTCACCACAGAACAGCAGCATGAGGTAAGACGTCGCAGGTGTTTCAATACTAGAGAACTCCCAGTGGGTGAAGATTTAACTGGACAAAGGTTACTGATCACACACACACAGTGGACATAGTCACATGACCAAGCCTTAGTGGCATTCAAATTTAACCAGGGTAAGAAAGGCACATTTGCTCATATGTCCCGTGCAGCTGAGGCCAGTGGGTAAGTTGGAGGAGAACCAACTGTCCCTTCCTCTTTGAAACAGTTAATATATTTTTTTCCTTTGTCCAAAGAGGCAAAATTGTTCTCATTTCCAAATGATTAGGTTCTTGAAAATAGGAAAACTTAAAATAATTGACGGATAAATATTATCAAACAATGAACTCAGCAACGCTAAGATCGTGGAGGCTTCTCACAGGACGATTAAATAAAAACCAAAAACGCTAAACAGACACTGGTCATAAAACTGTGGAAACCAAGAGTTTCCTGGAAATAAAGCTAATTGAGATGCTCATGACAGACATGGTTAGAACATAAGCATTGTGGGTAAAGAGAGATGGGGTCAGGGCTGAGGCCGATGTTAACAGAGTTTTGACATGAAGCTGACAGTTGTCTCTGGTGTAACTTGCAAATCAGCCGTTTTAATGAAGTTTTCCTCATGGAATCTTTTCTTTCTCTTTAAAAATTATTTATTGTTATTTTATGCATGTGGGTGTTATGCCTACATGTATGCCTGTGTATCATGTGCATGGCCTTGTGCCCACAGAGGACAAAAGGGAGCTTTGGATACCCTGGAAATAAAATTACAAACAGTTGTGAGCCATCGAGGACAGAACTTGGGTCCTCTGCAAAAATAACAAGGGCTCTCCAGACCCTGACACCCTTTGCCCCTGGGTTTTCTGTGGATAGAATGTGTAGTGGGTTCATCTAATGCTGCTTGTACTCTAATGTTAATGAGAGTCCCCACATAAGACCCTGAGGGACCCCGCCCCCAGTGAACTCTGATTGGTAAAGATGCCAGCAGCTAATAGGTGTGGAGAAGAGACATAGGGTTTAGGTTTCCCAGGCTTAGGACCACGATGAAGGACAAGAAGGAGAGAGCCACCATGCCTTAGAAGAGTGTGCAGGACAGAGACAAGAGCTGTCATGGGGTAGGGAAGCAAAGAGAGAACCCAGGGTTCTGGGCCAAAAGGATGTGGCCCAGAGGGCTGACTAATCGTTAAGAGCAGTCAAGATGGAACATAGAAGTTAGTAAGTAGTAACTCGGGTTATTGGTAGGGGGTAGATTCTAACAGCATGGAGGATAGGCATCTGCCCAGCTAGTGTGCTGCCTGAGGCATACTGAAATGTAAAGTCTGTGTGTGTCTTTCATCCGGGAACATAAATGGTCAAAGGCAGGAAGGAACCCTGCACCAGGATTTATTAAAATACTCTTACGACAGGAATATGGGGGGTCTCATGTAGGTTAGGTAAGCACTCTATCATCACATGTACATCCTGACCTGCATCTTAAGGTTATTAAAGACTCAAGAAAAGATTATTTTCAAAAATAGGCTAGGTAAGATGTCCCTATGTGTTCTAGTTTCCTTCCTGCTACTGTGATAAAAAAAAACCATGACCAGAAACAACTTGGCAGAGAAAGGGGTATCTGTGGCTTGCACTTCCAGGTGACAGCTCACCACGAAGGGAAGTCAGAGAAGGAATTCAGTAAGAGCTTGAAGACAGCCACCATCAAGGAACGCTGCTTGCTGACTCCCTCGGGCTCATGATTTGCTCATTTCTTTATACAGCTGAAACTACCTGCCTAGGGTATGGTGCCGCCTGCAGTGGGCTGAGCCCTTCTACATCAATTGACTGTCCACATGCATGCCCACAGGCCAACCTGGTCTTGGTAATCCCTCAACTGTGACTCCTTCCTAAGGTGATTTGTGCCTGTGTTAGATGGTTTAAGCTATCTAGGACACTGCAATTTATCGAAAGCTAGCCAGCAGGATCAAATTGTGAAGGAACAGACGGGAGCATGAAGCCAGTAGAATGGAGAGATCTGTACACAGCCACAGCATGAGAGATAGATGGTGGTGGTGGTGGGGGAAATGTAGGTATCTACTTCATACCACACACCTACACAAGATGGATTAAGACCTAATTATATGCACAAAAAGAAGCTTAGAGCTTTTAAGACATATGGTAAAATATGAACTGAAATTAAGGAAGGCAACTTTAAAGTAGGAAAGGGTAAGTCGTAAATTCGGTCCGTTTGGCTGCCTTAGAAACACTTTATTAACTGAAGGGCATTATCCACAGGCAGAGAGCTATTGAAACGTAGATTATCAGAAACTGGTGAGCGTCTATACACAGACCATGAACGATTCCCAGAAAATACAGAAGCCAATTGTCATGACCAGATGAGTCACAGAGACGGAACCGCACAGCTTTCTCGGAGACAAGGAACCCGCAGTGCCAGCTCTGGGAAATTACAGTACACACTGCGGCAGCTTGTGGTGGGTGGTATGCTCGGCATCCCACACACTGTCCCCACCACACGAGGCATCGTTTTTCAGAATGCCAGAGAGACAGGCTGAGGTCCCCTGAACAGTGACAAAAGGGACAGGCCTGAGGATCTCTGCTAATCTACATGCTTAGAGCCATTAACAAGCTTGCCCAAAGACAGACAGACAGACAGACAGACGTAAAAGACACTCCTGCCTGGCTCCCAGTCCTGGTAAAATCTTGTCCCTACAAGGTCAGCCGTGGGCACGGCAGTCATCCATATCCAGACCCTTAGTGCAAGCATTGTCTACAGTTGACTGCCAACAGCCACTGACAGCCATATTGCTTCCCGACTGAGACCACTCTATTTACTTCCCTGTGTTCTTTTAAGAATGCTGCTGGTCACCAGCTCCAGAGAGTTTCAAAAAGCCAGCAGGAAGGGTGGGTGGGGCAGCATGCACTTTGGGGAAACAGGGAGAGGCCAGCTCAAAGTCCTGTCCTAGGACCTTCCTGAAAACCAAAGGATCTCTCCCTGTGGCTGACTGGCTTTCTCCCGCATCCAGCCATCTCATGGAACTCTCAGATGTCCCCGCTGAGTGTGCCTTACCTGGTCACAGAGGGTTCCAATCAAGCCTTCCAGGTCGTGCTTCTCGTGGAGAGCCACCTGTTTCTCTTCATATTCTTGCTCCAACTGCATCTCCAGCTGACGGAGCTGTGGACACACGGGACAGACATGAGCACCTTTGGATGAGTCCTGAGTAACAGAACCCCATACAGGGCTGGGGGGTGGGGACAACATGCAGCCTGTGTCCATACTCTAATGCTGCCTAATGAGTTGGAGGGGTGTGTCTGCGAAAAAAGCCTCAGAACCTTAAAGCTTGAGACCTGGGCAAGAAAAGGGTGAGCTGGTCAGATTGGGGGACCTCTTTGGCACACTGTGAAGTTTGCAGTCATGGCCACTGCTTAAATATTTTGGGGGCTTAGCCTGGTGTGTGTGTGTGTGTGTGTGTGTGTGTGTGTGTGTGGTGTGTACGCGTGCGCACATGTACAGGTACATATTGATTTGTGTGTGCAGATGTGGAGGCCAGAATTTGATGGCTAGCATCTTCTTTTATCGTTCCCTATATTACATTTTGAGACACTGTCTCTCAACGAATCTTGGACCCATCCACTGGCAAGACTGACTGAGCCCTTGAGCTCCCAGAATCCTCCTGTGTCTGTCCGACATTCACACAGATCTTCTTACTATGGATGGGGGATCTGAACTCAGGTCTTCCTGCTTATGTAGCCAGCGTATGACCCACTGAGCCATCTCCCCTCCCCCGGCCCTCTGACTTCTTAACGCTGGGTACCTCATGGCCTGTCAAGAGACACATCCGCTTCCTTGCTCCTTGGAAAAGGCACCAGCCGAGGGACATGCGGTGTTGTGGGGATATACCGGTTGGTGGTATGGACTGTGTGAGTTCTCTCTACTTCCCAGTGGATTGGGATTTAGGAAGGTTAGGGTCAGAGGAGGTTACAAGGGTATCACCCCACAACAGGATTAGTGCCCTTATGGAGAAAGATACCAGAAAACAAAGCCACCTCTTTCTCCCCCCTTTTTCTCTTCCCTTTGCTAAGGACACAACAAGAGATGACCATCTGACAAGGTGGCCTTTACCACGCCTCAGGTCACAGATCGATGACAATGGAATGCCTCGTGGAAACCCTGGGTTACAGTGTTTTCCTCCCACAGCCCTGACTTATAAGACATCTGAGTAATAGCACTTTAATTTGTAATTCACTCTGAAGCTGGTGGGGTCCCCAGCAGACCCACTGATGGTTACACCCCACCCCTCCATCCTCCACACACACAGGAGCGCCCACATCACAGACTGGCAACCAGGCATTCCTGAGAGGAGTTAGTGTCCTTTTCCCCAATACCAAATGCCCACAGCATCCCCTCAGGTCACTAATTGTCTCCTGCAGGGGACACTGAGGGCTGCCAGCCAAAAGGGAGCCACCATCAGCATCTGTCACCAGGAGAGGAAGGCCTCCACCTGCTCCCACACTCTGCCTTTATAGATCTGTCCAAGAAAAGCTGTCAGAAATGCGGTCAGTCTGGGTCAGCAAGATAGCTCAGCAGGGAGAGGCGTGGCTACCCGAGTTCAATCCCCAGGGCCCATGTGGAGAAAGAGAACAACTCTCATATGATATCCTCTGACCTCCACACACATGTGCACAAGCACATGCACGCACATGCGCATGCGCACACACACACACACACACAAACACAAATAAATAAATAATGTAACTATAAAAGACTCGTAAGAAATACAGTTACCATGGTTCTAAGAGATAAAAGTTACTTAGAAAAATATCCCCAAATCACAAAGCAACAGTGTCAAGCATATCCCAGGAGAGTGTGAAGAATATTTCCCTGTGGTTCCCAAGGGTGATGAGAGGGGGGAAGAAGGAGGGAAGGGGAAGAGGAAATGAGGGGGAGGGAGGGGAGGGAGGGAGAAGGGAAGGGGAGGGAAGGAAGAGGAAGGGGGAAGGAAGGAGGAAGGAAGCAGTGCTCAAACTCCAGGAACCATGGGCACTGCCAAAGGAAAGAGATTTACCCATTGTGATGGTTTGTATATGCTTGGGCCATGGAGTATGTCACTGTGGGTGTGGGCTTTAATACCCTAGTCCTAGAAGCTGATATTTTGCTAGCAGCCTTCAGATGATGTAGAACTCTCAGCTCCTCCTGCACCATGCCTGACTGGACACCTTCATGCTCCTGCCTTGATGATAATGGACTGAACCTCTGAACCTGTAAGCCAGCCCCAATTAAATGTCCTTTATAAGAGTTGCCTTGGTCATGGTGTCTGCTCACAGCAATAAAACCCTAACTAAGACACCCATCCCTCATCCAACTAAGAGCTTATGGGCTGTGGCAGCAGAAAATGTCCAGCCACAGGGACACCACAGTAGAAGAGGACAGTGATGGCAGACCACAGATAAAGTATAAAGGCTGAAAGAGACTGATGGGCCGAAACAGCAATGCTGTCTTCACTGTCATGTGTGTGCTGGGGCAGGGGAGGAAGGTGACGGAGATAACAGGCCAACTAGGGCTGAAGCGAGCCTGGGTCTCAGGTGCAGAATGCTAAGGATCATCAGTCAGCATGTGGGTCAAATGCAGGGACCCAGCCAGGCCCGCTAGCGCCCTCCCCACAGCATCCGTACCCACAGACTGTCATGTGGCAAAGAGTGTGCTTGCAATTCTAGAAGCTTCTGGGATTCCACCTACGAAATTTGAGCCCCAGACTCTCCCTTGAAATCTCCCAGGGAACAAAGGTCTCAGTCGGTCATACAATGAGCATGCCTCCAGGTCCCGGGTCCCAGCATCCTCCCCGGTGGGGCTTTGGGGTGCACTGTGGCCATAGCTCACACACCCGCTTCTGGCAGGACTGACGCACATCCTCCAGCTCTTCTTCCCGGTCCTCACGGTCCTTCTGATGCATCTGCCTCATTCTCTCAATCTCCAACTCAAACCGCTGGCGAAGCTGGGGGCAGCAAACAAGGGTGGAACATGAAGGTCTATGACCAAGCCCTTAGCCCTCCACGCCACGCCCACATCCCCAGCCCTCCACGCCACGCCCACATCCAGCCCTCCATGCCACGCCCACATCCCCAGCCCTCCACACCATGCCCACATTCCCCAGCCCTCCACGCCACACCCACATTCAGCCTTCTACTCCACATCCACATCCCCAGCCCTCCACACCACGCCCACATCCAGCCCTCCATGCCACGCCTACATTCCCCAGCCCTCCACACCACGCCCACATCCCCAGCCCTCCATGACATGCCTACATCCAGCCTTCCACGCCACACCCACATCCCCAGCCCTCCACGCCACGCTCTCATTCCCAGCCCTCCACACACATGCCCACATCCCAGCTCTCCACACCACTCCCACATCCCCAGTTCTCCACACACACGCCCACATCCTCGCTTTCCATGCCACGCCCTTACCCTAGCTCTCCACACCACACCCACATCTAGCCCTCCGTGCCACGCCCACGTCCCCAGCCCTCTAACCACATCCACATCCCCAGCCTTCCATGCCACGCCCACATCCTCAGCCCTCCGCATCACCCTTGACCTTCCTCTAACAGATGCCTCATTGTGAAGCCACCTCCCTCCTACCCTGGGAAGTCAAAGGGAGCAGCCACGCCCCCCAACACTGCCTCTACTTTTCCCACGGTTACACCCCCTCACGCATCCGCCACATCCTCCCACTGGGTTTAGGCGCAGCCTCAGAATCCCTTTCAATGCTCTCCAAGGAACCTAAAGCCCAGACGTTTACAACCATTCTCTCTAATGTGGAGACAGAGGAAGGAAACAGAAGGAAAGGTCTGGGCCCCTAAACTGTGGGAACATGAAGACGCTAACTAACGGAGGATGTGCGCAGAGCCCCTGGCACAGCCTGGCTAAATTAGCCTCGCCAAGATTGCAGCTCTTACACGGTGGCAGAGGTTATTAGATGGAGGATGATCCCAGATGAGGGGCTGTGTGAGGAAATATAATATTTCTTTTCCATTTCTTCCCCAGCCTCTTGGGCACTTCTGACATCCGCAATACCATTTATGTCAAGCTTATATGAGTTAACATAAAATTCCCAGGGAAAAAAAAGTGCCTTATTGAGATCAATAAATATCTGCCTGGCCTCTGTGAGGATATGCGCCGTGCCAGGTTCGGGGACGGTATCCACCAAGCCTCCCTTCTGGGTTAAGTTTGGGTTGGGAGCTGGGAAGATGTGTCGTCTCCACCCTCAAGGTCACGGTTCGTGTTTCTGCTTGTGGCTCTCAGTGGTGCTCGGAGAGATCTTCAAGAAATGATAGCGGGGTTTTCAAAAATGCCTGAAGGCGACACACCCCACACCCTGGAGCTGCGGCTCAAGGCTCTGCCAGTCTTGGCTTCCCTCCTGTGTGAACAGTGCGATCTTCATCGACTGGACTGGGGTTGGCAAGGCACCCGTCGAAGAACTGAACCGTCTAGAAAACCCAGGGCTTGCCTGAGATCCTGTGGACAATGAGCTGTCTAGGGTGACCATCGGGGTTGCCTCTCTTTGGGTATCACATGAGTCTGTAGCCTCTGGGTTATTGCAGAAACAGTCTAGATCACTTTGAAAACTCTTGTTCAGCCATTTCTGACTGAGCCTTCACTTTTTCTAGAGTCCTTCCTGACCTCCCTCAGCCCTTCCCAAGACTTGATCAACACACTCAAGGTTGATCAACACACTCATTTGATCCCAGCAGGACTCTGAGCTTTGGGGAGGCGGAGAGTACCAGAATCCACCTGTGTGGTATCTGAGGTAGATGAGGTGCTTAATAAAATGACTTGCTATGCAGTGCTCACTGGTTACTCACAAGCATCCGAGACCCTCTAGATCCTGACCCTTCTCTTCCCACACCTGTGCCTTCCACCTAAGAGGCTTCATCCTGTGATACAGAGTGAGGCCGAGCAGGGTGCTGGCACCCTGGCTTCAGTGGTCCACACATGGCCTTTCATGTCACCTGTCATGTGTTCCCACCATGAGCAGAGTTTAAACAGAACTGCCAGTTACAAAAATCCTCCAAGAGAAATTCCTTTAAGGATGGAAACCTCCTTCCTCTTGAAAAACTGGGTGGTTTTCATACAGGGACAGGAAAACATGTGTGTCTCTACCCTGTATCTCTCTGAAAACCAGGGATGCTAGCCTGACATTAAGTGTGTAAGGGCATGGGGTTTTGTGTATCACTGCCCATATCTCTCCTTAGAGAGTATGGTTGTTAGAAAATGCTTGGCCCATGGGAAATGGTACTAGTAAGGAGGTGTGGCCTTGTCAGAGGAAGTGTGTCACTGTGTAGGTGGGACTTTGAGGTCTCATATATGTGTGTGTATATACATGTGTACAACATATACATATACATATACACACTTAAGTCCAGCCAGTGTGGTCCTGGCTGCCTATGGGAGAGTGTCTCCTTTGGCTGCCTGCAGATCAAAATGTAGAGCTCTTAGCAACTCCTGCACCATGCCTGACTGGACACTGCCATGCTCTCACCTTAATGATAATGCACTGAACTTCTGAACCTGTAAGCCAGCCCCAATTAAATGTTGTCCGTTATAAGAGTTGCTTTGGTCATGGAGGTTCATAGCAATGAAACCCTGATTACAACAGCATCTATTTTTGGACGGTGGATTTTCCTTGTGAAGGCGGGATGTCACTGTATCCTACACTGGCCTCAAGCTCTCTATGTAACCCAGGCTGGCTTTGGAACTCATGGTGATTCTTCTGTCTCAGCCTCTAAGAATTGTGGGGACAGCAGGTGTTACAGCCACCGCCCCGGCTCTGAGCATCTGATTAACTTGTGCTTCTCTGGCTCACACTGCTGCGTTTAGGCTTTTCCTGTTGCTATTCCTGTCTCATAACTTCTTCAAATGCCGTGGCTCGGCGTGTACCTGGAAACCAGCTGCTTCCCTGAGGACACTGGGAGTTGGGTTTTCCATCCCCGCCTACTCCCCCAGTTACTGCACACTCCCTGAATCCCAGAAGGCTCATCTTCCTAGATTCTGTGCCTGAAGTAGATATTTGAGCTTCATAGTCTGAGGCCCTCCGTTCAAATCCTCACCCCACCCTCCTCTATCTCTCTATCTCTATCATCTATCTATCTATCTATCTATCTATCTATCTATCTATCTATCTATCATCTATGTATTTATCTATCATCTAATCTATCATCTATCATCTATCTAATCTATCACCTATTGATCTATCAATCATCTATCATCTATCTATCTACCATGTATCTTATCTATCTATCTATCTATCTATCATGTATCTATCTATCTATCTATCTATCTATCTATCTATCTATCTATCTATCTACCTACCTACCTACCTACCTATATATCATCATCCATTTCCATGGAGGGACTGATGTCCTGTATGAGGTCCCACAGAAGAGATCAGGGAGAGTGAAGGGCAGAGTCTCAGTCTAATAACGTTAGATACACGCACAGCAGTATTTGGTGAGCACTTGGTATCATCCTTGGCTACAGGAGGCACTGAGAAGGAAGAGTGATCAAACAGCCACTCAACAAACAACCCCCCTGCAGTCACAGAACTCATGTTTCAGTGGGGTGGGACTCCTGCAAGCACCTGGCTTCCCGTGGATTTCTAGGGAGCTGCAAACTGCTGAGGAGCAGTAGAAGGGCAGCCCTGTGTATCTCCATGCCACCCCTCTGTGTGAGAACCCTGCCCAGGGCAGCGCATCCTCTGGACAGGAAGGGTCTCCTCACCTGCTCCAGCTGCTTGATGGTATTTTCCTGCTGGCTGTGGATCTTCTCTTGCTCAAGGGCGTTGGACTCCAGTTCCCAGACCCTCTCTTTCAGGTTGGCCACACCTTGAGCCCCCACAGAGGCACAGCCCAGCAGCTCCCTTTTCTGACCCTGTAGCCTTTCCACCTCCTCCTTCAGCTTCGAGGCTTCGTGCTCCTTTTGCTACAAAGAGAGGACACAGGGATGGAGTCACGTGACTACAGTCCTCTCCCGGGAGGGCTCCAACCTCTGCATACTGCCCTAGCTGTCTCCCAGGCTCAGCACCATTAGACAGGGTCTCCCCATGCAGCACAGGCTGACTTCAACCTCAGGATCTCCCTGCCTCAGTTTCCCCAGTGCTGAAAGGACAAGCTAACGTCACCACCAGGGTGCCTACTTGGCCCTCTTCTACTCTTGCCCCAGGCCCAGTTCCCCCAGCACGGCTGTGCTTTGAGAAGGCTCTGAGGGACCCTGGCGGGTGGAGGGAGAGGAATTTTCCTGGAGTTGTATCTCAGTGCATGTAAGGGAAGTGCTTGTCCTGTTGGAAGAGGAAAGCAGGCATCGTGCCAACCCTCAGCTGGGACCAGGCTGAGGGATCAGGGAGGCCGAGAGCATAGAAGTGACCCTTCCAATAAGGAAGATGGATTCAGGGCCATGTCTGCAGGCTTTCTCATGAAGGGAAAGGAAGAAGATCAATGGCTGGAGCAAGAGTGTACAGGTCTCCCTGAGATTCATGAGGAGCCACCAAAAATAAGGAGCATCTGATGTCACAAATGCTCTCTAGCAGAGACTGCGTTGACTGACGGGGGATCCTGACCAAGTCATGACTGGCCCTGTTTTATATTCTTCTGAGCCTCTGGCACCTCCCAGGAAGCACTTGGGGACCCTGTGCCTATGGCCAGAGCACAAGCTATAGAGGATTATCTGTCTGTCAGCCTCCGTGGGTGTCATGAGGACCGGCTGAGAACAGCGTTGGCAGTTGTGGGGGCACAGCACCCACCCAGAGCTCCGGTTCTCTCTCCACTGCTGCAGGTGCATGCTGGGATTTCTAGAGAATCCAGACAGCCTCGAGTCCCCATTTCTCACCTCCAGCTGCTGCTGTAGCTGACCCAGCTCCCAGCGGACTCCACTGCTCTCCCGACTCACTTTCTCCCTGAGGCTCTTCTCAAACACCGACTCCCCCAGGGCCTTGGCCAGCTGCAAGTCAAACCTGCGTAAAACGGGACAGATACATCAGGGAACCGTGGTAGGGAAAAGTGAGGCAGGGTCAACTGTGGGTAGAATTAAAAACACAAGAAGAGAAGGGGGGAGGATGGATGGGCTTTTCTTGTATGAGGTTGTTGGGGTGAGGGTACCAGGGACATCATGGAGGGAGTTTCAGGTTTCTAAAGAATTTCCATCCAAATATTAGAAACCTGGTAACACATTAAACAAATATTAAAAGTTTATTTAAATATAGTGTAAATTAAATAATACATGTTTATAATAAAGAACATGAATGTTAGAGGAAGGAGAAATGTGAAAGAAACAGGAAAGAGAGGAGATAGAGAGGAAGAGAAAAGAGAGGGAGAAGGGAGAGAGAGAGGAAAGAGGAGAGAGAGAAGAAAAAAGAGAGGAGAGAGAGAAAAAGATAGAGAAGAGAGGGGAGAGAGAGAAGAAAGAAAAGAGGGGGAAGAGGAGAGAGAAGAAAGAGAGGAGGAAAGGGGAGATAGGAAAAAGGAAAGAGAGAGAAAAGGGAGAGAGAAAAAAGAAGAGAGGGGAGAGAGATAGAAAGAATGAAAGGAGAGAAGTGAGGGGGTGAGGGGAAGAGAGAGGAGATAGAAGGACACAGGGGGAGAGCGAGAGCGCTGATCTATCTTGTTGGAGACTCCTTCCCTCTCCAGGTCAGGGTTTTGAATGTAAGTGTCCCTGACCAGTGTGCAGGTGCCCGTGGCTCTGTTTCCCTGTCCTGACATAAAGGCAGGCACCAGCGGAGGGTGGCATGCCGGGCACTCACAGGAGGCCCGCTCCTCAGGTGACCCTGTAGCATCAGCAAACAGGAAGCAGCCTACAGGTCATCAGACAGAGACAGAGGAAAGGAGCTCCTGCCCCTCCACAAAGCTGACCACCCTGGGGTCGCCTTCCTGGCCATTCACTCTCAGTCTCAGATTTGCACCTCGTCAAGGTGAGCATCCCTCCAGAGAACTTGGCCAGGCTGCAAAGAGGGGTGACTGAGTCACACACAGGAAGCCCGGCAGTTCCAGCAATCCTGGTGTGGCTAGCACCTGGCACGTGGACATTACTGGCAAGGACTCCCGGTATAAAACCATCATCACATATCTGCCATCTTCCATAGCCCCAGGCTCCCAAGAAAGCCAATCATAGCTCTCCTTAGAAAGCCATCCTGCTGGAACAGGCCAGAAGCATTCTGGTTGGCTGTTTAGAAAACCCTCCTGCTGGAATAGGCCAGAAGCATTCTGATTGGCTGTGGGTAACATCATCTCAGAAGTTCTGTCTGCTGCCCCTGAATCTTGAGGATGGTGGTGAGAAGGTAGTTCCAACATCCTGGGCCCTGGGCTGGCGTCTCTGAGGTCTCTAAGAGAGCAGAACAAGTGAGTAATTGGGGACCCTCAGAAGGAGAAGGGGCAGTTAAGCAAGGCACATGGATCAAACGGAAGTTCACAAATCATGTGTCCGAACAAGCCTATGGGGGCCAGGAAGTGGAATGTGGTGTTTGAATATTTTTGGCCCATGGGACGTGGCACTCTTTGGAGGCGTGGTCTTGTTGGAGGAAGTGCATCACTGTGGGGGTGAGCTTTGAAGCTCCACCCAGTGTGGGAGAGTCAGTTTCTCCTGGCTGCTGTCAGATCGAGATGTAGAACTCTCAGCTCCTCCTGCACCATGCCTGCCTGGGCGCGGCCATGCTCCCGCCTTGATGATAATGGGACTCTAACCTAAACCTCCGAACCTGTAAGCTAGCCCCAAGTAAATTTTTTTTAAGAGTTGTTTTGGTCATGGTGTCTCTTGACAGCAATGAAACTCTAAGACAGAAGTATTGGTTGATCCCCAAATTCCACAGTGGCAGAAGTAATCATGAACCCAGCTTTCCTAGCCTCACAGCCAATCTACCTGTCCATGCCCTGGGTCAGGTGAGGTACGATAGCCATACCAGGAAATGGCAAACGTCCTAGAGGAGTTCTTGTCTTAACACCACACCCGATGCCAAAGAAAGGTTTTTACAGATCCCCAACTTCTGGAACACACGTTTGCACACACACCCTTCACTCCCCCCAGCCCAGGCCTGCCCAGGGCTCAATCTCCAGAGGTGCAGAGTCAGTGGGGTGACACACGGTTCTCCCCAAGAACTCTGTCAGCTCTTGGAATGAAGCTTTGTGACCCATGTGTGGAGTATCTATGGCAACGAGACTCCCACAACAGATGGAAGCATTTTAGACCACTTGATGCAGAAGTCAGGATGGGATGGGGAATTCTTATAGCATCGAGCAGTGGATGGTGCGGTTAGTGGAGCCCGGGATTGAGAAGACACTGGAGAGACACCCAGAAGTGTCTCCAGCTTCTAGAACATTCTGTATCACTAGAGGTGCTCAGGCAACGTGTGCATCGAATCTAGACTTCAGCCACCCTACGGTTCCCTTTAAACTGTACATCTATCTAAAAGCTCCATTTGGGTTATCGGGGATTTAATATCAAAACCCACTTCTAAGCCAGAGCTGATAGTGGAGTGTGGGACCCCAAAAGCAGGTGAGTTTGGAGAAACGGAAAGGCTAAGATAAGAGATGAGGTCCTTCGCAGGGCACACCATGTAAGTCCCTGGGGATGAGGGAATCTATAAGCCAAGAGGCACAGGCCAGTGACTCTCTTTCGGAGAGCTGACATACCCTTGGGAGGATAATTCCCAGACGAGGACTGAGGAGCTGGCAAGTAAGAGAAACACGAGAGGTGTCGGTGTGTTGGTGGCCTAGCTTATGGCTATGGCCTGTCAGGGATATTCTCTGGAGACTGGTGGAAGTCTAGGATGTCTCTAAGATGCCGGTCATCCTGAGCTCAGAGAAATGCCGTCACTGGACAAGTTCACATACCAAGCGACTGGCATGAAGCTGGGTCATATTTCCTGTGCGAGAGTGAGGGCTTGCCCATGTGCCCAGGTGGGTGGGACGAGAATGAAAGACCAATGAGAAGAGGCTGACCCTCATTTGGGGAGGAGTATGTTAACGATGCACAGAAGGTCATTTTTGGATGAAGATGCCATCTCAGGACAGATCCTGATAAATGAAAGCAAGAGACAGTGTAGAGCCGGGCAGTGGTGACGCTCACCTTTAATCCCAGCACTTGGGAGGCAGAGGCAGGCGGATCTCTGAGTTCAAGGCCAGCCTGGTCTACAGAACAATTTCCAGGACAACCAGGGCTATACAAAGAAACCCTGTCTGGAAGGGGGTGGGGGAGGAGGTGAGGAAGTTGAGGACAAGGAACAGGGAGCAATCAGAGAGTTCAGGATCCACCACACCACGTAGAGAGAGCGCTTCTGGCCCCAGCCTCTTGGAAATGAGGCCACCCACCAAACAAAGCCAAGGCTGGGTCACCTGAGACACTTCTGAACATTTCGTCGTGTGTGTTTTTACCAGAGGCAACATTCTGCCCACTTGCAGCTTAGAAACTTGCTACTGCGACTACAGACCCTCCTGAACCCTTTTACCCACCCCCAGTCAGGAGAGCATCCCAGACTGGACATATGAAGCTCAGGGATTCAGAGCCACAGCTGCCGGAGGGCGTGGGTCTTGGTGCCAATCCTGGTTCCTCTATTGCCTAGCCACGCCAGCGTCCCCACAGGAAGGCAAGCGCGGTGCCCAAGGGCTCCAGCAAAACTGTCCGTGCGTTGATGTGTAAGGACCAGATCCTGCAAGACCTGCCCCACAGATCAGAGTCCCTGTCCTCGACATGAAGGGTGCGGGCTACTATTTGGAGGATAAGTTCTTTTTAATGTTCTTGTCTCCTTTCTCATCACCGGGGATGGACAGCCAAGTCCAGTTCACAGGAAAGACCTCACCCCTATCTAGAGAAGGACTTCTGTGACCCCGAGGGATCGAATGCCCGGCTCAATCTCACACAGCTAGGGAGTAGAGTGGACGTGAACTGGTATGGTCTTCTAAGAGGCAGACTCCCCCTCGGCACAGTAGCTTACCTTCACTTTCCACAACAAACCTCATGGGGAAAAGAGATGGTGAAGCCCAGAGAGGGCAGGTAATTTCTCTAAGGTCACAAAGTAATTGGGGACAAGGCAGGCTGGGAGTAACAGCAAAGAACCAGTCGTAGCTGGAGTCTTGAGAACCTAACGGGAATCCCTCTGACGTTGTGAACGGAGGGGCTGCGCTCTGTGCTAAAGAATGCTGATGGAAGTCGGAGGGCTTTGGGAGAGACGCCAGAAGCCTCAGTATACCCTGACGCCATGCAGCTCAGTTAATGGTGGGACGGGACTCACTTCTTCTGTCTCTTCTCCAGCTCATGGTTCCTGCTCTGCTGGGTCTCCAGCTGTACCCATGTGTCCTCCAGGTCCCAGGTGAGGTGGTGACACTTCCTCTTCAGTTGGTGAGCCGTCTTCTTGGCCTCTTCAAAAGCACTCTGCAGCTCCCCAAGCTACGGAAAGAAGAGAGCGAGAGGTTCGCTGGTGCCCCCCTTGTCCAAGGTGGAAGGAAAGGGATGCTCAGAGAGAGAGGGAGGGAGGGTCTCAAAGGAGTTCCTGTCAGCTTCAGGAAGCCGCTTCCCCGAGCCCCACTTTGCTGGGAGGTAACTCCCAGTTCACTTTGTGGTGAGTCCATCAGCCTCTTGATGATCTTTCCGCTTCTCCTCAGCCAACCTCCTGCCCCACACCCTTAATTCATTTTCCCTTGCTCTGCCTCAACTTGACACATCGACTGGCAGTTGATGGATAGATCTATCATCTGGGGAGACTCGTGAAGATTAGCTACAGAGTCACAAAGAGGGTATTCCCAGCCACTAGGGGCCGCCCCACAAGAGCAAGCTGTGCGTGGTCCACGGTGTGGGCTGAAATCCACAGCTCACTTAGGGCCGTGAACAAACAGGAGCAAAGCCGTCTGTGTCTTCCCCAGACCCTCCCCAACACCACACACACGTCCTGGTTTAGAAGATTGGGACTCAGGACGCATGCTTTGAAGAAGTGGCCTCATTAAAGGGCTGCTTTAAATAAGCAAAACTCCGAGTTAATGAGGCCTGTAATTCTAAATTCAGTATTTGAAGGCAAATGGGATGTTTTCTTATGTTCCGCCGCTCGGAAAGGGTTGCGGGCTTATGACTTTTTAATGCAGTGTGAATATTCCCCTTCCTTAGGGACAGAGGCACGGCTTTGTGATCCGTCATAACGGACCAGGCCGCCGCTCTCTTTGTCAGTCTCTGTGTGGACTGTCTCCATCTTTGGAAGTAAATGTTGAAAGCTCCACCAGCATCATCCTTGGGATGGGGGGCTACCACACCTCCCTTCCACTATTTATAGGGTCCCCCATGATCATCCCTTGGCCTTCTCCGTAAGATAGCACAGTTTATTTTTCTCCCATGTTGAGAACGTAGTAGAAGAATAGAAACCCCCAACCCATGGCTACTCCAGTGACCAGGAGAGACCAAGAAATAAAAAGATGATCCCTGCGGGGTATGTGGCAGAGTGGAGGTGAATGGCCGAGGGATTCCCACCTCAGTCTGTTAGCTAGGGCTTTCTAGAGAGTGGTGTTTGAGGTCTGAGGGGGTGGGGGGGTGAGAATATCAAGACAGAAGAGGAGGAAACACCCTCTGAGCTGCAGCAGTAGCAGAACAGGCCAAGGGTTGATGCTGGGATGGGCTCTTGAGGTTCAGTTCTTCCGGATTCGTCCTCCCGACAACTGAAAAGCGATTAATATTTTACCCTTTGAGGTGGAGGCAGTCTCACGTGACGCAGCTTTGTCTTGAACTTGCGGCCAACGCCCACCTCGAATCCCTGATCCTCCTGTTTCTACTTCCCAGGTCCGAGGAGAGCAGGCACGAGCTCCTACGCCTGGCTTGTCATGGTAATCTGAAACTGGCCGTGGGAGTGTTGAGGAGCACTGTGGGAGTCTGGGACATGTGCCTTGACCCCCGAGGGTAGAGTGACAGCCAGAGAGGGTGAGAACCAGTGAGTGGGGATGCCAGAAGCCAAGTCAAGAGGCCAGATGGTCACGGTGAATGCCCAGACGGGAGGAGAGTTGCCACTGCTAACAATGATCTTTGCTCTCAGGAAAGATGGGGAAGATGGGCCTGGTGGTGCAGGCCCGTCTCCCCAGCTAGCTGAGGAGAAGGAAGATCACAAGTTCAAGGTCATCCTGGACAACATGACAAGATACTGTTTCAAAGACAGGGGAATAGAAGCTTGGTGGCAGACCACTTGCCTTGCCTTGCATGGACAAGTGAAGGCTATGCTCGGTCTCCAGTGCTGAGACTTAAAGGGGGTGGTGCTCCAGGAGCTCAGGTATGCAGATGACACAAAGCCAGGGCAGGAAAGGCAGACAGCCACATCATGGCTGCCTTGCCCGGGTTGAGAGCAGTCACTAGACCCCAACATCTTTGGAAGGAGAGATGCGTGAATAGCCAGACAGACCTGGGAGATGGATCTGGGGCTTAGACTCTCAAAGAGAAGCAACCAGTGAGAAGGTTAACAGGAAACCCTAGACTAGACTGTGGTAGAGAAGCCTGAAGCCGTGGATGAAGGAAGAAGGTTGTATGAGGAACTCAGCCCTGGCCCCTTTCAAGTGTATTTCTGACAGGAGACCTTTCTCGTGCCCCGTTACTAAAGGATACCTGGTAAAGCCAATGCAGTTAGGAAAATTAGAATCTATTGGATATCAGCACAATGAAACCTAGCCCAACACGTACACACATGCATGCACACAGGTACATGCCTATTTGCACATATGCACATACACACACACACACACACAGACACACACACACATACACTGCCGTGAGAGAAGGAACATTCCCCAACACAGGGCGGTTGGAGCCAGTACAGAGGACCCCCAAAGGTCAGTTTTCCACCTTGACAACACCACGTGTAATGGTAGAACAATCTGGAAGGGATTCAGGATGCTCTAACCTACAGTACAACTCATGGGTGAAGAGGCAGGATGGAGGCTGTGACTCTGGTCCAGAGGAGACAGAGATAACAGACCACTGGGGCTGGAAAAGGCCGGGGAGGGGGGCTGGTTCGGATGAGAACAGTCCCTATGGGCTCATCTATTTGAAAGTTTAGTCACCAGGGAGTGGAATGGCTTAAAGGATTAGAAGGATCAAGAGGTGTGGCTATGTTGGAGGAACTCTATTACTGAATGTGGTCTTGGAGGTTTCAAAAGCCCAAGCCTGTCCCTGTTTCTCTGTTCCTATCTCTGCCTGTGGATCAGGATGTAGCTCTCAGCTACTGATCTAGCACCATGCTCCCGGGAGGCCATGATGATAATGGACTAAGCCTCTGAAACTGTAAAAAGGCCCCAGTTAGATGCTGTCTATTACAAGAGTTGCCTTGGTCATGGTCTCTCTTCACAGCCACTGAACACTAAGACTGTAGTGTTAGAATATGCTGTGGTAACTACAGGTCAGAATTTAAGGCCCAGATCCTAGTGCTTTCTGTCAGAGCCAGACCTGTGACCCAGGTGTGGTCACTAGGCAGTTGGGCCACCATCTTTCCCCCATCCTTTTGTTCAAACAGTGGAGATCCTCCTTCCCCAGGACCAGACATTGGCCTCTCACAATGTAAGGGAGAAGACACCAGTTTCCCGGGACCCTCGGGTCCTGACCCTCCACCCTCTCTCACCTTCTGCTCCAGCTCTGTCCGGGCCTTCTTCTCTGAGTCCAACCTCTCCTCGCACTGCTGAAGGCGCTTGCGTAGGAAATCGTTCTCCATCTGAGCACAGTCCAAACGCATCTGCCACTCATCCGCTGTGTGACAGAGTCGACGGCTGGTTGAGTGAGGTGGCAGGTGTGGGTCTTGCCTCACTCCTCTGCCCTGTGCTTGCCACTTGGAAGTGACACTTCTAAAGGCTCCTGAGCCTCAGTCTTGGATTCAGGGTAAGAAACTGTGCTGATGTACAAGATGAGGCAAAGGCCAGGCTCCCTCCAGGAAGACTGTCCTGACTACATCCAGCTCTCTGGAGCTGTTGTAAGGTCAGATCCCTTAAACCCTGCAAGGGTATCCAGATGTTTCTGTTTTGAAAGAAATTTCACAATCTATAAGGCAGGGAGTTCTCTAGTCGTTGGTGTATGCCCAAAATCATGTAGAAGTTTTTCAGATAGTTGGGAAGGCATGATCTCCAGCTACCAATGGACATACCAGAATCATGGGTCATGAATCCCGGGGTAAAGGGAGCCATGCTCCTGGCCATGGGCTGGGTGGCAGATTTTTATCATTGATTTTGGGTTGAGTTACTAGCTAAATGGATAGGTGATCACTCAGTAAGAACCTGGCCACAAATGCCCTGGGAGATGTGATGTATAGTAAATCTTTGATTTGGTTTAAACAATCATGTGATGGTTGAATTGAAACCATGGCTGAATGAGGGGTCACGGTGCCTTTTGATCACCAACAAAGAGAATAATCATCCTTAAGTTAACGGAGCTGGGGAAACATCCCTAAGAAGTACTCAACCCACTTATTTATCATCTATGTTCCTTTGCATCTTTCTACATCTACCCATTATCCATCTACCTGTCTGTCCATCCATTGGTCATCCACCCATCTGTCCATCCATCCATCTATCCACAATCCATCCATCCATCCATCTGTCCGTCCGTCTGTCCAGTGGATGGATGGGTGGGTGGATAGGTGGGTGGGAGGACGGATGGGTGGATGGGAGGATGGATGGATAGGTGAATGGATGGATGGATGGATGGATGGATGGATGGATGGATGGATGGATGGATGGATGGATGGATGGATGAATAGGTCAGTGAGCAAGGCAATGGGTGAGTGAATGAATAACCAGTCTGTCCAACATCATCCTGATTTATCTGTTCACCTGTTTCCTGTATTTCTGCAACCTATCTCCACATGTTCTAGATTCCTGAGAACAAACCTCAACTGAAATTCTTCTCTAGCTCTCAGTGTCCACTCTGGTGCTGGGTGTGTATTACAGAAGACTCACTATGAGTAACTAGGCAGGTGTAAATAAAGCCATGTTTTTTATGATGCACAGAGGCAGGCAAGCAAGCACGGCAGTGGTAAATGAAAGTGTTTTATTGCCTTTTCCAACTTTCCGTGTCTTAGAGGTTTCGTGTAAAGAGTATGTATGACTTTCATAATGAGAAACAGAGTCTCTGTGGCCTGGCTTCCTGAACTGCACACCGTCGGCTAAGCACCTGCTTCATGCGGTGACTGATATGCCTGTGAGCTAAGTGCATCTCGAATCTCATCCACCCCCTAATCACTGCAAAAGAAACATGCCCAGGAAGCCTCATCCAAGCATGTCTTGGATAGATGGAGCCTGTGCTGGGATGCCTCTGTACTAACAGCTGGCCCTGGGTGCACTTTGTCCTGTTGAGTCTCTGTTATCAGAAACCTTCAACTGCCTTGTAGTCCCTTCCAAGGGAAACTCATACTCAAAACCAGGGCACAGTAAATGTGTTGGAATGGTCCTAGGTAAAGGAGTGTGAGAAGGC
Source organism: Tokudaia tokunoshimensis (assembly GCA_036184795.1). Lineage (NCBI taxonomy): Eukaryota > Metazoa > Chordata > Mammalia > Rodentia > Muridae > Tokudaia > Tokudaia tokunoshimensis. The sequence continues at coordinate 2,879,753 of BTHU01000006.1, forward strand.
TCCAAACATGGTACCTTGAGTTTACTCCCAAGACCCACATGGTAGGAGAGAACTGATTCCAACAGATTGTCCTTTGTCACATGTCCTATGTGTGCCACATGCACATGCAATAATGAATGTAATATTTTTTAAAGAGTCTAGTGAAGGTCCACTGTGCTTGGTGTCTTCTCCACAGATTCTAGCCTTCTGTCCCTTGGATGGTCCTGATGTTGCAAGAGCATCCTGAAGTCTGGTACCAATATTCACTAGACTCGGATGTCTGAGCATGTTCTCAACAGTACCCATTCAGCAGGAGAGAGTTCCCATGTCATTGTGGGAACCAGAACAAATATGTCACTGTCCCATCCAACCAGAAAGCCAAGTCCCCAGGGAGTGGTATGACGAGGGTACACCAGGAGCCACTGATGTCGCCTGTCTCTCACTGGGCAGTCACTCTGAGAGTCAGCCTCGACTTGATCATGTGTGTGAGAGCATGCAGAGCCCCCATTCCTCATGGTGAAGAGGTTAGTCTATCCCATTCCTCATGGTGAAGAAGTAACTGATGGCTTTGGGTTAGTCTACTACATAAGACCCAGCTCTGCATGTTCATCATCTGGGACCATCTAGACTCGACTGTGAGGAACCTGAGGCTCCACCCAGGGGTCATCATCATCAAATAAAAGAGAGTGTAACACACAGACACTGACCCTTCAACATTCGGGAGTATGTGTGTGCCTGTGTGTGGGGTACCTGTGTGTGTGTGTGTGTGTGTGTGTGTGTGTGTGTGTGTGAGAGAGAGAGAGAGAGAGAGAGAGAGAGAGAGAGAGAGAGAGAGAGAGAGAGAAGCTGTATGTGGGTACCTGTGCATGCGTGTGTGTGTGTGTGTGTGTGTGTGTGAGAGAGAGAGAGAGAGAGAGAGAGAGCAACCTTGGGTCCTGGCTCAGACCCCAACCATCTTGTTTCTGTGAAACAGGGTGTCTCACTATCCTCAGGACTCATGAACTAGGCAAGATGGGTGGCCACTTAGCCCTAGTGAGCCTCCTGTTTCTGCCTCCCTGGAGCTGAGATCACAAGCCTGGATCATCAGGCCTGGCTTCTGTTGAGTACTAGTGGTTGGTCATTCCTGAAGCTGGCATGGCAAGCACTATACCCAAGGAGCCACACTTCTAGCTCCTCCCTGCTCTTCAACAGAACCCTTCACCTTCCACGTGATCAGGTTTCACTGTAAATGCGATCGGGCAGCACTGTGACTGTAAGCTGCCCAAAGGCTGCACCTATTGGCTGTGGCAGACATGATGTGTGTGGGACACATATGCTCCACGCATGCCCGTGACGAACACACCAAACGAGAAGGTGTTTCATCCGCCGGCTCACCTCCGCCTGCGGGCTTCTCCTCCAGGTTGGCCAGCTGGATTCTCTGCTGTGCCTCCTCCAGCTGCTTCTGTACTTGCCCCAACGCATCTTGCACTTGCTGATACTTAGCCTGGAAGAAAGGCTCAGTGTGGCTGAGGTTTGGAAATGATAGAATCTTACCCCCAAACCCAGGTTCATGTATTGGGAAATTAGTCCTCCACTTGGCACCGTGAAAGGTCAGGCCCAGCGGAGGTCTCCAGGTCACTGGACCCTGGAAGGAATTCCAGTCGTCCTTGTGATACCCCCTACTTTAGTAATTACAGTATAAAAGTAGGGAGCCCAACCCTTCCCCCCCCCGCCCCTTCCTGTTTAGTGCAGTGATCTCTCATGCCTGCCATGATGCCAGCTGCCTTGGGCTTTTACCAGAGGCTGGGACAATGGGGCAGCCCAAGACCTTCAGTCTCCATGAGATAGCAAACCTCTTTGCTTTATAAAGGAACCCGCTTGAGGTATTTTGCTATAGTAATGAAAAGGGACTACACTGGCTAAGATAATTTCACAGGGTTCAGTCACCTGTTACACGTTCAGGACACAAGCATGATATGTCTCCTGCATTTTTCTCACCCAGGGGTCTTTCCAATTTCATGAACCTGCTATACATATCATGCCTTCTCTGTGAAGGTCACTGCCCACACAACACCTCCCAGGCCTAGGAACACCTGACTGTCCCAAGGACCCAGGGCACAGAAGTCAGTTAACCTGTGTATCTCACGTGGGATAATGGGTCCCAGAGAAGCACCAGTAACCAGGACCTACCACTTCCAACAACCCTACTAGGTGGCCGTGAGTCCTCACCTTGAGCTCCTGTACCTCTCGGAGGGCCTGAAGCCGCTCTGCCCGTTCACTCTCCAAAGCCTGGCAGGCCACATCTCCTTTGAATCGTTCATCAGCAAGCTCTGAGGTCAAGTCTGTGATCTGAGGATGAGAAACCAAAAAACACTGACTCTTCTCTATATGCGGCACACAGTAGGACCTTTCTAGGACAAACCGCTTCTGTGGGAGAACTCTGTTAGCACACATTAAGTTCTCTGATTACCGGTTTTCTCCACTTCTAAAGGCAGGGAGGGGACTAAGAGATAAGAGAAATGAGCCTGGCACATAGTAGGTGCTCAACTAAGGACAGCTGAACATGAATCATTCTGCAGGACTGAGTGTCACTATCTCTGAAGGAGGCACGCCCACCGTTGGATGCTCCACATGAAGTGCTCTATGGCTCTCTGCCTTCCCAGTATGCCTTGCCTTTCTTAGGTGCACTTGGCCTGTGATCTGTTGTTAGTGATTATGCAGACTTTTTTAGTAGAGGACAGAGAATTAACACGATGTGAACTGGGCATTTCTGAAGGAGTTGATAATGGGGCTTTGCTTTCTCCTGGGCTGACAGACCCAGGTGCCCCCAGCCTCTAAGTCCATGTTGCTTTCTTCTTGGCTGTTTGAAAGAGACTAGAGCCAGGAAACACAGGACTTTGAAGTGTGTGTGTGTGTGTGTGTGTGTGTGTGTGTCTGTGTCTGTGTCTGTGTACGTATGTGTATGTCTGTGTGTCTCTGTGTATATCTGTGTGTGTCTGTGTGTATGTCTGTGTGTCTCTGTGTATATCTGTGTGTGTCTGTGTGTATGTCTGTGTGTCTCTGTGTATATCTGTGTGTGTGTGTGTGTCTGTGTGTCTCTGTGTATATCTGTGTGTGTGTGTGTGTCTGTGTGTCTGTGTATATGTATGTCTGTGTATGTATGTGTCTGTCTGTGTGTCTGTGTGTGTGTGTGTCCATATGTGTATGTCTATGTGTGTATGTCTGTGTGTCTCTGTGTATATCTGTGTGTGTCTGTGTGTATGTCTGTGTATATCTGTGTCTGTGTGTATGTCTGTATGTGTGTGTCTGTGTATATCTGTGTGTGTCTGTGTGTATGTCTGTGTGTCTCTGTGTATATCTGTGTGTGTGTCTGTGTGTCTGTGTATATGTATGTCTGTGTATGTGTGTGTCTGTCTGTGTGTCTCTGTGTATATCTGTGTGTGTCCGTGTGTATGTCTGTGTATATCTGTGTCTGTGTGTATGTCTGTATGTGTGTGTCTGTGTATATCTGTGTGTGTGTGTCTGTGTGTGTGTGTGCGTGTGGGGGGTGGGTGTGTCTTTACAACATAACGGTTTCATGTAGCTCAGGCTGTCCTTTAACTCTATATAGCTGAGGATGCCCTTGAACTCCTTATCCTCCTGTGACCACTTCCTGAGTGCTGGGGTTACAGGCGTGGTCCATATATACACCATGCTGGCGATGGAATCCAGGGTTTCCTTGTGGTTTTTTATAATTGCAAATATAAAAAGTTAAGAGTCGGGGAATGTGGAACAAGATCAAGGCTCAGTACATGTGTTTGCCACGGTCAATATTTCCATCCAGGGCCTTGTCTATGGGAGCCACACAAGCGCTGAACGAGGTGGAGTCTTCTGTCCCTAGGTACTCAGACTAGAGCATATAGATACAGCACCTCACATATATATATAATAAAATATGGTTATATCCATCCCTCCCATTTCCCCCTCAATGTGCCTCCTACCTCTCAATATACCCCTTCCCAACTTTGTTGATTATCTACATCCAGTTACTACTGCCTACCTGTGGGTGTGGGCCATCACTGGGAGACCAGAAATCAATAAAGCGTGACCCTCCCTCTCCTTTTTTGGTCATGAGAGCACAGCACAGGGGGCCTACTCAACTCATAAAGATGATTTCACAAGGGCTCCAGCTGCCCCGAGATGCACATCTATACTGTGGATTTCTTTTCAATGTTTTGGAAATCGGAAAACAGCACAGTATTGTGAAGGTTTTGGGAAGGTCTTGCCTTCCACAGAACGGCAAGGCTCCAGGACTGTTTAGAACTTCCCTCCGGAGCGAGGTTGGAGAGGTAACTGCGATTTGTCATGGGCAGTTGTTAGCCCATCTGATATCTGCTGCTTGTCTTCCTCCTTGACTGATCTGGCTGTGACCACCAGATGAAAAATTTGTGGTTTATTAACTTAGCATCCACCTTGCTTCCTAGTCACCACCTAAGAACGTTCTAGCCTCTGTGGCCTGAAATGGGTTTCCTCATTTTCAATCAGCTACAACTGATGTTTCTCCGCCAATGTACTTCAGAAGTATCGATTTGTGGGTTTCCTTTGTCACGTTATTATTACACTTCATAAAATGGTCACCATGCTGGACTGTGAATTGTGGGTAACCTGAATCTGTTCCTGGGATATGGTCACTAATATTTGACTCTGGAACAAATGGCCTCTGAGGTGCAAGCTGTGTTGTTGGGGAAAGAGTTGTGCTCTAGAAATTGAGGCCACTGTATGTTCCACAGACTTTCTTTTCCCATCCAGGTTGTCTCTGCCCCACCATGACCTGAATGGAAACTTAAGGAGAAACTGAGACAGAAAGAGATAGTGAGGGACTCCAAGATCACAGAACAAGCAAGCAGCAAAGCTGAGATTTGAACTCACGTCTGCCACAACCCCAATGGCTACAGAATTGGGGGCTCTCAGGGGCTCTGGGTGGGTGACCTCTGAGAGGAGACTTTGAGCAAGTTAGGTTTGCTCGTGGCCATGCAAAAGCCCAATGTGAGCGAGGACAGTGGCCGGTACAATCCAGGAACATCCAGGCCCATGCTCCTAACCGCCTCCCACCCTGGGAATCAGCCTTGATTCCTGCAGGGGCACAAGGATTCCCCCGCTTAGACAATTAGTATGAAATTTAATTTGTGCTAATCCATCTGAGCACGGGGAACACAGAATTAATTTAATGCATTAATTTTTAGTTTTGCGGAACGCATAGTCTAGAGCCTGAAGGACAGAGTTCTTTCAGCTGCAGGATACTCTCACATGGTCAGGTCCACACAAACCTTTCCCTTCCTCCTCCCCTTCCCTCTCTTCCCCATTCCTCCCCTCTCTTTCCCTTCCCCTCCTTTCCTCTCTCTCCTCCCCTCCCCTTGGCAGAGGAGGAGTAAGCCATATACTCAGAACTATGAAAAGCAATTTAAGGATGAGTGAGTCTGGTTGCAAACACAGCAGAGTTTTTTTTTTTTTTTTTTTAAACAGATGTCACAGGGCAATTGATAGGAAATTGCTTTGACAACCCTCTCCAGATCCATCCTGTGCTGGAATCAGCAAAAAACGACCTTTCTACTTAGGGACAATGTCCCTCGGGACAAGCAGGACAGAAGGGACCCTGAATGGATGCACATTCTTATAGAATCAAAGAGAAAGGAACTAGCCTGGGCTGGCAGCCCAGGATGGTTACCTTGGATACCCGGAGGCTGAAGCAGAAGAACCATGTGTTCAAGGCCAGCCTGGGTTAAATAGCAAGACAATGTTGCCAGTAACAGAGGGTGGGGCTGCAGCTCGGTGGTGGGGTGTTCAGTGAGTGTGCGCGGAGTCCTAGACCAGGGCCCAGTACTGAGAGAGAAGCATCAGCACGGGGCGCAACTAAGACAGACACTGAAAGCTGAACCCAGCTGGGGTTGTGGCTGTCATTATCTGTAGATCCGACGGTCATTATGTGTGCACCTAGTGTGTGCTGGGCTCCCTACCAGGGGCATGTAGTGTGATTAGAGATGAGTAACTCATGGGGACCCACATATCTTGGCCTGACCCTGCCCTCAGCTCTGACTTCCAAAAATTCTCAAATCTGGGAAGAACCTGGGAGATAAATAGAGAGAGCATGGCTCTCAGAAACAGGGTTGGCCCCAGGGGCTTGTGGGTAACATTCTGCAGAGGGCATTGATTGACAGCAACTACTTGTGTATATAAATCTTTCTCTGCCCCCCCATCTTTCCCATGCTCCCTTCTCCTCCCTCTCTCCTCTCTCCCCTCTCCTCTCTCTCCTCTCTTCCCTCTCTCCTTTCCTCCCTCCCTCCTCTCTCTTCCTCTCCCCCTCTTCTCTCTCTCCTCTCCTCTCCCCTTCCTCTCTCTTTCTTTCTCCCCTCCCCTCTCTCCCCCTCTTCCTCTCCCCCTCTCCCCTCTCTCCCCCCTCCCCTCTTCCTCTCCCCTCTTCTCTCCCCTCTCTCCCCCCTCTTCCTCTCCCCTATCTTCCCCTCCCCCTCCCTCCCCCTCCCTCTCCCCTCTCTCTCCCCTCTTCCTCTCCCCTCTCTCTCCCCCTTTTCCTCTCCCCTCCCCCTCTCTCTCCCCTCCTCCTCCTCTCTATCCCCTCTCTCCCCCCTTCCTCTCCCCTCTCTCCCCTCTCTCTCCCCCTCTCTCTCCCCTCTCTCCCCCTTCCTCTCCCCCTCTCCCCTCTCTCCCCCTCCCCCTCTCTCTCCTCTCTCACCCCCTTCTTCTTCTCCCCCTCCCCCTCTCTCCTCTCCCCTCTCTCTTCTGTCTCTTCCCCTCTTCCTCTCCCCCTCCACCCTCGCTCACCCCACACCCCTCCCCCCACCTCTCCCCCTGTGGAGCTCAGGTGAAGAGCATCACAGAGAGGAAATGTTGGCTCTGGTCTCATGCCCCTTCCCTCACAGCTGCCATGACCATCATCCAGTGTACAGTTGGTTCCAGGACTCCCCTGGAGATGTGTGCTGGGTGCCATCATCACAGCCTGGGTTACCCCCACAGACAGGTCAGTGATAGCACCCAACCCAGCCATTGTGCCACACGTGGACACTGCTGACCACAAGCCACTTGGGGAGACAGAGCTGACACGGTCTCCTGACCGCAGACAAGGAAAATCAGGCAGGATGGTGTCTACTGAACCTACCATGACAGGAAGGGAAGGTATTCTAAAGAGAGATTTGTGTCTGTCCTTGGCTATCAGAACATTCAAACAATGGACCCCAAGGAAATCCCCCAAAGAATCTCATGTTGGATGAAGGGAAAGGCTAAAGCCTGGGCTTGCTGGAGGACAAACTCAACCCTGGAAGAGATCTCATCCTGTTCTGACAACCCATCAGACCAGGAAGCCACCTCCCTCTCTGTTGGACATTCGTGGATGATATCACACACCAGCAGGGACCTTCAGACCACCACCTCCAATCCCAGCAGTTACCTGGTAGATAAGTGTCACTTTTTTTTTTACCCAAACTCCCAAAGCTGCTATGTTAATGCACCCAGAAACCTCAGTGCACACCATATTATTGACCATGAAAGAGATCTTAGAAAAGCCCAGAACCTTGGGAAGAAAACATCCCACATCTCCAGGAGCTCCTGACCCTAGGTTCCTTTTAGGTGAATAGGGCCATTTGTGTCCTTGTGAGCAGAAGGGCCATTCTCATGGGGCAGCCTCTCCTGCCTCCCATTCCTTGGTTTCACTGTAAATGGGCAGTTAGATCACTCTGCAGTAACTATCTAATAAGCCAGGTCATGATACTAGTCATTCTCCTCCCTGTTGAGACACACAGGTGGGTGCAGGGACCAGGGACAGTGGCGCAGGTGTGTTTGTGAAGCTTGGGCTCAGTCAGGATCATCTGGTCCCCAACTGTTAGGACTAGAGAGCCACACAGAAGGCCAGTCACACTCTCTGATCTGTGATCTTGTGATCCTTTGTGCGTCCTAAGGAGAAGCAACTTGTGCAATGTCTGAGAACTTGCTAGAAAGGTGGGTGTTACAGAGGCATCCCAAACCTAGTTTTACCTGTTCTAAGCCTAGTCTACACAGGCATTCTGGGGACACACCAAGACTGGGCATAGCATCTCTAAGACTGGTGTCTGTGCAGGGGAACTGGGAATACCCTAAACCTGGGTTCCGCATAGCTAAAGCCTGGTGGTTGGTTGGACTTGCTCTGTGTCTATAGAGCTGCTACAGCAGACTTCACAGTGAGCCCCGATATTCTACAAGAGTCACTTCAGAGTCAGTCACAGAAGCAGTGGACGTGAGGAGGCCCTCCTGGATCATAAGATAATGATCCTTTCTAGGTCACACCTCCCACAGATGAGCTGGGGAAAGCTTCAGCGCTAAAGGCGACTTGCTGGCTCCTCAGGCAGAAAGCCTGCGTAAACCAGTAATCCTAGCCCAGGGTGCCACAGTCTCCAAACCTCAGGGACAAGTTGTGCTTCTCTGGGATGAAGGATGGGAGAGTAACACTGGCTGTGGGCTTGAGATATTGCTGATTGAAAACGTCACATTCCCAGAAGGTGCTATGTAGGCCACTTGGGGAGAAATGTCACCAATCAGTGCTGGACCCTGCATGCTATAATCCTGAGCTGCCAGGTAAGATACACCCACAGGTGTAATAGTGGCTGGACAGTTATGGGGTGACCAGTGACTTCCTGGTTAGGTCTGAAGTCTGCTTCTCTGGAGCATGCCTGATATTGTAATCCTGGTGAAAGCCCACGGTGGGGGGAGCCCGAGGTGGCGGGACAGGAAGGAAGGATTGGTGGTGTTCATTCTCTGAATTGAGCATTGCTTTGACTTTACAGTCAACAATGCCATGGAATTGGCAGTCCCTTTGTTTTTCATTCTAGCATCAAAACACTTCTACAGGGCCAGTAAGATGGCTCAACAGTGAGCCCCAATATTCTGCAAGAGTCACTTCAGAGCCAGTTAGAGATGCAGCCTCACTGCCAAGGCTGATGATCTGAGTTCAAACCCCAGAACTCACGTGATGGAAGAGGGTACACCTACTCTACTCTTGTCATGTGTGTGGGGTTTGACATCCAACATGGGAACCTGAGGCGGCGTTGCTAACTGCATAACCACTTGTCTATGCAAGAGCAGCTTGTCCACACGTAGTGACATCAATTGGCATGCTACAAGTGTAGAGGCTGCCACACAACACACACACACACACATCCTTGCCAACCCTCCCCTGCAGCTCCTTTCCAATCTGCGTGTTTGGAGCCTGAAGTGGCACTTACAGAGGCAATGATCTGCATTTCCTGATTGCTGCTTAGATCGAAACTCTTCTGGTGAGTCTAATTGCATTCTTGAGCATGCAAATCTCTGAAATAAGAATGTCTCTAATGCCAGTGCGTCATGGAAGATAGGGGAGAAAGAATGCAAGAGCCAGGTGTGTGCATGCGTGTGTGTGTGTGTGTGTGCGCACACGAGTGCATGCACATGTGTGTGCATATGCACATGTGTGTGTGTGAGCAATGTGAAACACTGTCTTCTGGTTGCACTCATTGACTCACAGAAGCTGTGGCTAACAACACAAGTCAAGCCAGTCAAGGTTCCAGAAGAGTGGGATGGGGACTCATGCCATACCCCAGCTGAAATGCTATTGCTGGGGAGGAAGAGTAATTTATTTCAGTGGCATAGCCTCTGGTAAGGTGTCTGTGTTCCTGTGACACTACACACACACACACATGAACACACACATGCATATAAAAACACACACACACATATACACATGCAAACATACCCCACACATACATGCACACACATTTGCACATATGCACACAATATACACATACCTATGCAGACACAAACACATATGCATACACATATACACACACCACACATATGAACACATATACACATAAACATACATGCACATGCATACACGTGCATACACACACATATACACACTCACTCAAAGATATACACAGATACTCGGCACACACCGTATACATACACATGTACACAAACACTTGTACACATACACATGCATACATGGCATACACACATACAGACAATGCTAATTAAATATGACGGAACACAAAAAAGGACAAGAAAGTTCGAGAAGACTTGTTGGGATGAAGTTCAGAGGAGTGGGAGGGGAATGAGAAAGAGTGTGATCAGAACAGATCATATATAAGTGTGGAATTGGGAGAGATGCTTATTCGTATGTGTGTGTATCATATTTATGTATGTGTATTGTGTTTGTGTGTATTGTGTGTGTAGTGTGTATATGTGTATAGTATGTATGTGTGTGTTGTGTGTATTGTGTGAGTATTATGTGTATTTTGTGTGTGTAGTGTGTGCATGTGTGTATGTGTGTTCAGGGGCTGGAGAGATGCTCCATTGTTAATAGGACTTGCTGCTTTTCTAGAGGATCTGAGTTTGGGTACTGTAGAATCTGCGTGACAAGTTCTACAGACTGAGGAGGCATTAGACTTCAAAAGAAGGAGGTCTCCTGGAACTGGTTGTGGAACTCTCGGCTGGAGAAAACAATTGAGCCTTAGTTCTCATGGCAATTTTTCTGTTTTGGTTTCTTTCATTCCTTTTCTTACCTACAGGTTCCTGGTAGCCCAAACAATGATCTTAAGCAAGAATAATGGGTACGAAACCACCCCTTGAGATGGGTCACTAACAGACCTTATCTCCAGGGAAACCAATACTTTACTTTTCACATCACTTACAAAATTATCATAGATAAAACCTTTCCCAAAAATAAAATTTCATATGACTACACATGTGTCATTGGAGGTGGGTTTTGGTATATGGTAAAGAAAGCCTTAATTAGAAAGAATTAAAATAATTTAAATTTATGCTTTGAAGATTTATAAAAAATCAGGCATTAGATGTTAAGCAATAATTAACCATAGGGGCTGGAAAGTTAGCTCAGTGGTTAAGAACACTGACCATAAAGATTTATTAACCTGTTCTTGGGAATATGCCACTAGCCTTGAATAATCACCCTATTGAATATATTCTTTTAGAATTGTTATATTTTGATGATGATGTTACCTATTCTGTTTGTGATTCACTGAACACATAGTTTCAGAGCTGTAATACTTGGATGATTTCTGTGCTTTTCTGTGCCAAATGATTTTTGTTGGTATTTGTGATTGTTTCGCTGGATACAGTTTCTAAGAGTTTGTAATGTTTGGTTTTTTAATGTATAAAATCCCCTGCTTGAGAGATGCAAAATACACTCAGATTCAGACTTCCTCTGTGTTTGTTTCTGTTTGTCACCGCCAAATCCTTACCCACCTGGACTTCGAGAACCCTCATCCCAGGGACCCCCACAACTGATGACTAACAACCACCTGCAACTCCAGCTTCAAGGAGTCCAGTGCCCTCTTCTGGCCACACTGGGCCCTGCACTCACATGCACAGATCCACACAAACACAGAGATAATTAAAATAGAAGAGCACATCTTAAAACAAAACGTTTGCCATCCTTGGCTACACCAACGGATGCTGCATGAGACTCAGTCTCAAAAGGAAAAAGCTCGACAGAGGGGATATCTGTTAACAGCAGACAGTGGGTGGTGTAAAAGGGGAGATATCCCAGGAAAGGGGATCTCGGAATGAGGCTGAGTTTCTCATTCACATGTACTGTGCGCTTCCTGTAATAGTGTTTAAATAAATTATCAATAATTTGAGGAAAAGCAAAAAGGAAGTAGCTTCCCACCTGGGAACCATCTGTCTATATTTTGGTCCGTTTTTAAATTTCTGTATTGAATGGTTTGTCTTCCAGTCGACTGGCATGAGTTCTCTGAGTGTTCTGGACTTGGCTCATGGCATGTATGACAATGTTGATGCCACGTATTTATCATGTCTCCATTTCACCCTCTAACGAACACCCTCCCTGTGTTTTACGTGGTGAGACAGCCCTCACCCCAACCCTTTCTCCTTTTGTGGCTTATATAGGGAGGCAACTTTTCTCTTTGGGACCAGATGACATTGGCTGGGTGTGTGGAGTCAGGAAGACGCAGGATGCCATAGCTGCCCGAGGCTGAGGCAGGGAGACGGGATCTGAGTGTGCGGTGGGAGGCCTACCTTGCTCTCTAGCAGGTCCACACTCTGTCTGAGCTCACTCCTCGAGTTCTCTGACTTCTGTAGCTTCTGTCTCAGCAGCGTCAGCTCCTCCTGCAAGACAAACAGCCATGCGGAGGCTGGCCAGGGTCAGCCTCACAGTCCACTCCTGTTAGGAGAAGTCGCAGTGGCCAAGGCTTTGAGGACACAAGGTGACCTAGTGAGCCCCTCCAGGGCTACAGGGACACCCTGCCCTCCACGTTTGCTGAAAGAATCTGAAATGCTCATGTCGTGTCCGCAGTCTCAGCACTCCCCATACCGCAGAGTCGAAGGTCTGCATCCCACCTCATAAATTCACGTGATTAACTTTCAATCAAAAAAAAATATAGAGCTTTTAAAAACAGGTGGCTGGCCATGGCACAGTGACCAGCCCAAAACGCGACTTCTCCTTCACCATTTCCAAATACCAACATCTCTGCTCTTAGGTGTCTGGTCCACACATAGACCTGAGTGCTCATCTTCTCCAGATGGGGACAATGTTCAACCTTAGACTGTCTGTGCGTGTGCACACGTGTGTGCACATGCATGTGTCAGCATGTTCACGTGCCTGTGCATGTGCATGCGTGCGTGACTGTGATTGTGTAGAGCGTGCTTAGTACTTCATCCTCACAGGTGTCACTCTCCCACCAGGGGCTGCTCTCCAAACCTGTGACACCATCATCGGAAGCAGTAGCAGGTGACAGGATGACATAAAAGCTGTGGGCACAAGGGAGTACTATGCTGCACTAAAGAAGAGTAAGAAAGGGTTCCCTGGCATGCCCTTGGGTATATTTAGAATATATTGGTAAGAGCGTAGCATGTGCTTCATGGGGTGTGTCTCACCGAAAGTGCTTGGAGGCCACAAAGTGCCAGATATCAGGTTTTTCCAGTTCAGGGACATTTACATGGACTTCACTAGTGGTTATTTTTAGATGGAGGCTGCATGGCTCACCTTATATTTACTGTTCGTGTAAGAAATAAAGGAGCCTTGTGTATAACTTGCTCATTTTTTGCAAATAAATACAATAAATCACACACCAGAAGCTGTCTAAAACAGCTGCCTACCTGAGGGTGTGTGTGTGTGCGCGCGTGCGTGCGCTCACACATGTGAACATGTGTGTGCATGCGTGAACATGTGTGTGCATGTGCACATGTGTGCATGTGTATGTTGCGGGTGGAAGGATGACAAGGATTTCTCTGAGAGATGCAAAAGCCCCATGACAGTCTGCACCAAGCCCTGTGGCCCGAGGGTGACTGGCACCGTTAACCAGCATTTCAGAGAGCAGCTGTGTTGCGGGAACACAGTCCCAGCTGATGTTAGTCTAGAAGCAAATGAGTGGAAGGCCGCTGAGCTGCTAGCCAATGCCCACCAGGGCCCTGAGTGCTGGGTGCAAGCACGAAGGCGGGCGGGTGTCCCCACCCAGAGGACCGGACCCACCTCCTTGGCTCGAAGCTGCTCCGTGCTGAGCGTGGAACTCAGCAGGGGCCGGAGAGATGCCAGAAGCCCCCACCACGGCCAGTCCTTGACCCTCAGGAACACAGCCAGGTTCTTCTGGATGCACAGCGCAGCCAGCCTATGGATCTGCAGAAGGAAAACAGGGGTGTGTGGGGTTCGTCTGCCTGGGAAAGGGAGGGGGCAGGAGGACAAACCAGATGGAGAAAACAGAGCCACGGTCTCATATCTATCTACTCCAGACACCTCCAGCACAGGCCGGTGGGGAGGTGTCCCGTGTCAGGGTGAGCTCTTGCACAAGCAGTCTTGGGGTACCCCTTGGATGGGGCATCATGGGGGATGCACGGTCATGCCGCTCATTTCAGACCTGTATGATCAGTACCTTCAGCTTCTTGTATTCCTGGCGAGACAGAAAGCCCCTACAGGCTGCTTGGAAGAGAACGATATTCCGGGACACCAGCTTCTCCCGTTGCTTCTCCAGCCTGGAGACCACGCCTGCCTTGAGGAAAACCTGGAAGCAGGGGAGGAAGGTGCAGGTGAGGTCTCTGCCCAGCCTGGGTGTCTGAGGGTTCCACTTGAAACCCATTTCTGGTCTCAGGATGCTTAGTGAAAGACTTAAGGACAACGGAAGTGGTCTGTCCTCCCAAGACTCCTCTTCCTGCCTCCAGCTCCTTGCTACCCAGCATGCCCAAGGCATCTGTAGCAGTATGGATGCCATCTGGGGCTTTTACAAAGGCAAAATCTGGGGATGGAGGTGTGGCTCAGTTGATAGAGTGCTTGTCTAGCAGGCCAGAAGTCCTGGAATCTGTCTGTACGTCATGGCTGCGTGCTCGGGAATTGGGTATTGGAAGCAGGAAGATCAGAAATTCAAAGTCATGTCTGGTTAGTGGTGAGTTCAAAGCCAGCTTGGGCTACAGCCTGTTGACTGAAAGGCTAGCCTGGGCTACATCCTGGTGACGGAAAGGCTAGCCTGGGCTACATCCTGGTGATGGAAAGGCTAGCCTGGGCTACATCCTGGTGACTGAAAGGCTAGCCTGGGCTACATCCTGATGACTGAAAGGCCAGCCTGGGCTACACAAGACCCTGTCTTAAAACAAAAACAATAATGGAAAGAAAGAAAGCAAGAAAGAAAGAGCCCCCACTGAACCACAGCCTGAATTTCACCCCGATCCCGGGGGAAGGGCGCATACGTTAGTCTGACAATCACTCCCGGGCAGATGTGCCTAAAGTCCTGCAGGACAGACTCCTCTCTGGGTGGCAGTAAACGCAGGTTCTGGGGCCACATCCCAGGCTATCTTGAGCCTATACACTCAAGCTGGCCCCAAATATTCATTATCATTGAAAAGCCCCCTGAGAAACAGCACCTGGAAACACCCAGACTCAGTATGGATGCAGGGCAGAGGCTGTAGGAAGGGGCATTGCATTCGTGGTTGGGGCACCCCTCCCCTGAGCTGCTCCTGCCCGAGCCCACACCTGCCAGGCTACAGAGCATCAGGAAGAGATGAAGGTGTTTGTGGTGCCTGGATCAACATGGCTGCACCCCATGGGTGACCAGACTGTGGAGGTCAGGATGCAAATAGTTGGAAACCCGGGGATACCAATCAGAAGAAGATAAAGAAGTCCCAGGTTTGGGTGCGAGGGGTTTGAGTGACCCGAAGCTCCGGAGGCGGAGTGTGCCCCTGACCACCCTTAGTCTGCCTCCCCACCTGCCGAGGAAAGATGTCTGGTGGTCAACTCGAGCCAGCCCCGTCATTTGTCAGAAGAACCTAAAGGTGTCATCTTATCTGACATCCCTGCATGTTGATGTTGTCAAATAATGGGTAATGCTTATCTAGTGGTCAGAACAGGCTAAAACTGGACTTCATAGTCACATGGCATGGGGAAAAAGAAAGCACTTGAAAGGCAGGATCCTCCGAGAGAGTTGCTATTTTGATTTTCCCATTTTATGGATGGAGAAACAAAGGCCTTCTTGCTGGGATTACCAGTGTGCATACCACACCCAGCTATTTACATGGGTTCTGGCCATGGGACTCAGGGGTAAATGCTTTAATGGCTGAGCTGTCTCCCTAGGCTCTCTCCTCTGGGCTTTGCATCTAAATGATTTTCCAACGTGGAAATCATTCTTCCAATTAACTCAATAGCGGATGACCTAGGAAGCTGAGATTCGAACCCAGGACTTGGGTCCACATATCAGAAGTTTGAAATACACAGGGAATATTGAATCTAACTGTAACAAAGTTCTCAGTGGACTCTTCACCACCCCCAGACCATTTTCAGTAAGGGGCCCCTCGGTCTGCCGGATTTGACCATGAGCCTATAGGAAGGTGAGAGTGACTTCCGCTGAAGGGCCCACTCTTTCTCGAATCAGAGAGTGCTTTCTGTGGCCACCAAGATGACCAGCCACTCCCAACCCTTGCACTGTGCTCAGTAATGGCTAGATTAATTCCACAAGCTGGTGAGTCCCAAAAAGCTGCCATTAAAGAAGAAGAAGAAGAAGGAGGAGGAGGAGGAGGAGGAGGAGGAGGAGGAGGAGGAGGAGGAAGAAGAAGAAGAAGAAGAAGAAGAAGAAGAAGAAGAAGAAGAAGAAGAAGCAGAAATCCGTGACCTAAATGATCACATGATGCAGTAGGTGGTGGGCGCTGCCCAATCCACTATTGATCAAGTGAGAATTTCATTTAGGAGATAATCGGGAAGCACTGTGCACAGAGTGAGAGCGGGTTCACACATCCTCAGCTCTGCAGAAGCGACGTCTGATCCGTTTCTCTCTTTTGTCCTTCCCTCTTTTGAGAACATGATACTACCAAGTCATCGGGCCGAGTGTGGAACCATGCTTTGTCAGAACTGTCAGAGCCCACAGCACAAACCTCGATTAGGTGACAGGGGCCCGGAAAAAAAATCACAAAGAGAAATCTAGATGATTCTCTTCTCGCAGGTCCACCTGCTTACCAGACCACGGCAGAGAGGAGTATCCTGCACCCCACCTCTAAAGAACACACGGGGGCTCGCTACTGTTCTCAATCTAAGACCGCAAATCCAGGCTTGGTCTTGCTGGGTGACAGTTCCTGATCACAGGCCGAAGGATTAGATCCTCTCCTCCGGGTCATTTCACAGATAAGAGGAGTTTCAGTTCTTCAAAAATAAAAAATAAAAATAGCAGATCTTTCTGTTTCCTAAAGATTATTTTCAATATATATTTGCTTTCTCCTGCATGAATTTATGTGCACTGCACACATGCAGGTGCCAGAAGAGGCCAAGAGGACATCGGATCCCCTAGAGCAGGAGTTAGGAACCGCACTCGGGCCCTCTGCAAGAGCAGTGAGTGCTCTTAACCAGTAAGACATCTCTCTGGCTCTGAGGGTTTCCGTTCTTTAAGTATCAAAACATGACCTTATGTGACAAATAGCTTGCTCCACTAGGAGATGCATTCTGCAAAGAATTATGGGTTGGCCTTGCCAAATGAAGTGGGCAGAGAGCAGGCTTCATGTGACAGATGTGGCAACTGAGGCACAGGCTCTTAAGGGAGCTGTGACCCCAGGCGGGGACAGGGTGGTTGCTTCTCTCTCCAACTGTCAGTACCAGATTCGACAATGGTGAAGATTCTATACCTGCCTCAGAATCCAAGCCTGGTGTTGAGCCTAGCTTCTCGGAGGTCACCTTGGCCTCCATGACTCCAGGTGAATACCAAGCACTGGGCAATGGCCATCGTGTCCTGTTATAGTAGGTTTAGGCTTCTTGACGGCCAGCCTCTGCCTCTGTAAAACCACACAGTAGCTTCTATTTTCTCTCTTGCTCTGCAGTGGCCATTGAGACTGTAGGGACCAATTTCTGTATTCATGAAATAACTGGGTAATTATCTAGCCCAGTGGTTCTCAGTCTCCAGCATGCATCAAAGTCGCCTAGAGAGCGTGTGTGGGAGCAGCCAGTGCAATCCTCCTTCAGTCTCTGCTCCGGTAGGTCTGAGCGGAGTCTGAGGATTTGGGGTTTGTGCAAGCTCTCCAGCAATATTGCTATAGATGGAGAGATGAGGGGGGTGGCACTGAGGAACCCTACCCCCACCTGGAGTCAAGACCGAGGGTCCATGCATGAGTGTGCTTTCCAGCCCACCATCCACCATTGGGACCTCAGCACGTGGGGAGGACCTGGGGACTCCAGCCTTCGCTCCCTGTGGATCTCTAGAAATGAGTTAGCTCCCCAGAGCACAGTCTCAAAACATGAAGCCAGCTGGAAGTCTGTGGCTTCTGGTGAAAGCCCAGGAGCACGAGGTGTATTCTTTCTATCCGAAACATTTGCAAAGGACTTGGGGTTACCTGCAGTGACCCACAGCTTAGACCAGAGGCCAGAGATGCTAGTGTGTTTAAAATAGGTTATTGAGCAGTAGGTAATGGGATGATGTCTGAGCTCAGCAAGAAGAGGGTTTCTGTAGGAGGACTCCATGACCACAGTGCCTGTGGGGAGAGTAGAGCCCTTCCCCAGAGCCTCATGTGCACCTGCCATCAGGGGTCTGTCTACCCTCTCAGGTAAGCTATGGTGGCCGATCTGTGATTGATGGGGCGGTGAGGTGCCATCCCTCTTGTTGGCACCCTCTCCAGTCTTGATTCTGAGTTTACATCTGATGTCCTGCTAGTTGGCTGGCATGGCTTTTGAGTTCGAAACCCTGTGCTCACTTCCCAGACAGCTTCCAGAGTTGTGAATGACTATACCACAAAGACAAAAGACCGAGGGTTCCAGGGTCAAAGAATTTAGGAACCCTAGAATACCATGCTTCCTTTGTTGAAAACCAACAGTGCACAGACATGTTGGGGTAGCACGGATATCTTCTGTAAAGATCTACGCAGATGGGGGAAGCGCTTTAAGCTTCAACCCCATTTGGAATGTGGTATCTCTCTCCTCAGATCATCCACACTCTTCTCAGGCATTCCTCTGTCTACTGATTGCAGTGGACAGAGAAGGAGGGCTGTGTGACAGTCACTTGCAAAGGACACAGTAGGAGGCCGCATCTGAGGAAGCACACACACACTTCCTTCTGATATGGGATTTGTGGTAGATGTGCAGTTAGTCACAAGGGAGCAGAGGGAAACTCCAGATGTGTCTTGGAAGCTGTCTCATAATGGGCAGAGTCCCTTCGTAGTTAAATGTCCTCGATGCTGCTAATGGGTGTCACCCACAGGTGTGCGCTATTAAGGGTCTATACCATAGCTTGGATGTGAAATGCACCTCACCCTAACTCCAATGCTTAGACCTCACCAGCTGCTGGGAACATTTGGGAAAGGTGTAGAACCTTTAGGAGGTGGAGCCTTGCTGGAGGAAGTACATCACTGGGGTGGGTTTTTATAGCCAGGCTACACTTCCTGTTCTCTCTCAGCATCCTGGCTGCCCCTGCAACGGGGACCATTCAGAGTGTTCCTACCACCATACCATGGTGGACTATAAACCAGAGTCAACTTTTTCTTGCTTTGGTCAGGTATTTTGTTGAAGGCTGAAGTCATCAGAACACGGCTCGCACATGACGCCCTTCCCCTTTAGTGGAGAGTTTGAAAGGAAGATGAGAGAGAAAGAGAGAGAGAGAGAAAGGTTCCTTCTCCTTCATGAATAAGCCACCTGCTTCATAAATATCCATAAGCACTTCTTTAAGACGCACAATCTCAGGGTAGCCCCATTTCTAATCTCTCTCTGGAGTGCTTTCTTTTTTTCTGCTAAGTAAACCACTGCATAAACAGGTAGTCTCCTGCCTGGGCTCTTCTGTCTGAGAACATCTTCAGGACGCATACTGTTCCTTCTGGAGTTCAGAAGATTATTTAAGGACCCAGGTGTCAACCGTTCCAGACTCTTGGGTCTTTGGGCCTGGGAACTCTAAGAATGACATCTCTGGTATGACATGGGACACATGGGACACTGTGTCATCTTGACTTTGTAAAAGGGATGGGGACAGAAATCATTTGTCCCCTGTAGCCTAGAGCAGGGAGACTCGGAGTGATAACCGGTGAGATGAGAAGTGGGTGCTGAGTTCCCGTAAGAACGGCGGCTGAACTTTACTCACTTGGCTATGCCCCACGGCCACTGCTCTCTTCTCCAGATCCAGGGTCTGCAAGAGTTCCTCTACTGCCTGCAGGGAGGAAGAAGAGAGAGACAAGCTGAAGGCTTATTGCTTGACGGGATACAGGGGAGAGGAGCAGGAGGAGTCCCCACTCGGAGGGGCAAGTGTGGGAGAGGAGCGTGTCCCAGGCCCCTGCCCCATGCAGTGCATTCCAGTGGAACCTCCACCAGGCCCACGAGTTTCATCTTTTCACCATGGTCACCCCATAGAAGATCCAAGACTCAGGAAGTAACAATGGGGTAGCTGGTGCAGAGAACAGGATATCTGAATCTGTGACAAGGTAAGCCATTAACTATGCCCATTTGGTCTGACCTGGGTCACACAAGGAGCCTGTGGCTGTCATCTCTTCTCTCCATGGCACTAAGACCTTGCCTTGTGCATACAGTGAAGGCTTAATGACTATGAGGAGGAAAGGAAGGAAAGGAAGAAGGGAGGAAGGAAGGAGGGAGGGGGAGGGAGAAAGGAAAGAAAAAAGGAAGGAGGGAGAGAAGAAGGAAAGAAAGAAGAAAGGAGGGAAAGAGGAAGGGGGAGGGAAGGAGGAAGGAAGGGAGATGGAGAGAGGGAGGAAGAAAGGGAGAAAGAAAGGAAGCAAAGAAGGAAGAAAGGAAGGAGGAAGGAAGGAAGGAGGGGAGGAAGGAAGAGAGGGAAGGAAGGAAGAGAGGGAGTAAGTAAGTAAGGAAGAATGGGGAAGGAGGGAGGGAGGGATGAAGGAAAGAAAGAAAAAAGGAAGGAGGGAAGGAGGAGAGAGGGAGATAAGGAAGGAAAGAGGAAAGGAGGGAGAGAGGAAGAGGAGGGAAGGAGGAAGGAAGGGAGAGGGAGAGAGAGAGGAAGAAAGGGAGAAAGAAAAGAAGCAAAGAAGGAAGGAGGGAGGGAGGGAGGGAGAGGAGAAAGGAAGGAAGGAAAGAAAGGAGGGAGGAAGAAGAGGGAGAAAGGAAGGAAGGAAGGAATGGGAGAAGGAAGGAGGAAGGAAGGAAGGAAGGAAGGAAGGAAGGAAGGTAGGGAGGGAGGGAGGGAGGGAGGGAGGGAGGGAAGGAGGGAGGCAGTTCCCTGCAGGACAAATGAATTTCCTCAGAGATTTTGGAGGAGGCAGAGATGAATTCCAAGGGAATCTTCCTCTTGTCAAACAGCTTTGAAACAACCTGTTAGACTCTGCCCCCTCAGATTACCCCACCCTGCAAGACCGCCATCACGCTCCCACTCCCAACACTATCATGTGTCCTCCCCCCACAAGCAGTCTGAAAGTCTATTATTATCATTGGGAGAGTAATTGCAAAACCCAAGGGAAGGAGGAACACTGTGACCCCTGTCCCCCAGGCCAAGGGCACCATGGGATATTTTCTGAGGCAGCCCCCAAAACTGCACGTTAAAATCTAGTCCTAGACCACAATCAACCTCCTCTCCTGATGGCCTGGAAGAGTCTCCCACCACTCTGCCCAAAATCTGAATGGTTTCATTTATTACATTTTAGCCCCCAAAGAAATGTTCCAAGGGAGTTGTAGGCAGCCAAGGCGCATAAAGCCAATATGCCCAAATATAACATCTCTTCACTCTGTACAAGAGGAAAAGCACAGTAAAAATGGGCTGAAAGTAAAACGGACGGAGAAAGCGGGATCCCAGC
Organism: Tokudaia tokunoshimensis; assembly: GCA_036184795.1. Taxonomy (NCBI): domain Eukaryota; kingdom Metazoa; phylum Chordata; class Mammalia; order Rodentia; family Muridae; genus Tokudaia; species Tokudaia tokunoshimensis. The sequence goes on from BTHU01000006.1 coordinate 2,900,948, forward strand.
CAGAAGCATTTTTCTCAGTCTCTTTCGGAGGCAAAGGTTAGTGTGTGTGCCTGAACAGAAGGTGGATAGATCTGGGCTTAACCCCAGCACTTTAGGAAGCTGAGGCAGGGGGTTAGTGAGCTTAAGGTCAGACTAGGCTACCTAGAAAGACCCCCGACTCAAACAATAAGACTTGGAGTTGCATTCACCTGGGACCAGGTTTTATTCTCATCAAGCATAAAGAGATCTCAGGCCAGTTCTTTACTGCAGCAGCTTCCCTCAGACTCCTTTTAAAAAGATGGGAGAACAAATTGCAGCTGTAGGTGGTGGGGGCCTCACCTACCACACGATCATCATCGCACCAGGAAAGTTGGGCGCCAACGCACGCCTGCAGCTTTCCACTTGAGCACAACCCTGGGAAAAGATCTAACAAGAGAGAAGAAGCCCCGCAAACTCTCAGCAGCAGTACAGACACTGCCTAACTGTGTAGCCGCTGCCTGGCTGTGTAGCCACTGCCTGGCTGTGTAGCCGCTGCCTGGCTGTGTAGCCGCTGCCTGGCTGTGTAGCCGCTGCCTGGCTGTGTAGCCGCTGCCTGGCTGTGTAGATGCTGCCTGGCTGTGTAGATGCTGCCTGGCTGTGTAGCCGCTGCCTGGCTGTGTAGCCGCTGCCTGGCTGTGTAGCCGCTGCCTGGCTGTGTAGATGCTGCCTGGCTGTGTAGATGCTGCCTGGCTGTGTAGCCGCTGCCTGACTGTGTAGCCGCTGCCTGACTGTGTAGATGCTGCCTGGCTGTGTAGATGCTGCCTGGCTGTGCGCTCAGCCACCATAGGAACAGAGGGCTCTTCTTTAGCTCTTGATTTGTTGTGGATAGCCCTGGGCTTGTATTTTGATGCTAATTCCACTCCTCCACGGGGCTGCAGAGGAGGAGTTGCCTTGTGAACTTTCTCCCCACCTTAACTTTTCAAATAAAGGCTTGCGCCAATGATTGGGCAGGAGGAAGGAGGAGGAGCTGAGAGTTTGGGGGAGGAGCTACAGAGGATCGACAGAGAAGCTGCAGAGAGAAGCGCGTGGCCTGGAGAAACCGCAAGTTAGAGCGGATAACATAGATGGGAATAGAGTAGTGTAGTGGGAGATCTGCCCAATCTAGGCTTATAGCTTGTGTTGTTACTGATTGAGTTGAGATTTCTTTTACCGGGTAATTGGGTTGGAAAAATTTAGCAACATTGGTTTTCCTAGAATATTCCAGATGTGGGCAGGAATACTGGCCCTAGAAAAGCCCTTCTGTTTTACTGACTCCAGAGAGAGGCCTGTGATAGGACTCTGGCCCAGCTGGCGAAGAGCAAGTGTGTGGTGTATCTCTGATCTCTTTCTCAACATCGGAATGATGTTAATGACCCTGTCCAGATCTTAAACCCCCAGGGAGGCTTCATTGAGCAAATAGGAAAAGGAGTTTGTCAATGACTTTGCATTTAATTATTAAATTGCTGTTTTGTTATCCCCATTAATATTAATACCAGATGGAACCATACGGAAATGCTCTTTGTTTAAGCCTATATCAATTATTCAGTTTGGTTCAACACAGTGCAATCATTGTCTAACAGCCTGTTATTTTAAAAAAAAAAAAAGTGGCGGAGATCCAGGTTGCTGCGCGGAATGCCTTCCTTGTCACATCGGCTCTTGCACAGATACACGAGGCTCGTGTCTCAGTGCAGAATGATGGTCTGTGAGTAAAATATTGGTCACTTTACTCCAAAGAAGCACACCTTCATCAGGCATGGTAGCACATGCCTTTAACCTCAGCATACAGGAGGCAGAAAAGGTGGATCTCCAGGTGTTGGAGGCCAGGGTGATCTAAACAGAGTTCCTGGTCTACATAGTGAGTTCTGGCAGCCAGGGTTGCAGAGAGAGACTTCCTTTCCTTAAAAAAGGAAAGAAGAGCCTTTAATCCCAGCACTTGGAAGGCAGAGGCAGCGGGATTTCTGAGTTTGAGGCCAACCTGGTCTACATACAGAGTGAGTTCCAGGACAACCAGGGCTACACAGAGAAACCCTGTCTTGAAAAACAAAACAAAACAAAACAAAACAAAATCCCAAGTATTATTCCAATGGTCTGTGCATAATTTGTGCATCAAAGCCTTTGCCATAAGTCATATATTGTAATATAATGTTCTCTTTTTTCAAGGAAGCAGCTGAGGTCCAGTGTGGTGAGGAGGAGCATGGTCCAGGAGAGGAGGTTAGAAGGCCCAAGAATGGGTTCATGAATTTGCTCTCCACACTCTGATACTGGTACCCAGACCAGATCTTCCATTCACTGGCTGTGTGACCCTAGGCAAGCAGCTCCTGCCTCTGGGCCTCAGTACCTGGGGTCATACACCTGGGCTTAAGAAAGGGGACGGCTAGGACAGTCTATAGAGCAAAGCATGGCTAACCTATACCCCAGGCGGATCAGAAGCACTGGGAACGCAGCAGCAGAGAGTTGGTCACAGCTAAGATGGCGGCTTTGACCGAGGTGAGCAGTGGAGCCTATATAGAACAGCCAGTGGGCTTGAGGTACCTTTGATTTCTGGTTTCACACTAAAGATAAGAACACAAGCCATGGGCCTGGGCACAGAAAGACAACGGACAGAGTCAGACAGTGGTACACTGTATGGTGGCCCAGGTGTAGACAGCTTTCCATATTGAGCCAAGACTTATGAGTGAAATAGAAATACCACCCAGGACAACTTCTGCAGACCCTGAAGATGGATGCAAATGCAGCCCTCAATAGTGAGGAGCCAGGCCCTGGAATAAAACCACAGACTGTAAAAGCCAGGCAGAGACACCAGGGGTCCATGCTTGGTGAGTCAAGTCACCAGATAGTTAAGAAAGGCCCATGCTTTCAAAAGAAGCTCTCTCTCTCTCTCTCTCTCTCTCTCTCTCTCTCTCTCTCTGTCTCTCTCAGATATCATAACTTGTATTGGGGTCAGGAACTCTCAGAATGTGGACATAGCGCACAGATTCCCAAGTATTCACCATAGATTTGTTCACAGACCTGAAGAAAGAGCCTCTTAATGAGTAAAAGGACAGAACAGGCTCTGGGCCTCTCCATGGCAGACCCTCTGATGAGATATACAGGGCCCTGGGTTTGATCCCACAACACCAAAAGAAGGATGTATTAATGAACATCAGATGTAAAATACCAGGAAAGAGATGTAAAAATAAAAAGGACTTAAAAACCACGAGTGGAAATTCCTCATTTGTGAAATCAAATCACTGGACCTACAACTTCGCCACAGGTAAGATGGTGAGTTGGGAGTGCTATCCGAGGGAATTGCCTGATTTGAATAACACGGAAAGGTGGGAATAAAACACTAATCATGTCTGGCAACAGAACAGCCCCGGAGTCTGTAGGATAGAGCATTAAAGGAGAGGGAGAAAACAGGATGGGCCCTTATAGCTTAAATTGTCCTCAAATTGTGTTCCTTCTGATAAATAAAATCCATCTGGAGCTCCCAGGAGGTTGGTGAGTTCATCGGAAGGTGAGGAACCAAGGAGGTCAGAGCAGAGTCTGTGGCAACAAGAAAGATAAACTCTGCCTGGCAGAGAGCCTTGGACATGAGAGAGAGAGAGAGAGAGAGAGAGAGAGAGAGAGAGAGAGAGAGAGAGAGAGAATCAGAGAGAGAACCAAAGAGAGAGAGAATGAGAGAGAGAGAACCAGAGAGAGAGAGAACCAGAGAGAGAACTGGAGAGAAAGAGAAAACTGGAGAGAGAAAGAGAGAACTGGAGAGAGAGAACTGGAGAGAGAGAACTAGAGAGAGAGAGAGAGAATCAGAGAGAGAGAGTTGGAGAGAGAGAGAAAGAGAGAGAGAGAATCAGAGAGAGAGAATTAGAGAGAACCAGAGAGAGAGAGAGATAGAAACAAAGAGAGAGAGAACCAGAGAGAGAGAGAGAGAACTGGAGAGAGAGAACTAGAGAGAGAGAGAGAATCAGAGAGAGAGAGTTGGAGAGAGAGAGAAAGAGAGAGAGAGAGAGAATTAGAGAGAACCAGAGAGAGAGAGAGAGATAGAAACAAAGAGAGAGAGAACCAGAGAGAGAGAGAGAGAGAACTGGAGAGAGAGAACTAGAGAGAGAGAGAGAGAGAACTGGAAAGAGAGAGAACCGGAAGGAAGCAAGCAGTGTTCCTCCAAGGCATGTCTTTAAGTTCTTGCTATAGCACCCACCCTATCTGCCTTGTGACAGACAGTCCCCAGGAAGATGGATAACCCTTTGCTTCTCTACATTCCTTTAATCCACGGTGTTTGTCACAGCTATGGAAAGCAAACACAACCCTGAGTAATGAAGCCCAGAAGGCAGTGAAACTTCATGGTAAAGATGCTGGGAGGAGAAAGCCCTTTGTCAATCAACACCTTACAGAGCTGTGCTCCCAATCCTCCCAAACAAAGCCCCACCTACTGGCATACAGGCTGGGGAGTCAGTGCTGCCTGATCTTGTATTAGGATTCAAGGCTGTAGGAAATGTTGACTTGAACCTTTAAAGGCCAGAGAACAGCAGAAAGCATAAACAAGAAAGAATCTGGAAACAGTATAAAGCCTTGTGTGGTGGTGCATGCCTTTAATCCCAGCACTCAGGAGGCAGAAGCAGGTTGACCTCTGAATTAGAGGCTAGCCTGGTCTACGGAGCGAGTTCCAGGATAATGAGGTCTACATGGTTGAGACTCTGTCTCAAAAGCTAAAAATATTATGAAAATATATTTAAAGTGAATTAAAAAGACGTGAGATTAAGTGAAAAATATGAAGCTGTATTAATGGGTTTGTGGTGTCTACCCATAACAATGGCTCTGAGGTATCAGGAGGGGGCGGGTCTGTGGAGCAAAAGCTTTCTTCTGCTAGAACTAGGTTAATATTAATCTGAAGGGATCCTGATGAACGAAGACACACTCTATCGTCTCTGAAACACTGGCATCTTCTTCAGATGTTCCACAAGAAGAACAACTGACCCTGAACAAAGTAAATCAGACAGTGGCTCACCGCATCCAAGAGATTCAGTCCGGAGCCCAGTTGAAGGGGCAGAACGGAAACAAGCAACACCCCTTAGACGGCGAATGTGAGAGACATGGCCGTCACTCCGACACAAAGACAACTGGACTTAAACCAAAGTCACCACCGCTACAGACATGTGTACATGTCTACATCCGCTACAGACGGATACAGAGATGTGTCCGGCGATGAAAGGGTTAACCCGCCAGCCAGCCAGGTTGATTCTTAGCACCTAGGCAGAGAGCCCCAAGGCTGTGAGAAGCTGAACGTGGAGAGAAAAATAAGAACATAGAGAAAAGTAAGAAGTCCAGGGGTGTTAACACCTGTCTCTAAATAATTGACAGATCAATTAGATGTGAAAATCCTGCCCCAGAGTTCCATCAAGGGCTTCCTGTGTCTAGGATGTTGGAGGAGGATGTAGCCTGGAAGAATGAAGAGTAGAGTCTCACATGGGTGTGAGAGCTTGCGGAAAAACCCAGGGCTGAGCTGGGTGGCTGCACTGAACTTGCCTTTGTCCAGACATCTACCAGCTATCGGGGGGGGGGGGGCACATGTCCTTAGAAAGGCACAGAGGAGATGCAGTTTGAAGCCAAAGCCTTCGGCTCTAAAGCTCATCTTGAACTCACGAATCCCTCCCTCACACATTGACCACATCACAGTTAAAAGACAGAAGGCTCCGTTTAACCTTCAGAATCCTGACTGTAAGCATCAGGAAGCAAAGAGGCGCATCAGCAAACACCCTGCACGCGTCACTGAGGGGTCTCGTGTGCTGGAGAAAGAGTGTGTAGTGAGGTGAAGAGCTGCTATCCAGGGGCAAGGTCTCAGCATGTGCGCAGGGGAAGGTGTGGGGGAATTAACTTCCAGAGAGCAAGTTCAGCACACCAAGTGTGGACAGCTCCCTCTCAAGCGCTGGATACAGGTGAATATGAATATGAATACAGCCCCCTTCCTCCTCTGCCATGTTTGTGACTCTCCCCTTAAGTGGCTTCTCATCAAGTCCTCACAGCAAGAAGAGTCAGACAGCCACGATTGTCATCGTGCTTTTAATGAATTCATTGCAGATGTTTAAGCCTGTGAGAATTTATGTGCACCATGTAACATAGACAGGTGTGATGGAAGCCAAAGAACGTATTCGGCTTCCCTGGAGCTGGAGTTGGGGGGTGGGGGTGGTGGTGTTGTGTGAGTCACCAGAGGCGAGTGAACCTGGGTCATCTGCAATTACAGCAAGTGCTCTTAACTGATAGGCCATCTCTCTGCCCGTAATAATTATTGTTAATGTTCTGTGTGAGGACCCAGATGAGAGTGTGGGTTTGAGACCCGGTTCTGTTTCTGCCTGGGCGCTACAGTCCTGCTTCAGCCAATTCTGCTGAGAAAAGAAAGGCTTTGTCCTGGAGATGGTAACTCACCTTGTGCCTTGAGGGTGAGTGTAAACTCCTGATCCTTCTGCTCCTACCCCCTTAGTATTGGGATCACAGGTGTGCACCCTGACACCAGGAAACTATTTTGCGATGTGAGTGTGAGGGTGTTCAGTACCCAGAATGAGAGCAGAGTGCCTCTCTGCAGAACCAGGATAGCATACAAAGACACCACATGTCAGGCACAAGGGGGACTTTACTAGGGCCCATTTTCCACCCTGACAAGAATCCTGTCTGCTGCCGTCTAGTGTCTAACCATGACAGTGACCTTTCTTAGCTGTCAGATTTGTCTCACTGGATCCCGAGGTCTTAACTCCTCTGTGTGCAGAGCCTACCGGCTTGCCCACGAGTACACGCTCATGTATAATTCATGACCCATCACGTTGCCTGACAAATGAATATTTATTAGCTTTTTCATAAGAGGCAGGATGGTGTTTTTCTTTCGTGGCTACCAAAATTCCATGCCCCAGCAAATGAAATTTGTGAACAAATAGGAAAAAGAAGAAGAAGAAGAAAAAAAAAAAATTCTCCCAGCTAAGTCCATCGCACTGGTAATTTTCCATTCATTGGGGCCTGGGATGTGTGTGGACGGAGGTGGATTCAGTTTAGCTGCTGCAGAATCCTGCTGACTCGTCCAAAGTCCAAATGCTGCCCTGCGCTGCACCCGTCGCCCGGCAGGAAGCTCCCTCACATCCCCCAGCCTTCTCCATTTCCAACTAAGCAGGAGCTACAGAGTCTCCAGCATTTCAGACCCTCTGTATGGCAATCAAGTATGCGTGCACCAAAGAAGAAAGGCCGTCAGACGCTGCTTGGGTTGGAGTCGAAGCAAACTGTAGGGCTTTTAAAGTGAGCTGCCAAACAGAGAGAGGGCAGCTCTCTCTCACACTGATGGAAGGAGCTGTGTCTGTCTGCTGGGGACAACCTGTGCCCTGGTACAGAGGACTGAAACCAAGGGACCTGAGGCTGTGATGCTGTTTACCCATGAAACCTCATGGTTCACTGGGGATGGCAGTGTGGAGGATTCCAAGTACACTTGGGCACACACACACACACACACACACACACTCGGGGGAGGGGGAAGTGATGGTTCAGTGCAGCTGTGAAGAGTCTATGGATCAACCACCCTTTACCTGATCCTGAAAGATGCTGAGTTTCAACCACTGTAGTTGACAGAGGCAGATAACACGCGTGAAGCCTCTTCTTCTGCAAGGCACACCGGCTATTCTACAGTATCTTATCATCAGAGCCCTGATGGAGGCAGCCGCTGCCGCTGCTCCCACGTTAAAGGTGAGGAGACTGAGGCAGATTGAAAGTCACTTGCTGGAGTGAGTGCTGACTCCATATCTCACTGACCCCGAGACCCACATGCTCCGAACAACCCTCCCCGCTGGAATTTAGAATCTGGATTTCAAGGAACAAGCCCATGGACGCCTGTGGAATTCATGTCTAAGGGGCCTGATACTCCCTTCATCTTCAAGGGACTCATTTGTCAAAGAAACTGAGTGTACTTGCTTCTCGGGCCTGCCCCATAGATGCACCGGACATCTCTAACCACTGAGCCCACAGCCATCCTCCATGGGCAGCTCCATTGTGGAGAGGGTGGGGTGTGAGGACTGAGGTGAGGTTTCACGGGTTTAGAGCAGGACTGGAAACAGGAAGGCAGGATGAAAGAATGGAGATAGATTGTGTATATGTCTGTGTGTGTGTATCTGTATGTGTGTGTATATGTGTCTCTGTGTGCATGTGCACATGAGTGTATGTGCACACAAGCATGTGTCTGTGTGTGTACCTGTGTATCTGTGTGTGGGTGTGTATATATATATATATATGTGTGTGTATGTGTGTGTGTGCATCTGTATGTGTGTGTGTCTGTATACGTCTCTGTGTACATGTGCATCATGTGCATATGTGAATATGTGTGCATCTGTGTGTGTCAGTATGTGTCTGTATGTGTCTCTGCATGCATGTGCATGTTTGTGCATACAAGCATGTGCCTGTGTGTGCCTGTGTTTATGTGTGTATATATATATGTGTGTGTGTGTGTGTGTATGTGTGTATGTTTGTATGTATCTGTGTGCATGTGCACTTGTGTATGTGCACACCAGCATGTGTCTGTGCATGTGCCCGTGTGTGTCTAAGTCCATATATGTGTGCACATACTGAATGCATGATTGTTTATTCAGCCACCTGGGTAAAATTATTGGGTACTTGCTAGAAAACTTAATTTCAGTTAAAGACAGGGAGCATTGAGACATCGGAACTAGAGGGGTCTGGAATGAGTGTCCCTGAGCTGAGGTTAGCAAAGAGTACATCAAAGAATGTCCCCTGGAGAGAGGACAGCCAGTGCAAAGGCCCTGAGATGGCCTGTTCACTACATCCTCATGTGAGGTACTGCTCAAACATTCCCATAGGCCACCTCACCTTGTGAGATCGGACACATGACAAACCATGCTGTTTCCTCTTATTCTTACTTTTTATGTCCCCCATGCAGGTTTCAGGAGGGCATTCTGGGTAGGGATCGTCTCAAGGACATCATTGGTAGGATGGAATCTGGGGCTGAGGTCTGACTCAAATCGCACGCTACTCTCTGCAGCCCCCTCTGGGGTCCCTCCTGGTCCATCTGCCCCCTTGAGCAATGCACATGGAACAGGCTCTGTAGCCCATGGGGGAGCATCTGGCCTCCTCCTGCCCACAATCCACTGCACACACCTTCCTTTCATCCAGTCCCTCGGAGGTCAAGTCAAGCTTCTTCTGCAGCGCAGGGTCCAGCACCTGGAACCGACGTCGGAACTGAGCAAGCCCCATGTGTTCAGCGTAACCTGGGGACAGAGCAGGCCAGTCACGGGTGGGGAGACACAGGCAGAGAGAGCTCTGCTGTTAGTGCCAAGTTGGAGCTGGCTCCTGCTCACAGATCCCTGCTCTGCGGGTTCTCTGTACAGACTTCCTCCTCAGCAAGGCCTTCTGGGAAACTGCAGCATCCCCCCCACCCCGCCTATGTGTGTGTGTCTCTCTGTTTCTCGCGCTCTCCCTTTGTCTCTCTCTGTCTCTCTGTGTCTCTCTCTGTCTCCATGTCTTTCTGTCTCTCTCACTCTCTGTCTCTGTCTCTCTGTGTCTCTCTCTGTCTCCATGTCTCTCTGTCTCTCTCGCTCTCCCTCTCTCTGTCTCTGTGTCTCTCTCTGTCTCTCTCTGTCTCTCTCTCCCTCTCTCCCCCTCTCTCTGTCTCTCTCTCCCTCTCTCTGTCTCTGTGTCTCTCTCTGTCTCTCTTTGTCTCTCTCTCCCCCTTTCTCCCCCTCTCTTTGTCTCTCTCTCTCCCTCTCTCCCCCCTCTCTGTCTCTCTCTCTCTCCCACTCTCTGTCTCTCTCCTCCTCTCTCTCATACCGTTCTCTCCAGTGTCCCATAGGGAGCTGTGTTTAAAGCCTTTGTACACTGCCCAAGGCATCCCGCTTCTCATATAATCTATGGGGCAAGAAAAGTACCGTGCACAGACAGGAGACACCACACACATCATGCCATAACACATGCATCATACATCATAAACTCACATACCACACACATCACATAAACACATTATCACAAACACAGCATACTACAAAGGACACACACACACTCATACAGACACGAACACGTCACATACACATACATACACACATAGTCATAAACACACGTAATCGCACATACACAGGCATACTCTCATACATGTACACATGTATACACGCTCTATGATGCAAAAGAGCCTGCTATGAGTCAGGCAGTTCTACTGGCTGTGGGGCCTTTCCTATGATATTGTTCATCTTCCTCTGCCTGAGCTGACGTGCATGGTTGTGTGTGTGTGTGTGTGTGTGTGTGTGTGCGTGCGTGCGTGTGTGCGTGCGCGCGCGCGCGCACATGTGTGTTGACGTGGGGTTTGCAGTAACCACAACATGGAACACCACAGGCACAGGCTTGCACACCAAACAGATCCAAACTCTCTCCTCTGCATAACCCCAGGCTTCCTTCCTCTCTGCCACCCAGCTGCACCTGGCAGAAGCTAAGTGGCCAGCGAAGGCAGCCGTGACCTCCCCAGGTGAGCATTAGTTCTGCATCCAGTCTGACCTCATTCCCTCAAACCCCAACTTCCCTCCCTTGACCCTGGAGACCCTCGGCTGATTGTCCTTTCATTTGCCAGATGAAAGCTGATCCTTCAGCCTCTGGACCTGATTATTGCTTTGCCTCTTTTGGGGGTCACCCCTGCCCACTAAGAGTGAAAAAGCCCCCCAGGGACCCGTGAGCCTCGTGACTCTACAGCAAGGGCACAGACCCTCGTGCCCTCAAACTATGACTCATTTGGAAAAGTCTACTCTCACCCTGACAGATAATGGAAAGTTAGGCCTCGCCTTGTGGAAGACAGAAACAATTCTGGAAGCTACATGGGTTTCAGAGTAGGGGAGACCCAATTCACATTCAGGCCCTGCCTTGTCCCTGCACTGTGACCCTGAGGAGTCTGTCAGCATTTTGAACTTCAGTTGCTTCATCTGTAAAATGGGAGTCAGATGCAACTTTCCTCACTGTGCGCACAGCTCGGGGCATGTAATGGGTGCTCCTGTTTTGTGGCTGCCTGACATATAATGAGTGTTCTTGTCCTAAGGCTACCTGGCACATAGTGGGTGCTCCTGTCCTGTGGCTGCCTGGCACATAGTGGGTGCTCCTGTCCTGTGGCTGCCTGGCACATAGTGGGTGCTCCTGCCCTGTGGCTGCCTGGCACATAGTGGGTGCTCCTGTCCTGTGGCTTCCTGGCACATAGTGGGTGCTCCTGTCCTGTGGCTGCCTGGCACATAGTGGGTGCTCCTGTCCTGTGGCTGCCTGGCACATAGTGGGTGCTCCTGTCCTGTGGCTGCCTGGCACATAGTGGGTGCTCCTGTTCTGTGGATGCCTGACATATAATGACTATTCTTGTCCTATGGCTGCCTGGCACACAGTGGGATCCATCAGAACAAGGTGCTCTGTTCGCAGCTGTCTCCTACCTGCCCTGTGCAGTCGTAATGCCTCCAGGATATGAGAGCCTGCGAGCTGAATCCTCAGTGCTGGGATGTCCAGAGCTGGAGATTCGTTGGCTACACCTTGGTCCCCACCAGGCTGTGATGGTGATGGAGTCCTTTGCCCAGCCTTGCTTTCCAGTGCAGTTGGCACAAGACAGTGGATGAAATGCAGCCGAGACCTTCTCAGCAAGCTGATAAGAGCATCCTAGAAAGGAAGCAGACAGGGAATCAGAGCCATTGTCTCAGGAGGAAGCAGTCAGGAATCTGGACATTCCCCAAACACATTCAGCCTGGCCTGTACATCCTTGGGGACCAGCTATGTCTCACATCCAGGACCTTGTATTTACTGGTTTATGCTCAGGGAAAAAATAGGTCTTTATAACAGCCCCTGTGGATGCAGATGGGGAAATTGAAGCATAGGAGAGGTCAGTGAGGGGCCCAGGTCACCTCCAGTAGAGTTACCATAGTAACCATGACTGGAAACTAGGAAGTAGAGCTTTGGAGCTTGCATTCTGTTAACAAGTTAAGGAATATATATATATATATATATATGCACACACACATACACATATACATATATGTATATATACACACATATATGTGTATATATACACATATGTACATATATATACACACATATATACATATATGTGTATATATATACACACACAAATACACATATATACCATATATGCATATATGTGTGTGTATATATGTATATACACACACACACACATACACATATATACACATAGTTACCATGACTGGAAACTAGGAAGTAGAGTTTTGGAGCTTGTGTTCTGTTAACAGGTTAAGGAATATATGTGTATATATATATACACACACACACACACACACACACACATACACATATATACCATATATGTGCATATATGTGTATACACACACACATATATATATGATATGTATATATCAGTGCTAGATCCTGCTGCCTGCACCCCACCAGAGTTGGTGACTCAGGAAGAAAATTAGACGTAACTAGTCTGACAGTGCAGACAAGGAGGTCCTGTTGACCCATGGGCATCCCCAAAGGTCCACAGCTTGACACCAAATACCCAAGGCTATCTAGCCTTGGTCCTGGGGGCATCATTTCTCAGGAGTAGTCGCGGCCATGCTTCCCTATGACTCAGACTTTCATGCCCCCCTCAGCAGAATGAAGGAAAACCCGCCTGTTGTATTTGGTGGGTGTGGTAGAACTAAGCAGCCTGACGGGGTGGTGGTCCCTGTCACGTAGGTCCAAGGTCACAGGGAGCCTAGCTCACTCACCATCTGCAGCTTGATTTGGGCACAAGGAGCCTTCCTCTTCACCGCGGCAAGGTTGCTGGCAAAGGCTCTCCGCACCACACGACTCCGGTGCAGAGCCTGCTGGGAGGTACCCTCAAGCCCCGCCACTGCTCGGCACACAGGAGGGAGCTTGGCCCGGGCCTGGAAGAGGCTCTGCAGCTCCTCCCTAGTGAGGAAGAGACAGAAAGGGTTGCAGGGGACTCTCTTTGAAGCTCACCCCGTGGGAGGAAGGCATAAGCCCCTCTATTCACAACACAACTCTCTGCGGAGCCTTTGTCTCGGAAACGCAGGCTCCTTCCTCAGCATCACTCTCTTCCCCTGTCCGTGAGCATCTCCCTCCTGGAAATCTACAAAGCCTTCCATATCCTGAAGGTGCAGCCATGCTAATTATCCCTAGAATACGCCAAGCGTACAGTAGGCACTAACTGCATGACTGTACAGGCCAAGTATACAGTAGGCACTAACTGCATGATTTACTGCTATACAATAATAATGAGACATCAAGGCTCACACTAAATGGTCCACTCCTTCCCCCAGCCTTCCCACAACTGGCGTCTTTCAACATGCAGGGCGAGGGTACCTAGTTCCCTAATGCTCCCTCATGAAAACCGAGCTCAAGGGCAGAGATATGGAAGCAACCTAAGTGTCCGACAGAGGAATGGGGGAATGCATAAAGAATCGTGGCTTATTTCGCAACAGAATCCTTCTTAGCCACGATGAAGAATGAAGTCAGACCACTTGCACAAGAGTAGCCGCTACTGGAAATAATCGCATTAAAAGACCCCTGGTCCATCTCAGGAAGACAGAACCACTGCTTTCTCTTGTCTGTGGGTCCAGGACTAGATAGAGACATATGGTCATGGGTGTGCTGATTGCAAGACAGTAGACCTGAATCCCTCTGGGAGCAAAGAGCAATAATGGTGGGGGAGAGAGAGACAGTGAGAACGGACTCAAAGCGCCCCCGTGGTCGCCATCCAATCCCTCAGATAGAGCGATCCACAAGGGAGCCAGGAAAGTGACTCCACATAATCCTTCACCATAATTCTCAGTAATACATCAATATTTTTTTTCAGAGAGAAAAAAAAAAGAGAGAGAGAGAGGCAGCTGTTGTTCCAGTGGATGGAGCTTCGAGCCCAAGGCTGAGGCATTCAGGGACCTTTCCTCACGATCGAAAAGCTTGGGTTCCACTTCAGCCACAGCCCTAAAGGCTCACCATCCAAACCAATGTGCGCTGGCTGACGGGAGCCTGAGGTGCTTGAATGAACTAAAAGCGTGAGCCCATGGCAGGATCAAGAGAGGCGCAGCACACAGTGTGATCAGAGCAGGGACTGACCAGTTTGTCAAGTGTCAGCATTAGGAGCCACGAGCCTGGGGTGGAGAAGACAGGTGCTCCCAACCACAGCCCCAGCCTGACGTGGTGGATGATGGAAGGAGACCTCTGCCTTTCCACTTCTCGTGTGACCTTGGGCAAATCCCATGTTCTCTCCAGGAGACCAGGCTATAGCTCAAGGAACACACAACCTTCAGAAAGCCTTTGAGCCTGTAGGTGAAGTCCTAGAGACCGGAACACAGTCTTGATGGGCTCACTGAAGCCCTGACTATAGATTCTCACCCTTGGATCAAGCAGGGATTGTTCTTTCGGTCACCAGGGTTAGGCTCTGTGGGTGACCAGCTTCAACAAATTCAAAATGTTCTTTTAGATTTGTTTATTTGGTGTTTTTTGTCACTTGTTTTGAAATGGGGTTTTGCTGTGAGACCCGACTGGCTTGGAATTAGCTATGTGGGCCAGGATGGTCTCAACTCACAGAGATCAACCTGCCTCTGCCTCCCCTCTGGAGTGTTGGGATTAAAGGCGTGCATCATCACGCCTGCAGAAAATTCTAATAGAATTTATGCCGAGTGGTGCTATGGTTCCTGGCTGTTGCTCTGGTGCTGATACCCAGGCGCACCCAGCCAGTAACAGTTTGTCCCATCATTTCTTGACTCAGTAGCCCTCACTAGGCTTCAGCTGCCTGGTCTCAGAGCAGGAAGGGACTCTACAAGATGCCAAGGCATGCACAGAGACGGCTGCAACCCAGGCTTCTCCTGAAGCCACCTGCTGCTTCACATCATAGAAGTTTTACAGTAAGCACGCATACATGACCAGCGCCTTCACATCTCATGCTGTGGTGGGGAGGCCCAGGGTTTCCCATAGTAGGAGCGGGAGAGCACTGAACCACATTGCACACATCCTCTGCCTGAGAAGCAGAGCAGGCCTGCTGAGTCTTCTGCTTGGTGTGGCTTTGACTTTACCGTGAAGGAAGCCACAGGGGGCAGAGAGAGAGAGAGAGAGAGAGAGAGAGACTATTCACTGTCTCTCCAGTATCCTAGATCCCCATTCGCTAACCCTCCTGGTTGTCAACTTGACTATCTGGAATGAACTACAATCAAGAATTGGAAGGCTCACCTATGATCCTAATCTGGAGGCTCAGAGATACAAGTTTCTGACCTGGATCTTGGCGTGGAGATCTTGAAACATAGTGGCTATGAATTCCAAGGACAAGGAGATCTCCGAGTTCAAGGTCATCTGGGATCAAAGGCATGGTAGCACACACCTTTAATCTGGGCCACACCCTCTGCTGGAGACCTACAGCCTTTAATCTGGGCCACACCTTCTGCTGGAGACCTACAGCCTTTAATCTGGGCCACACCCTCTGCTGGAGACCTATATAAGGACATTGGAAGAAGGAAGATTTACTCTGACTCTTCCTGGCCTGCTTGCCTCGTGGGACTGAGCAACTGCTAGATCCTTGGACTTCCATCCACAGCTGCTGCTGACCATTGTTGGGGAGTTGGACTACAAGCTGTAAGTCATCGACAAATTCCCTAACTATATAGAGACTACCCATACATTCTGTGACTCTAGAGAACCCTGACTAATACACTTCCTTTTGCCATATTACCAGTCTGGGTCTCTGCAAGAACTGTGAACTGCCATAGCCTTCTGGGTCTGGGGTTTCCATGAACTCTCATAATAATACCCTAAGATGCTGGTAGCTTCTCTGAGCGTCAGGTGGGTTTAGGCTGTATCCCAGCTCTGCCAGGAGAGTCAATTGACTCTGTGGTCAAATGAAAGGAACTTCACCACTGGGGACGTCTGTTTCCCCATCTGCAAAATGGAGGTACGGTTGCAACGTTCCTCTGAAAAGTGATAGGACAGGACACAGTGTGCAGTCGACATACACTCCTTCTGGATCCGGCTGCCTGCCCGAGACATCAGCCCCTTCCTCTCTCCCCACGCCAGTTGGTTTCCAGCACTGAACTTGAGAGGCATGCACCCTCACAAAGCAAGCATTTTCTATTAACCTAGAAGTGGAGTCTGGATTGCTACAGGGCCTCACACTAGTGCTTCTGGGACGAGCGAGCCGGGAGCGCAGAGAGCTTTCCCTACTGCTACAAAACATATCATTTTGGTTTTATGAGCCCCTAGGTTCTAGGATGTCCATAAAACCTACTCTAGGCACATCATCTCTCAGATACTTAATGAAAGGTGGAAAGTCAAAATGCGGAGACATAGCTTTTTAGCTGTGAGCTGACTCCCCCGAAAGCCCGCTCTGCTCTACTGCTGGGTCTCCTCTGCCCCAGGGGAGACATTGTGCTACTGCAAGTGGAGTCATGGCCTTTGTTCTACAGCAGACAGAATGGGATTTCTAGACGGCCGTTGCTTACCGGATCGCTGCTGAGTGGAAAGAGCCAAAGGGATCGATGCCCCGCCCTGTCCCATGTCCAGCTTGGCTCACCTTTGTGACTGCTGCAGGATCTGAGGGGCCTCCAGGGCTGAGAGGTTGGGCTTGGCTCTTCGAAGCCAACCTGTGAGGTCATAACGCACGGGGTCCCTTCCCAGCTGGTGGAAAAGCTCACACTGGAGGGGCTGCTCACAGGTCCGCATCGAGGGGGGTTCTGGAATAAGATGGTAGTGTGTGTTGGGGGTCTGTCAGGAACACATGCATCCTGTTTGCATGCCCTACCACAAATTTTAAAAATAGTTAATGAATTTCTGGATAGCTAAAGCTGTCTGTTCCTGGTAAACAGTCTCCGCATTTGTGAGATGCATACATTACTTCCAGAAAAAATAAAGTTATTCCTTTTTGTATTCTTAAGCCGCAGATACCTATTTGGCCCAAACATCACAGAACACACGGTCTTTGTGAATTTCCTATAAGTACCCAGCTGTCACCTGGGCTATGATTTACATCAACTTTTGTTTAAACCAACTCACATTTTTATAAGCACTTTCATTTAAAAAGAAACACTTGACCATGAGCCTGCTATGTATAAGCACCAATTCTTTCCTGCCGTGCATAGAGATAAGTATCTGCTAAATACTTTAAAATATGTATCCATGTGCAACTAAAACTGTCTCAAGTGCTGTGAGCCAAACAAAGGCAACATTGGGAGATGCTGACGCCAGACTCTTGGATACAAAAGACAGGATCAGAAACACAAATGATTTGGCCTTGGGGTTAGAGGGAATGCAGATTGCCTGGAATGTATTACTGTAAGAAAGAGCCAAACCACAGAGTTTCTGAGCCTTAGTTCCCTGGTCTGCAAAGTGGGGCTTAAATAATACATACTTCCCAAGGTGGAGAAGGGTCAAAGGATGTATAAAACATTTAGATAGTTCCTGGCACATGGGACTCACTCAGCAAATGGCAGTAGCACCAACACTGCACTACAGCTAACCTTCGGCTGATGATTCAAATCACAAAGTGTTTGTCTCTGTCCTTACTGTTCAATGTCATGTTTGGCATATGGATTGTCAGAAGCATTTGGGGTGCATGGATGGATGGATGGATGGATGGATGGATGAGTGGATGGGTGGTTAGATGGATGGATGGATGGATGGATGTATATATGCATGGATAGATGGATGGATGCATGGATGCATGGATGATGGATGATGCATGGATGCATGGATGGATGGATGGATGCATGCATGGATGGATGCATATATGCATGGATAGATGGATGGATGGATGGATGCATATATGCATGGATGGATGGATGCATGGATGGATAGATGGATGATGCATGGATGGATGGATGCATGGATAGATGGATGGATGGATGCATGGATGGATGAGTGGATGATGGATGGATAGATGGATGGATGAATGGATGGGTGGGTGGGTGGATAGATGGATGAAAGGATGGATGGGTGGGTGGGTGGATGGATGGATGGACATGTCTGAGAGATGAAGTCTTATCTTTTAATGTTTCAGTCTTTCATTATCTCTCCCATAATGCTGGCTCTCCAGGCAGGGTATTTTCAGCCCTTTCTGTTCAACCTCTGGGATAAAAATTCACAGGATATGACTATCCAGGGACACAGACTCCCTGGGGATTCCTCCACTCTAGGCTCTGTGGCAGTTTGAATGAAAATGGCCCTCATAAATTTCATAGATTTCGATACTTCATCACCAGGGAGCAGCACTATTTGAAGGGATTAGGAGATGTGGCCTTGTTGATGTCACAACGGGGCAAGGGTAGCCTTTGAGGTTTCAAAAAGCTCACTCCAAGCCCAGAGACTTTCTCTTCCTGCTGCCTACAAATCCAGATGTATAACTCAGCTAATTCTCCGGTGCCATGTCAGCCTGAATTGAACATCATGTTCCCCACCATAGTGACAATGGACTAAAGACCTGAAACTGTAAGCTAGCCCCAATCAAATGTCTTCTTTGATAGGAGTTGCCTTGGTCATAGTGTCTTTTCACAGCAATAGAACAGTGACTAAGGCAGGCTCACTACCCCATGGGAGGATAGCCAGTCATAGTACTCATCCCAGGGATTGTTTTCATGAGCTCAGAGCTCATCAGAAAACTCTAGAGGTATAAAAGTACTTTAGCCAATATGTCTGAGTTAATATGGCTATCTTGGCCCATTTAGGGCAAAGGACAGAGTCTCCTCCTGGGAGAAGAGGGCCTTGGAACATCCTACTCAGAGTGTCTGGGATTGGACAATCAAGCCTAGTGGGAAAAGAGTTCACAGACATCAGTGGGTCCCTTTCTAGCCCAGCCACACCCTACAAGGAAGCCCTCTCCTTCCAACCCTACCTCTAGTCTCCGTTGCTTTAAAGTTCAGACTGAGACGACACTGCATTTGCCAATTTCATTTCTCTGGATATGCACTGTTGAGTTTTCACATATTCATCAGTTTTGTGTCAAGAACCTGAGCCCCTAATCACACCAGGGTGACTCTTGTGGCTGCCTCTGTGAGGGAACCAGCCCAGTTCTCATCACCAAGGAGCCAGCCTACCCTGAAATGGGTATGGATGATGCAAAAGTCTGTGATATCAGATGTCTAATCTGTCCATCCATCCATCCATCCATCCATTCATTCCAAATACTTCTGACAATCCATATGCCATAGAGTAAATGTATGGAAGACAGTAGTGCAGATATCATGGGGTATTGTTTTACACAGGTGATGGTCACAGAGGGTCCCCAAGAGTCAAAGAGGTGAGGAAGTCTACCCATTGTACTAGGGTGTGGAAGAAGAGTGCCCTGGTGCACAGAACTGACAATATACAATCCTTGGGGCCAGGGACACACATGGAATATTTGAGTAGCAGCAGAGAGATCAGTCTTATAGTGTTCTGCTCCATTTTCATGCTCACGGCCTGAGATGGGGTCCTATATTTTTAAAAAGAGTCTTTTAGCTTCATAGTTTGGAAGGCTACAGGTTCAAACAGCATGATGGGGGGGGGTGTCTATGCGACATCCCTAATTCCATCATATTGTGGCAGGCATGTGTGTGTGTGCATCCTGGGCCTGCACATGCACTTGCGATCCTGCTGTATGAGCATTACAACGTGTACACAGGTAGACTATGTTACTTACAATGTACACACAGAGAGACTATGTTAGTTACAATGTACACACAAGGAGACTATGTTAGTTATAATGTATACTCAGGGAGACTATGTTAGTTACAATGTACACACAGGGAGACTATGTTAGTTACAATGTGCATACAGGGAGACTATGCTAATTACAATGTACACACAGGGAGACTGTATTAGTTACAATGTACATTCAAGGAGACTATGTTAGTTACAATGTACATTTAAGGAGACTATATTAGTTATAACGTACATATGGGGAGACTATGTTAGTTACAATGTACACACACATAGAATATGCTATTAATATATAGACCTACCTCACAGGTGTATGTGTGTGTATGTAAACATTGTATTTAACCTGATTTTTTCCCCTCTGTATTCAATAGAAGTCAGCACATATTTGTGACCTCTTGAAACAGACCCAGGCATTGTGCTGGCCTAGTAGAGAACTCAGGGCCTTTCCTCATGGGCATAGACAGATTCCCAAACCAAGGCAGGACTCAGGCCCCATCCCTACCCCCACCTCCCTTACCTTCAGCCCCAGTCTCCTTCTTCTTCTCAAAGGCTGCACGCAGGCGCTCAAGTACAATGCTGTCACTGGAGCCTTCCACTCGGACTTCTTCATCTAAGACCCAGAAGAGGCCCCCAGCATCCTCAGTACCTCTTCCAGCTGGTAAGTGGACCTGGTGGGAGACCAGGCATACGCCGAGAGTCAGTGCTGGGTATCTCTTCCCAACCCTTAGGACTAAGCATGTTTAGCGGAACCTGTGAACCTGTTCAGCCCCTGCTCTTAGTACTAAAGCCAAGCACCATTTGCAAAAGGTCTGAATCCTCTCTGTCTCCATCTTTAATTCCAGATGACCTTGGACAACCTACAGTACCCTTCTGAGCCTTGTTTCCCCATGTGTCAAATGGAACCTGGAAAGGGTTTCCCCAGAGGTTTGCCTTGGGCATTTAAGAAAGGTGTGCCTGCTTGTAATTCCTCCCCAGACACACACAGGGAACTGCTGGAGTATGTGTGTAGCCAGCCTGTCCCCATCACTCTCTCTTAGAAGTCCTGGTATTTCATTATACTGAGATCTCAGTGAATAAATTTAAAGAGACAAGCACTAGAGGAAAATTTTTAGAGAGCATGAACTTGAGTTCACAGCGGACATGGAATTTTAAAGCTAGCCATAGCAACCTTCCAGGAAATCTGTGGGTTTGCACTGGTACATGAGGGAGGCCTGGTGAGATTTGAGTTGGCATGAGAAAACAGTGGGTTGAGGAGTGATTGAGGCATGGTGATGTCAGCCAGCCCCAGGTGACTGGGGCCCTGGGATACCCAGCTCTTGGTCCTCTTGGTGCTGACTTGGGGGCTCTGGTGGCCTTTCTATCTCCAAAGCTGGAGAAGGCAAGGGACACATCCAAGGTCCCATGGGTGAGTCCCAGGGGCAAAGCCTAGAGGACCCTTGGATTTCCTCACTGGGGTTAAGATGGACAGCTGGCTCATCCTCAGAAGCCACAACTCAGGGCCCTCTGACCACTCACTACCCTCTCCTAGCTGACCCTTCCAGATAGATGAATCAGAAAGTCTGTAGTGAGAATAACTCTAGACCTTCTAACAGGACCCTTGGCACAGAGCCACGCCCTAGGACTATGGAGGAGGAAGCTCCACACGGGGAGTGTGGCACAGTGTGACCAGCAGGAGTCATGGCAACTATCGCTGGTCAGCAGGAGACAGGATGAAGGCTGCAGCACACCGTCTCCTAAGGCATAAGAAGCATCACTGACAGGATGCTTCTGGCCACACCCAGTGACAACCGCTCTCTGTACACCATTTCCGTGAGGTTATGCCTACTCAGAGAAACATGCTGCACCCACTACGGAGAAGGACAGAGTGAGGCTGAGAGGAGCAAAAAGATGGGCTTGAGGGAATCAAGACCAAACCCACTAAGGCCGGACTGCTCCGTAGCCTCAGAACTTCCCCACCAAAAAGAGAAGGAAAAAAAAAACCCAAAAATAAAAATAAATCAGGGTCACAGGTCAAAGGTCGGTGGCAAGGGTGAACTGACAAGGCACACATCAGCAGGTTCTAGGATTGAGAGAGATGTCCGTGTGTGAGGCCTCTCCCATATACACCTGTCTGCCTCTGAGGTCATTCCCTCCCTCAAGCCTCTGCATCTTCAGCGGAATCCTGATGGCTTCAGGTGGGAGCTGTTAGAGCCTCTGACAAGGGCTCTGATCAGCTTACACATGTCTGTTGTAAGGCAGTTCTTGGGAATAGAGCTGAGTCTGTCTGGTCTTAGACCCAGGGCATTTCCATGTCCACACCCGACACCCGTCAATGTCTCTAACCATCCCTGGGGAATCCAGGTGCACAGCGCCTGGAGAAAGGGCATCTCAAAGCGTTGTGTATACTGCAGTTTCGTGTCTGGGAGCCCCAAGTTCCTGGGTCCCTTCTTACCTGAGAGGAGTTCTGATCCACTACAGCCACCGTAGTTTCCGGGGAGGACTCTGGGAGGTCAAAGGGCACGGGAATGCCTTCCTGCAATCCATGGGAAGTAACCATTAGTCCCCTCTGTAAGCTCAGTGGTTGGAAAAGGGAGGGAAGGTTCCATCACTAGTAAGCCGTTCTTTCAGAGTATGTTTTAAAATCGTCGTGAAATATGCATGAACCCAGAAGTGGACCACAGGCTCCAGTGCCAAGCCCAGACCAAAGAGACTTATGAGCAATAGCAAAAAAGGTCCCTGGTGCCAAGGCTTCAAGGCAGTTTATTCTATAGACGTACTATCTCCAGTGATAACAGATATACAAGTATCAGTCTTGGTTTTCCATGGAATGAAATCAAGGGTCAGAGAAGGTGGTTCAGTTTTCTAAGGCCATACAGCCAATTTGCCAGAGTTAGAGTCAGGCTCTCCAACTCATAATTACTCATGTTTGATCCATGGTGGCTGCAACCCAAGGAATGACAGGGATTCCTGTGCCAGTTATACTGTGCCTTGCTCTCTGTAGAGAACAAGATGATTGCTTCTATCACCTGCCCCACGCACTTGCTGGAGGAGCACCTAGGGTCCCGACCTTGTGTCACCCACCCAGCTGGTAGACACACAGGGTGGTCATCTCTCTTTGTTATCTACGGGAGTTTATATATTCCTCTGTGCTGATGGTTTGAGTGTGTCCCCTCAGATGGCCACCATGGGGGTGTAAAGAAAGGGGTCTTTCAGAGGCAACAGGGCCCGGGTGGGGTGGCTCACATGTGAATGGTTTATGGGGCATAGGCCGGAGCATATACCTGTTTCTCTGTTAGAAATGGCTGCTGTCCTCCAGAGGGAGCACCCCCAGCCTTGGATCTGTACACAGCAGCTGCTCCTGAGGGGCCGTGGGCACCAAGGCAGAGGTGGAGGAAGTCAGAGCTGGAGCAAGGTGCTTTGTAGGTGACTCAGGCCACCTGAGGTGGATCTCCACCCCACCTGTTTGGTCTCACCCCTGTGCACAGACCTGAGAAACCCCAGCCCAGCTAACACATACCTCTTTGTATCTCTCCAGAGTAGAGACAAAGGTCCTGTGGTAGAACAGCAGCTGCAGACGTTCCTGGGCATAATTGTAACACAGCTCCTCGAAGGTGGCTGCCCGGTCCTTGCCCTGGTGCCGAGGGTTTTGAAAGCCCGGAGTGTCGACCACCATGATGGAAGCCATAGAGAGATGGTGAGAGGAGAAGGATCTGGGGAGAGAAGAGAAGGGCTCCGAGCTAACGCGGAGTCGGCTGGATCAAGCCTCTCCTATAGCAGAGTCGGAGAAACTGGGGCAGCATTCTAAGGGGATTTGGAGATCTGGCTTCAAATCTAAGCTCATCATTTACAGGCTGTGTGACCCACTGACTCCCCCACCCCAGGCAAGTTACTTAACCTCTCTGAGCATGACTTTCCCCAGCTGTTAAATGGCTACAGGGGTGAGCTGGTCCCCTGCTGTGGTAAAGGAACCAGGGTTTAAGTATCAGAGCCAGTCCCAATGCGAGGCTTTCAGCAAATGTGACTTTTCCATCAGGCTCCAAGTCAGAAGCCGCCTGATAACGTCCCTCTCTTTCCCCGGGGCACACCGCAGTTGAGAAACCATTTTGTGTATGTTTTATAGAGTTGCTTTATTTTATTTATTTATTTATTTATTTTAAAAAAAGCTTTCACCTCCTTGGATGTTTCCAATGCTTCTGTCAAGGGTGACTAGCCTGGGCTACTCTAATCAAAAGACAAGACAGGCTAGAAAAATTCTGAAGCGGTCCCTAGCAGGCTGCCATCCCACTCTGCAACAGAGAGGCTGTGTGTCTCTGGGGAGCGGTCTGACCTCTCTGATGCTCAGCTGTGAGGTGATTAAAGGTAGAAGCTAGCTCCAAAGGCTTCTGGGAGAACAGGACATTCCAGCACACACCCATTGCTGTGACTACGCAGCTCGCCCTGCGATTGGTGCTAAGCCAAGACCTCAGCTCTCAGCACCGTGCCGGCAACATCTGCAGTCAGATCTAGAGGGCATGCTTTGAACCTCAGATCTCTCTTCTGTTTGTGAAGATTTTTTTTCTATCTATAAAACAGGGTCAAGCAGGAGAATGGCCACAGAGACCGCTGTGAGAAGAGGATGAGGTTGGAGAGGCAGGCATCTGCTAGAGCCCATAACCAGCCTGGTGACCTTCCCTCTCATCAAAGCCTCTATGGTAGAAATGCTGGGCCTGCCATCCAGGAGAGGCAGCCTCTCTGCCTCAGTTCACCCCCAGCTCTGTGCACAGGCCTCCCTTCCTCTAAGCACAATGATCCCTGCCTTTTAGATAAGGCGTCTCTGTCTCCAATGGATGGTAATTACTCAGACAGAGATAGAGGGAGTTGATTCCAAGGCCCTGGTGACTGGAGATCCCGGCTGCTCGGTTGCTACGCAGCAGCTCATCCCTTAACAGGATTCGGAATTCTAATTATGCCGTGAGCTCATGCAGAAAGGGGGACGCCCTCCCTGTGTTCCCCAAAGGAGAAGCTGGAGCTGTTCAGTGGATTTCTGAGGAGGCTGGGCTCAGGGCAGCCGTAGACTGCCACACACAGGCTAGCCTTCCATTCAGTCCTTCTTGTCCCTGACACTCAGCAGGAGAAGTGAGAAAAATCAATGGCAAGGGCCTCTGGAAGGCAGCAGTGGATGGTAGGCATCTTGCTGGATGACTCCTCCCACCCCCACCCCCACATCTCCCTCTGTCTCACCCGCACAGTGGGCTACTATGAGCAGGAAACATCACAAGGCAGGCCGAATCATTATGGCCATCCCCAGCCCTTAGCAGCTGTCCCTAAACCTGTAACTTTTATTGGTGTGTGTGTGGGCGGGGGGAAACATGTGTGTGCATGTGTGTACATGTGTGTGAGGGGTGCAAACATGTGCGTGCATGCATGGGGTGTAAACATGTGTATATGTGTGTGCATGTGTGAGGGTGTGAGCATGTGTACATGCATATGATGTGAACATGTGTGCACATGTGCATACATACATGGGGTGTGAACATGCATGTGCATATGTGTGTACATGCATGGGGTGTGAACATGCATGTGCATATGTGTGCACTGTGTGAGGGGGTGCCAACAAGTATGTGCATGGTTGTGTACATGCATGGGGTGTGAACATGTGCATGTGTGTGCACGTGTGTGAGGGGCATGAACATGTGTGCACATGTATGTGCATGTGTGTGTGTTTGTATGTACATGTAGAAACCAGAAGTTCTTGTCACATGTCATCTGCCATTTCTCTTCCTCCCGTTTTTTGAGGCAGGGTTTCTCACTGAATCTGGAGCTCAGTGTTTTGGCTCGCCAAATGATCTGCCTGCCTTCACACCCCACCCCTCACCCCCAGCGCTGGTATTACAGATGTGTGCCTCCCTCCCTGGCCTAGCCTGAGTGCTAGGCTCTGAACTTTGTCTCTTTGACTTTAGTTGGGAGAACTTTGCCCATTGTGCTGCACTCTCAGTCGCCGCTGTTGGTATTTTCACAGTGAGAAACTTATTTTAATGAATTGCTTGCTTCTTCTAATCTCATGATAAATCCCAAGGAAATGGCCACTTTAGAGTTCTGGGAACCAGATTGGTAAAGGGACTTGGTGAAGTCACACAGCAAGGATGGGATTTAAGTTCAGTTCTGCCCACCTTAGAAGCCCTTCCTCTGTTCAAAATATGCCACTCTACAAGATGGCCCTGGTTTGTTCCCACTAAGCGCTGCAAGGGACCTGGCTTCAGTCAGAGAAGAACACGGTTACCTGTTGATGAGGGAGACCACAGCCGCAAAGAGTTCTTGGTACAGGCCAGAGGCCATCCCCTCCACGCACTCCACACCTGTCATCTTCAGCCCTGGCATGGGGAGACAGAAAGGGATTGGTAATTGGAGGTCATGACCTCTCCCAGGGCTAAGGGCATCGATACCAAGTAGTCAGGGTCACCAGAATGAGGAGACACTCATTCTGCTCAAATAATGTGCCCATAGTTTAAGGTCAAGGTACAAACATCCATGGTCCATATTATTTTAATCTATGTCTCCATTAAGAGGCTGGGTGTGCCCTGAAGTGAGGAACCATCTCAGGATGGGGCACAGCATGGAAACATGTTCTTTTGGCCCTTTTCTCCACAAGCAGTCACAGGTTCATACTCGGACTCGATTGCTTCCTAAGATTTTACTCAGATGAGATGTTCTGAGAAACAGAGCAGTCCAGCTTCGCAATGTCCTCGGATTGTTTAAATTGGCCAGCAATAACTCGGCCATCCAGGCAGAGCGAATGGCCAGATAACACGTGACTCCGCCCATGCAGAAACACAAGTCAGGCACAGAACGGTGGGAGACGCCAGAGGGCTCCTCTCCAGTGCTAGAGGATTGGAAAGCCTAGCAGGTCTCAGACTTGACTGACCACAGGGCCACAAACACGTTTCACTAAAGCAGTTGGCCTTGATGAGGCTATGCAGCAGGGAGTGGCCAATCACAGCTCTTGACCTTCCACCCTGTTCCCTTCACAGAATTAGAATCCATTTCCCCTCAAGACAAATACTACTGCTTGCACATTCTAGACAGTCTGCCCACTGCTGCTCCCAAGCCTTCCCTATCCCTCCTTTATCTCCATCCCCACCCTGGGTGTTGCTAGGCAACCCACGGCCTCACAATATTGATCTGAGGCACACAAGTCCCCTGTCTGCTTAATGTCTGTCTCTGAGACCTTTGCTGGACAGACCAACTCAGACTCAAGAAGTGCTATCTGTCTGGTGTGTGTACTTTGCACCTGTCTTTTCATACATGCGGCACACATCCATGTGCATGCACAGTGTTCACCTATGCACTCATGCATGTGTGTGAGTGTGTGTGTGTGTGTGTGTACATATGCAAACATGCAGTTCTTGTGTGTGGTATGCTACAAATGAGAGGAGAGAGCAGAACACAGGCCCACGTATACACTTATGTGCATGCCCATGTATTTATTTATGTACATGTCTTTGTATGTATTTACATGCACATCCATGTATTTATGTGCACACCCGTGTATGTATTTATGTGCACATCCATGTATTTATTTACGTGCTTGCCTGTGTATGTATTTATGTGCACACCCATGTATATATTTATGTACACATTCATGCATGTATTTATGTACACATCCATGTTTGTATTTATGAAACAGAAGAGTTGTTTACCGTAGTGGAAGGAAGACTGCTCCTGGGACCCCCAGGGCCAAGAGGCTCCTCCCCTGAAGTTAGGTCAAACAGACCCCTATTATCACCACGAGTCCTGTGTCTGACAAAGCGTTACTTTCAGAGAGTTTGCAGGCTTCCCCAGGGTCCTAGGGCTCTGATTGCCTCCATATTCTGCAGGCACAGCCTCAGGACCCAGCAGACATGCTCTGATGATTACAGACCTCTTGCCCAGCTGCTCAGGTCCAATCTAAGATGCCCCTTGGGCTTTCTGTGTCACCTCAGTGTCTACCCTAGACCCAGCATTTGCCACCCCATCCCACTACCACTACCAGGTTTCTGGTCCAGTGTGTCATCTCTCATCTAGTGACTGTGCACATCTGTGTGATAGGGTGGTGTTACATGTTCATGTAAGTGTGTGCGTGCACACATTTAGGTGTGCATATACAAGTGTATTAGAGTGTTGCACGCATGTGTCTGTGTGTGTTGGGAGTTACATGTTTGTGTAGGTGTGTACATACATGTGTGTATACATGTGTGTATCTGTACATTTGTGTGTATGTGCATCTGTGAGTGTGTATACATGTGTGTATGTGCATGTTTTAGTTGTGTGTATACACATGTGTATGTGCATGTGTGTGAGTGCATGTAGATGTGTGTATACATGTATGTATCTGCATGTTTATGTGAGTGCATGTTTGTGTGTATGAGTATGTTTGTGTGTGTGTATATATTTGTATGTGCACATTTGTGTGTAGGTGCACTTTTGTATGTGAATGCATGTATATATGCGTATGTGCACATTTGTGTATGTGCACTTTTGTATGTGAATGTGTGTACATGTGTGTATACATGTGTGTACACATGTGTGTATGTACGTGTGTGTGTACATGTTTGTGTGTATATGCATATTTGTGTGTGTGTGCATGCCAGAGGGTGACACTGGCACCTCACTCCATCACTTCGTGCCTCACTTTTTGACACAGGCCTCTCACTGAGCCCGGAACTCTCGCAGTAGCTCCCCGGTGGATCTCTGCCTCCGCGGTGCTGGCTGCACTGCTCGGCCCAGTTTTCAGGAGGCTCTAAGGATCCAAACTCAGCTTCCCATGCTTGCATGGCAGGAGTTCTCCCCACTGAGTCATGTCCCAGCCCTTGCCTGTGATTCTACACGTTCTCAGCTTCTCCTCCTCCGTCGCCCTCTCAGGCCTCATCACACCAGCCTGGCTCTCATCCCTCTCACACGTAGATCTGCCTCCCTTGCCTGTCAAGATCCCACAAACACAAGGCCCTGGGTGCTGCCTGAGTGTCCCATCTCCCCATGTGGAGGACCCTCCCAGAACTCAGCGGCCTCCTTCCTTCCTGACCAGAGTGAACCGCTTGACCATAAACACCAGACAGGGAGGAATGAGTTCCTTATCCATCAATGCAGACAATCCCCGGCACTCACACATGTGCACAGAACACTCAGGGGAAGTCTTAATGAACACAAGAAAACACGGGAAAGCATGAGATGCAGCAACTAGTGCATCCCCAGCAAGATCCAGCCCCCCACCCCACCCCCCACAGTGTAGCCTTGAGGACTTGATACCTGAGCAGGCTTCGTTGTCCTGCAGGCCCTGGCGCTGTGGCCCTGACGTCATCTGCTCGATAATCTGCCGTAGGTGGTGCTTGAAGGTGGCGGTGTTCAGTTCCTCGTAGTCACAGCCCAGGGCCTCGGCAGCGTGGTTGGCCCACTCAAACCGCATGAACTGCTTCCGGCCCACTGCACAGAGGATGAGGACAAGATGAGGGCTGAGATGCCAGGCACAGGGG
Source organism: Tokudaia tokunoshimensis (assembly GCA_036184795.1). Classification (NCBI taxonomy): domain Eukaryota; kingdom Metazoa; phylum Chordata; class Mammalia; order Rodentia; family Muridae; genus Tokudaia; species Tokudaia tokunoshimensis. The sequence continues at coordinate 2,930,035 of BTHU01000006.1, forward strand.
AGCTGCATGCCCAAGAACACTTCAGGGAGCCTTGCCTCTTCACAGCTATTTTGCTTATTTCTTTTTTTTTAAAGTCATTAACAATAACATAAATACCTTAAATGGAGATAGGGTAGACTTAGGATATATCCACCTATGTATGTATTTAGGTACACGCCTATATATGTATTTATGTGCGTGCCTATATATGTATTTATGTGCACACCCATGTATTTATTTATCTGAACTCCCATTATGTATTTATGTGCACTCTCATTATGTATTTATTGTGCATGCCCATGTATGTATGTATGTGCATGCCCATGTGTGTATTTATGTGTATACCCATGTATTTATGTGCACTCCCATTATGTATTTATGTGCATGCCCATGTATGTATGTATGTGCATGCCCATGTGTGTATTTATGTGTATACCCATGTATTTATGTGCACATCCATGTATGTATCTATGTGCTCGGCCGTGTATTTATTTATGTGCAAGCCCACTACATTTGGACACCCTGCCTGCCCACTCAACCACATAGCCACTTCCCCAATTACCCAGTCACAGATCCAACCAGCTACCCATATGTTCAGCCCATGTTTACTGAGAACCTTTGACGTGAGAACAAGTCACACAGGGCGATGACCGTTTCACAGGTTACAGTCCAGGGAGGGGGTTGAGCGAGAAGCAAGCAGACAGACAGACGGTGAGAAAACCTCAGGTGGTTGTGCTGCAAGGAGAGACTAGTGTGGGCACAGAGAGATGGCAGTTGTGTTAGCGTGCGCTTCCTCAGAAGGACCCTGGGAGGATGTGACGGTGGGCTCAGCTTAGAGGTGAGGGGTTGCAGAAATGAGCGTGGTGTGTCACGGAGGAGCACAGCAGGGAGGAGGGCAGTGAAGTGGAAGCCATTTAAAACAACCTGACTTTGTGTAGCACACAACTTGCTTACGCTGAAAAGCTTAAGTAAGAGTGACAGAGGAACCGTCCCACAAGAGGATGTGAAGTCATTTCTAAAGCGCTATCACAGTGAGAGAGTGGGGAGGGGATGGTGATAGGGCTCAGCAGCAGGCGAGGGGCTTGCCACCAAGCCTGAAAGACCAGAGTTCGATCCCTGGGACCCTCAAGGCAGACTGAGAGGACTAAGTCCTGTAGGTTGTCTGTGAACACCACACAAAGAAAGAGATGTTTTTAAATTATTTTAAATTACATGACAAACAGGACTGTAGTCAGCCGAGAATCATGACAGGGCAAGGAGCTGACATTTTCCAAATTCCCTACAGTAACTTCGGGCTGCTGTTGTGACCTAAATACAAATAATTGACTAATTAAAACAAATCACAATGAGCTCCTTTCAAGAGTTCTGTCTTCTTTCAAATGTGTTTCTTTCTCTGAAACAGAATCGACGGCTACCCCACAGGTTGCCAGGGCCCAGTGGGCCAAGTACACAACCGAACAATCGGTCTTGGGGTGAAATGGGAACCCTGGGGGAGATTCTGTCCGAGACTTTAACCAGCACTATCCAGGGAGCATGGCAAGGAGCAGCGGCTTGCTGGGTGCTTCCATGTGCAGGCTACACAGGGACGCTCACACGGACACCACTTCCCAGTGGCAATGAAACTGAGACTTAGGGGAGTCGGTCAGAAATGATGATGCCGTTGGTGACGGTGGTGATGGTGATGATGGTGGTGATGATGGTGGTGATGATGGTGATAACAATGAGGGCCATGACACTACTGGCTAAACTTTACTAACCTTACCTGGTTGAAAATGCTCTATTTTTTAAGTTCTCCTTGCTTGGAACCTGGGAGTCTATCTGCGATCCCACACGTTGCACATGGAGAGAGCTTGATATGTGTTAGCGCCCTGCCCCGCCCCGCCCCCCACTCTTTCCCATCACTATTAAATCTTCACGAGCGTCCAAACACTATTACCCGTTTGCGCTTTCCTTGAGGATTTGAGACAACTCTCACTATTCGGCCCAGTGGCCTGAGCTCACTGCACAGCCTGAACTCGGTTCCCCCCATCACCACCGTCATCTAGATGTGGGTGATTGCTGTCCCTTAGAGATGGCAAAACGGACTGAGAGAATCTCCGGACAACAGAGAGACACTGAGTGATGGAACCCCGCAGCCCCTGGAGCCCACCGGTCCTTCAGATGTCACCTAGCACATCCTTAGAACCTGGGTACACACACAGCCCCTGACGTGAACAGAGTCATCCATTTCTCTCAGACAAACACGTGTAAAGGGAAACGTTAGTTCCCCATCTCAGATGAGAATCGTTGTTGCCTGTCACAAGAGAGAAACAGACACACAACACGGGGCGCCGGCAGGCCATCAGATTCTAATTAGATCCCTTACCTCCGCGGCCGGCTCTCTCTTTGTTAAAAAGGGAGCTGAGCGGGCACTGGAGAGGAGTCGGAGGGTCCATCACCCCTGGATGAGACCGGGCGGGGTGGGGGCAGGAGGGGGCTGGGAACACGCTAACACGAGCTGCCTTCCCCACTGGTGTCTCGTCATCTTCCGCGCCCCCACACTGCCCCGACTCACACCACCGTGCACATCTGCCCTGGAATCTCTGCCCCCTGCCCCACCCCACCTCTATTCCCTGCCTCCAGCTAGTGTAACCAAAGTGGGGGCGTGGCCAGTAGCACAGGTGCTGAACCCAAACGGTACTTCTCTGCCTTGGCTCAGACAGGGGCAGCGACCCCACCCCCCACCCCGCTCATCCCAGGAAAGTCAAGAACTCAGAGGGGCCACCGGAGGGGGAGAGAGAAGGCGGTGGCTAAAACCATAGCTTCAGATCCCAATTTCCACCACTGCCATTCGCAGATGACCACTACTCAAGCACAACTATGACCTGTGACATGTCCTGAGAGCTCCCAAGATCCCTTTAGACTCAAGCACTGGGTGTAGAAGGCAGCAAGCTGCAGCCGCCGCGAATCCACCTGTAAACTCCAGGGGGGCGCTCTTTGCCAGGCCCTGGCAGTGCAGGGCGCCATGTGGCGGGTCTATCAGCTGCTTTAGGAAATGGTGGTCTGGTCTTACACCCGGAAAATGTTAGCATTTGGGAATCAGCGTCCCCTCTGGGGGCCCTCAGTTGACTAAAGCTACTTCTCTACTGAAATGGGCTGTGTCTGCAGGGCGGCAGCTACCCTGCTATTCTGTCTCCCATGGACGCCGAGGGCTCATTACTGTCACCGTGCTCCTACCTTAGGCCCCTGATAAGTTACCCAGGGAGGGAGAGGATGAGCTGAATGGCCAGCTCTGGTCACTCTGCCCCCTCCTTCCCGCTAAGACTTGGGAAAAAGAATGTATGAGCGCCGCTCTACCCAGAGGAGGCAGCCATCTGGTCCCTCAGCCCCACCATCAGAACAGCGGGACATCGAGCTTAAGTAAAGAACAAAACAGAGCTGGGCAGAGGGTCTGGAAGCTGTCAAAGAGACGGGCAGGATGTGTCTCTCCCTGCACCCAGTCTGCTGCAGGGGGCTGCCCACATTTGCTGGATGCTCTTGTAAAGTTCCAGAAGCTATGTCTGGAATGTCCCCAAGTGCAGAGGTCATTGCCCATTGCATGTTCGACTGGCAGCCATTTCTCAGGTTTCTGGTGAAAAATAAAACTCCTCTGTACCCAGGGGACTGGCTACACCCTTGATCTCAGCTGGCCCCTTCTGGCACCTTCTAGGCTCATATCACACGTGCTTCAGTATCTTCCCCTCAGCAAGCCGAGGAAAGGTTCCAGAGAGGCCACCCACCCGTGATCACTGTGATCACAGACACCAGTGTCTAGCTGGGTTTCCCTTTAAATGATGGCGGCCTAGGAAAATGTCCAGAGAGGAAGCCAACCTCTCAGCAAGCTGCCTTCTCTCCTGCTATCTTGTCCCGCCCCCCCACCACCACTGCATGCATGTCTGAGTGAGGCCAGGCTCAAACCATCAGCCACCTAGGTGGGGCAGAGCTGACTCAGTGATTCTCAGTGGCAATAGAGATGTGGAACAGGGCAGGATGGCCTGAGAGCTGGGGTGTCTGTCTCCCCAAAGTTCATCTAACACACTAAAGGAAAAAGAGGCTCCTGGGGGTGCAGACATGGCCCAGTCCATAAAGAGAGGGCATGAAATCGGGTCCCCAGAACCTACAAGAACAAGCCAGGTGTATCAGCACAGGCATGTAATCCCAGATCGGAGAACCAGAAACAGCAGCCTGTAGCTTGCTCAGCCAAATCGGAATGATCCAAGTTCAATGAGAGGTCTTGTTTCAAAATATAGGGTGGAAAGAGATTGAGGAAAGCAGCCAAAGTCTCTTCCCAAATCACACACCGAGGAAACCGACCCATCCATCATACCCCTGCCTGGTTAAGTGAGATTGCTGCAGGACTTTTCAGGGCCTTCAAAGCTGCTTTTGTGAGTCTTCAGCGGGGGGGGGGGGTCTTTTTAGCCCGATTTCACCTCAGGATGTCTTCACAGAGCCTGCGGCACTTCCCAGCTCCCATCAGACACTGCTCTGGGAAAGTCTGTTTCAGCTGGAAGAACCACCATGGTTACTCTGTCTCCAGAGCCACCAGGCAAACAACGCTGGCTTGGAGAGGACTGAGGAGGACTGAGAGGGAGAAGGGCAGGAGTGAGGGCAGATCCTGAGGGTGCAGAGTCTAGGACTCAAATCTACCAGCAGAGGCAAGATTTGTAAGGGAGAGGAGGAGGAGGGAGAGGGAGGAAGGAGAGGGAGGAGGGAGAGGGAGGAGGAGGACAGAGTAGGGAGGAGAGTGAGGAAGGAGGAGGAAAGAGGAAAGAGGGAGGAAGGAGGGAGAAGGAAGCATGGGAAGGAGGGAGAGGGAGGGGGAGGACAGAGAAGGGAGGGAGGAGGGAGGGGGAAGGAAGCATGAGGAGGGAGAGAAAGGAAGAGGATAGAAGAGGGAGGTAGGAGGAAGAGGGTGGAGAGAGAGGGAAGAGGAGGACAGAGAAGGGAGGGAGGAGGGAGGGAAGAGGGAGAGGGGAAGGAGAAGCAGGGAGTGAGGAAGGAGTGGGATGCGGAGGAGGGAGGAGAGAGGGAGGGAGGGAGGAAGGAGAGAGCATGCACACAAGTCGACAATGGCACAGCTATTGTCCCTGCGCACCGTGGGTTCAATTGCTATCAATTACCGTGACCTCCTGCATTTATTAATAACCGAGTTATTCCTCCTTCCAACAATAGCTGAGCTGTTCCTGAATTACTCAACATTATGGAACTTATTTATAATGCCAGAGCATCTGGCTCCCACTGCCTCACACAGAGATTTACAATTCCGAAGCCCGAGAAGAGAGAAGACAGAGGCCACCTGCAGAGAGGAGATAAGCCGTGTCTGGAGACAAAGCGGGTTCAAATCCCACCTCCACCACCACCTGGTGCCCTGCGCAACACCCTGAGAAGTGAGATTGACTCTCTGACCCTCAATTGCCATCTTCCTCAAAACGAGGGCTGCAGAGATCAGAGGAGAGCATGTGTGGAGATGCAGCAAGGTTGTGGGTGCCGCGGCTCCACACCCAGGCTGTGACCTGCCCGGACCCTGAACCATCCACCCTCGGGAAAGACAGATCGGGAGCCAAAGATCAACAACGAAAGGATCCAGAAACTAGGTCTCTGTGGGCACCATGGGAAATGCCCCCCCCAACTCTTAAAGAGCTTCCCATTTCTTAGGGATCCTACCTGAGGCTGCCTGCCCACAGGCAACCCACGGTCCCGCCCACCCACGTGGCTCCTTCTGCCTGTCTTGGAGGAAGCCCACGCCAGCATTCTCTCTGCTGCTCACACATCCGCACAGAGAATCTTCTAGAAACTGCTGCTGAGTTCCACATGGCCCGGTAGGAACTGGCATCACACCTAAGGCTGTGCGTGGGGTAATGCTGGTACCTCCTGGTGTTCTGGGAGGTCACAGTCCCATGGGAAATTCAGGTGCGGTGACTTCAGACTGACCCCTGCAGGCTTGTTTGGATGTAGGATTTCTCAGAGTCTCTAGTGTACCCTGCACACTGAGAATTCACAAGAGGTAGGAACAGTCCCTTGGGGAGGTCTCCCAAACTAACACAACCAAGAATTCGGGCGGGGGGGGGGTGGCTGACAGGGACTCTTCACGGCTCCCACAGGGAGATTGTGGGAAGAGCCAGAGGTCAGTTGTCCTAAGACAGTTTCAGTCTAGCTGTGATATCTCAAACAATATCTCTTATTGGGCCTCAGTCTTTTCATCTGTGAAATGGGTTGGCCACTTTCCCACTGGGCCATTTAAGGGTGAAGTTCGATGCATGAGGTAAAGCCAGCTCCATAGGGGACGCAAGCTGCAGAGCTGCATGCTGGGGGGGGGGAGTCATCGGCCAGAGGGTGTCACACAAGGTGGCAGCGGGACCAACCGCAGAGCTGTGAGAGACTTGCCTGAGGCCGCTCTGCTAGAAAAGCAGACACCGGGAGGGACTTCAAACTAGCACTTTTCAAACCAGTACCTTTCAGCAGCCAAGTGCTCTTTGCAACAGCAGGCAGCCTGGGTAGCTCAACACACCCGTCAGAAACTACTTAATCACCCCCATCACCGTCATGACCATTATCATAACCGTCACCGCCATCAGCATCACCACGACTGTGATTACCACCGTCAGCACCAGCTCACAACCATCAACACCACCATCAGTACCATCAGCAACACTTTGCGTGGGAGCAAAATTGCTTAAGCAACCGCTAAGAGACATCAGCTTCCACTATCATTCAGAGAAACGGAGTCTAAAAGCACAGGGCCTTCCCTGACACACCGAACCCCAGATCCCCAACGCTGCCGCTTTCCCATTCACCCCCAAGGCCTGGAGCTGCAGGGAGCTCTGCCTTCCAGCCCCAGACACTTCGGGGAGTTCATTTTTTCAGAAACTTCTAATTGTTTCCATCCCAGAACAGCCATCCCGGCTTAATGAATGAATTCAATATGCTCAGAAAATGCAGAATAAATCCTCGCCTGTGGCCCAGAATAGGCCTGCTGCACAGCTGCTGGGCCAGAAGCCAAGCCACCAGCTGGGGCAGGGCAGACAGGGGCAGATTTGGCCTTGAGAAGCACGCGGGAAGAGGGGACAGGGAGGAGCTGGGCCTCGGGAGCCCTGGACCCGAGGACAGAGCGATGGAATCTCCCCCTTCCTCAGTCACACAGATGCCAGCCCACAGCTGTCCATCTACAGTGCCAGGGCGGGGCTTGGGGTGGGAACTCAGACTCGGCACCACCCGGAGAAAGAGGATAAACCAGCTATGTGGACCCTGCGCGCGCGCACGCATGCACGCACGCACACACGCACGCACGCCAACGCCACAGTCTAGAGCAGAGCGTCTTCCCTGACTGCATCTGTTCTGTAGGTTTCGTGCCTGTAGGACCCCCTGGGCCAGCCCAAGGCTGCGCCAGCTTAGAACTCTGCTCCCCCAAATCATCACTGAACTCACCACCGGCAATCCTTCAAGTGTGGAAACAGTGGTGCCCTCGGGCAGCTGGGGGCCTGACAGCTTGTAAGCACAAGGATGTGGAAGGAAGGGAGACAGGGAGTGGGGAGATGGTGCCGTGTATAAGAGCACTTGCTACTCTTGCAAAGGACCTGGGTTTGGTTCCCAGCACCCATGTGGAAGCTCACAGCTATCAGTTACTCCAGTTCCAGAGCATCTGACGCCCCCTTCCTGCCCCCATGGGCACCAGGCGCGCGTGTGATGCGGGCAAAAACACGCAGGCAAAAGAGTCACACACGTAAAATAACGGAAGCAACCAAACGAAACAGCAACGGCAAAAGCGGTGAGAGAAAGGAGAAAGGAGGAGCGAGGGGAGAAGAGGGGAGAAAGGGAATCTAAGTTTTGCTTTGGGGATGTGACAAGTGCTGTGGCCAAACCCACTTAGGGGAGGAAAAGGCACTGTTCGAGACACTGTCTCCCTTGAGGGCAGCAGGGCACGGGAGGTGGGGGAGCTTTGTTCGTTGGTGCAGAATCCCTCTGTAGTATTTCCGGTTCTCATAGACACTAATTTTGAGTGGGCCCACAGCGGTGAAAGAGCAGAGAGACAGACACCCTAGTCGGAGCAAGGAAAGCACTGCCTTTGCCCATGCTCCCTGCTCTGCTCAGGGTCTCCCCAGCCTAGAGCTCCTCCATACCTAGAGCACCTCAGCAGCACCTCAGGGGCACCTCCACGCCTCCGCAGCTCCGTGCCACTACGCCACCACGCCTCCACTCACCTCCTCCACCCCCCTCACACTGACTCTGCCAGTGTCGGACAGAAGATGGGGTGCCGGGCCCTTGTCGTTAGAAACCTCTGTGCAGCGACCCTCTCAGGGTCCCAAATTACAGCCCCATTCATTCAGGGCCTGGCATCTTTACGACGGAGGCGGGGAGGTGGTGGTGGCCTTGCACTTCACTCCTTCCCCACCACAGCCCCACATGGGCTTATATACGGCCTGACTGTGTCATATATTAGGCAGTGGGTCAGTGCCAAGCAGTCCGGTGAATTTAATGAAGGGCAAATAAATTAAACACACTCCGGACCTTCACGGAGAAAAGAGGCCAAGCCACCTACGCCGTAGACATGAGTGTCCCTCATTTTGACTCCCAGGCTGGATTCTAGACGCTACTGTACTCTCTGTACAGCGTTAAAGGTCAGCTGGGACAGTGACACACGGCTCCACTTTCTATGGAGAGCGGCGAGGCCACAGGGTTTGGGGAGTGGACTGATGATAGGCACAAGTTCCCTCACCAGGAAGGACTTCCTACTGATGACAGTCATATCTGGATTAAGGAGACCTGCGGGGCTGTAAATGGTCTTGCAAATACGCTGGCGTGGGCATTACTGTCACATTTTACAGAGGACAACAACTGAGTCCCCAAGGACAGAGAATCACCTTAGCTGAGAAGGTCAGACTGGTCCCAGGAACACCCACAGCCTCAACTTAGAGTGATCCCCCATTCTGCTCAGGTCAACCTCCCAAGCAGTGTTGTTGGGGACATCAGATGGTTGGATGGAACCAAGGAAAGGCTCATACAAAAGAGGGTGGTTCTCTGAGAACCCAGAGGGCACCTTGGCCTGAGCACAGCCAGGCAGACCCAAGGAAATTGCAGAGGCAGTTCCCAAGGTCAACACCTCTGGATGCTGTGGGTTTTGACATCACAGAACAACATCTCTGAGCCTTGGTATCTGGAGCTCGGGTCTCCACGCTTGCATGGCAATCACTTTGCCAACTGAGCCACTTTGCAGCCCCAGCTCATTTTACAGGAAGAAAACGGAGGCTTCCCTGCAGCGACCTCTGAACTCACATGCACGGCACAATTTGCAGGAATCCACTGGACACCTCTCGGTTAAGAGCACCAGTGAAAAACTGTCACACTCGGTCACCTCACAAACTCCACATCCCGTCATGAGACCCCCCCCCACCTCTCCCCACCCAGACCACACCGGTTTCAACTAGCAGGATCCGGGCTTCTGAAGCAGGCCTAGGAGGCAGAGTCAGGATCCTTGATTAATGAAAATGAGCCTAATATATTTCGGAGCGATCTGTTATGACACAAAACAGAGACGTTTACACATGACTGTGGATTTTTAATAGCTGATTCTAGAACAACCCATTATGAAATCTTCCAAAGCAGAAAAATACAGTAAATCACGGGGCAGGGCTTCCAAGCAGACCGACAGCGGCTCTCCATAAAATAATGTGGAGGGTGGGGTGGGAGCGGGAGGCATGAGGAATTACTGCCGTAATCATGAGTTAATAAAATATTTATAGACATTCTCTCTTATCATCCCAGGCATGTCCACGTAAGGGAAGCCCCTCAGTACACATCGGAGGGGATTCCCACCTGTCCCAGGAGGAGAGGGAGTTGAGCTGAGCTCCTCCTTACCATGGCTTTACATGGCAAGCCCTGTGGTCTCCTTTGCGGTTGGAGGCAAAGAATACTCAGTTGCTGTGGGAAGGCGGGCAGGATGTCTGCTGGATGGGTCCACAGCTGTTACTACCTCCTCCTCCTCCTCCTCCTCCTCCTCCTCCTCCTCCTCATCATCATCATCATCATCATCATCATCATCATCATCACCACCATCACCATCATCATCATCATATCGCCATCATTATCAACAGCATCTACCTCCTCCTCATCCTAATCTTCCTCCTCACCCACCACCTTCTCCTCTTCCTATTGAATCTGTCCAAGACAGTAGGGAGCCTCCTTCAAACAGCCCTCCCCACTGAGTACAGCCTGGAGCTGTCAGTCAAGGAGTCCTAGCCTATCAGAGCCAAGAGTTGGTCATGTACTCCGGGGCACTGCCTCCTCCACCCTGTTGAGCAGCATTCTTAGAAGCTACAAAAAAGGATTTGAGAACCCAGAAGGCAATACACAAAGTGGCAGAGAAGGGGACAAGGTGACATCACCACGGGAACACAACAGAGCCACAGAGTGGATGGGAAGGGTCTCCCTAGAGCCTTCATGGGTGTGGCTGCAGAAAGCCTGCTCCAGACTCTTGGCACCCAGCACTGAGAGGGGAGAGGCTCCTGTTATCTATGTCATCAAGATGGTGGACATTTGTCACGGTGCCACAGCAGGAGAGACAAGAAGCCATTGCAGCAGACTAAGCACAAGCATGGAAATTGCTCGCAACGAGGGCAGAGAGACCAGAGCACTGCAGGGGGAAGGGCGGGGCAAAGAACCCAGAAGCACAGAGACCCAGGGATGAGACACTCCCACCAAGCTGTCAATCACAGATGGTAAGCACTAATGACGGAGCCCAGCACGTGGGCAGCCGCCCATCACGTGGACAGCCGCCCATCACGTGGACAGCCGCCCATCACGTGGACAGCCGTCCATCACGTGGACAGCCGTCCAGCACGTGGACAGCCGCCCAGCACGTGGACAGCCGTCCATCACGTGCGCAGCCGTCCATCACGTGGACAGCCGCCCAACACGTGGACAGCCAGCCACCCATCACGTGGACAGCCGTCCATCACATGGGCAGCCGTCCAGCACGTGGGCAGCCTCTGCTCAGAGCCTAGGGCTGCTCTGGCCAGTAGAAGCCACTGGCAAGTCAAAGTCAGCAAAATCACATTCAGCCCACTGGAGAGATGGCTCAGTGTGCAAATCCCTGCTGCACTAGGAAGAGGACCTGAGTTCAATCCCCGGCACGCATGTGTGTGAGTCGGGCACAGAGGCCTGCTGCTGACCCAGAGCTGCAGAGGCAGAGACAGGAGGGCCCTCGGGTGCCTCAGCCAGCCTGCTCTGACCAGGCAGCTTCACACCAGTGAGACCCTGTATGAACACCGGAGGAGGAATCAATCTTAAGATTTCCTCTGTCCCCATATATGCATAGACATATTATACACACATACATAGACACCACATACACATGCACATACATACATACACACATACATACACATACACGCACACACATATACACATAAATGCATACATACATGTAAATACATACCACACACTACACATACATGCACATACATATACACATATGCATATATACACACAACACACTACACTCACACCAATGCACATAATACATGCAAGCATTTACATGCACAGCATGCACACATTACACACATGCACACATATACATGCACATACATATACACATGTACATGCACATTACATACACACATACACACATGCAACAAATATTTACATGCACATACATACACATAAGTACACCACACACACCACACACATACCACATACACAGGTGCACATGCACATCACATACATCACACAGACTACAACACATATATCACACACATGCACACACATATACTACACACACATACACACACCACGTATACATGTACACATACATACCGCACATACATACACATACATATCTGCATATGCATGTGTATGTGTGTGCACAAGTGTGTTCGCGCATACACACACACACACACAATTACTAACAATTCTAAACTCAACCCCTCAGCCATGGGCTACATTCCAGGTGATCTATGATCCTACATGCCTGGTGACCACTGTGACAGCAGGGGTGACTGACAGGGTCCCATCAGTGTGACAGGTTCTCATGGACAGCACGGGTTCAAAGTTGCTGAGACACACACCACAGCAGACAGGGGCAGGAGGGTCCGTACCTTTGCACGCCCCTGCCGCACCCAGGTGGTAGATGGCCGCCAGCACCCGCCAGATTGCTTGTTGCTCGCCCTCCGAGATGCCCAGCATCTCCATGGCACCCCGGAGCCTGGAGAAACCTGCGGACGCCTTCTGCTTGTCTTCAGGCTGGGGGAGGGGAGAGAAGAGAAAGGCCGTCATGCTGGAGAGACTGGAATTCACAGCTCGGAGCCAAGGTCAGTCTTCCAGGCACACGGCCGGTTTATGATTGCAGTAAATTACCCACGGTTAAGCCGGGCTGGGTTTGGCAGTCACATCGAGACTTCCGGGAACGTTGTAAATGTGGTGTGTGTCTGGTTTGGGGTGCGGGGCAGGTTTTATTCAATCTGGAAGGATTTATCGGGGCTCCGATTTGCACCGAGCTCTGATCAGGATGCCAAGATAAAGGAGCCCTAGTGTGACCCAAGTGTGCCTCTCGAGACTGAAGAGAAGGGAACATAAACGCAGTGGGGTGTGGAAACGGCCGCGTGGCAGATCCCAGGTCTAAGCGGAGACACAGGAGATCACAGAGGAAGAGCAGAACCTGGGGCGAGCGCTTCAAGGTAGATGCAGAAACTGATCGTGTGATCGGGGTAGAGGGCCTCACACAGGAGCAGGATGACAGCCATGACTGACCAGCGGAGGTCACACATGAGGGAGGTGAAGGAGGAAAGCAGTCCAAGCCAGACAGCCATCGGTCTCCGCCTAGGGAGCAACAGTTTCCCACCATGATGGTTAAAGGACGGAGACGTGACCCGCGTAGACACAGACCCATGGCAGACATCACTAATCAATCAAGATCAAGATTCCACAGCAAGCCAATGAATCCGGATTCACTTCAGAACGCCACCGTTGGCCACCACGCCCCAAAATCTACCTCAGGAGCTTGCTTGACATCCTCTGTGGGACAAAAGGAAGTTGCTGGAGAAGTTGAAGCAGAAAAATAAAAAATGGCCAACTGGGAGGTCTGTGGGTTACTGAGCTTCAAGTGTCATTTCTCTTTTTTCTGATGTATAGTTCTAATTATATTTGTCTGAATATTAAAATTAATTTGGAAGTCCTGTGTATGAGCCATCTGGCCAAGGTCGCCCTGCCCAGAAGCCTGGAAGGCAGAGAATGTGAGGCGGGAACAGGAACCCTTCTGTCAATAACCTGACACAGCTCGTAATGAGAGACCAATTTGTACCTGGTCCAAGTAGAGAATCTGGGTGACACAGGGCAAGACAGCCTCTTAGAGCTGACAGGTCCTTGAATTCTGTAGAGTTCCATGCCCAGAGAGGGCATGGCATAGGCCGAAGGTCACACAACAAATTGACTGCAGGGAAGGCGGGAGGCTTCCCCGATTCCCTCCCACGCTGATTCTTTTCAACTCCAGCCGCCTCAGATAACTGAGGGACTGAGAGCCTCCTCGGCCAATTGGAACAACATCAAAGCATGTGGTGACATTGAAAGATTCGCCTTGGAAGCGTTTCAATTAACAGCAGAAGCATGTCCCACCTCTCTGTCACATTTCTGGGCCACCACAGAACAACCAAGTCCCTAGCAACCAGGAGCTGAGCCTAGCAACCACAGCTGCTCCACCATAGCAGACAGAAGGAAAGCGCCACCCAACAAAAGGCTCAGTTATTTATGAGATTTCAAAGTAGCAGGAAAGGACACATAGAGGACAGATGGTGACATTACTCTGGCTCCCAATGTCAGCGAGGAGCACTCGATTTTGAATAACGAGTAGAACCCGTCGGTGAGGGGAGTCTCCCAGAGAGCCTCGCTCCTGTCTCTACTCTGCACCCCGTGTCTCTTAGGAGACAGAGAACGTAAATTAAGAAGGAGATACATTCCTGTCAAATGTGATGAGGCTCAGGATGACAGTTAGAGAGTCTGTTGTTCTCTAAGCAACTCTGAATAATGCCCTGACCCAATCTGCTCTTGGGTAAAATAAAACATGAAACTAGAAATAAGTCAGATATGCCGGGCAGTTTAATCCCAGCACTTGGGAGGCAGAGGCAGGTGGATTTCTGAGTTCGAGGCCAGCCTGGTCTACAGAGTGAGTTCCAGGACAGCCACGGCTACACAGAGAAACCCTGTCTCAAAAAACAAGCAGCAAGCGTGCTGATGTCCCACGAGCTCTGCACCCCAGCGGCAAGAAAGAAATTTCAGTGAGGAAACTGAGGCACCACGAGAGAATAAGCACAAGATCTCACAACGGTGGCCAGGTTAAAACTCCAGACTTGTTCCTCTCTGGCTTTTCCGTGACCACAACTGATGGTAGCCGGGGTTGGGGGCAGGGCACGGGCTCGGGGGCACAGGTTCAGGGGCACGGATAGTCGCCTGGGCAGCAAGGGGCTACTGTCTACCCACAACTGTCACCACGGCAGAGACACTGCTCACCCATGGGCCCTTCTCGCCGAGCCCCTGCCGCCCCAGCTTCGCCATCTACTATCACATATGTACATCCATGATTTCATGTATCTATGCAAACATAGGAGCCACAGTGCAGGGACCACACGCTTCTCGACGACGTCAACACGCTTCTCAGTGACGTCAGCACGCTTCTCAGTGACGTCAGCGCGCTTCTCGGTGATGTCAACTCGCTTCTCGCCTTAACCCGCTTCTCCCCGCACACCCGTTTTCCTCAGGCGACTACCCCCCTTCCCTTTTGCAGCTGCGTAAATCTCCATCATGAAACTTACATTTTCTTTATTCATCTCTCTGTGGACACCAGGCGGTTCCAGAACTCACTGCTGTGGTTTGGTGAATGTTGCTTTGCCGGTGTCCTTATGGTATATTGACTAGGGACCTCCGTGACAATGTCCAGCTAAGCCCCTGGGTCAGGAGAACTTTAGTTTCCTAAGGAGCCTACATTCCAGCTTCCACGGGGACTGGACCCATTCACACTCTTTCCCACTATGGCACAGGAGACCCCCCACCAACCCCCCAAACCCTGCCCCCCTCGCCTCCCGTCCCCCGCCCCTCCACGTTCCTGTCAGTGTTTGTGGTTTGTTCTTTTTTTGTTGTTGTTGTTTTATTTGTTTTTTGACGACTGCTTTTCCCGACTAGGCCATTTGTAGTTCATCTTTTCAGAAGTGTCTGTCCATTTTATTAGTTCATTGTTAATGCGTGTTTCGGTTTTTCATTTTAGGAGTTCTTCGGTGTAGTCTAGATACAAATTCTAGATAATTCTCTGCCAGCTCTTAACACTCTGGAAGCCATATTTTTCTTTTGTGTCCTGTGCTAGACAGGAGCTTTGTGGGGTCTTGTTGGTTTCTGTTTGTGTGTCTCTTCCATGGGGTCCCCCTTTGCCAGTGTTGGCGTTGTTCCCTGGGTGACTGGAGTCCTACTGAGTGTTCCCGTCCTACAGTTCTAGAGCGTGAGCCTCACACCACAGTCTGGGATACATCTGAAACTGGTGTTTTAGGGGTAAGGAGTGGGGCTTTATGCGGGTACCCAGTTTTCCCAGATGATGTCTCTTTGCCATTGTGTATATTCCGTTGTGGGTCCACAGGCTCAGATCTGAGTACGTGATTCTATCCATTGATCAACACATCTGTCCCATGGAGTTTACATTTCCCTGACTCTGCAGACTAACTAGAAATCAGGCTGCGGCACCCCTGCGGTCTTGCTTTTGCTCAGGATGAGCTTGACTGCCCAGGGGTTCTCTTCTGCCTCTGCGTGAGTTTCAGGGTTGTCTCTCTGTCCGTGAGGAATGGCACTGGAACCTGGGTGGATGCACTGAGTCTGTAGGTGGCCTCTGTACGGCAGCCACTTACAACATTAAGCTGTCAATCCCTGAGCGTGGGAGGTCTTTCTGTCGTCTAATAATGACTCCTTCGATCTCTTCCCTCAGTGTTTCACTGTTTCGCTGCCAAGGGCGCTCATCTCCTGGGTTACATTTTATTTTGAGGTTGTTTGCTGTGGTGAGTGAAACAGGGTCCTTCATTTCCTTCTCAGACGTTTGCTATTGGCTCACAGGAGGGCTCTGCCGTGTGTGTGTGTGTGTGTGTGTGTGTGTGTGTGTGTGTGTGTGTGTGTATGAGTGTGTATGTGTGTATGAGTGTGTATGTGTGTATGTGTATATGTGTGAGTGTGTATGTGTGAGTGTGTATGTATGTGAGTGTATATGTGTGTGTATGAGTGTGTATGTATGTGTACGTGTGTGAGTGTATATGTGTGAGTGTGTATGCATGTGTGAGTGTATATGTGAGTGTGTATGTATGTGTATGTGTGTGAGAGTGTATATGTGTGTATGTGTGAGTGTGTATGTGTGTGTGAGTGTGTATGTGTGTGTATGTGTGTATATGTGTGTGTATGAGTGTGTATGTGTGTATGTGTATGTGTGTATGTGTGTATGTGTGAGTGTGTATATGTGAGTGTGTGTGCGTGTGTGTGTATGTATGTGAGTGCATATGTGTGTGTATGAGTGTGTATGTATGTGTACATGTGTGAGAGTGTATATCTGTGAGTGTGTATGCATGTGTGAGTGTGTATGTGTGAGTGTATATGTGGGTGTGTATGTATGTGTATGTTTGTGAGAGTGTACATGTGTGTATGTGTGAATGTGTATGTGTGTGTGACTGTGTATGTGTGTGTGACTGTGTATGTGTGTATATGTGTGTGTGTGTGTTTTGTGTCCTGCCTCTCTGCTGTGGGTGTCTGTCCACTCTGAGATGCCTGGTGGGGTCCTATAGGTCACAGACTCACGTGTCTGGAAGCAATGATACATTGCCTCCTTCTTTCTTGCTGTCCCCTTCTGTCGACTTCTGTCTCACTGTCCTGCGAAGTCTCCCACTGCTGTGCTAAGTGGAGTGGAAAGTGGACACCTTGTCTTGGTGTTCATTTCAGAGGGAAGGCTTTGAGTTTTCCCACTAAGCGGGGTGCTGGGCTCCAGCCCCACAATCTAACCTCACAGTGTCACCAAGATGCATTTCTACCCCGAGTTCCTCAGAACTTTTGTCATGCAGGGATGTTGGATTCTGTCTAAAGTTTTTTCTGCATCCGTGGAGAGGATCTTGTGACCTGTGACCTCGATTCCATTTATGGTATTATTATATTTACTGATTCACATACACTGAAGCATGCCTGCATCCCTGGAGTGAAGACAGCTTCTCATGATGAATGATCTTTTTCATATGCTCCTGGATTTAATTTGCAAGTGTCTTGTTGAGAAACTGTGCATCTATGCCCGGAGTTGATGCTCTGTAATTCTCTTCTGTTGTAGTCCCTTTATCTGGTTTGTTGTCCCTCTACCCGGTGAACTCCTATTCATCCTTCAAAACCCAAATGTCAGCCAGGCCCTGTATTCCCTGGCTATGAAGCCTTCCCTGACTCAGGCCAAACATCTCTTTAATTTAATCACTCTCTGGTGCCCACAGCCTCACTTCTTCCTAAGTGTTCTTCTCTCAAATAGCTGCATTGATTTTCGTGCCCGTCTTCCTTACTACGGTGACACCTCAGACGAGTGCCAGAGTTCTGACCTTTAACCCCAGCGTCATCACAGAGAATGAGAGCAAAGGAAGCCAAGGAAGCAGCATTAGAAACGAACAAACAAAACTAACAGCCAGCAAGTGAACGGTCGCTCCCTTTCATGGATCCCTGGAGCAGCCAACCTTCAGGGCCCTTCCTTCTCCCATCCCCCTCCCCTTCTGCAACTTCCCCCCTCCCCCACCCATCCTCCACCCCATCCCCCTATCTCTGCTCAGGACCATAAACTGCAACCAGCAGAGGGCGCCCTCCTCTCTCCATCAGCCTCTAGAGCGCCCCCTGCTGACAGACTCGGACAGAACCATGCTAAGCTCTCAGGTCTCACTGGAGACATGTTGAGACAGTCTTGAACCAGGGTTGAAGGGAGACACAGCACTTGAGGGTACACGCCTCACCCTCTCCCACCACATCCTTCCTCGGTCTACCTTCCTCAACCAGCCCAGACCCTACCAAGGGGTCCTGTTACTCTGCTAGGGTTGCTGCCCCCTCATGACCGCCATTGCCAACTACAGACCTGAGCAAAAGGGACAGTGGGTCACGGGACCCTCCATCCCTCCCTCCCTGGGACGGCCTGGAGGTGGGCCACTTACCTTGGACCACAGGCCCATGCCAAAGGCATTGCTCTCCGCCATCTGGTGCAGGTTCAGTTCCGTCCTGCAAGAGAGAATTGTGGAAATGTATGGGGCGGGGGAGGTCTGCCCCAGCCCAAGCTATACAGCAGGAGGTGTCCCACTGCAGGGTCATACACACCACACTGCCCAGCTGCCACAGTCCACAGGCCTCCTGTCCTAATAACCCCATGCTCCAACTTCACACAGTGAAAAATAGACTGAAATTCAGAGCAGACGAAATGTAACCAAGCTCCGGTGCATCGCCCTGGCAACTGAGATCAGAGGCCTGGTCATTGGGTACCCCAGCCTCTCAGCTCTGGGTAGAGCTTCCCACTGGGCTTTCTTCATCCCCCTGCCTCAGCCAGCCCAGCCTGTCCCACGTACTCACCTGAGATCTACATCCAGCCCAGCCAGCAGCTGAGAGAAAACTTCGAAGTTCCCTTCCCCTTGCGGCTGCCGGGCCACACGGCTGTTCTCCAGAAGCATCGTCTGTTGGGGGTGGTGGTGGTGGAAGAGTTGGGCAGTGTCATCCCCGGTCCTTCTGCCCGGACTTGGTTCCCAAAGGTGTCCCGCCTCAACACTCCCTGAAGCCTCACCAAGGTTCTCCTTGCCAGCACCCAAGGTTCAGAGCCCCACAGACAGTCAGCCAAGCCATGGGGGTCCTTCAGGTCCCAGAAAAGGCCAGAGCGCCTCGCTCACTGAAGCCTGTGTCTGGGAGTGCCAGCAGAGCCAAGGCCTTAGTTGGTACTGAGGAGCTCTCCCTGATCTGGGCTCTTGCCCGGTGCTGCGGTGGTCATTCTCTCTAAATCCCTTATTTTCTTTTCTGTTTAACTTGAATGTTGGAGAGGGGGCTGGCGGCATATGTGGCACACTGGGACAGGCTTCTGTACGGATCTGTTACATTTCCACAAGCCTCTAGGTTCTGCTCCTACCCACCCCAGAGCCACGCCACGCTAGCTGCTTTTAACATTCCAGGGTGCCAACACTCTTGCCACCCCAGGGTCCTAACTGAAAATGTGGGTACAGGCTGGAGACACCATACCTTAAAGACCCCATCCCCATCCCCAGGCCTCACCTGGAGCTGAGCAGATGTGACTCGGCCGGTGGCATTGAAGTCCAATGACATCACCATGGCAAATCGGGTGGCTCTACGGCTGTGGCCAGTGGACACACAGCCAAAGGCCCGGAGGATAGTGAAGGTGGCCCGGAGCTTCTCCACTGTCAGGAGATAGAGGGAGGTGTCACTTGTGCCGTAAGCAGGGTGACCTTTCTGGAGACCCATCTTGGTCTTTGTTCCCTGAGGTGGGATCTCTGGTGAGTCCCAGCAGTCACTACATGAGCCCCAGCAGATGCCTCAACCCTGACTCTCAAAGTCATGGGTAGGATAGAGACAATCTGAGTGGTGGTGGGGGGAGCCTGGGGTGGGGAGAATATAGTATCCACCAGCACCTTGTTAACACCCAAGGGCCAGCAGAGGGCCTGAGAGTCCTGGGATCTCCCCAAAGGTATTCTCTGAGTGCCCACAAGTCCTGTGTGTTGTACTAGACATCGGGGTACACTCCTTCCTGTCTCCTGCATTCACATACACAGCGGAACCAGTCTGTGAGAGAGTCTAGGCCAGCCCCACCCTTATGCCCAGCTCAGTAAGCTAAGTGCTAGAGTGATCACAGAAGGGGGGGGAGGGGCAGCAGGCACAGCATCTAAGAGAAGCCCAAGGAGGCGCTGTCCTTTGCAAAGGGACAAATAGTTATCTTCTTCGTGCTTCATGAGGCCCCACCTTGGAGTGGTAACAATGTTTCTGGCATAGCTCTGAAAGATCAATCAACTTAACAATGCTCGGTGCCTGGAAAGCACCTATAGGCTGCAATGGTGGTATAGCCAGTGCCATCTGGTACAGCACTGTGTGGGTCCCAGTGGACAGTGTCCCCAGGATGGACAGACTCCATTCTTGGAGGGAGTGAAAATGATGTTCATCTAGAGTATACACTCATGCACACACATGTGCACAGGTATGCTTTCTAGATAAACATGTGTGTGTATGTGCATGTATGTAGGTGTGTGAGAGAGGGGGGAGGAGGAGAAGAAGGAAGAGGAGCAGAGAAATGTCTATGAAAACTCATGGAGACATTAAAGTGTGACTGAGAACCCTAGTTAACCTCTCTGGTTTTCAATACCTTGATCTATAAATCTCAAATCATAATCACTATCTTCAAATCACAAAGTTCTTGTGGTTGGAAGAAGGCCTGGCACAGGGTCCCTGGAGAGGGCCATACTGATGGCTGTGACCATTGTCACCATTATCCATGCCGTCATCATTATCCATGCTGTTAACTGATGGTCTTTAAGGCTCACTGCACCCCTCCTGCGTTCTTGTCCCCCAACCAGCCCAGGAGCACTCTCTAGAGCACTCAGGCCTTCTGTAGCTCCATCCCCCCTCTGGCTCCCAATTCTGCTTTCGTCTTTGCTTCTCGGACTCTCTGTACAGCGTGAAGTAGGCTGTGTACCTCTCAAGGACACACACTCCCAAGAAACCCTCATCCTGTCTTACGGGGATGGCTCTCAGCAGGTGGCAGCCAAGCTTCTGCTTCTGACTGTCCCAGTGTGTGACCACTGTCACGGCCACCAATGTCATGAGAGAGGTGCATTGTTATCCAGACAGAGGATGGGATTGTTATCCTAACGGAGCAGCAGCTTCCTGGGTCAGTAGCCAACACTGGACCCTTACTGTGCTCAGTGAATGGCAACTGGACAGTAAAAGAAGAGCCACCCAGGACCTCCCTCAGAGCCACCCGGGACCCCCCACACATCCCCTCCCTGATCCCATCCAGCTGTCACCCATGGGCCACCATACCTGACACCCTGCCGTCCACACTGCCTGCCATGCCGACTAGGTGCTCCAGAATCTGCTCATAGCAGGTGGTCTTCCCGGCTCCACTCCGGCCCAGTGCCACGATGCTCTGGTCTCTCCGCTGACTCAGCAGTGCCCAGTAGGCATGCTGGGCCAGGGATGTTACATTGGCGGGCAGGCCATCCTGGCGGCCTCGGGGTACCTGCCACAGGATGACAGGGGTCAGCCTCCCGGCCAGCCTGCAAGAGTCATCTACAGCTGGCTCTAACTAGGAGTCCCGAGGAACTGATAAGCTCATTAAAGGCTCAACCAGAAGGGGTCCATTGCATGTTAGTTAAATCATTGGGTACGATTTACCTGCCATGAGGTAACCAGGAAAACTGGCACAATTGATTAGTAATATTGAGCATGGAAACCAGGAATGGCTATCAATTAGTGATGTCTGCCTCGGAAACAAACTGAGCCATCTCTCTGACCAAGAAAGTAACTGAGCAGTCGCTGCTGGGTTCTGATGAAGACACAGCCGACCGTCAGACAATGCAAGCCGGTGCAGCATGATGTCACTACAGTGCGCTGACTGGAGATTCCTCTGCAGAAAGCTGAGCACACATCACACAGCCCACGCACCGCTCTAGGCACATGCCCAAGAGAAAGGAAGATGTGGTTACAGAGATCCTTCCATCACAGGTCACACCAAACATAACAGAAAGCATATCTACGGGTTGTGGGGAAATTCGCTGGGCGAGACCGATCACAGAGAGAGAGAGCAAGCCCAGAGCCCTCTCTAAGTGATGGCTATCCTGTGTAGGGTCATAATCACAATCACAGGAAAGGGTTCTAGAAAAAGCTGGATTGAACAGGATACAAGTTGGGCTTCATTGATCTGGGTTTTAAAGAGACAGAGAACTGGATAGGGAGGCCTAAGCCTGTGATTGCAGTTTCTCAAGAGGCTGAGGCAGGAGAATTGGCTATTGAGAGGTTCATAGACAGCCTGGGCAAGCCAGTGGAGACCATCTCTGATTTTTCAAAGAGAGGGACTGGGTATGACTCCGTGGTATAGTGCTTGCCTAGTATGTGAAAGACCCTGGGTTCCATCTCCAATATTCCTAACCTGGAGACAGACAGACAGACAGACATACAGACAGACAGAGATGGGTAGGAAAAAGGGAGGGAGGGAGAAAGAGAGAGAGAGAGAGAGAAAAGGGAGGGAGGGAGAGAGGGAGAGAGAGAAAAAAAGAGGAGAGGGAGGGAGGGAAGGAGGGAAGAAGGGAGGGAGGGAGGGAAGAATGAGCAACTTGCTCTCTCTGGTGTATAAAGCTTTCCCCAAATCCCAGAGGAGCCTGGGTGCTAAAGGACCAGGAGAAGACAAGAGTGGCCCTGGAGCCCAGAAGGGATGATCAGATCCTCCACACTGCCCAGGGTCAAAGAGAAGGCGGTTGCTGAAGCAGCCTGGGTTATATCCAGTGACCTTGACAGTCTACATAGATATACCCTTGGAGACAGGACAGGCCAAGGAGGCCCAGGCATGTGGGACTCCTAGAAGGAACGGGGGTGGAAGTCCAAGGCCACATAGTGACCATGGGGCCCAGCCTATCCTTGCCTTTTCTCCCTGAGGCTTGGGAAACCAGGGCACAAGCCCAGAAGGTCCTCCTCATAGCTCGGACCTGTAGTTTGGGGAGCCAAGACAGGAGTGGCCTCACTCCACCTTAAGCCTTCTATCCCAAACCACTAAGAACCAGCACTAGGTAAGTTCTTAAAGCAGGAGCCACGGGACAAGGCCTGCCCTAATGGACGCAGCCTCAGAGACTGGGGCATCTAAGGATCCTAGGGTCTGAGCCTGGAGCTGCAATTACCCTGAAGACTCGTGTTCATGAGCATGCTTCAGTTCCTGGTCCCCACTGTGAAGAAAATGGATGCTGTAGACCTGATACCCATGGGCACTCACAGGTCTACCCCATGATGCCTTGGACCTCCTGCAGAGTGCACAGCGGCACCCCTCCAGAGATGTCCCCAGCTGCATCCGACATTCACACACATGTGTGCTCACATCTGTGGACCCTTCGAGCACAGTGGCACCCCTCCAGAGACGTCCCCAGCTGCACCCCACATTCACACACATGTGTGCTCACATCTGTGGACCCTTCGACATGTTCCAACCCCAAGGGAGCCCATCTCTGTGTCCTGAAGTCACCTAACCCATGCTCAAGTTGTGCCTAGTCTCAAGCTACTGCGGGTCTGACCCGCCCCCCCAGCTGGTGACCATTTGGGGCCCAGAGGCTGACCAGCCAAGATGGCTTCTTAGGAGATTTGAGAGGCAGGAAGACTTGGAGGAGGAAGGAGGTGAAGCCCAGTGCCCTTCACAGGGAGAGCCAGGGCAGAGTGGCTCAGGGCCCTCCCCATGCCTGTATTTGCAAGTGCCTTCGACCAATCTACAACGCCCAGTCTGAGAAGAAAGACACGGAGTGGATGTTACCCCCATGGGTCTGCAGTGAGCACAATGGGGCTCCTAGCCCTGAGTGACACATGAGGGTCAGAGCTAAGGAGCATCTGTCCATCTGTCTGCAGCCCAGGATCCTGTGAGTCTGTCCCTACACAAGTCACACCAAGGTCCTGTGACACGTGCCCCTCCCCCACTGGCTTCTTCCAGCCCCATCCTTTGCCAACAGGCGTCCAGTCCATTTCGGCCACCATGGGCTTTACTATCTGTGACCTGTCTTCCCTCTCTAGAAGCCCACAGGGCAGCAGGGTTGGTGTTTCCTCAGAACCCACCATTCACCAGCAAACAGCTGCCAGGGACTGGCTCAGAGGACGTTGGTGTAGTCCATGACAGTCCACCAGGTGGCGCTATGAACCTTTGCTTTCATTACTAATCCCAATCAAAAACAAAAACAAAAAACAAAAACAAAAACAAAAAACCCTTTCCTCCACTTAACGGATAATAAATAAATATCAGGGTGAAAAGAGCTTTTGTCTCCACATGAAGGTGGACACATGAGACTTCAGAGAGTCTAGCGCACATTAGGAGCTCAGAGGAGCCATAGACTGGCCTTTGCCCCAGCTCCGCTGTTGGCGTGTCTATGAAACGGCTTTCCAGGTGGGTGTCACAGCTAGTGTAAAGTGTCACACCTAGGCTTTGGATCAGAGCTCACCATTCCCCTCTAGGGAGCATGGGGGGTCACTGGTGCTTGCCAAATCCAAGATTATCATCTTGAGCAGAGCTGATGGTTTCCCAGGTGTTGACACTCTGTTCTCCCCTGTAATACCCAGGTGAGGAGCCTTCCACCTTCCACCCCCAGCCACGGTTCCACCTCACCTTCCCTGAAGAGGGCTCTGTGGTCATCCGGGGCTGCAGGGAGATCAGATCAGGCCCCGAGTGTGTGTGTGGCAGCTGAGCCCGGTAACGCTGTAGAAGCGTGTTCAGGACGCTTGATTCGTTGACGCTGACCAGAGAAGCCAGGTCCTCAGCTTGGTCCAGCTCAGAGGGGTTGACCTAAAGACATCGCAAAGGATCTCCTCTGGATTCCTCGGCCCCTACCCCACGGGCACCAGCACACATGCAGAGATACGTGCATGCACAAATGCCTGCATACGCAACCTCGTGCATACATGTAACCCACACACAATAGAAAGGGCAGGTGACAAAGACCAGTGCACAGGGGAAGTGACAGCCTCTCTCCTGGACCTGTCTCTCCCCTTCGCTTTTGTCTCTACATCCTGGATGCACTGCCCTTGTGCTGTCTCCAAGACAGGCCAAGTAAAACCCTGAGTGTATCATGTACTGGCTTCCTGTGGGTCTGTGACTCTTCCTATCGTCTGCTTTTTATGTCTAGAGAGGAACACTAGACACGCCCTGTGACACCCAGGGGTGGAACTCAGCGGCCAACTACCTCCTTTACCAAAGCTCACTGTGCCTTGAGCCCTTAGAGGGATGCACAGCCCCCTAAGAGAAAGGTTGATGTCCAAAGTATGCACCATTGGAGCCTGTGCTTCAATGGCAACCTGCCCATTTAGCTGAGTTCCCCGGCATCCAGGGTGAAAATGGAAACAGGTCTATGGAAAGGTCTTCACAAAATGCAAAGTAAATCCCCTGCTCAGATCAGTCAGAACCACGGCGACAGGAGCCGGCAGGCTTGCCTTCACAAAGAGGCTAAAGATGCAGCCTCCCATGATGGATGGAGTCCCGCCAGCACAGCCATGAGTCCCCCTCCTGGAATGATGGACATTTGTAGGCAGGGGTGAGGACAGAGCAGCAGTGGGGAGGAGGGGGGCCACTCACCCGGTGGACCTGCTCCTCATCCACTTCGGTGACAGTCCTGTCCGCATCAATACAGAGCCTCACCCTTCCAACGGGCAGGTCAGCTGTCCCCTCGTCTGGTTTAAGCACCGTTGCTGTGTGGGCAGCCAGAGACGGGGGGGGGGAAGAAAGGGGGAGGGGAGGGCAGGGGAGGGGGAGGGAGAGGGAGGAGGGAGAGGGAGGGGAGGGGAAGGAAAGGGAGGGGAGAGAGAGAGGAGGGAGAGGGAGGGGAGGGGAGAGAATGGGAGAGGAGAGGAAGGGAGGGGAGGGGAGGACAGGGGAAGGGTAAGGAGAAGAAGGTAGGGGAGGGGAAGGGAGAGGAGGGGAGAGGA
Organism: Tokudaia tokunoshimensis; assembly: GCA_036184795.1. Classification (NCBI taxonomy): domain Eukaryota; kingdom Metazoa; phylum Chordata; class Mammalia; order Rodentia; family Muridae; genus Tokudaia; species Tokudaia tokunoshimensis. The sequence continues at coordinate 2,955,700 of BTHU01000006.1, forward strand.
GAGGAGAGGAAGGGAGAGAAGAGGAGGGGAAGGGAGGGGAGGGGAGGACAGGGGAAGGGAGAGGAGAAGGGAGGGGAGGGGAAGGGAGAGGGAGAGGAGCAGAAGGGAGGGAAGAGGTAAGGAAGGGGAAGGAGAGGAAGGGAGCAGAGAAGAGGGGAGGAGAAGGCAGGGGATGAGAGAGAAGAAGAGAGGGGAAGGGAAGGAGAGGAGGGGAGGGGAGAAGAGAGGAGGGGAGGGGAGAGGAGAGGAGGAAAAGGGAGGGGAAAGGTGAGAAGAGTCTCTGAGCCAAGTCAGGCAGCTGGAGACAGAACTTGGGAACAGGCTGAAAGGTCCTATTGGAATACCATTTACATAAAAAAAACCAACTGTGACCCCTCCCCACCAAGTGGGTCACGACCTGTTTACGGTCAAATGACCCTTTCCACTGGGGTCACCTAAGACCATCGAAAAACACAGATATTTACGTTACGATTCATAACAGTAGCAAAATCACAGTTAAGAAGTAGCAACAAAAATAACTTTATCGTTGGGGGCCACCACGACCTGAGGAACGATGTGAAAGGGTCGCAACCATAGGAAGGTTGAGAACCGCTGCCCCAAGCCCTTTAGAGGCAAAGGCTAGCACTGAGCAGGCTCCTCAGAGGGTGAGGTCCACCGACCTGTCCCACACCTAGGTCAGATCAGGATGGTAATAGACAGTATGAATGGAACGCAGAATCACTTCTTGGAACACATCCTTCAGCCTCCACTGGTCAGCAAGAATGGACTCAGGGATGGGGACTCTCTGCCTGTTGGCAGCTACCGGTCCCACCCTCATCTGGGCTTCTCCCCTACCTCCTTGCCTCGAGAGTGAAGTAAAACTGGCTGAGGACTGGTGGCGGGAGAGACCGAGAAATGCGTGGGACCTCCCCGCCCCCCAACCCCCCGCCTTGCAGACCAGCCTGAGCCCACTTACCAAGCGTGAACCCATTCTTCTGCACCAGCCAGACTTTTTGTGCCTCGTACCATCTATCCTCATAAGCCTGGGAGCAAAAAAAGAATGTCGCCTAACCAGCAAAACCCACCAGCCCCGGGTCCCATGTAGGGACCCCTGACCTCTCCCACTGGAGCTCTCATGGAGCCACCAGGGCACCTGAGAATCTACACGCAATGCCACCGCAGAGAATTGTGGGTAATGAGGGACACCGTAACCACTAAGTAGTAATAGGAGACCAGCGCAGAAGTCTAGCCTGGGGAGGGGCCGCGTGGAGCCTAGGGGCCTAGCTCTTCAGGAGTACTCTCCTGTGCAATGCCAGGCTCTGGCTAGCCTTCTGCCCACCCTGTGGCCTCCCCTAGGGCAAGTCCTTCCCATTCCTCAGGCTCCACAGCCCACGGCCCATCACCTGGTCGGAAGCTCCACTTTGGCCCCCTCTGTCTGGGTCCTGCAGGGTCTGCTTCTCATCCATAGGCTTCTGCATAGAAGGCCTTTCCATTCCGGTCTCAGGAACAGACTCTGTATGACCTTCTGCCTGAGGCTCCACCACATTCACTTCTTCCTCTGTGCGTACGCGGGGCTCCTCGGCTCCCTGCACCTCAGCTCCCTGCACCCTGCTCTCCGACCGACCCTCCCTCTTTGCAGCCTCTGCTGATATCCCCTTTGTAGGAATTCCATCGGGGGCCTTGCAGCTTTCTTTAGGACTCTGAGTCTCCGTCGCTGCTGCCACCCCAGGGAGCTCCTGGGGTTTACCCGGTGTCACCAGCTTCTTCTGAGGTCTCCCCACCTTTTCCATCTTCGCTGTAGCCTCCTGCGGCTGCCCCACGGGCTCTGCGGGCTGCCCACAGCTCCCGTCTACCGCTGGGCTTTGCAGGTCACCGGTCTTCTCATCCTTACCACGCGATTCTGTTACTCTGTTCTTGCTTTGAGGACTGTCCCACTTGCTTCTCCGGCTCGAGGAACCTCCCCACTTCCTTAGGGGGACTGGGGGCTCCACGGGTCTCACTTCAGCAGCCGCAACCTTGGGCCCATCCTCTTTTTCCATCTTCTTTGGGGGACCCCCTCCTTCTTTCTCTGCTGTTCCCCGTTGCCCCTTGTCTCCCACTTCCTGAGCTTCGGACCTGGTCCTCTTCTCCTCTGTGCTCTGAGAGTCACCTTCTTTTTGCCCGTTGGTCTGGGGGTCCCGGCTCCCCTTTCCCTCTGTGCCCTGACACTTCCCACCTTTTGTGCTTTGGCTTGTATCTCCAACACCCCCAGTCCTGGTCTTCTCGGGCATGGAGGCCTGGGGGTCACAGGAAGTCCCTGCGGTCGCTCCTTTCTTTGTCCCTCCAGAGTCTTTGGCTGGAGCTGGGGTCTTGTCCATGGGGCCATCACAAGGTTGGACCTTCTGCTCTGCCTTGGCCAACTCTGGATCCAGTTTGGCCACCATGAGCAACACATCGCCCCTCCTCACACCCCTCTTGAAGGGCAGTGTCCTTTTGGCGGGTGTTCCTTTGGGACCTGACTCCTGAGGCCTCTCCCCACCAGTGCTGGTCACAGGTATGGGGTCCTTGTCACCAGCCCCCGGGGACTCCTTGCCTGGAATGTCTACACTGTTCTGAGTGGTGGATGAGCTGTCCTGGGAAGTCTGCTGGTTTCCAGGCTTGGGGACATTGTTGGTCTTGTTGGTTTGGTTAGTGGGAACTGCTGGGGTCTAGGAAAGAGACCACAATGTGCTTAGTTGCTGTATGATCAGCAGCCAATCATTCCCAGGTTCACCCACCCAAAGAAACCCAAGCCCTTCTGACATCCTCAGGATCTGTGCTTGATAGAGAGCTTCAGCCTAGATAGGGGCTGAGGGTCGGCAGAATCAGGGGGAGGAAGGTAGACTCGGGAACCCAACAGAAGGGAGTTCAATGCCACCTCCGTCTCTTTTCACTGTGTGGTGTTGGGTAAACTCCGTCTCCTCTCTGAGCCACTTTCTTAATGATAACACGAGGATCATAAAAACCTGCCGTGCAGGGTGGGTATTAGGACTGGTGGTGGCCCAGCACACGGTCAATACTCAGCTGCTCTAGATATATCTGTTATATTTCCATCTTGTACTGCCTGGTTTTCTGTGTCAACTTGACACAAGCTCGAGTTATCACAGAGAAAGGAGCCTCCCTTAAGGAAATGACTCCATGAGATCCAGCTATAAGGCGTTTTCTCAATTAGTGATCAAGGGGGGAGGGCCCCGCCCATTGTGGGTGGGGCCAACCCACTGTGGGTGGGGCCAGTCCATTGTGGGTGGGGCCATCCCTTGGCTGGAGATCCTGGGTTCTATAAGAAAGTAACCTGAGCAAGCCAGGGGGAGCAAGCCAGTAAGCAGCACCTCTCCATGGCCTCTGTATCAGCTCCTGCTTCTGACCTGACTTCCTTTGGTGAGGAACAGCAATGTGGAAAGTGTGAGCTGAATAAACCCTTTCCTCCCCAACTTGCTTCTTGGTCATGTTTGTGTAGGAATAGAAACCCTGACGAAGACACATCTCAACCCTCCTGATGAGATCATCAATAGGGATCCACGTTCCCGTCAGGGTGCTGATGCGGGGTGGCTGCAGCCCATTGTCTCCTACCTTCTGTGAGCTTAGGCTCCTCCAAAACAGAAGCATGCTGTGTGGAGTTTTGCAGGCTGAGTATGAAAAACTCTTCTGGGATCTCAGATGGGGAGATGGCGGGAGGGGGCGCAGCTTCCACACCAGCCATCCAGGTTCTCAAACCTACTGCCCGCTCCGTCCAACCTCCCAGCCATCTCCCACTCACCAGCCGATTGTCCTTTTAGAACTGATCAGGACACTGGCGGCCACTGATCAGGGCATTGGTGGCCACCCCAAGTCTACAGGAAGTCCATGAGCACACCCTCGGTTCCTCCAAGCCTTTTCGGGGTCTGTCTCCACTCGCCTCACTTTCTGACCACACTGGATCCCTCCTAGTTCTGGCCCACCCAACCCTTTCCTACACCCTCATGCTTGTTCATGCTGGTCCTGACGGCCAGCAGGCACGCCCTTTCTCCACCCCTCCTGTCCGCTCTGTTTCCTGTACCTCACCCGACTGCTGTCCGAGGCAACTCCAGAAAGAGAGCTTTACATGAGCTGGCTCTGTCTCTACCTGGACTGGTGACCTTGGGGAAAGCGTCTTGGCCTCTCTGTGCTACAATCGCCACCTCTGATAAGCAGGTGTGACCTCCATCCCCATTACTGTTTTAAACAGGGCCGAACATTGGTGATAGACAGGAACATTTTACATGACCGCTTCCCTATCCACGAGGTAAGTGTGGCCTCCTCTGTTTACGCCTTAAGTCAGACAGGAGCAGGCACAGGGCCCAGCCACCCTGCCAGTCTCTTCCATAAGACCCAACTGCTGTCCCCACAGCTGCTTCCAGTCAGTTGTGAGTGGTTTGCTGACACAGAGAAGCCCCTGTCATTAAACAGGTGCAAGCACGTGTGGGGTAAATGGGCCAAGGAGGAGGAGGAGGAAGCGAAGACCGAGCCAGGATGACTCCTCTCCGGATTTAGGCCAACACCTGGTTTTATAATCCCTGGTCCGCTCAGCCCAATCCTGCCATTACTCTCTTTGCCTCAAGAGGGCAGTATAGAGGCAGGGATACTCCCAGGATGCACTGCACTCCAAGCCTACCTTCCTGGTGTCCAGTCTTGGTATCCTGCTCAGGCTTTTGGGGGTCTCCATATAAAGCGTTAGATGTAACCAGGGCTAGGAAGACACTGGTCCCTCTATGGACTAGTTTTGGCTGATGGTGCCTATTACCTTTCAGAAGGGATAGCATCCAGGATCTCAACCTAGCTGGGATTAATCCTTTAGTTACTGGATGGTAGATGTTCCAAGAGACTCGGAAGGGGTTGAGAGACCTGCGGCTGGAGGAGACTGGTATATGAGACCACCAGCTCTGTGCCTGGCCCAGAAGGATGCTAATACTTCAACTTCAGGCTATCCGAGAAAGGGACATGCCAGCATCTTTTCTGCTTTAATGAATGAGTTGAGACAACAAGTCCGTGGCCAAGCCTATAACCATAACCACTCAGGAGGCTGAATGGGCGGGAGTAGAAGTTCCAGGCCGGCTTGGGACAAGGAACTAATTCAGAGCGTGAGAGCTACTCAAGGCAGCAGGCAGCTGCTGCTGTGTGGGAATTCCTAGCCGAATAAGTCATGTGATCAAGTGAGCTCTGTGTGGTCTCAAGAAAAGCAACCATGGGGAAGTTAAGAAAAGTAGACCAATATGAGACCCTTCGGAGGTGGGCAATTGGAGATGGGTTTTTCAGTTTGCATAGGAGCTCGACAGAGCAAGTGGAAGAATACAGCAGGACAGAGAGAGCAAAGATAGAGTGACTGACTCAGGATAATATGGAAGACGTGAATGGAAAGCTGCCCATCCCCTGCCCCACCTCACAAGACTCCACCCTGCCCACCCCGCCCACCCTACCCACCCCGCCCCACTCCCACACCGCCATTCACCTCTTCTTCTGGGGAGGTGAGCGCTGCCTCCTTCCTCCGCCTGGCTTCTTTGGACTCTTTCTCCGTCTCCCGGACCAGCTGCTTGATGAAGCCCCCAGGAATGACGGAGAACAAGGGAGGCGGGGAGGAGGGAGGGGGGCTCTTGTCCTCTTCTCGAATCTGTGTGTGGAAGTGAGGAGAGAGGTGAGAGTGAACCTGTGGGGGGGGGGGCTAGGGCTTCCCCCGAGACAGTCCGTGATGCCTGGGAGGAGCCAAGGAGAAAAGCATGAGAGAAAAGCGAAAAGACTCTGAGGGATGCCAGGAAGCCAAGACAGTGTAGGGAGACAGAATGGACCAATGTGGATGTTAGAGGTTGCATGGGAGACGTGGCTTCAGCCTGGAGAGTCTGCCCCTGAGAGGAACCCAAACCACCTCTCAGAGCAGTTTCTGAGATGTCAGGAGGGGTGGCTCGCACACCAGGCTTCCCTGCCCTCATGCTCTGGCCCCTGAGGGGCCACTGGAGAAACGTCAGGAGAAGATGTTCTTCCCACCTAAGACAGGGATACTCCCAGGTTGCACTGCATTCCAAGCTTGTCTCCGTGGTATCTCCCAGCTTCTTGAAGAAGCCTCCTGGGGATTTGAAGTATGCTAGTAGGTTATTCCTGTGTGCTGGGATCATATAGAGGCTGGGAAGACCCTTAGCCATAGCCGATGCCACATGCCACCAGGTTTTTTTGTTTTGTTTTGTTTTTTGTTGTTGTTGTTGTTTGTTTTGTCTGTGAGTTCTATAACCCTGGAGTCAACCATGGACAAAAATTCTTTTTTGAAAAAAAAAATAGTAGTGTCTATACAAAGGGAAGAAAAGAATAGGAGGGGAGGGGAGGGGAAAGGAGGGAAGGGAAGGAGAGGAGAAAGGGGGAGGGGAATGTAACAGAGATCAAGGAGCCCTTAAGGAATCCTATGGAGGAAAATGTCATTGGGAAGGAGGGATAGCCAGGGTAAGAGCCCTGGTCCAGGTCTCTGTGGTGACCAGAGGTAGATCCACAGGAACCCTCCAGTACTAGACTGGCAGCCAATAGCTCACCTCTGCACCCCCTTCCACTTTCTCCATTCTCCCCCCCCCCCAGCCCTCTTCAGGCTGCCTTACCCTCATTCCCAACCTCCTGCTAAGGGATGGGAAGGAATCCACCGATCCATACTGGACGGGCATAGAGACAGAAGACCATCATTCCCTTGCCTGAGGGTGTGTGTGTGTGTGTGTGTGTGTGTGTGTGTGTGTGTGTGTGTGTGAGAGAGAGAGAGAGAGAGAGAGAGAGAGAGAGAGAGAGAGAGAGAGAGTTGGGTCACCCAGGCCATGGACCCTCTTGCCAGGGTAGTCTGACCTTATGACCACAGCTCCCCCCCCCAAAAAAAAAACCACCACTTTCCTTCTGCTCCCACAGGGCAAGGCGTGACGATATAGCCATGGTGACACAGGTCTCGGGCGATGAGGTTGTCCTCCTGAGTGCTCCTGAGTGCTCCTGGCGTGGAGTGAAGTTTTACAGACACATGGAGAGTTTGAGGTCAGTAGACACAGGCCTAACACAATGAATAGGAGAGAGGGAGGAAGAAGAGAGAGAGACTGGTTAGGATCCGGCTGGAAGGTGCATGTACTGGCTGGTTTTGTGTGTCAACTTGACACAAGCTGGAGTTATCACAGAAAAGGGAGCCTCCCTTGAGGAAATGCCTCCATGAGATCCAGCTGTAATCATTTTCTCAATTAGTGATCAAGTGTGGGAGGGCCCATTGTGGGTGGAGCCATCCCTGGGCTGGGGGTCTTGGGTTCTATAAGAGAGCAAGTTGAGCAAGCCAGGGGAAGCAAGCCAGTAAGTAACATCCCTCCATGGCCTCTGCATCAGCTCTTGCCTCCAAGTTCCTGCCCTGCTTGAGTTCCAGTCCTGACTTCCTTTGGTGATGAACAGCAATATGGAAGTGTAAGCTGAGTAAATCCTTTCCTCCCCAACTTGCTTTCTTGTCGTGATGTTTTGTGCAAGAATAGAAACCCTGACTAAGACAGTGCAGGTTATCCAGACCCAAGTGTGTGAAACCCATCCCACAGAACCATGAAGATGGTCATTTACATCAAAATCCCAGTGCAATTCTTCACACACATGGAAAAGAAACAAAATGGGAAAAAAACAAAACAAAAACAAACAGTCTTCAACTTCATATTGGAACCCAGGACAGCTAAAATAATCCTGAATAACAAAAGAGCTGCTGGAGACCTCAGCATCCCCAGCCTCAAATGCACTGCAGAACCATACTAATAAAAACAGCATGGCACTGACACAGGAACACCATGCTGCTCCATGATCAGTAGAATCAAACTAAAGACTCAGACGTAAGTCCATACACCTACATGCACCTGAATTTTCACAAGGAGTCAAAAAAAAATGCACACTAGAAAACGGAGAGTGTCTTCAATAAATGCCGGTCAAATGGGATGTCTGTATGCAGAAGAATGCAAATAGAGCCATACTTATCATCCTGTACAAAGCTCAACTCCAGATGTATCAACAACCTCAACATAAGGCACTGAATCTGACAGAAAGGAAAGTGGGGGAGAATCCTGAACTCATCGACACAGGAAAGACTTTCTGAACAGAAAATCATTAGCATAGGCACTAAGATCAACAATTAATAAATGGAACCTCACAAAACTGACAAGATCTTGTATGGCAAAGGACACTGTCATTCAGGCAAAGTGGCAGGTTACAGAATGGGAAAAGGGTTTTACCAGCTACACGTTTAATAGAGGGTTAATATCCAAAATATATAAACAGCAACAAAATCTAATATCAAGAAAACAAGTAACAAAAAAAGAAAAGAAAACAAATAATTAAAAATGAGGAACAGAAGTAAGCAAAATTCTCAGAAGAAGAAACATGAATGGCTGAGAAACAGTTAAAGAGATGTTCAACATCCTTGGCCATCAAGGAAATGCAAATTAAAAATACTTTGAGATTCCATCTTTCACCTGTCAGAATGGCCGAGATGAATAAAACAAGTGACCACTCATACTGAGGAGGATATGGGGACAGGAGACACCCATTTGTTGCTAGATGGAATCTGAACTTGTACAGACACTATGGAAAACTTTGTAGTAGTTCCTCAGGAAGCTGGAAGTCAATCCACCTTAAGACCCAGCTACACCATTCTTGGCCACAAACCCAAAGGACACTTCACTCTCCCACAGAGACACTTGCTCAATCATCTTCATTGCTGCTCTATTCATAACAGCCAGATGCTGGAAACAGCCTAGATGTCCATCAACTGATAAACAGATAATTAAAATGCAGCACACTCACACAATAAAATATAATTCAGCTGTTAAGAAAAATGAAACTGAAATTTTTAAGTAAATGGATGAAGCTAAAAAAAAAAAAAATTATCCTGAGATAACCCAGACCTAAGAAGACAAATATTGTATGTGTCCTCTCATGTATGGACACTAGATTTTCAGCATTCAGTATGCCTGCTACAATCCAAATAACCAGAGGTTGGCAACCTAGTAGTCATTGTCTATGACAATGGTTCTCAACCTTCCTGATGCTACATTGTTTCAATTTGTCGGTCATGACCCCTTTGGGCCAATTTGTAACAATGGAAACATATCCAGCATATCATATATTTGTAATTCACAACAATAGTAAAAATTATAGTTATAAAGTAACAGCAAAATAATTTTATGGTTGGGGGTCACCACAATACGAGGAACTGTATTAAAGGGTCACAGTGTTAGGAAGGTTGAGAAGGAGGCGAGGAAAGGATCTCCCAAGGAAGGAAAAATAAAATACAGTGTGGTGAGGAGACTAGAAAAGAGAAAAAGGGGAGGGTTAGATAGGGAGAGGGATTGGGGAGCAGGGTGGAGGAGGGACTGTGGGGAGGGAGAAGGATAGGAGAGCAGAGTGAAGGAGGAAATACGGGAAGGGATGACTAACACCAAAGGTCATTTGAAGAACTGTATAAGAACCCACAGTTGTAGAATCTTTCTAAAATATATACATATATGAAAGGAATCTAAACAGAGTCATTACGTAATGGAGAGACAATGCCCCAACTAGACATTTTATGCTACCCAGTAAAGGCTCCATTGGCAGGAATGGGTTACATCTTGGCCAAAAGAGGTCCTATGGAAACCCCCAAATGTCACAGGCTATTGTCAAGGATATTAGTTGCCCTCCATGACCTGGTGGTTAAGACCCTCTTGCTAAGAAAACATCCACGTCATCAAACACAGAGAAGTCAAACTGGTGTCCAACTAGAAGCTTCACTCCTACTGACTAGAGTTCATGGTACGGGAAAAGACTGCGCAGGCTACCAGAGGTGAGAGCCACTCATCAGTATGACCCAGCTATAAACCCCGAGAGCTGTGATGGTGACCTGCCTGCAAGATAGAAACCACATTTTTTTTTACTAGACTTAAGACCCACTTCATGGGATGCAACCCATAGCTGCTACTATTAAAGTAGCCGAGAATCTGACACTAGATTGGTCATGAGCCTATGACGAAAACCTAATGCTGTTAGCCTGCTAAATAAATATAGCAATACAATGACTTCCAATGACATTGTGCTACACTCATAGATCAGTGCCATGCTCAGCCATCATCGGCGGAGCTTTCTCTTGCAGTAGATAGGAACTCACACAGAAACCCTGTGATAGTTTATATTTGTGTGGACCAGGGAGTGGTACTAACAGGAGGTGTGGCCTTGGAATGGGCCTTCTTAGAGGAAGAGAGTCACTGTGGGGGCGAGCTTTGAGGTCTCCTATGCTCAGGCTATGCCCAGAGTGGCTCAGTCTCTTAGCAGCCTTCGGATCAAGATGGAGAACTCTCAGCTCCTGCAGCACTGTATCGGCCTAGATGCTGCCATGCTCCCGCCATGATGATAATGAACTAAACCTCTGAAACTGTAAGCCAGCCACAGTTAAATGTTTTCTTTATAAGAGTTCCCTTGGTCATGAGTCTCTTCATAAAAGTGAAACTCTAAGACACCAGTACAGGAGGCTCCATGCTCAAGAGTAGTTGGCCAAGACCAAAGGAACTCAATGGATTTTTGTTGACTTGTTTCATTTTGCTTTAATCATTCCCTCTCTCTCTCTCTCTCTCTCTCTCTCTCTCTCTCTCTCTCTGTCTTATTGGTCTTTTCTTTGTTTTGATAATCAGCATTTGGAGGCATTGTTAATTTTTGTTGTTGTTTATTTGATTTTTGTTTGTTGTTTGTTTTGAGAGAGAGAACATAAGGGTGACTGGAATGGGAGGCAGGGAGGATCTGGGAGGAGTTTGGGCAGGAAAATATGATCAAATGTATTATATAACATTTTTAATTAAAAAATAAAGATGGGGCATTTGGCTGCAGGGAAATCAGGCCTCAGCTAAGATGGTGGGAACATACACCCTCTATGGGAACCAGGGTAGAGGGTCCTCTAAATATTAAATGAAACTACCATACTAGCTGGCCATGTGTCTCCTGGAAATGTGCCTGGAGAATTCATTCACATCTACAGATCAGACATGTTAGCATCATCAGGTTTATTACTACTCTAGTTCCAGACCCCACCATGAGGAATGAGGTAAGAAATGTGGTCATGGGCACAGGGCAGCTGTGTGCATCCATGATGTGGTCCATGGGCACAGGGCAGCTGTGTGCATCCATGATGTGGTCCATGGGCACAGGGCAACTGTGTGCATCCATGATGTGGTCCATGGGCACAGGGCAGCTGTGTGCATCCATGATGTGGTCTATGGGCACAGGGCAGCTGTGTGCATCCATGCATGAGGACAGAAGAAGGGACAGATGTAGGTGGAGATCTACACGCACAAGGCCCAGAAAGACAGGACACATCTGCTCTTATTCTTGCATCCTGTACTTTATGCCAATACATAAAATCAGACATGTACATAGAAAGGAAATAAAAAAGGAATGAGGCTAGGGGTACATGCTCATATGTGTGCACATGTGTGGGGATCTTTATCTCATTTCATTGGGAGGGGGGATTTGTTTTGTTTTGTTTTTAACTTTTCACTTGGGTCATGAGCCAAAATCTCATCTTTTCTTAGCTCTGTAAGTTACAAAAGTTTGTTCAGATTGCTGTATTGTACAATAAATAAACAAATAAATAAAGGGCTGGAGAGATGGCTCAGTGGTTAAGAACACCGACTGCTCTTCCAGAGGTCCTGAATTCAATTCCCAGCAACCACGTGGTGGCTCACAACCATTTGTAATGGGATTCAATGCCTTCTTCTGGTGTGTCTGAAGAGAGCTTCAGTGTACTGTAATCATATATATAAATAAATAAATAAATCCTAAAGATAAATAAATAGAAAATAAATAAATAAATAAAAGAGGGGATAAGTCTCTCTCCTCTCTCTCTCTCTCTCTCTCTCTCTCTCTCTCTCTCTCTCACACACACACACACACACACACACACACACACACACACACACACAGACATTACTTGGTGGCTGATAAGACCACCAAAGCGTCAGGGCACCAGGCCGGATGGCTAGAGGGCAAGTGGGTTCAGCTCAAGGGTACAGCCTGGGCACTGGAAAATGTACCTCAGCAGTACTGGATGTACTTCATCCAGGCTACACTCACACACCTCAACAGATCCCCTAAATGTACACTTCTGTGGTATTTGAGGGTTCTGTTTGTTTGTTTTTCTTGCTGTGGGCAGAATTTGGACAGTCTGCTAATTTTATTGGATTTTTGGGGTTTGTGTAGCTTGTCTCCACAGTCTGGAACATTGTTGTACAAACCCACTTTCTATCCCATAGCTGCGGCTACCTCACTGGCACTCTGCAGACTCTGCCCTCACATCTCAGCCTGCGACAGTGCTCTCCCGAGCCTTCTGGTTCCTCCCGTGCACAGACATATTCCTGTTCCCACATTCATGTGACAACAGGCATCTGGCTGTGTCCATGAGGGACTGTTATAAAGAGCGCCTCACAGGCCACCTTATGCTTTCATTTCTCAGAGTGCAATTTCTGAACCACGTGGTAGCTTAATGCTGAGTGATTGTATTTTCAATTTGTGCATGGGTGGCATGTATGCATGCTGGTGTGTGTGAGATGCGTGTGGAGGTTTCTGGTGTCTTTCCTTGGGTGACTTTCACCTGCTTTTAGAGACAAGGCCTGTAACTCAGCTCGTAGGCCAGACTGGCTGGTGAGCGAGCCCCCAGTGGTCTGCTGCCTCTGCCTCTCCAGCACTGACCTGGCTATTTTATTTTATTTTATTTTAAACTTGTGTTCTGGGGACCAAACTCTGGTTCTTGTGCTTGGTTCTAGACAAATTATCTCCTCATTCCTGTCTGAAGTTTTTGGAAGAAATGTCCAAACAATCATGCAAAGTGGGCTTCCTGTGTTCCACCCATCATGAGACTGGAGGTTGCCCTCCAGGGTTGTGTGCAGTGTGAGATGACCAGGCTGGGCTGGCTGGCTGTGACTCAGCTGTGGGAGGGACCATCCTCATGTGACAAGATGGAGGTGATGGGGATCTTTAAGAAGCAGAGTGTAGAGGGAGCAAGTTGGGTCCATGGGAAGAGAGTAAGGTTATACGGTCATTCTAATGGAAATCAGGTCAGTTTTTGCTAGAAGTCTATTACAGAAGAGCAAAACCCAGCCATCTCCACTCTCTCTGGGTTCCTGTCTTTCCCATGCTTCATACACCCTGCCTTTGTGGTACCAGCCCACCACAGTCTCCTCTGGAGCCACACTGAAGCCAGTATTGTGTTCATGAACACCCAGAACCATGAGTCAAACAAACCTCATCTTAATACATTAACCAGTCTCAGGGATTTTGTCTATGAAACATGGGCTGATACAATGTAACAGCACAATCAGTGCTGAGAACTGGGCTGACACAATGTAACAAAGCTTGATCAGTGCTGAGAACTGGGCTGATACAAGGTAACAAAGCAGGACCAGTGCTGAGAACTGGGCTGATACAATGTAACAAAGCATATCCAGTGTTGAGGACTGCTAAATAACAGAGCACTTGCCTACATTCAAATCTCAGAACTGCCAAAGAAAAGGGGCAGATGATGGAACATTCCCATGGAAACGAAGAAGAAGAAACAGCTGCAGGGCTTCATGGAGGCCCCTGAGTGGAAGAAGATGACCTGGGCCTGACCTTAGAACTGTGTTCTTCCAGAGCCCTCCCACTCCTCCCCAGAAAAGATTCTTTGCAGCCGAGTACATATGCACATGCAAAAGCACAAGAACACACACTCACACACAGGCACACATAAGCACACACTCACACATAGGCACACACAAGCACACATAGGCACATACATTCACTCAGGCACGCACACCCACATACAGGCACACACAAGCACACATACATGGGTATACACACTCACACACAGGCACACACACACACACATAAGCACACAGGCACACATGGTCATACACAGGCACACAGAAGCACACACACATGTACCCCACCAGAGCCTTCTTCACTCTGTGGCTTTCTATAACCTCATAGGCCTGGAGCTTGGCTGTGCGGTTTGCATGGGGTCTGCAGCCCATAGCCACAGGCACAGAAGAACACGGGGACCCCAGGATTGTCTTTCAGTCTCTTCTTACATCTCTTTCTAACTCACCTCCCAGTGATGCCTTGTGAGGCGCCTGACCTCAGCCTCAGATAGTCTGACCCTAGGCATTGGCAACTACCACACTGGGCTTGGGTGCCGGGAGCTGGCTGCCCAGCAGTTGCCAGGGAGTGACCAGCTGGGCTCCCAGCTTCCTCCATGGCTGGGCAAGGAAGAGACACAAGGCTCAGAGAGCCAAGAAGGGACATTTAGGTCTGATAAGACCATGCCACAGGGGAGGCTAGGAATTTACCACATGCAGGTGACCAGAGCAGCCAGGTCTTTGCCTATGGAAATGTTCCTGAAGCATGAGATCAGTGTGCAGCTAGCACGAGGCCACATACAGGAGGAGGCCACCTCGTTTTCCAACCTCTTTACCCATACTGGCTCCCTTGGGACACACTAGGGAATGTCCTAGTGACTCATAGGCCCTGAACTGAGATATGAATAGGCCTGGTGTGACGCTGGCTGTCCTGGCCACTGTGCCCCTCTTCAGCCTTGGCCAGGACCCTGTGCTGAAATCACTCTCTGTCTGGAGGCTCAAGGAACACCGGTTGTGACAGCTCTGAGCTGCCAGCTCTCCCTAGGTCCCAACTGCTGTTCCTGGTGTCTAGCACCCTGACTCCACCCAAGGGTTCTGGGCCAGCCTCAGTGACTGGGGCCAGGAGTCAGTCCATTGTACTTCAAGACTCCGACTTGCCTTAACTGACATACGCTCTCAGGTTTCTGCCCCCTTCAAGGCCAGACCCGAGCATGCTGTCAGTTGCCAATTTAAGCAGCTCCCGGTGCTGAGTCTGGAATCTGGAAACCCTCTCTCCAGTGTCCTCTGGGAGGAGGACTGGTGAGGGGAGTCCCCAGCCCTAGATCTGTAAGTGGCCTGGATCCTTGTCAATCTTCAGATGGGACGTGAGTAGCCCACCATGGCCCCCTGAGCTTCTTCCTCCACCACAGAATGTCCAGTCTCCACAAGGCAGCCAGAGTTTACCTGTCTCCTAAAGTAAATGTTCAAGTCTTCATGGGGACCAAAAGGGTCACTCATGACCCCTGTCTAACCACTCCCCCATCCCCAAGGCAGTTAAAGTAAGCCCTGGGTATACCCTTCCAGGCACGTGGTCACCTCAGGCCCTTTGCAATGCTCTTTCGCCTACATACTTACATTTCTACTCCCCTGAAATCTCTGCTGAAAGTCACATTCTCAAAGAAAGAAGAGAACAACCTCATCCCATTGTACTCCCCTGTGGCCTGGTTCCCTTCTGTGTACAATGAAGGTTTGTTGAATGAATCAGAGAAGGAAGAGGGTGCAAAGGGACCCAGGGAAAGTCTATCACAAAACCACTGCTGCCCCATTTACAGCTGGGTGTCCCCAGCTCACATCCTAGGAGATCTGGGGACCACACTTTGAAAAATCTGGGTTTGCCACCTGACCTAATAGCCAAAGCCATCTTCTCCCATGGTTAAGAACTGAACCTGTGCCTGGCCTTGAGGTCCTCATGGTGAAACCGCCCCAATCCTTCTGGACCTGACATGTAATTGCGCTAACATCTAAGCCAGTACTTATAGCCAGTGTCACTCACCAACAGAGCTGGCAGCCACTCAGAGAAGACGAGGCCCTTGCCCAAGGTCACCCAGCAAAAGTCTGAGGAAGTTCCCGCCACAAGCATGCCCAGCTCTGCCTTCACATTCTCTCCCACAGTCCACACGAGGATTAGGAAGACCAACCCAGGAGCACCCCATATCTGATGCCAAGCTGTGGAACCCCTAGAAGTTGGCCAAAGTGTGTCTATTGAGGGGGAGGATTGGGGAGGGTCCTCTCATCTCTCCATCACCTCACCCCTCCATCTCCTCATTCCTCTATCCCTCATCCCTCCATCCTCCATCCCCTATCCCTCTGTCTCTTGCCCTTCCTGTTCTCTTCCCTCTGTACATAGCCCCATGAGGCCCCCATACCTCCAGAGCTTCCCTGGTCCCTGTGTCCCTAACTCCAGCATTCACATCTTGGGGCAGTTCCTTCATTCACTGGTCCCTCCAAAATTCTACTGACTGTATGAGAAGAGTTTGACCATTGTGTCCAGGGCCAGTTTGGTTCCAATATCCAGACTGATTCTGAAAAGTGGGGCATGGCTACTTAGACTGTTAGACTGAAGGACTCAGAGTTGTGTTTGGACTTGGGGGCAAGAAAGTCCTCTGGTTGATGATCAATGTCTACCCTAGACATGGAAGAAGTGGGTGGAGCACCTGCTGGGAGGATTGGGTGGAGCACCTGCTGGGAGGAGTGGCTGAAGCACCTGCTGGGAGGAGTGGCTTGAGCACCTACTGGGAGGAGTAGATGGAGCACCTGTGCATTTGCAGTCTATTGGCTAAATTACCAAAGAAGACTGTAGCAGCTCATTTGCAGTGCAGGCTAGCTCACTCTGGCCTTGAGCTGAACCCTAACAGAAAGGATGAAAACCCTTCTCTTCATTAGTGCTGGGGAAGGCTGTAGCCTGCGTCATTCAGGGGCTTCAGCCATGTCTGCAGCACTGTATCCTACTTAGAACTGGAAAGAGTGCAGGTGTGGTGGTGTGCACCCGGAATCCCAGATGTGAGAAGCTAAGGCTGGTGTCTCTTGAGCTCAAGGCCAGTCTGGGCTACATATTGAGACCCTATCTCAAAAGCCCTTTAAAGCACAGAGGATAAAGGCTCGAAGTTTGATGGAGAGATGCCATCCTGTGCCGGGCAGTATATATCCAGGGAAAGGGAATCTTGATGGAGAAAATGCCTCCATCAAACTGGCCTGTAGGCAAGCCTGTGGGGTATATTCTTAATTAGTGATTGACGGAGAGGGCCCCGCCCATTGTGGGTGAAGCAAGCCCATTGTGGGTGGATCCAGCCCATTGTGGGTGGGGCAAGTCCATTGTGGGTGGGGCCAGCCCTGGGATGTGGTCCTGGGTTCTATAACAAAGCAAGCCATGGGGTGCAAGCCAGTAAGCAGCGCCCCTCCATGGCCTCCACATCAGCGCCTGCCTCCAGGTTCTTACGCTGCTTGAGTTCCTGTCCTTGATTCCCTCTGTGACAGGGTTGTTGTCCGGAAGTATAAAATGAAATAAGTTATTTTCTCCCCAAGTTTGTTTTGGTTGTGGTGTTTATCACAGCAACAGAATCCTGTAAGACAGATGGCGAGAAGGAATGTGGGCAGAGAGGAAGGGAGGAAGGAGATGAGAGCAGCCGGCTGAGAAGTCGGGGAGAGTAGGGGTCTCATGGGGAGGAGGCCAGCGGAGGGAGGGAGGATCATGGGGAGGGAAGGTGAAGGTACAGAGAGTAACAAGAGAGACTGTGTCACAAAGAAGAGACTCATGGGAGGGGTGTCACAGGAGGAGGGTCACAGGAGGAGGATTATAGAGTAAGGAGTTCATTGTGGAGGGAGGGTCACAGGGGCTGACAGTCACACTGAACAGGGATTATCATGGGGAAGAGGAATCACACAGGAGGGGGCCACATTGATGAGAATGTCACAGGTGAAGGGAAGGCTCTTAGAGGGAGGAAGGGTCATAAAGGAAAGGGTCATGGGGAGGTCACAAGGAAGAAATGTCACATAGGGAAGGGGAGGTCATGGAAGCAGGATGTCATAGGGAAAGTATCAGGGGTGAGAGGGAGGGTCACAGGGAAGGGCAACAAGAAGACCTGATGGCAGGTGCCTGCCTACATCACTGTAAAGTCCTGGTCATCGCCCCAGGGTCCCCTCCATTGCCAGGGAGCTTCCATTCAAGCAAGAAGTTGATGTCTTTCTTGGGAAAGAATGCTGGAACCCTCAAGGGCCCTGAGCCCCTTCCTGTCCTTGCCTCTATGGTCCAGGAGAGAGCAGAGGTCTGTAGGCCTGCAGACACCAAGCCCCAGGCCCAGGGTCCAATACATGTGCTTCCTATAGGTAGGTGTGTTGCCATTGTTAGGGTTCTGTCTAAGCTCCACCCCACAATTACCTGGCAACAGCCAGGTAGGCCTAGCCCACTATAAAAGGGGCTGCTTGCCCCTTCCTCTCTCTCTTGCTCTCTTGCTCTCTTACTCTCCTCTTATCTCTCTCAGCCTCTCGCCCCTCTTGGGCTCTCCTCCCCACCACCTCCACATGGTCATGGCTTCTCTACTCTCTCCCTCTCTCTGCCTTTCTCTGGCTCCACTACCCCATTAACTCCCATCCTCTGCCCTGAATAAACTCTACTCTATACCATGTCTGGTCCCTCGGGGGAAGGGATGCCTCAGCATGGGCTCACTGGGGCACCCCCTTCCCCCACAATGTCGTACACCATATTCTCAAAACCTCCATCTCGTTTTATGATCATAACAACCATGGCAGCCACACACAACCCTACCATTCCAGCACTGCTTTCTTGAACAAGCCCCTTTCGCATACTCACACTCCCATGTGGCTCCTGCACACGCACACACACACGCACACACACACACACACACACACACACACACACACACACACTCACATGCACACCAGGTCCTCAACTGGAGTCCCAACTGTTCTTCAGAAGGAAGTGGTTGTGTTCTGTATGGTCATCTTTCTCCATGCGAAGTGGACCAGGGCCAAAGCTGTCCTTCTTTTCCCTGGGGACATTGACATCAACCACCCTGGACACATCAGGCCTTACCTGAGTTCATGCTCAGGGGGTTTGTAGTTCTGCTATCTGTCAGATGGGGGTGTTGGTCTCCTTTGCTCTAAGTACTAGCCCAGTAGCTCCTTACTAAGGCTGAGGCCTTATCCATTTGTATGTGCCATGTCTCCTAACGTTCTCAGGTGTTTAAGCCCATAGCTGCCTGGGCTACGTCTGATCTGACAAGGCAGGGTGCTGGGATTGATTACTCATGTCTACCGTGGGTGTAGCAATGGGTCTTAGGCTACATTAGTGAGTCTCATCAAGTGGTGAGTGCCTGCCCATGGATGTTGGTGATGCCTGGGGACAGTTGCAGATGCCACATTGGGAAGGTGGTACTGAGTCTCCTGGGTCAAAGCCAGAGATGCCACAGGAACCAACAGCCAGAAACAGGGTTATTACACCCAACTTCAGTGCAGTCTAGACTAGCACCCATTCAGGGCCAGGAATAGAAGGATCATGGTAAGATGAAGGGAACATGAACAGAAACGGAGGTAGATGTGTCTTTGCTTCGAAGAGAAAAAAGATGTGTCGGGAAAGCAATGAGAAAATGAGCTGAGTATTTTCTGAGGACAGGAAAATATGAGGAAAAGACATTTCCCTTTCTGTAAAACCAACAGTCGTCCCCAGACAACCAGTTCCAGCGGGATGACCTAGAATGGCTTTTGCCATCTGTTTGTCCCAGTGAAACGTCACGGGATTTGATATCTCAACCAGTCACTTAACAGATCATACAAGATGGCTACCAGAAAAGCACCTAGCCCGCAGGTCATTTGTCTATGTGACCTTGGGTTTCTGAAGCTATGAAATGGGCTCATCCATCTTGTCAGAACTCTGGGAATATTAAGGGTGAGTGAAATAAACGTTTGATCCCAAAGAATAGTTTATCAATACTGGGGCTTTCCCAGACATCTTCTATGAATCCGGGGTGTCAACACTGACTGGTTCCCAAAAACAGATGAAAATGAACCCAGGTTGGTAGGTGAAAAAGAAAGCCCAAAACCCTGAGCCCCAATCACCCTGCCCAGCTGGGCTGGTAAACACATGTGGTCCTGGCAGATCACATGGCTCTGAGCTCTGCTGTCAGACACGCATGCACATAAATCCACAGACATACATACATGTAATTTAAAAATACATGAGATTACATGTTTTCCTTCTAGTCTTGGATAATGGTGATAGTTGGGGGGGGGCGGGGGGAGGCAGTGCACAGTAGACCAGGTCATTCCTTCTAACAGGCTGCATGGATCTAAGCCCAGTCCTGTCACTGTAGAGTTGTGTGTCCCTGGGCAAGTTGCCTCTCCTCTCTGTGCCTTAGCACACAGGGAGTATTAGGCAGCACCCCACAGACTTCATTTGTCTTAAACTATTCTTCCCACCATTCAATGCCTTTATTGCTTCCAGTACATCCAAGTAATGGACCCTCTACTTAACACGGATGCTACAGACACATGCATACCATGCACACACACCACACATGCACACCACAAAGTTTTGTGGTCCAATCTTTGGTCTCTGGCTGATCCCAAACACTCCACAAGGAGTCTGAAGTAAGCCTGGGTCATGTATTCCAGAGCCCTTCCCAGGCCACTGTGAGTGAGGGAGGCACCAAGGTCTTAGGTAGGACAGGGCTCCTGGTAGCTAAGTCCTGGAGGACAAGGCAGGGGGCCTCAGTACTCTGATGTTAGAAGAAAAAAGAACAAAATCCCCACCAGAAGGGTCATAACCAAGGTCACAGGGTCAGTAGCACAAGGTCGAGTGACTCAAGGTGACCAGGCCAACGTGCAGGAAGAACCAAAATCTTGATTGTCACCAAAGGCCCTCAGAAGAGGGCCTGCCCTGCCCCGCACTCCAGTTTTCCTTCTCTGGCTCCCTTTCCTTCTTCCCCTCCCCCTCACTTTTCCTCTCTTTCCCTCAGGCCAGCTGCCTCTTCTCTTCTTTCCCCATCTCCCCTCTCCCTCCTGTTCCTCTTTCCTTCCCTCCTCCTCCCCACTCGCCCCTCCAGCCCCTATTGTTCCCCAGAACACACCCCTCTCCGGCCTCCCCAGGCCAGGGAGGAGGCAGTTTAGAGACCCTGAGTTCTCAGCTGCCAGAGCAGCTATCCTGATCCTAATGGTCTTCTAGGAGGGTCAGAAAGTCAATTGACAGCCCAAGGCTCCCAGGTCTGAGTGTGGGGCCAGGCCAGGCTGGCACTGGGGCCATCCTGGGAAGGCCTGGGCTCTTCCCTGTCTGCTCTAGGGAGGCAGTTGCCTGAGTCTGCAACTTTGAGGCCTCTAAACTACAGGCAGATTGTTGTGGTGAAGTTTCCACCCTCCCTGGGGCCACTAGGACCTGTGGATCTTCTCTACATATTGATCAATGTGTCACAGAAAACACCTCCCCTCAAGATCGCCACGTGAAACACTGAATCCTCCAGCCCCTCCCCCACCACACACATAGGCTTCAATTGAAACAGAATCCAGTGGAAACTCCAGCTAATGTTCCCCCTGGAGGGGGAAAGCTGGGGCCTCCGGACACAGGCAGAAAACTAGGATAGCTGAATTTACACATATGTCACACACATGCATATACATATCTACGACACATATAAACAAACACAAATATACACCATGCATACATCACACACATATACATACATACAACACATATACACATACACCACACACACACACACACACACACACACACACACACATACCACATGGCACACAGATATACATACCACACACACGCATTCACGTTAAGGAAGAACTCAACATATTTTTTAATTTTAAAACAAAGACTAGCGATGATGGGCTCGTGAGATGGCTCAGCAGCTAAAGGAGACTGCTTCCAAGCCTGACGTCCTGAGTTCAATCCCAGGGACCCACATGAAGGAAGGTGTGAGCTCACTGCCAAAAGTTGTTCTCTGACCTCCACGGGTATGCTGTGCACGCCTGCCTCCCTCCAATCTAAAATAATTGTTTTAGTTTTTTTTTTCTTTTTAATGCTTGGCAAACAGATACAAATTCGGAAGTTTTCATCGGTGGCCCCATGGCCTAGGATAACTTTCTTACACCAAATAGTTTGGTGTTGGAGCAAACACCACAAGTCCAGTGCAAAGGGAAAGGCTTCTGAAGCACTCGCCACCAGGAAGGCCTAAAATAGACAGAGTGTCCCCAGGCCTCACACCAGCCCTCTGAACACCGAACACCGACCTGCTACCAGCTTGCAGGGTGCCAGTGAGAAACCCAACCCAACAGTACCTGGTAACCAAGGGTCTCTGGAACTACTCTTGTCCAAAAAGTCTCCCCGGGTGGTCACAAAGGGACCCCAGCCTTTGTGAGTGAGGAGAGCCAGGCAGGGCGAGGGAAGAGTGTCAGGAGCGCCCTCTGCACAGACCCACACATCCCTCCTGTGCCCCCTCCCCCAGCCACTGAGATAGCAGCAGCTGGGCCACAGTCATTTCCAAAATTAGCCTGTGAGCCCCAGGTCTGGCCAGGAGACACAGGCGGGGTGGTGGCCATTGAACCAGCTGGGGACAGCATGCACATATATGGTGGCGGGAGGGGACCTCTCTGGACAAGCATGTCCTCAGCCTTCATCTTGTCCTGGGGCGGGTCACACACACCCAAGATACAGCTTCTGCCAAGGGAAGGAGCGGCAGAGGAGTCCTGGAGGACTCTCTACACCAGACAGGCTGGGTGGAGGTTACCAAAGCGCTCTGGCGGCTCCTTGTGAATCTGTGCAAATAAGCTGAGGTAGGCAACAGTCTCCACAGTGAGCTTCCTGCCAAGGGTTCTAAATCCACTCTAATTCAGCCCTGGGGGGAGCCTCTCTCTCTCTCTCTCTCTCTCTCTCTCTCTCTCTCTCTCTCTCTCTCTCTCTCTCTCTGATCTCCATTCCACAGGTGGTAACTGAGGCACAAAAGTTAACGGGGTTTGGGGCTGGTGAGAGAGATTAGCGGGTAAAAGCTTGCTGCTAAGCCAAGCCTGTCCCCAGGGCTTCTGCAAATTGTCCTCTGACCTCCATTTACCCATGTCCCTAGTGTGCACACACATGGAAATAAAGACATGTAATTTAAAACTGGTTTTTAGCTTAACCAGCTTGTCTGAGGCACCGGAAAGCCAATGCTTGAACCAGGTAGTATTTACTTCCCTCTCCCCACTATTGCCTGATTGTAAATGCCAAGCTAAACCAGCCTGTGCCCAAAGTACTTGGTCCCAGGCTGGGTGGAGCACAACATAGGGCCAGTGCTTAGCCTGTATATGGGCCTGTCTTATTTAAGGTTTTACTGCTGTGAACAGACACCATGACCAAGATAGCTCTCATCTCAAAAACAAAAACAAACAAACAAACAAATAAACAAGACAGCTCTCATAAGGACATCATTTAATTGGGGCTACTTAATAGGTTCAGAGGTTCAGTTCATTATCATCAAGGCAGGAGCCCAGCATCCAGGCAGGCATGGTGCAGGAGGAGCTGAGATTTCTGCATCTTCATCTGAAGGCTGCTAGCAGAAGACTGGCTTTCAGGCAGCTAAGATGAGGGTCTTAAAGCCCATGCCGACAGTGACACACCTACTTCAACAGGACCACACCCACTCCAACAAGGCCACACCTACTCCAGCAAGGCCACACCTACTCCAAAAAGGCCACACCCACTTCAACAGGGTCACACCTCCTCCAACAGGACCATGCCTCCTCCAACAGGGCCACACATACTCCAACAAGGTCATACCTACTCCAACAAGGTCACACCTTCTTAATAGTGTCTCCCTGGACCAAGCACATACAAACCATCACAGGACCTGAGCATCAGCTCCAGGGTGCGCCAGGAAACTAAGCCTTCAGTACATAGCATGCCTGCGGGTGCACAGGTCCACACAGCCAGCAAGGAATCTGGGCAGAACTCAAATCCTGGACTCTAATCTTTTTAATCTTTCAGCTGTGTTTTTGCTCTCATGTGTGTGTGCATGTATGTGTGCGTTCATGCACCTGCATGTGGGTGCATGCTGTTTCATGTGAAGGGCAAAGGTTAACTTGGGGTACCCTTCCTCAGGATGTGGTCCATGGTGTTTTTCAGATAAAGCCTGAGTTGCCTGCCCAGTAAGTTCCTAACTTTACGATTATAAGCACCAGCCACCACGCCTTTTTTTTTTACTTGGGTAATGGGGACAAAACTGGGTCCTGGTACTTGGACAGCAGGCAATTAATTCCACAAAGGGCACATCTCCCTTCTTAAGGTTACTTTTGCTGTGATGAAACACCATGACCAAAAGCAACATGGGGAGGAAGGGGTTAATTTGGCTCACACTTCCATATTGATCTCTCCATCTAAGGAAGTCCAGACTGGAACTCAACAGGGCAGGGACCTGGAGGCAGGAGCTAATGTAGAGGCTGTGGTGGGTGCTGCTTACTGGCTTGCTCCCCATGGCTTGCTCAGACTGCTTTCTTATAGAACCCAGGACCAACAGTTGCCTAGGGATGGCTCCACCCACAGTGGGCTGGCCCCACCCACAATGCCTGGGGCCCTCCCCCATCAATCCCTAATTAAGAAAAGGCACTACAT
Source organism: Tokudaia tokunoshimensis (assembly GCA_036184795.1). NCBI lineage: Eukaryota > Metazoa > Chordata > Mammalia > Rodentia > Muridae > Tokudaia > Tokudaia tokunoshimensis. The sequence goes on from BTHU01000006.1 coordinate 2,979,961, forward strand.
CTTATGGAGACATGTACTCAATTGAGGTTGCCCCCTTTCACATAACACTAACCAGCACAACTGACCCCTTGTCAACTTCCCGTGCCAACACATCACCCTTCAGCTAGCACCTTTCCTTTCTCGTTTATCCCCCTGCTGATGCATCAGTATTCATATCACAGTATGAAATGTAAATAACTTCAAAAGTTCCACAGTCTTTACAAATTCGAACATATTAAAAGATCAGCCTTTGAAAAATGTCCAATCTCTTTAAGAATCCAAAATCCCCCCCCCCTTTAAAAGCTCAAAATCTCTCAACTGTGGGCTCCTGTCAAATGAAAAAACAAATTTGATACTTTCTAACTTCAAGAGAGAAGAACCAGGGCACAGTCACAATCTGAACAAAGCAACATCAAACTCCAGAAGTGTAAATAACTCAATGTCCAGGTATCTGGGATTAACAGCTTGTCTTCTAGGCTCTGGCTGGCTCCACTCTACTATTGCAGTTGTCCTTGGTGGTCATCCCATGGTACTGGCATTTCCAAAATGCTGGGTCTTCTGCTGCGACTGGGCTCCACTTCCATCAACAACCTCTCCTGTGCTCCCTTCAGGGACTCCAGCCTTGCCATACAGTGCCAAGCCTCAGTTGCCTTCAAAACCAAAACCACCTGGGTGACTCTTTGTTTCTTTCCAAAGTATTTATTTTTATGGATGAGTATACTGTAGCTGTTTCCAGACACACCAGAAGAGGGCATCGGATCCCATTATGATGATGGTTGTGAGCCACCATGTGGTTGCTGGGAATTGAACTCAGGACCTCTGGAAGAGCAGCCAGTGCTCTTAACCACTGAGCCATCTCTCCAGCCCACCTGGGTGACTCTTATACTATCAAGTGCAATGTGCAATTTTGGCCGCCTCTAGAATGCAGCTTCTGTGTTCTGTCCCTGAGGAAAGACTTTCCAGAAGATTTCGCACACATCTGTTTAATTCCCTGGTATCTGCAGTAGGTGAGTGAGTGCGCACACGTGTGTGTGTGTGTGTGTGTGTGTGTGTGTGTGTGTGTGTGTCTCAGGATGACAGGTCATGCTGTGACTCAGCCTGAAGCTGGTAAGCATCCACCAAGCCTCTCCCTCCCAACCTCTAGGCTTCTTTCCTCAGGTGGGAGAAGAGGAAGAGAAAAATGAATAAATGAACGCCCAGAGGCTGCCATGCTGGGCTCCCACAAGCAACTGTCACCAGGAGAGGGGGCCTCAGTGCTATTTGGTGCCATGGATTCATTAGAGCAGAGTCTAGGGAAGACCCCATAACCCTGCTAGGCTCTGGGACCCCCATAGGGACTTGGTCTCTTCAGACAGTGAGTTCTGGGTCCACAACACGGCGAAAAGATTGTGTATCTCAGTCTCCTGTGTAAGCTCGTGGCGACCCATCTGCTGTTCCCCCCACAGGAATATCATTCTATTGGTCACCTCCAGACTTTTCCACTTGGTCACTCACTAGGGTGTGTGCATGTGTGGGCAGGAACGTGTGTGCGTTTGTGTGGTTTTGTGTGTGCGTGTTTTGTGGGTGTTTATGTGTTTTGTGTGGGCATGAACATGTGTGTTTGTGTGTTTTGTGTGTGTATATGTTTTGTGTATGTTTAGTCATTTTGTGGGTGTGTGTATGAACATGTGGGGGGTGGGCACGAATGTGTGTGTTTGTGTGTTTTGTGTTTGTGTGTTTTGTGTGTTTGCATGTTTTGTGCGTGTGTATTTCGTGTGTTGCGTGGGGGTGCATGAATATGTGTTTGTGTATTTTGTGGTGTGTGTGTGTGTGTGTGTGTGTGTATGTGTGCCTCAGAGGGAGAAGTGACTTCTATCATTATGGAGTGCTGTTCTCATTAACGTCTGGACTCATGTATGTGTCCATATGTATCTGTGTGCACATGTATGTGTGCATGCATATGTATGTGTGTGCACAAGCATGTACATTTAGATAAACAAAGAGTCCCACCCACATACGTGTGACAACATCAGAGGCCAAGATCCTGCTTCATCGAATCAAAGAGGGGAACTGCGTCTCTGAGTCAGACTCACTCAAAGTGGCACATGACTATGGTAGAGATTCAGCGCGTGTTTGGTGAATGACTGTACAATCCCAAGTACACAGCAAGTGCTCAGTAAGGAACCGACTACGTGGAATCTGGGCCATGGCAGGCATCTACAGACCTGGTTTCTTATTAAGCTTTCTCTAGCTGTCTGTCTGTCTGTCCACCGACAGACAGTCTGTAATCTCCTGGTCCACTCGTGACTCTGAACATGAGTAATCAACAAGATAAAGCCAAAGTGTGAAGGAAGAGAGAAGAGGAAATCCCCACAAGGTAGTGGGTCTGCACTGAGCTCTGAGCATGGGCACAGGCTTTGAAATGAACCCACTCCTGGCTGTGTGCCTCTGGAGAGTAGCCTCAGGGTTCCCCTCTGTGAAATGGGATCCTTACTCCACTGCTGTTGTAGTCTATGGTGGATGCTTAGTGGATGTTTATTAAATGACTAAACAAACCAAGCCTGTAAAGATTCTTCCCAGCATTGGTGCTTCCTGCAGAGAACAGCCACCATTAACTTCTTGGTGGTTGGTAGTGTTTTTGACCTCTGCCCTGGTGGCCTTGGAGTGTTCTGTTCCTGAGTGGGATCCAGCCTTGATTAGCTTATCTGGGAAAGAGAGGACTTACTTAGCTTCTAGGAAACAATGATCTTTGAGGGAAGTTGGGCCAGAAACTTAAGGCAGAACCCGTGGAAGAAGGCTGTTTGCAGGCTCATGCTTAGCCGGCTTTCTTATACAGCCCAGGTCTACCTGCCTAGGGTTGTTGCTGCCCACAGTAGGCTGGGCTTTCCTGAATCAATCAACAATCAAAACAACTCATCATAGATATGCCCATGAGCCAACCTGACCAGGGAATATTCTCAATCCAGGCTCTCCTGTCAGATGACTCGAGACTGTGTCCAGTCAATGACAAAAGCTACCGAGGGTGCTCTCCTCACCCAGTCCGCCCTCCCCTCTGCTTTCCAGTGTCCTTGCTTTCTCTCCACTGCTGCCCATCACTGCCCATCAGGTCTTTATCTCCATGGCAGGAACACAGCTTCTTCCTGGATCTGGTTGAGCGCCATCACAACCGGGCACCCCGCCCTAGTGATGAGTGTCCTGGTTAGACGGGAGGGAGACTGACGACGACTGTGTGTGCTGCCTTACCATACCTCAAACAAGAGGATGCTGCTATGGGACAGGGCTACACACAGACACAGAAGGTCCCCAGATATCATTGTTCCTAAGTTTCCAGCCACCTATTCAGGTGTCCTTGCTTCACAGCGTCGCAGCTTTCCCAAGGTGAGCTCTGCCTTGACAAGGGAGGTGCTATCAGTGGGGAGTTCAGACATTTTGCTGCTGCTCACTTGGTGTGATGGCCGTTCCTGGTTGACAACTTGACTACATCTGGAATGAACTACAATCCAGAAATGGAGGGCACAGCTGTGATCCAGATCTTGAGGCACAGTAGCCATGAAAAGCTTAGGCCCAGGCAAGTTAGTGCAGGTCTTTGATCCCAGGAGACTGAGGCAGGTGGTTCTCCAAATTCAAGGCCAGCTTGGGACAGGGCAATTTTCAAATCCAGGAGTGGTGGTACACACCTTTAATTTGGGCCATACCTTCTGCTGGAGGCCTTCATAAGGATACTAGAAGAAGGAAGGCTCTCTCCTCTTCACCTGCTTGAACTTACTTGCCAGCACATCTGTTAGGATCTACTTCATGATTCCAGTTTATACAGAAGACCAGCTGAAGTATTTAACCTCATGGGACAGAGAAACTACTAGATTCTTGGACTTCCCATTCACAGCTGCCCATTGTGGGTCAGTTGGACTGTAGACTGTTAGTCATCACAATAAACTCCCTTAATATACAGAGACATTCCATAGGTTCTGTGACTCTAGAGAACCCTAAGACACCTGGTCTGACTACTGAGCCCAGTGCTGGTCCTAGTTTGTCCCACCTCCCGACATCTGGGGTCCCTATCACATGCCACTAGGCTATCATCTTTCTTCCACATTTTGTTGTCAGTGGACCATTGACTTCTTTTTGCCTTTTTGGATGTTTTCCAAGGCGTATGTCAGGTGAAGCAATCGCCACCCCGTCCCCACTCCCTGCTTCTATTGTCTCTGCTTTGTTTTTCTCAGATACTGGCTGTGTCCCACCAGCAAACACATTTCTGTCTCTGACATCCCATCTCCAGACACTTCCACAGGAAAGATGAGGGCTCAGATGGTCCCAATGAACCAGTGTCTGAGCCCCGCACCCATCCACCTGACATTTCCCATCCTACAAGGATGTGACCCACCCATTCCATCGATCTCTGAGAGGATCCATCCAGTCCTGCACTAAAGCTGCAAACTGGCTTCCTTGAGACGTAGCCCCAAGAAAGGAAACAACGAGCAGGTGTGGGGGACTATGGAATAGCATTGGGACTGGGCTCAGGGATGTCACAGGACCACCTCGGCCAACCCCAGTTCATTTTCTGGATCTGTATTTGCTACAGTCCTGGGTGGGGCAGGGCGGGGGTGGGGAACGGATAGTCCTTTACACCAGCGTCAAACAGATCTTCGTAAAAGGTTATGGCCCCGTCCCCAAAGAGAGGACAGCTGAGACTTTCGATGACAGTACCCCAAGCCACGGGGCCAATAAATCTTCCTGTGAAAGAAGATCTGATTGGCCCGTGACAGTGGTCGAGGTCACCCATGAGGTGCCAAGGTGGGTGGAATCCACTATCTTCACCATTGCTTCTGCTCAATGCCCAGGTGACCATGGATGACCCTAGTAAACTGTGACCTGGCAGGCACAGCACCATCAAAGCTGTGAGCTCACTTACCTTGCACTGAAGGGAAAGCATAGAGCTGCCTGTAGCTGCCCCACTGCATCCTGTGACTCTGACCTGTGTCAGAGACCCTGGGCAGGTTCCCTTCTGCCAGTCTAGTGGCCACAGGTCCTCCATTTTGGGCTCAGGGTGGTGTGATCTCCAGTAATCAAGTATCATGTATATGTCTTGGCCTAGTGATTAGGCCACTGTCATTCTCAGGGAAGCCAGAGCCCAGGACACTAAACCTAACCTCAACACTCATGGAGTCCTGCCCAGTCCTAACCCCAACTTTGCAAAAACCATCCTCTTGTAAACTGGTGGATTTCAGTCGGGAGTGATTTTTGTTCCCTTTTGTCCTCAAGGGACCTGTGGCAATGTCTGGAGACACTTTGATTTGTGGGGGCTTGGGTGCTGGCATCCATGGAGAAAACAGAGTGCAAATGAACTTCCCATAACACCTGATGGTCCCCGTGCTGAGTTACTTGGTCTCTTAGGTTCAGAATGTGTGATGGTTTGTATCTGCTCTGCCCAGGGAGTGGCACTATTAGAAGTTGTGGCCCTGTTAGAGTAGGTGTGGCCTTGTTGGAGGAGGTGTGGGCTATAAGACCCTCATCCTAGCTGCCTGGAAGTCAGTTTTCACTAGCAGCCTTCAGATGAAGATGTAGAACTCTCAGCTCCTCCTGCACCATGCCTGCCTGGATGCTGCCCTGCTCCCACCTTGATGATAATGGACTGAACCTCTGAACCTTTAAGCCAGCCCCAATTAAATGTTGTCTTTATAAGAGTTGCCTTGGTCATGGTGTCTGTTCACAGCAGTAAAACCCAAACTAATGCAGAGTGTCAAGGCTCAGAAACTGTCTCCCGGTTCCCATCCCAGGCCTCAGGAAGGGAAGGGCTTTGCAGGAGTGTAGGCTTAGATTTTTTTTTCTAAACCTATTTTATTTAGGGTTCTTGAATGCTTCAACCTCCCTTCTAATGCACTGACTAGAGACTGGAGAGAAAGAAGGTTAATAAGGAAAGGAGGTTGTAGACTAGTTCTTAGGGGGTGATTCCACTCTTCCTTGTCAGGATAACAGCATTCCAGTCTAATAGCAAACACCAAACACGAATCAGCAACAGCGCTTCATCCAGCAGAAACTATAAGGCTCTATAGAATTAGCACCAAAGGAAGTGGCAAGAATTAGACAGAATACCACAAGAAGCTTTTTGACTTTTTTCTTTCTACAAAGTGAAGACCAGCTAAGAAGTAAGACCATTGAAGTGTTACACATGGCCAGAAAAGACCTGAGAAGTACTGCATGCTGTCACAATGCAAGAGCTTCCTTTCACTGTGGGCTTCCATTCATACTCTTTCCAAACATCATGCACCCTCTCAAGTGTCACTCCAGCAAAATATCCTCTCACAAGTCAGCTTCCAGAAGAACATCATATGACTGAGTTTCCAAAGAAACTAGAAATTTCCACTTCACCAGAGTCCCACCTGGCTATAGCCCGTTATTGTCTATCATTGTGAACTTGACTCTGTGCATGAACTTTGTAGGAAGGGTCCTTGTGCTGGTTGGGTTCTGTCAACTTGACACAAGCTAGAGTCATCTAGAAAAAAGAAACCACAATTGAGAAAATGCTCCCATGAAACTGGTCTATAGACAAGTATATGAGGCATTTTAAGAAAGTCATGGGTATCAATTGGGTAAATAGGGTTCCTCTGTGGCCTTTGAGTGCCTGCATCCAGGTTCTTGCCCTAAGTGATACATTGTGATACATTGTGACCTGAGAGTTGGAATAAGCCCTCTCCTTCCAAGCCTGCTTTTAGTCATGATGTTTATAAGCAATAGGAAGCAACTAGGAAAGGTGCCCTGGGCATGACACCAGAAACTTAAACAGAAGGGGTTCTCAAGTTGTTCACCGTGCAGAGAGGATAAAAGGGTCTATGGACAGTCAGTCACAGAAGCACTTTGGAAACTGACAAGGAGAATGGAGAACTGAGGGGTTGGAGGCAGGACCAGCTTCTCAGGCTGAAATGGGGAAGGCAGGGACGCCATGTAGAGGAGAGTGAGGTTGACAGCTGAAGGGACAGCTGACCCAAAGCTACTGTGGGGAAGAGATAACAAGTCAACTTCCTGCTTCTCCTATCCAAAGGCCACCTCAATAGACTCATTTCTGGGCTGGTCCCAAGGCAGGCTCTGAGGAGCCTGTTGGTCCAGTCATGTGGGAGGTTCCTGGGTCTCACGAGAGTAACCAAAATGTATACTGGGCAGTTGGAGGGAAGCAAATGGCCGTGATTGCTCAGGTTACATGACCACTGCTGTGGGTGACCTGACCCTCCACCATTGTGCTTGGTACATGTAAATAAATGTTTTCCAGGCTTGAACCCGCATGGCGTGACACTCCACCTCAAGTGATAATATCTTATGAAAGCCTCTCCACATTGCTATTCTTCTAGGCTCTAGACAGCCTGATGAAAACTATCCTCTGGATGCTAAGGATGGATTCTCCCATAGTAAAACAAGTCCAAGACATCACACACACACACACACACACACACACACACACACACACACACACAGAGAGAGGGGGGGGGACTGTGTTATTCAAAGTGATATGGGTCGAGCTTATTTAAAGTGACTGGCTGGGGATGAGTTGAGTGTCCTTGGAGGGAAGCCAGTTCCCTTCATGTCATTACCTAGGGGGTGATGGGATTTCTGTGGCATTCCAGAGGACTAGGAGCTCTTCAACTTTCGTCACAGACATGTCAGCTCACACAAGGCCCACAGGACTGTTACACAGACCAGACTAGGGTCTTCTGCCAGCTACTTGCCTGAAGAGTTACAAAGTCAGCACGAAGACACTCCAGGGAGGTTCAGTGGGAGCCAGGCCAGTGGTGACTTCCTTTCTTCCCTAATTAGCAAGAAACAGGGGTTTTCCTGTCCAGCTCAAAGACAGGAAGTACCTAGCTGACCCCTGATTGTGGATCCAGCAGATAGTTCTGCCCAAGCAGCCAAGGCTTAGAGCTCTGGCTTAAAGGGGCTTGCATTATAAGAGCCGCTTAGTGCATTTCCGTGGAGCAGGGGCAGTATGCTAGGAAGGAGTTCTCTATACAGGAAGTGTATTAGTCAGGGTTCTCTAGAGTCACAGAACTTATGGGTGGTCTCTATATAGTAAGGGAATTTGTTGATGACTTACAGTCTATAGTCCAACTCCCAACAATGGTCAGCAGCCACTGTGAATGGAATTCCAAGGATCTAGCATTTGCTCAGTCCCACAAGACAAGAAGGCAAAGAAGAGAGAGAGTGAATCTTCCTTCTTCCAATGTCCTTAAGTAGGTCTCCAAGAGAAGGTGTGGCCCAGATTAAAGATGTGTGCCACCACGACTGGATCTGGGACTTGCTTTGTCCCAGATGACCTTGAACTCAGAGATCTCCCTGTCTTAATCTTCTGGGGTGCATGGCCACTATGCCTCAAGATCTCCAAGCCAAGATCCAGGTCAGAGTTCATTCCAGATATAGTCAAGTTGACAACCTGGAATAGCCACTACAGGAAGGGAACCCAAGTCATCCATCCTGTAAGCAGATTGGGGGTGTGCCACGGTTTTCCACATGCTGCTGGCGGGACGAACCTCTTCATGTTGTCCTAGAACCCATCTTGAAAGTTTTGGGAGGCTCTAAAACCCTGAACCTGGGCAAGCAGCTGTACTAGGGGACCAAAGGAATCAGTGGCAACGCCTATCCACTTCTTCGTCATCACAGAATCATCCCGTATCAATTTCACCCAAAGTCAGGATCCTTTACATTGAGTCGCCAATGTTGTAGCAACTTGGTGCAGTCTTCACTGTCAGACAGGGGTCAGCATGTCTGGTTAGGCATCTTTTATACAGATCCGTTTTAGCAGGGTTGATGGGAGCAATTTTCCTACATAGAAAATCAGTTGGGCTGTTCCAGAACTGTACTGCAGGATGATATGAACAGACTGTGGTACCACACACAGGGCCAGGGTCAGTGATGTGGACTGACTGTGTGTACCACACACAGGGCCAGGGATCGGTGATGTGGACTGACTGTGTGTACCACACACAGGGCCAGGGATCGGTGATGTGGACTGACTGTGTGTACCACACACAGGGCCAGGGATCGGTGATGTGGACTGACTGTGTGTACCACACACAGGGCCAGGGATCGGTGATGTGGACTGACTGTGTGTACCACACACAGGGCCAGGGATCGGTGATGTGGACTGACTGTGTGTACCACACACAGGGCCAGGGATCGGTGATGTGGACTGACTGTGTGTACCACACACAGGGCCAGGGATCGGTGATGTGGACTGACTGTGTGTACCACACACAGGGTTAGTGATGATAATACAGACTGACTGTGATGCTCTATCCAGGGTCAATAAACAGAGACTTGGAGCAACATATGATCTCATGTGGAAACTTCTTCAAGGGCTCCTGTTATCAGGGGGCCGTAATGGCTATTCCTGGTTTGTCAACCTGACTGTATCTGGGATGAACTACAATCCAGAATTGCAGGGCTCACCTGCGATCCAGATCTTGAGGCTGACAGACACAAGTTTCTGACCTGGATCTTAGCATGGAGATCTTGAGGTCTAGTGGCCGTAAAAAGCTTAGGCCCAGGGAAGATACCAAATGCTTTGAATCCCAGGAGACTGAGGCGAGGAGATCTCAGAGTTCAAGGTCAGCCTTGGACAAAGCAAGTCCCAGATCCAGGTGTGGTGGTACACACCTCTAATCTGGGCCACACCTTTGCTGGAGGCCTACATAAGGACACTGGAAGAAGGAAGATTCACTCTTCTTCACCTGTTTGCATTTACTAGCCAGCACATCTGTTGGAATTTACCTCTACAGAAGACCAGGTGAAACAGCTAGCCTCGTGGGACTGAGCAACTACTAGATTCTTGGACTTCCCATTCACAGCTGACCATTGTTGGCATTGAAATGGTCCATTTAAAATAAGAAACAGCACCTGTCAGGGTCATTCCTAGGTGTATTTGCCACTTTGATCCTGTTTTCCAAACTGTTCTGAATAGAAAGGAGTAAGAAGGCACATTTCAACCAGCTTTTCCTTGGAGTAGTTTAAAAACCCAACTTGTCATGGATAAAAGAGAGGGAGAGAGGGCTGGGCTGGTGTGGTTACTGAACATGGAGACCAGTAAGGCTGAAGGATGACAGCACAGATGGAATGTGCTGAGGCTCACTGGGCATCCCTGGTTCCCACAAGGGATCTATTTGACCTGCTCACAGGGCCCCTGGACAAGGCTGGCTTTAAATCTAGATCAGCAGCATCTCGAGGGACTGACTCCGAAGGTCATTCTCCAAAGTGCTCGGTGACCAGCCCGGGGTGCAGCACCCTAGATGGCTGTCGAAGAGGTAGAAAAGATCAATTTCCAGCAACCCACCTGCAACGCGTTATAGAAGCCACACGCGTGCCTCGGTTCAGGACGGTCCACGTGAGGGAAATGAGATGTCAGCCTCGAGCCACTGCTCATAGGAGCTCCGTTTTATTGTTTCCGCAACACAAAAGGCTGCTGTCTCTCTTTAAATAACAAACTATACAGATCACAAGAAGCAGAAATACAGATGGTTTCCGTGGGAACGCACGTACGGATTCAATAAATAATATAAAATGCTTTTGTGCTAAAATAGAACTCTTGTCTCCTAGTTACAGGTCCATCCGTCTCTGTTACCAGAAGAAGCCAGATCCGCTATTACTTAAAACATAGAAAAATATAATTTAATAACAGAACTAAAACAAAACAAAACAAGCCAGTGTTGAGTTTATAAACCACATACGATGCATATAACCACAGGGCGGGTAAAAATCCAAGGAAATGTGGGGAAAAAAAATCACAGTTGATAATCAGAATTGACGGTTCCATCCCCAAGCTGCTGTCAAAGATGTTTTATGTCTAGGGAGAAATAAATAAGGGATGCAGGAAGGACTCAGACTATTAGATACTGGAGACCTAACTCTAGGCTATGGATTTGAATTAGCTATAATATGGAAGTCTTTTCTTCATGAAAGGCAAATGCTTTGAACCCAGTCTCTGTGGCAGTTTTTTAAAAGCCATTTAAAATGTGTGGGTTCCTATGTCTTGGGAGCATGGCATCTCCTGGTTGCTTGTAGGAGCCATCACACCCGTTTTGCATCAGAAAGCAACTCAGTCCTTTAGTTTGTTTCTAAGGCAGGGTTTCCCCGGATATCCTGGGACTTGTCATCCTCCTGTCTCAGTGTTTGCAGGGCTGAGATGCTGTTCTATGTTCTCTCTTACTCTTCTAAGTAGACAAAAGGAACCATTGAGAAAATGCTAATGTCCACCAAGAACTGAGAAGAGGCCTTCAACTCTTCTTCATTCCCATAGCAACAAAGGAAAAGAGGCCTGAACCAACCAATGAGGTTAAAGCAAGCGATCCTATTATGCAATTGAGACTTTTTCTGAGTAAACATCATCTCAGGAAAAGAAAAGAATTTTTTTTTTAAATTTAAATTATGAAAGTTCCAAGCAGAAATGGAGTTAAACCTGTAGGAAGGCTGTGATGTCATTCTGGGGTTCACCGGATCTAAGTTGGACACACACACCCCCCCCTCCGCAGCTCATTCAAGGACAGAGACTGGCTAGGTTACAAGCTTCAGACAACCTGGGCTACAGTGTCAGGTGACAGTCTCAGTGTCCAGGATGTAGCACTGATGAGGGACCTTCCTGGGAATGTTCAGCAAAGAACACGGGGCACCTCTATGATAGGAGCAACTTGGCCTCAGGAATGAAGCAAGCAACCCCCTTGGGGGATTCTGAGGGCGCGTCCCTTGAGCTTCCCTCATCCCGTCCTTGGTGGGTCATCATGCCAAGTGTGTGGCTTCCATCAGCCAACGAAGCCTTCTCCCTCTGTCCTTACCCTACCACTGAACCAGTGAGTTCCTGTTCTGAGAAGCTCTGTTGCTCTCCCACACTGACTACTGGTGAACAATCCTGACTAGTGGGGCCTCAGAACAGCTGCTTCTGCTCACAGACACATAGCCAAGGTCAAGGTGACCACTGGAGCTAAATCTTATTAGTCGGCTAACAATCTGCCCATTGTCCACCCTCTCTGGGGATTAAATCCAGAACCTTGGACATGTAAGGCAAGACCTTGGCCCAGAGCTACTGCCATAGCTCTTAGTGTTCTGAAAGCAGAGACTTGCTATGTAGCCCATGCTAGCCTCAAACTCACAAGCCTCCTGCCTCTGCCAATCAAGGCTGGACTTTGAGGCTGCATCATCTCTCCCTGGTAGGCCACCATCCATCCTTCCTTGCTGGTTTTACACATACAGTTTGTAATGTCAGCCAATGGGCCTTTCAATAGCAAGACAAGTTCCACTGTCAACCACTACAGTGTGACAATTTCCACAGGCTTGGTTTAAAAAAAAAAAAGAAATCACATTTAATTATGACCCAGAGGAAAAGCAGGGCGCCCCAAGGACAAGAGGGTAGTTTAGATTAAAATAAATAATAAACAAACTGGGGCTTGCCAAAGGTTTTAATTTGGTGTGTGTCAGATAGCGGTCTTAAAATAATCTAATATTCTTGGGCTTTGTGCATCGATTCTTGCTTTATGAAACCACGCCTACGTAAGAGCGTAATTGTATAAAAAACAGCATCACATGGAACAGCCTCTATCAAGTTAGGCGCTCCAGTCCAGAAACTCGAGTCAGCAGAATGCACGGCTCGTCCTGTTAACAGTGTAAGTACAAGAGGCATCTAGGTACTTGCCCGTGTGGTGGGAATTCTCAAACAGCCATGTAAACCCAGTTGGCTTCTCCTTCCACCCTATGGGCCTAGGACACACCCTAGCCACATGCCAGGGTAGAAAGATGGCCTCTGAGATGGCATTAACAGATCCACCACCAGCCCATGAGAATCTCTAGGACTCTGCCAGGGGTCATCTGCCCTCCCTCTCTCTCTCTCTCTCCTGTCCTCAAGGGAAATGGGGTCGAGGGGACAAAATGGTTTACTTGGAGTCTGAGGCAGGAGAACTCATAGGAGATCCCCCCCCCAAACACACCCACTCCCACACACTTCTTTTTCTAAAAGGGAAGGAGCCTTAAAATTATCCTTGGCCAAAATAATAACACATGATATCTGTGACAGTCTGGTGTGATTTTGTGCAGGTGCAGAATGCTATGGTCCTGTGCTATCTTAAAAGACTTTGGTAAAGCTATAACCCCCAATAAGAGATTGTTACGGCTAGCCTAAAACCTACTGGGGTCAAGCCCCCTCTCTATATGCCCTAAAGAGGCCAGAGATACAGCCCCTACCCCTTCAGGTCTGATTGAGCATGTGTGAGCTGTCCATTCTAACCATGCCTACACAGTAACCATAATACTTAACTACATGTGTATGTGTATAATAATAGAGTCTGAATATTAGTCTTTTAAGCAAGCAGGGTGCCTGTGCCAGGTGATGCCACATTCCCACCATGGAGGCAGTAAACAGAGACACTGTCCGTGAACTTGAACCCTGAATGCATGTGCGGTGAGACAGGCACTGAGTCTCATAGGTCCCTCTTGCGCCTGCAGAGTAACGGACCCTCTCGGTAAATTATCTTCCAAACTCTCCCCAGAGGTAATCACAATTAAAAACCAAAACAAATAAATAAACACCTTATTTTCCCCAGCACAGGAACATAATACACACTGGGAACTGTCAGGAAGATCCAGGACAGAACGCAAAGGATTCTGCTGTCAGGTTTCTTCATGTGCTCGGGAGTTCATCTAGAGACCCAGTAGCATCACCCCCAGGGAATTGGACAAGACCACAGAGACCTTGGAGGACTTCTCCATGTAGTGACATGGGGCCCCCGGCATTTATTCAGGGCAGCAGCAGAGAAAACCACCTTTAAGGGGAAGGGGGCTGGGCAAACTGCTGCACCTGTCAGAAAAACCCAGCACACAGTGCATTAGTGACAGAGGGTGTGGGGCATGCCAGGGTGCACAGGGCACTGGACATTGTCACCCACCAGTGATCATTATAAATTATACTGAAAGGCAAGGCAGCAACTCTTCTCTATCTTGGGTACATCCTCAGATGCTCCCCAGGTCAAACAGGGGAAGCAGGAGGAATCTGTCATAGATCTAACCCTCAATGGTGACCCTGAGTTCATGCACGCCAAGCATGGGGGGCACTGTCTGGTGGGTTACCTATGTCCTGCTTGAAGTCCTGGCTGTGCCCACCAGAAATGGCCGTGATGGATGCTGTGGAGTTTCCTCGAGGAGACATCCCACCTCTTCTTCCCTCTGACTAGCATCTCTGGAAAGAAGCCATCTGAGGCAGGAAGTGCACATGATGCCCAGTGTTACCTCACCTCAGGGACAGCAAGGAGTCAGCCCTGACCGACAGAGATCCTCTTCCAGGATCTGGAGCTTCAACCCCTATATCTCCGGCAGGCACCCAGATACAGCAATGCCTAGGACAGGCCACCATAGTCCCAGAGACTACTCCCACCCCAGATATGCCCCCTGCCAGACACAAAAGCTTGAGAGGTAAGGACCGTTTTACGCTCTGGGTCTGTGGATACCAAAGTGAAAAGGTGCACAGAAAAATGCCCCCGCTTCTTCAGCAATTTCGAGTGTGGATAGGCCGGCTCCAAGGATGTCCCAGCTCCCAAAGGGCCGCCCTGGTGTCATGGGCCTCCTCGGTCAGTGCCCAGAACCACTGTGTCTCAGCTCCACACGGTTCCCCGGGGCTCCACTTCACTCCTGGGCTGAAGAGCCCAGGGGGGCGGGGGTGCCCTCCTTCAGGCCCTGGTGCTCTGTGGTTCAGAGGCCACTGCTATTTCTGTGACACAGCGGTGGCTTGGAGAACTCCAGAATGTTGGTACGCGGTTTGTTGAGGAACTTGGGGGCGCGGCGCAGCAGTCTCTGGGCCTCATTGAAGGTGCATGTCAGCTCCTTCAGCCACTGTGCAAACTCGGGGTCACTCTGCACAGAGATGGAGGTGAGAATTGGGGTGTGTCTGCTCATCGGCCAACAGTATCTACCAATGGAGTCTGACACTGAACACATGCGGCCTGCACTGAAGCCTGACCCCCCTACCTTCAGGTCCCCTGGAACCAGGTGAGACAGAGGGAAAGATAGCTCTGAGCTCTTCCAGTGGACTTCCTGTGCTGTATCTACTGCCTTAATCTAGTTGGGGATTTTTCTCCGGGTCCTAAAACCACAGCCTATAGAATAATAGTTGTGGGAGGGGATCTGATACTTTGAAATGACCTCTCACAGGGCTAAGGTGGTTACAGTTATTTAAGGAGGGTGTCAGCACAGGGGAAGCTGAGTCAGGAGAGACCCGAGTTCCTGACCACCCCGGACTACATATAAGACCCTGTCTCAACAACATGCTAAAGGGAGACGTTGTTCTATGGGCTTCTCTGCCTCTGCTCTATGTTAACCTGTGTGTGGGCACATGCCTCAGTACACCGGGGTTCATTGACTTAAATCTCATACTCCTAAATCTGTGAGAGAGACAAGGGGAAGCTTGAGAACACTGGCCAGAGACATGTCCAGAGGATGTCAATAAAAACTTACTTTGAATAATCCTGCAGAGACTTGATGCACCAGGGTGGGGAAAGACACCCTCTCAGAAGTGCAGGGGCGAGGGGATGGGGAGAGGAGCCCTGTAAGGGGGTATGGGGGGCAGCATTTGGGATGTGAATGAATTAATTAAAAAAAAAAAACCTTACCTCGCATTGCAAGACAAATTGCTTCCCTCCCTTTATCCTGAGTAAAATGCACTTTCTGTCTTTAATCTGGGTCTCCTCCACGGATGTGATCTGTTCCATGGTCAGTAGATTTTGCTAAGCACAAATAGACAACATGATTACTTTAGTATTTGGTGAGCTCTTGGGCTAGATCAAAGAGTGCATTTTCAAAAGCAAATGGCATTACTTTTTCTTTCTTGCCTGATAGTCTACAAGTAAGGAGAATGGCCACAATGACGTAAAAAAACAAGTTCAAAGTGAAACACCAGGAAAACCACACTTCTGTGAGGGTCTGTGGCCCGGTGTGGATGGCAGTGTCGGTCTGTAAGGGACTGTGGCCCTGCATTGTGGATGAGTGTCAGTCTGGGCAACTGTGAATGTGCAGGACCAGGTCACATGTCACAGGAGCATCTGCCACTGTCCAGTCATTATCAGGACAGTGAGCATGGTAGGTGACAGCTGGGGCAGGGAGATGGGCTAAGACACTGTGGCTATCTTGATCTGTGTCCAAAAGACCTAAATGCAAGTGACATTCTCACAGGATCCTCACAGGAAGGAGGCCACCACACAGTGTCTTCCCCACAGGGGAAGGTTGTTTGTTTATATTTTAGATAAATTCTATAAAACGCTGGAGTGAATAAGCATCGTGAGAACCTCCCATGCTCTCTATGCCTCTGTTCATCCTGACAGGCCTACCTCAGGGACTGCCCAGCTTCACACAGAACTCTGAATGGAGCAAGAGAGGGATAGACAAAGAGAGACAGAGACAGAGAGACAAAGGCAGAGACATAGAGACAGAGGCAGAGACAAAGAGGCAAAGGAAGAAAGAGACAGAGAAAGGCAGACAGAAAGACAGACAGCATACAGAGACAGAGAGACAGTGAAAGAGGCACAGAGAGACAAGAGAGAAACTGAGACAGAGAGACAGAAATAGATAGAGAGACAAAGACAGACAGAGACAAAGAGGCAGAGAGAGACAGAGACAGAGAGACAGACAGTGAGAGAGGCACAGAGAGGCAAGAGAGAGAGACTGAGACAGAGTTACAGAGACAGAGAAAGACAGAGACAAAGAGGCAGAGAGAGACAGAGACAGAGAAATAGACAGAGACAGCAAGGGAGAGACAGAGACAGTTTTGTTGGACCCTCCTCCATGAGGCTTATAGAACACTGCCCGGGCTCCAGGAAAAT
This sequence comes from Tokudaia tokunoshimensis, assembly GCA_036184795.1. Taxonomy (NCBI): domain Eukaryota; kingdom Metazoa; phylum Chordata; class Mammalia; order Rodentia; family Muridae; genus Tokudaia; species Tokudaia tokunoshimensis. Next base: position 2,996,748 of record BTHU01000006.1, read on the forward strand.
ACTTCAACACCCGCCAGTGCAGAGCTGCATTTTGAGGCGCCCACAAGACACCCAGCTTTAATTTCACAGGGCCTCCTGGCACAGCAGGGAGGTGACCACAGGCCATTGCCACCAATCATAATTATCCCCAGACTTCACCAGCAGCTATCAAAAACCATGGCTTCAAGTCAGGATAAAGGAGTTGAATCTCCTGCTTGGTTTCATGGACTGGGGCACTGCTAAGCCTCAGTCCAGCTTCCCAATACACACAAACCATGTCCTGACCCTGGTACCACGCCTGCACTCACAGCACAGAACCCCAACCTGTCTCCTTGCACAGTCCACCCAGGGGGACTCCTCCTCAGGCCTCTCACAGGGTGCCTGTTTAATAAAACAGCCTGACTACCTTTGCTAACAGTAACTTGAGAAAGGCTCTGAGGGACTGTGGAATTTGCCTACAGATTCCCAGCAGGGTGCAGACTGCATGGGTTGGTGTCCTAGCCACCCTACATAGAGCCCACTGGTGACACTTTGTGTAATCTGACCTGAGGAGAGACCGAGAGAGCACAGGCTGACCTGAGTCAGCCTCCCTCCCCACCCACAGTGAGCTAGCTGTGCCCTTGGCTGCCCCGGATTCCTCTCAGTGAATTCAGTGCTGGACCCTGGAAACCACTAAACCAGTGAGCTTGTCTACAGTCCCTAGCCTTGGGTAAGCTTGCAGTAATCACGGGAGCTCTGAGGCTTTCTGTGTTTCCAGCTTCACAGATAAGAAACTGAGGCCTGGAGAGGCACTTTGGGGTGTCCTGAGAGTCCTGAGAGCAATGAGCTGAGGTGGCCCTCTCTCTTTGCTCTTCTCCCAGCCCACCCTCCAGCCTCCATTTGCACTCCAGCCCCAAGATTGCTAGACTTGGACTCAGTCTTTCAAATGACACCTACATCTTATTCTAAGAAGGAACTCAACTGGGACGCTTAAAAGTTACTTGGACGACAGCAACCCTTGTTTCTGTGACACTAGGAGATGTTGGATATAAAGCAGTATGAGGGAACTCCTACACCCCAAGACTCTGCAGGGCCCACCCCTGGGACTCACCCGAGACTCGCCCTCTCCTCTCCATTCCAGTCTGTTGGGGAACAGGTAGAAATAACGTCTTTGCCACTGCGTGAGGAAGGGGTTCCCCAGCTTCAGCATGTACCCGTGCATGATGCAGTCCTTCCCCATTGCGTAATCTGAGGGTAAGGATACAGCGTTACTTTAGTGTCACTAAAACAGGCTCTGGGGCTAGAGAATGGGCACAGGTCTCTACAAAGTAACCCATTTTGAACACTGGGCCGGAGAATGGCACAGGTCTCTACAAAGTAACTCATCTGAGGGTAAGGACACAATGTTACTTTAGCGCCACTAAAACAGGCTCTGGGCTGGAGAACTGCATAGGTCTCTACAAAGTAACTCATTTTGAACACTGGGGCTGAAGAATGGCACAGGTCTCTACAGAGTAACTCATTTTGAACACCATTATCTCAGTTTTTGGACACATAGGACCTGGGAGTTCAGAAGGTTCCAGGCTCTTGGTAGTGAGCCTACAGTACCTACTGAGAACTCTGACAGGGTAAAGGTTTGTTCCCAATCCATCTTTTTTTAAAAAAAAAAAAACCTATATGTATAATAACGACTACCAAATAACAGAGACTGTTTAATTGTGAAATCTCTCCAAAGTCCCATTGCCACGGGAGGGGCCTTTCCCTGTGAATCGTTCTGAAGCCAGGCCTTTTCTTTCCAAGGTTAAGGTGGCAGCCACAGCAGACTCACCCTCAGTTCACCAAAGCAGCTCAGACCCACGCTGGGTACAGACTGTGTCTCTTAAGTTGGTGCATTCTTTAAGGAAAACTGGGGATGTTTCAAAACATTCATCAAAGCCTTGGCAGTTGTATTAAAATCACTCACTCAACCATCAATATGCCCACAGTGCCACAGGGGCTAGGCATGGGGCTAGGCTTTGTGGGTGCCAGGAATAACAAATAAATAGTTAAAAACCCACCCACCGTTGGGAGCTTACTCTCTGGAGAGAGTCTGATCACCCTCAAAAGGTTGAGACCCATGTGTCCCCCAAGATGGGGAGAAAGCAAAGGACAGCGGAGACAGGCAGGGGTTGGGGTCCACAGAGCTGCCCTTCTGACACAGGCTTGCATTTCTGGGCAGACTTAAAATGCACTTGTTACTGTGTTTGTCCTGGACACCAACTGATGCCTGATGTACACTCCTGTCACAGAGTCTTTTGGGATCTCCACAGACCTGTTCCTGACTCTGTGATGTTCTATCTCCAAGGACTAAATTTTCAAGCCTGCTCCCAAAGTTCTGGGAGTGGGGGTACCCCAGAACTGGGACAGCACTACCTCCCTCCATGGGTACTTCTATCCACCTGGTGATTCCAATTCATGTAAAACCCAAGCTGGGTGTGCGCTTTCCTCTGCCAGGAGTGCCAAGGGGCCACACAGTGTCTTACCTTCCTCTTGACCAAGTTGCTTATTTTTAGCCTTTTTCCTGGCCTCGATTTTATCAGTATCAGCATTGACAGCATCGTAGATGGTCTCCACCACTTCCTGCTGCCAGCGCTCGGAGATCACCAGTGGGAAGTTCTTATAGAGGTCCTGGTCACAGTCCAACAGCTGGGTATGTAAGGAAAGAAGAGGCTATGCTCTAGAACCTTCCCAGATGCAGGGCAGCCAGCACCATGGCCATGGGACCCCACCATGACCACATTCAGGGAGGGCTTCACCGTGGCTCCCAGCCACGCAGCCTAGGCCTGGTCTTCAATAGCATCAGGTAGTTTTGCCAATGAAAATGAACATATGCTGATTTTTTAAAAATTATTTTTAAATAAATTTTTGTTTGTATGTGTATGTGGTACATCTATTCCTGTGTATGTAAATGGGTATGGAAGTACATGTGAAGTATGAGCATATGCACATATATGTATGTGTGTATGTGCATGAGAATGTGTGTATATGTGTACGTGTGTGAGAATGTTTGTATACATGCGCATGTGCATATATATGTATATGTGTGTGCATGTATGTGTGCACGTGTGTGCATGTACATGTGTGTGCATGTGAGTATATTGTGTGTGTGCATGTGTATATCAGAATGTGTGTATGTGTGCATGCACATGAGTGTGTGTGTGTGTATGTATAGGCCAGAGGTTGGCATTGGTATCTCCCATATTTATTTACTTATTTATATGTAGAGAACAGAGTCTCTCACTGAATCTGGGTGAGTAGCAACTGAGTAAAACAGCTGGTTATCAAGAGCCAGACTTCCTCTTGTCTCTGCCTCCCCCTCACTCCCCAGTGCATGGTGTGCATCACCATGCCAAAGTCTTACACATGTGCTAGAGCTCTGAACACAGATGCTCATGTACAGCAAGCACATTACTGACTACATATCTTCCCAGCCCCACATACTGGACTTTATTTAGAAATAATAAGAGATTCTGATAGTCAAATAGACTCTCAGTTGTGGGTGCTGTATTTGTAAAAATGGACATGGGTCTGCATAGGGTTTAGAATCTGATAAGGGAGAAAAGCCAGGCTGGCTGACCAACCTCCCTTAAACAATCTGAAAAGGGGGGAAAGCTTGCTATGGGATGGGTCTGCCAGTATCTCACGAACACCGACTCACCCACCACCGTGAATGGGTGTTTAAATACAAGTGTCATGGAGTGCAGGCACTTGGCCTCCAAGAGCTGAAGTCACTCACATGTCTCTGCCCCACCCTCTGAGGCAGGCTTCACTGGGAATCCAGGAGAATTCAGTGACTTTACAGCTCAAACCCCGGTAATTGGAACTGCATCTGTTGGAACAACCTTTCTGAGACCAGTCCTCCTCTTACCTCTGGGAGAGAGAAGACTGACCAGGAGAGCAGCAGGAAGGCTGTTTAGAAGGCAAAGGGGAGGCTGAGCCTCTGAAGGGAGCAGAACTTACCCCACATCTATTCAAATGACAAAATTAAGCTCAGAGCAGAAGTTCTCATTTGTTCTAAGTGTGACAAGAGGCATGTGTATGTATGTGTGTATATGCATGTGCGTATACATCCATATATACATGTTTATGTATGCATGCATGTATACATGTTTATGGGAACACATGTATGTATATATATGTATGCATACCTATTTGTGTATGCATGCATGTATACATGTTTATGGGAACACATGTGTGTATATGTATGTGTATACCTGTTTGTGTGTGCATGCATGTATCTGTACATGCCTATGTACATGTTTTTGTGTATACATGCATATATGTGTACATGCCTGTGTACAAGTCTGTATGTATGTATGTGCTCTCTGGGTACCCCTAGGGTGGCAGAGTTTAGGAAATCCTTGGCCAGAGTAGATACATATACTGTGCATTCCCAAAACCACCACCACTGTTTACAGACACATGGTCTCACCTCCTGTAATTTTTGGAAGTTCATGTGTGTAGTTTGCCCACGCTGTTAATAATGAACTAGACGAGCAGGGCAGGACACACCTGTGACTGAAGCAAGGAGGGATTTCTCATTCAAGGCCAGCCTGGGCTACATGCCAAGTTTGATACCAGTCTGGAATATATAGCAGAAATACATCTCAATTTAAAAAAAAAAATAACTGAGGAAGAAATAAATTAGGAGAGGGGAATTTATGTTGCTATGAGATCATGAAAATTTTCCTTTAAGAAGAAAAATATATCAAAAAGCCCACCTGAAAATGAGCAACCACATCTTTCCAGTTGTTTTAAATCATAAAGTACAGAGTTCTTTCCAGTTCCCTCCCTGGCTGTGGCTCTGGCCCCTGCTGGCCACAGAGGCTGTCTTCCCGCCCCACCCCCTAACCCCCCCGCCCCCAACGGCAATGCTCTTTCCAAAGCCACGATATAGAAGACGCTAGCTGGTTAAACACTGACTGTATGCCGGGAGGTTTAACCACCACCTGTATCACGAGTGAGGAAACTGAGGCTCACTATCATTATCAACCGTGAAGCATCATCTTTGAGCCCCGTCTTGCCTCTAGCGCCTTTGACAGGCAGCCTTGCCTCTGATGGGAAAAATGTTTGGATGGATCTGGAAGGAGACCGACCTTTCTGCAGCACCACCACCACCATGTTGCGGTACCTGCACACCACGTGACAGGTGTGAGAGGTTCGGAGGAGCCCAATGGTCTCCAGCCGCCCCAGGTCACTGATTCAAACCTCACAAAAGGGGATCTGAGTTGGTCATCAACGTGGCTGTGGGTTCTTTGTCCAACACAGGCTCCGTACTGGGGGTCACACCTGTAACACCCTGTGGTCTCCTGGGGTCAGCCTCCTCCCCTGAGCACAGCTGCTTCCAGCTCACATCTGCTTCTGTCTGGCAACAGCAGCCTGTCACACTCGCCCATGGCAGCCGCGGTTCTCTCTCCAGGCAGCAGGTGTGAGTTTGACACTCAGAACCATGGCCTGCTGCTGGAGGGGACACTTCTAGGTGAGAAAGTGACTGTGCTGGTGGGGATACACTCAAGCAGCAGAAATGAGCCAGGCCTAGGATAAGCCACCAGAGTCAGGGGCAGATGACAGGCTGTCAGGAAGGCAGGTGGTGACCTGCTGACTGGGGATTTTGAAGATGGTAATTTTCCCTCATGACTCACTCCCTGTGAGTATGTCTTGTCTCCACTTGGAAAACCAGAGTCATGCACCAGTGTCTGGAGAATGCAGGGGGATGCTGCTAAGACCACAGCCAGTTTATCCTTGATGGACAAGGACAAGAGCAAAGACTCCTGCTGTCCACACAGGTCCTCCTGACACGGGGAGACCCTAGACTTGGAGGCATGAAAGCCACGCATTCTTCTGCTCTGGGTGGAATGTTCTCCCACTTCCAAGTTGGATTTCAACGGCCAATATCGCATGTCAGTCATAGAGACGTAAGCCCTCCCTCTGCCTCTCAGCAGCGTGAAATGATTGGGAGAGAGGACGCAGCCGAGGCTTCGCTGGTAAAACTAAAGCCATCACTAAGTTTAACAGATTTTCTTCTCCTCAAGACAGGAAGGGTGGGTGGCCTGTTACCACAGCATTGGGAAGGCTGAGGAGAACTCAGGGTTCAAGGCCCACTAGGCTTCAGAGCGAGTTGAGAGGCCGGGGATGTAGCTCCATTCTAGTAGCGTGCTTGCTGAGCAGGTGCGAAGGTTAGTCCCTAGCCAACTCCATCCACACACCGTGGTTCTTAGCAGAAACCCCACACCCGGAAGCGTGTGTACCTTAATGCCTTTGGTGTCTTCTTCATCAAACGAGCCGATATCGAAGGCATCTGCAGCGTTGACCTCTCCCCGGGGAGGGATTAGGGGTGGCGGGTACTACGAGATGCAACAAGTAGGTAAGGCACAGTTATCAGCTAGCCTGTATACCCCAGCCCAAGACCACAGTCTATAAAAGAACACAGCCGGGCCTTCAGAAAGCGCATGCCCAGACAGACAGCGCATGCCCAGAAAGCGCAGCCCACCCAGCACTCCACAAGGCCAGCCCTCATCAGTGCTGGCTGTCCAGGGGTTGGAGCATGGCAGGGTAAGCAGGCCGTCCCCCCTCTCTGTAGAAATGGCTATTACTCTGCAGCAGGCTTCAAACAGAAGCACATCTTACAAATCCAACCAGGGTATTCCCTGTACCAAAGAGAATACAGCAGAGCTTAAAACGAGGGAGAGGGGGAAGGGGTGTGGCTCCATGGGAAAGGATGCGCTTAGTGGGAGGCAGACCTGGGTTTCCGCTCCAGCATTCAATCAATCAACCAATCAATCAATCAATAGTTTTTAAAATTAGGAAGGGGTGGTATGGAGCCAGAAAGCATCGACGTTCAAGTCAGATGTTCCTTGCACGTGCGAGTCTGACTCTACACACATCTGTTATCTGGAGGACTGCTGGGTTGTGCCTCCCATTCATTTGTTGAGAGGAGATCGCTAAAAATTTTGTATGGTTGCCCCTCAGCGCCTGCAGAGGACCTGTCCAGGCTGTGGCTTGGCTACAAGGTCCACAGGCGAGCAGCAAGGGTTTGCACGGAGCCTGCACACACCCTCTGTAGACGTTAATCTCTGGGTGACAGTGTAAATGACCTGCGGATAGTGCTCAGTCTGTGCCGTGGTGACACTGGTGACCAGGGCAGAGTCTGCATGCGCTCAGCACACCTGTGATTTTTTTTTCCCCTTGAATATTTTCCACCCATAGCTGGCTGAACCACAGATGCAAAACTAAGGCACATGTAGTCTATATGAAGAAAACAAGGAAGAGGAGCCTCCCCTGTGGGAGTCCCCTGCCCCCCCCCATGGATGTCCCCTATGTGGTGATAAGTCCAGACAGAACGTGTCGACATGGCAGGATTGGCTTGGCGTGGTTGGGGGCTCTGGAGGGACAGGGTCAGGAAGCCAGCAGTGGAGAGACACAGAGAGGGGGCTCAGAGAGTCTGGAGGGATACCTTCCGTAAGTACACGTGCTGCCAGTCGATGCCCTTGAAGAAGATGTGCTCCTTCAACTCTTGTGCCCTGGGGAAGAGGAGAGAAAGTGAGTCCTGAGGACAGGTGCTGCGCCAAACTGTCTCCCACAGAAACATTCCAGCTCATCCAGAAGCCAAGAGCAGACTGGAAAACGGCTCAGGAGGGGAAGCGCTTACAGTGTGAGCAGGGACCTGATCAGGATCCCTGTCTCCCGTGTCAATGTCATACTGGCATGGTAACAAGAGGCAGAGACTGGGGATGCCCCAGGGCATGCAGCTAGCTAGACCCAGTCAGGAAGCTCCGGGTTCTAAGTAGAAACCCGCCTCGGGATCCAAGGTATAGATCCATCAAGAAAGACGCCCATCAATTTTGGGTACACACACACACAGAGTCATATGCACATGTACACGTACACAGAGAGTCACAGGTACATGAACACATACAGAATCGCATGCACATGTACACGGAGAGACAGAGAGTTGCATGCACATGTACACATATACATATGCGCAGTATGTTTGCATGTGTGTGTACATGTGCATGCAACTGTGTGAGTGTGTGTATTCTTGCACATGTGTGTGTACATGTGCATGGAACTCTGTGTGAGTGGATGTATTTGTACATGTGTGTACATGTGCATGGAACTCTGTGTGTGTGAGTGCATTTTTATGTACTTGTGCATATGTGTGTGTATGTGTGCATGCAACTGTGTGTGTGTACATGTGCATGCAACTGTGTGAGTGTGTGTGTGTGGTCTTTCAGAAACCATAGACAGTGGTGCAGTGATCGGAGACATCAACACTGGGCCTGGGAAGATGTCCAGATGTATACTACAGCTTAAGACAGCCTGGCAGTTCCCACAGACACACACATGTACATCTGTACCATATAGTTGCATGCAACAACACAGTTTGAAGAAGATCGATGCAAGAGAGGATCATGTTAAAGTATCCCCACAAATGTCAATCCGCCGTGATGGACAGAATTACAGGAAAAGGGCGGGACCTTGAAGCCTCTGGAACTGACTTAGATGGAAACTCCACAGTACATGTCCCCCACACCCCAATTGGCTGAATAAACAAACTCCTTGAACATCAGGCTGACACAGTTGAGGTCACATACTGAGTCCAGGTCTCTTTGCAATGGCTACTGTGGGCTGGCCCTTAGCAGTGCCCTGACCCAAGCACCCAGGCTCCAGATCTTGCAGCATTGAGCACTCACTCAGAATGCCCCTCAGAGCCATTCTTCCCCCACCCCTCCTCCACCCCCAGAGGCTCCAAACTCTTTGCCCTCCTTCGCTAAAGCAGAATGATTCCCCTCCAAGCCCAGGCCCCTTACATGCAATGCTCAAACCCAGGACTACCTCTCTTCGCAGGCTAGTGCTCAGTGTACCACCTCTAGCATACTGCTGTGTCTGTTTCCCTCCCAGCTCCTCCCAGACCTGAATCATTAACAAGTGCTCTGGGAGCCAAGTCCTGAGCTGATGAAGGACCCCAGACAAGGCTGGTACCCATGTCCTCAGCAACAACATTCCAGGGGCCTTGTCTGGCTCCTGTCTGCACCTTCTGCTGTCTATACACAGCAGGCTGAACGTGCGACAGGCAAACTAGCAAGGGGGCTGGAGTCTAGCCTGGCTTCTTCCCTTCCATGATGGTACTGGAAATGCTGGGTGAAGCAGAGAGACACATGTCCGTCAGAGAGGCAAGCAAGAGGGGCTGTGCAGAGGTAGATGGGAATGGACAGAGGAATCTGCAATGCCAGCAGCTGGCAGAGTTACTGCCCTGGTGTGGATGCAGCATGTGCTGACCTCCAGACTTGTGTGTGCACATGTGTGTATGTGTGTGCATGTGTAAGCATGCATGCATGTGCAGGTGTGTATATGATGTGTATGTGCATGTGTGTGTGCATGTGTGTGTGCGCACATCAGGGCTGGAATTCTTCGAGGAGACACACCACACACACACACACACACATACATGCATGTATAGTCACCCTCACACCAAACCTTGTCCCCAGCCCTGAATCCTCAAGTCCTCACAACTAGCTGTGGATTCAAATAGGAGGAAAATCCCTGGAAGGTTTGGCATTTGAGAAACCAAAATTGCCAAAAAGCTTAAAACACACACACACACACACACACACACACACACGCACGCACACACACACACATGCATGTATAGTCACCCTCACACCAAACCTTGTCCCCAGCCCTGAATCCTCAAGTCCTCACAACTAGCTGTGGATTCAAATAGGAGGAAAATCCCTGGAAGGTTTGGCATTTGAGAAACCAAAATTGCCAAAAAGCTTAAAACACACACACACACACACACACACACACACACACACACACGCACACACACACACATGCATGTATAGTCACCCTCACACCAAACCTTGTCCCCAGCCCTGAATCCTCAAGTCCTCACAACTAGCTGTGGATTCAAATAGGAGGAAAATCCCTGGAAGGTTTGGCATTTGAGAAACCAAAATTGCCAAAAAGCTTAAAACACACACACACACACACACACAAACAATAGAGAAGTTAGGGATCTAAATGATCAGAGAGTAAAATAGGGAATCAAAGGGAAGAGACGGTTGACACAGGAGATCAGGAGCACGGAGGACCATTCTGCCAATCATAATAGGAACAGGGTGGGGTGGGGGGAGATGGCGCCCATCTCCCGAGCTAAGGAACACCAGCCTTGGAGAAGCCCCAGGCATCAGGAGCAGCGCTGTCAGCATAAAGCCGCAGCCTTGGAGTTTCAGATGCCTCTGCATAACTGCAGCATTAGGCTGGTTTGAAGGCTTCTCTCTAAGGAGCGGTTACTTGGGAACACATTGTGACTAAAAGATGGGGGACAAGGAAAGAAGAGGGCTCGGGTCAGGTAAACAGCAGACCCAGGAAAGGAAAGAGAGACTGCGCTTAGTTCTCACAGAAAGTGGTAGGAAAAATGAAAAAACCCTTTCTCTCTTTCCCTTTCTCTTTCTCCTCCTCTCCCTCATCTCTCTCCCCCTCTCCCTCCCTCCCTCTTCCCCTTCCTCTCCCCTCCTCCCTCTTCCTTTCCTTCCGCCCTTCTCCCCTCCTCTCCCTATTCCCACACCCTCCTCCCCTTCTCCCATCTTCCACCCTCCCCTCACCAGCTGTTTGAACACCAGCTTTCCAGCTGGCAATACTGGGGGTCAGGGGAGAGGCTGAAGATTTTAGCAAGTGGGGCTTGGATCCAAAAAAGATTTACTTTGAAGAAAATCCCCCAGTTCCCCATGTCTGCTTCCTGCTCTGAGGTACAAACCCCGCCCACACCACCTACTGAGGTACAAGCCCCGCCCACACCACCCACTGAGGACTGGCCCCTGCTTTGACTTCAGACCCCTCTGAAACCGTGAACAGAAGCAAAGGTCTCCTCCCTTTGGGCATTTCCATCTGGTGTTGTAAAGGTAACGGGATGGACAACCAACCAACTCGCCAGGTGACCCCTCCCCCCCCCCCAGTGGATGATGAGGGCTTCCTAGTGAGGACTTGATACAAGAGACCAGCCTTTTCCTTTGGAGTGGAGACTCTGAAAGATGGCCCACCCTCCTCCTCCGCAGCCCAGCCGCTGGCTCACGTCCCGCTGGAGCAAACCCTCCAAGAGGGACCTCAGCTCAGGGGAGAAGGCATCTGGAAGCTGCACGTTCTAGGGAGAGAAGAAACAAATTTCAAAGGTCCATCCTAAGACAGTGGCCTCATACCCAAGTCAAGTCAAGGCTGCCCTTTAGGAAAGGGATGAGCCAAATTCACAACAGATTAATATTAAACCTCATATGGTGACTGATTGGTTTTGGCAGGTCTAAAGAGCATGCAGCCTTGACCTCTTCTGTATGGGGGTCATCTCTTCATTTATCTGGCCGCCATGTCTGCTCCCCACCATCCGCATCTTACCGCTCATTTGCAACCCTCATCTTTTGCCCTGGTGCGTATTTCTTTTCCTTTCAAAATTTCCACTAGGAATGGTTATCTTCATGTATTATTTTAAGTATGCTATTCCCATGTTATGTATGTGATATTTTACAAATGTTGCATACTATATATTGTTTTATAATATTTTTGTCTTGCCTATTGTTTTAGAATATTTTATATACTGTGTATTGCATGGTTTTGTATCTATCTTTATTTTGTATCCATATCTATGAATCAACATTTTGTATCTATCTTTACCTTTATTTTGTATCCATATCTATGAATCAACAAACACTGGGTATTTTTATTCAAACAGGTGTGGGTATGTGTGTACCACAGGGCCCACGTGGAGTAGGAGGGCAGCCTTGGGTGACCATCCTTGTCTTCGTTGGCTTTTTGCTGCCCACATCCCACGGCCTCTGGGGAGTTCCCTATCCTCACCAGACATTTTGTAACTCTACTGCTATTACTGTTTGGTTGGTTGTTTTGGGTTTTGTTTGCTTTCTTTTGGTTTTTCGAGACTGTGTTTCTCTGTGTAGCCCTGGCTGTCCTGGAACTCACTCTGTAGTCCAGGCTGACCTCGAACTCAGAAATCCACCTGCTTCTCCCTCCCAAGTGCTGGGATTAAAGGCGTGCGCCACCACCGCCCGGCTCTACTATTACAGATGCAGCAACTGCATCCAGGTTTCGTGGGGGTTCTGGGAATCAGAACACAGGACCTAGGTCTGTGCAGCAAGCACTTGATCCACGGGGCCATTTTTCCAGCACCGTGATACCTTATGCTATTCTATGGCACATTTATGGGACTCGGAAACTCTCCATAATGGTCTTACCACGGTCAGGGTCATGCGGTCTATCTCATGCTTGTCTTTGGTTTTATGCTGCCTGAAAGGGCTGTGGCTGTAGAGATAAGAGACAGTTCTATTATTAGAACATGGCTTTGATAGCCAACACAGGCACCGACCAACATTTGGGTAAAATAAGATACATCTACGGTCAGAGATCGCAAACACTTGCCATTTCTGGAAACAAAATCTAGCCACAGAATAGATTGGGTCCTGAACGAGCCAGACATGCCGTCGGTCCTCGCTGCAGCAACAGTGACATTGTGGCAGTAGGATAGGCTGCTTCTACTAAAATCACCAGCAGAACACAGGCAACCATGTGCACCGAGGGGTGAGAGCTGCCTTAGCTACAGTGCAGACTTCTGCAGTCTGGCTCCTAAAACAGCCTGGATCGCACCAAAGAGTCCCCAGGTGAGCGTGGATTAGCCTAGAAGCCGGGCGCCCTCCATAAACACAGCCTCAGTGACAAAGGACCACACCAGCAGGCCCAGATTTGTTTCACCCAGGAGGAGTCAGGAAAGCTGGGGTCAACTGTGACCTGACCACACCGACCTTCCATAGCCACACCCACCTGCGGACAACAGCTTGGCTACATGTCTCACAGAGTGTGAGGAACCAAGACCGTGGTAGTAGACAGCAGGTGCCAAATAAACGGCAGGCAGGCAGTTGTCAGGTAAGAGCCCAGTCCCGCTTGGTAAGCCCCGAGAAGGACTCCTCTCTGCTATGTTTTTCGTATTTCTTTCTCTTATCCTTTAAAGCTATTATTCTCATACAGAGAACACACCAGCACCAGGCTGTTTTCAGGCATGTACATAATGTTGCCCTGCTCCCTGCTTCTCTCTCTCTCCTTCTGTTCCCCCTTCTCTCCTCCCATTCTCTCTTCTCTCTCCCCATCCCCCCCTCACTGTCCCCATGCACCCCTTTCCTCCCCTCTGCTCCCCAGTTTCAATTCTTTCCTGTAATTCTCATCTAAAGTCTGGGACCACAGCAACAAGACACACGTAATGTTTGTTTTTCTGGGACCGACTCGGTTTGCTTTATGTGATTGGCTCCCAAGCAGCAATTTTACTACAAGGAGCTGAACTTCGTTTTCCCTCATGGCTGAAAACAATTCTGTATTGTCTTCATCGACACCTGGGCTGCTTCTACAGCCTAGCTGTGGGTGAGCCTGGCTCCATGAGTCTGTTATGTGCTCAACGTGAAGTTCTGCATTAACATCTGGAGTGCTATATGTCGTATAACACACACACACACACACACACACACATTTATACACACATACATGTACATTCATATGCACACAGATATAGACACACATATACATTCATACACATATATGCATACACACACATGAATACAGGCATATATGCACATAAACATATACACATACATATAACACATACATATACATACATACCACACATTGGTAGACAGAGACACAGACACACACATATATACATATAAATTCATACACACATATGCATACACACATGCACACATGCATACATACACATATGTACATATGCACACATGCACACACACATATGCACATATGCATACATACACACATACACATAACACACACATACACACATGAACATACACACCACACGCAGGCAGGTAGACAGACACATAAACATACATACATACATACACACACACACACACACACACACACACACACCAGGAGGGGTCTCTATGCAGCCCAGGCTGTCCTCAAACTCACTTCAATCCTCCTGCCTTAGCTTCCAATGTACTGGCATTTCAAGTGTGAGCCACACCTTTTGTGTCTTTGAAATTCTGCAGAAGCAAGTTTTCAAGGGAAATTTTATCACTAAATGGTATTTTAAATTTGCAAGTTAGAACGTATGGACTATCAATGTATTTGAAATTGATGAAGGACCAGCTAGGGCTGGGGCTTCCTTACTGAAAGGTACAACCTCGCCACTTTACAAGGTACATAAGATATAAGGCAAAGCAAGATCCTGTGGAAAACATTCCAAGGTCGATTTCCCAGAATGCAGCAGTGCACAGGATCTGCGCAACTCTAAAGGAATGAGTCCCAGCCACACTTGCTCCAGGCTGCCCCTTCCTGCTGAAGGCAAACTTCTTGGTGCCAGACTCCTTCTTTCTCCCTCTGTGTGAGAGAGGGCGCTCCAGCGTCTCAGCAGAACCACCAAGTAATTACCATCTCCTAAAAGCACCGATTTGAACAACAACAACAAAAAAATCCCAATAAGGCAAATTGGTACTAACCAAGGATGTGCTATAATCTTTAAATAGATTTGATTGGAAATATTCTTTTCGCCTTGTTTCCAAGGGAAAAAAAAATGTGCAATTACTGTGCTCAAAAAAGGAAATGGAGAGTCAAGTGTGGTGGTGCATGCTGGCAAAGGAAGTGGGAGAGGCAGAAACATCCGGGGTTCAAGGCCATCCTCAGCTATGCGGGCATTCCAGTCGAGCATAGGCTACTAGAGACGCCATCAAATATAAAATAATAGAAACTGAGAGCACAGAAGACAGCCTTCTCTTGTTCCTGGCCACACCCTGCTTGGAATTGGCACACTTGACACTCAGACAATCGCTCCCTTTTGTATAAATCCTCAGAAATATTATTGTGTTGAGGTCTGGAGAGAGGGATGCCACCCTGCTGCCTCGACCCCATGGCATCCCTCACAGTTTGAGGGACTGCTGAGGACCTTGAGCTTAAATGTATGCTCGTGGCTGTGAGTGCAAAGTCTTGACCTCTGACACAGTGCGAAGGTCATCCCAAAATCCTGCCGAAATGTATCTGTCACATGAGAAGGTGGGGGGGGGTGTTCTTTCAAAATCAAGGTCAGGAGGGCTGCAGCCCCAGGAAGGGATTGAGGTTGTTAATCATGGAGCCAGTTAGAAAGGTGACTCTGGCTTCCAGGACTCTCCTCACTCCCCTCTCCTGCTCTCTCACACCGTACCCTGGCCAGGCTCTGTAACGGTGGTGTAGGAAGTCCCTCAAGTTGCTGACTAAATCCTGGCTTCCAGGAGCATGAGCCCAAATGAATTCTGTCTCTTACTATTCTGTTATGATTCTGTTTCGGCAGCACAAAGTTGAGTCAGAGAAAGCCCCAGGTCCTTCCTATGCCAACCCTCCCACCCATCCCTAGGTCCACAGGTCCCTTTTACAAGTTCAGTGAGCCCTCATCCGAATCAGTGAGCATCATGGGAGGCTCGGTCTCCAGCTCTTCATCCCCTTGCTCTCTCACGAGCAACACTTGGGTGTTCGAGTCTTGTTTCACGCACATGTGCTGCCAATGCGGTCTTGATTACTCTTTGTGAACCAAGTCTGGGATTTGGCTTTCTATTTCAGAAAATGTTAAAGGCGGGGGGGGGGAGGAGGGGGGAACCCTCGGATAGTAACATCTCCATTTTGGGAAGGAGTGGCACTCACAGACCACCGATGGATGGCAGCTGTCCCCTGATGCAGGCTCTGTAAATAGGTGTCCTGCAGAGACATGCTCCCCAGCACCAGGCAGCTTCTGACCACAGCATCAGGCAAATGTAGGAGACAGAGAGCCCACACCCTGAGCAAACACAGTGCTCTTAATTAGATAGTGCAGCTCTGAGCACGCCCCCTACACCTGCTAGGAAACCTAGGAGGCCCACACTCTCCTACGACAGGCGCTTCAAACCCACAGGGTTGACACTGAGCCCAAACCAATATGACATTATGATTAAACACTCCCACAATTTAATTTTAGAAGGCAAGAGAGACTGTATGTCACATCGAATATGCCTTTGGAGTTTGAGTCAATAACAGTGAAATAGCTACAAATGGTCCCAGCTCCGCTAAGGAAGAAAGCCAGTAACTCCAGGGGCACTTAACCCCGCCCCCAGGCCACGGCCCAGCCTGATGGGAGACACATGCGGGGGAGGGGCCTTTCCCAGAGGGAGATTTCTTGGTTCCCACAATTCTGCTGGGGACAGGGACTCTCCTATGTGCTTGGATACTTGAGTAGTGCCCATGCATCTAAGCTATGACAACCAAAACTGTCCCCGGGGAGTGTGGAGTATTCCTGGAGATTGAAGCCAAGTGTGGCTGGGTGTCTGGCTGTGGCAGCCCTAAGATGGGAGCGGAAAGGAACAGGCTGCCCCAGGCCTGCAGCATTCCTCCAGGCCGAAACTCTGTCTACTCAGTGTCCTGCCCCAGATATTTTCTCTCCTCAGAGCCGATGAAGAGCAGCTTCAGGGCCTCTGAACCACACGTGATACTTGCACAAAGTGCAGAACAGTGCCAAGCCTCCCCGGGTGCAGATTCATGGGTGGAGTTTACTGTCATTTACAGCTGGGGTAAGGAAGGTCCCCTGCTAGTTCCTCCTCCTTTAAAATGTCTTTATGTGTGTGTGCACTTTATGTGTGCGTGCACTTTATTGTGTGTGTCCTTTATGTGTTGTGCACCTTATGTGTGTGTGCACCCTGTGTGTGCACTTTATGTGTGTGCACTCTATGTGTGTGTGTGTGCACTTTATGCATGCGTGTGCTTTATGTGTGTGTTTGCTTTATGTGTGTGTGCACTTTGTGTGTGTGCACTCTATGTGCATGTACTCTATGTCTGTGTGCATTTATGTGTATGTGCACTTTATGTGTGCATGCACTTTGTGTGTGTGCACTCTATGTGTGTGTGTGCACTGTGTGTGCACTCTATGTGTGTGTGCACTTTATGTGTGTGTGTCCTTTATGTGTGTGTGTGCGCTTTGTGTGTGTGCACTTTGTGTGTGTGCACTCTATGTGTATGTGCACTCTATGTGTGTGCACTCTATGTGTGTGCACTTTATGTGTATGTGCACTTTATGTGTGTGTGCACTTTATGTGTGTGCACTCTATGTGTGTGTGCACTCTATGTGTATGTACACTCTATGTGTGTGCACTTTATGTATGTGTGTGCTTTATGCGTGTGCACTTTATGTTTGCTTGCATGCATCTGTGCACCATGTACCAATAGCGCCAGTTGAGACCAGAGAAATGAGCCAGAGTCCCCGGAACTGCAGTTAAAGGTGGCCGTGAGAGGATATGTGGGTGCTGGGAATCAACCCCAGGGTCCTCTGTAAGAACAGTGAGTGCCCCTCACCCCTGAGCCATCTCTCCAGCCTCAGTTCCTCTTCTGAAGACCCACCATGGGACTACGTGCATGAAAGGTCCCTGTGAGCATTGGTTCAGCCTGAAGCACATCTTTCTGAGAACAAAACCCCATCCTGTGCCTGGAACAGATGTCCATGCACTGTCTGCTGGACTCTATAATGCTCTTGTGTCCCTCCAATCCTCTACCACTGAAGCTCAGGTACATGGTGCCTTTCTGTGGGCCTCTTGCTTGTGTCCCTGTCCCTCTGACACTAGAATGCAGCTTCCAGAATCATCTTACTGCAGATCACGTGGCCCTGTCATCCCATAAAGCCCTCGGTCTCCAACGCCAAGAAACAAGGCCACCATGCTCTGTAGCACACACAGACGCTCTCTTGGGTCTAACACTCCCTATCTGAGATGACAATTACCACTCACTGGGCCCCAGTGGTGAGCTGTACCTGTCCCTGAAACATCTTCTCCAGCCTGAGAGCCCCATCTCCCACAGTCACCCAACTCAGCCAGAGTGGGTCTCCCATTTCTGAGCTTCCCAGCTCCCAGGACTCAGGGGAGCCTCCCTCTCTCCTGCCCTCCTCTCAAGCATCAGGCAAAGCCCCTCGTGTGCTTTAAGTACTCAATAAATGTGTATCAAGCTTAAAACACCCGAGCTGGAACTCATTTACTGTTCTTTGCTTGTGGTGATATACCACTGCCTGGAAGGGCTTTTGTGTAAGCAGCAGAGAGAGAATCCGGGTAGGGAGGATGCATCAAAGCCCATTTGCCAGACATACCCGAGATTCCTCCTCCAGCTTCAGGATATAATCAGTAGGCAGTGACCTGGAACTAGCTATGGAGAAGGTCTCATAGTCCTTTGGGGAGGTAGAGGCTCGCACACATAACAGATTCTTTCGTGATATCTTCAATCTTATCCTCAGTCACACTCATTCTCTCTCTCTCTCTCTGTGTGTGTGTGTGTGCAAGCATGTGTATACTTGCACACATGCATGTGTGCATTGAGGGGCATGGAGGTCAGAGGACAACTTTCACGAGTGGGTTCATCACCTTCCACCGTGTGGGACCCAGGGATTGAACTCAGGCCCTCAGGCTTGGTGACAGAGGCCACCTCACCAGGCCGGTGTTTTTCCTGCCTGAACCAGCCTTCCATGAGATGCTCTTTTTAAGGGCTGCAGTCTGGCATTTTGGTCACCCGAGCCGTGCCCACTCTCTGGCTTCCGGCTCCCCCACATCTCTCCACAATTGTCCCTAGGACCATCCTCAGAGGCCTTTGGGCCTGTGACAAAAATCTCCCACCGCAGGAGAGGAGGACTCTGCCAAGGACTTTTATCCTCTCATTCAGACAGACTAAGATTAAACTGCGGCTCTGTAAAACTCACCCCGCGATGCGCAAATCACAGCTGCACGGGACGAAGGTGATAATTAGACAAGCTGACTCTTCAAACACAAAGTCATGTGATCACGGACCCTCTCCAGGCTACAAGCATGGACTGTTTTATAAACAGCTAGGGACAGCAGGGACAGCAGTGAAGAAGCAAGTCCTTGCCAGGCGTGTGCCGGTTCCCTGGGGTACTTTGTTGAGGACTCTCATATCTTGTATCCTGTGAGTCAACTTGGACTCAACTCTGCATCTCCAGAGGGGACTGGAGGGGCTCCTGGGTGTCTCCCTTGAACCTACAGTGACTTCAGGGGTGGAGGGTAGAGAGAATGGGTCCTCCCTGGAAAATGGCTTCCTCTGGCTAGCATAAACGCTAATCAGGTCAGCTAGTCTGCCCGCAGAAATTAAGGGCGCCTGGTCTCCACCAACACAGTACTGGTAATACAATTATGGAATAACAGACCCGACTTTCTCAGCGGTAATATAATTTTAGATCCTCGGGGAATACAATGGGCACAGTGGAATTGCATTACAGAAGCACCCAGGATGTACTGAGTCGTACTTGGAGCCAAGTTGGGAGGACTGTGGAGTTCAACAGCTCTTCAAATGCACCAAATAGGACATACGGCGGCCATGGTACACTCAATGAGTTTTCCCAGGGGCGCAGTGAGCCCACAGAAGGCTATGGGGTCAGGCTTCTTGGCAACGGATAAGAGGGAAACCTGGATAAGACGTGGGAATGAGAGCCTTTCTTAGACCTTTTAGTGAGAATGGAGGACATGTCAGGGCTCCACTAGACTCATGCTCCCAGTTAAAACTGGCTGAAACCTGTAGAAAGTCACACAGGTGTCAGTGAAGCTCTCAACCATCCAGCAGGAGGACACGCCTTGGGGTGCACTCCCCTACAGCCCAGCTCATCATCCCCATGGTCTAGAATACAGCCTAGCAGAAAGGTCAGCGTCAGACACAGCTGTAGCAGGTTCAGGGAGAAATGCAAACTTTTCAGGAAGGGCTACTTTGGCTCTCTCTCTCTCTCTCTCTCTCTCTCTCTCTCTCTCTCTCTCTCTCACACACACACACACACACACACACACACACACACACACCTCCCCAGATGCTCAAGGCTCAGGAATCAGAAGAAGTCATCTGTACATGGGGGTGGGGGCAGGGGCAGGGAGACCCACCCCCTTCTCCAATCATCCATGCTTTAATACTTTTGCCTTGTCCCAGAGCACTGCCTACAGTGGGAATGCTTCCAAGCCCTCTCAGTTTGCTCTATCATTTTAGCTTAGACCTCCTGTAAACTGTATGGTCCCCACAGCAATGAAACCAAATATGAAGCCACAGGCTTTGAGCTCTGAGCCCCCAGGACAAAACAGGAAAGCGACTGTGACCATCACCTATAGTGGTGTGGCACAAAGAACACTCTGCTCTAACAAGACATCTTGGTAGTAATCAGGTAGTAGGTGATCTCCCCCACCCTCATGGAACCCAGGACGCCATGTTCACGAGGCAGAGTCCTCTACCACAATGCGAACATCCACCCAGGAAGCCCCACTTGATCCAAGTACCCCCAGGACAGGACGTCTGCATTCCACTCACCCCCGCAGGAGCTTGAAGAGCATGCAGCCCAAGGAGAACCAGTCAGCGCTGCTGTCATAGCACGTCCCCTTCTGCAACACCTCGGGAGCCATGTACCCGTGGGTGCCCCTGGGGAGGGAAGGGAGATGGTCACAGGAGTACACTCAAGAATCAGAAGGCTGACCCACTGCAGGAGGACAGAGACTGAGCACAGAGAAGCAGGCGTGAGCTCATGCACGTGCGCACATACACACACACACACACACACACACACACACACACTGTCCTGAGCACCTGGTGGGAGGCAATGTTGAGTTCACACGGGACAGGAAAGAGGATGTAAAGGCAATTTAACTGAAGCATGTCACCCCACTGACCACCAGGGTCAAGTCAACTGATCTGCCCTGCTAGGTGCTAGGTGGACGTTTATGAAGACCCAAGAGTTCATACACTGTGCCCCAAGGTTTGTACGAGGGACCCAGGGAACAAAGTCCTTATCTGCAGCTGATCTGTCTTCAACGAGAGGATGAAAGGGGCCTGAGGGGATGCATGCTGGTGTGGCCAGGGCTCAGCATCTCAAGGCCCAGGAGGACATGCAGGACAGAAGGCAGGTTCAAATCCCAGGTTCATGGTGGTGAGTGCTACTGACTTGCTTATACACACTGAGGTTGTCTCAGAAACCCCTGGCTAGTAAGGGTCATGGGCGATCACTGGAGCCCCTGGGAGAGCTTGAAGAAACTGCTTAATACACGATATGGGCGCCAGCAGATCACAGCCGGCCTGGTTCTCTGCAAGGCGTCAGCGTAAAATCAAGAGAGCCGTGTCGGGAAGGGAGGAGACCTCTGCCAGGGCTTCTAAAACATCTTTTGGGAAAGTAGAGTTTCAGCCTTGCCTAGAAGCCCTTTGAGGTGACTTTTAGGTGGTATCCATGGCTGACCCATTTCAGGAGTGGAGGAACAGCCTCCAAAGGAATCGAACAGGCTGATGTGGATGGGTGGGCTCTGCAGGTGTTCTCTGGAGTCAACCAGAGTTACCGCCACTGGGGTTTGTCTCACTGGCCCACACAGCAGCCATATGCTCACTGATGGGCGGCTGCACAGATGGGCCACTGGGAATAGAGGAGCACAGCTCAGCAAGGACAATTGTGGCACAGGTAAGCTCCACCTCAAACTAGTCTCGGGCAGTGCACTCAATTCCCGGAAGTTTTTCTTTCCATCTTCCAGGGCTCCTCTATGTCTACATTCACGCTGACCATAACCTGGGAGCCTGCAGCCCAGAGAGATGGCTCAGCGGTTAAGAGCACTGACAGCTCTTCCAGAGGTCCTGAGTTCAATTCCCAGCAATCACATGGTGGCTCACAATCATCCATTATGGGATCTGATGCCCTCTTCTGGTGTGTCTGAAGACAGCTACAGTGTTTTCATATAAATAAAAATAAATCTTAAAAAAAAAAAAAGGAAAACCCAGAAGTGGGGCAGGGGTGGGGGTCCTGGCCACATATCTTAACCCAGATACATCTCTGAAGGCAGAGGACTTACAATTGCAGCCCCACTGTGTGCCCGCGACTCAACTTCAATTTCTCTATACCTTAATTTGTACACTGTCCACAATGGCTATTAACGCCCCTGAGATCTGGCCCATGACATGCACCCAGTCCTGCCAGCAGTCCCTATCTGCCTGGGGTTCTACCAGCTGCCAGGTTCAGCAGGTATACAGACTCATGCCCGAAACTGTCACCACAGGAGGGCAACATCACCATCTTTTCCTTGTGGCAAGAGAGAATAGATCTGACAGAAGAAAAAAAAAATTCAAACCCAGGTCTATGGCTCCAAAGCCTTCATTCAGCCCTAGCCACAAATGCCTCAACATAAAAAATAAAATAAAATAAAATAAAAGACATGCTCCCCCTGACTTTATCTGCATAAAGTGGTGGCCCCGGTGCCAGCATTTAAACCTGGCATCCTCAGTCCAACCATTCTGTGAACAATATTTGAGATGGTCAGTGTCAAGATGTGAACATGGCGGATCTGGAGCAACTCGGAGACACGCCTCTAAGCGCACCCGGGAAGGATCACTCACTCCTGGGCATGCCCGAGACTGTATTGCTTAGGCTACCTGAGGTGGAAGACCCACACTAAAAGTGGGCGGTACCATTCCCTAGGCTTGGGTCCCGGACTGAATTAAGAGGGCAGAGTGAGCTGAGTGTGTGCTGTTTCCTGCCTGGATGTGGCGTGCCTGACTGTCTCCAGTCCTAGAGCTGGGATGCCCCTGCCAAGGCGCATTTTAACATGGAATTATGAAGCAGGTAAAGCCTTCTTCTCTTAAGCTGCTACTGTTAGGGCATCTTATCACAGCTAAGAACAAGATACTGTTCAAATACAGTTCATTCCTTGAGAAGCAGGCAGAACAGCCCTCCATTTGGAGCTGGTGTGACTCTTAGGACCGAGGCAGCTAGGCTAGAGGGATAAACAACCCTATGACACAAAGCTGAGGTCCTGGGAAGATGAACTCTTACAAACTCTCCTTCTCAGGTTGTGAGTACAGTAAACTGAAGATGTTAGCACACCAGAGAGTAGAGGCATTAAAAATTCAAAAGCATCTCTCAAAAGCGGCGGGTGAACAGCCTGGGAGATGTGCAGGTAGCCACACTCCGGCAGAACACGGATGCTTTCAAAGAGTCTTGTCCCAGTTTCCATGAAAAGAGCAATGTACTCACAGAAACCGTGGTGTTTAGTAGCGACGTGTGAACCCGTGACTGGGGCTTTCAAAGGCGGTTCTGATTTAAGGCAGACCCCGGTAAAGCACCACAAACCTACCCCCTTCAGGCCCAGTTACACAAAAGAAGGGTCTGTTGTTTATTCTCCACACAGACACATGGACCGAGAGTCTGGGGACTTTATCTCCAGAACAATTTGGCAGAGAGGGCACTTGCTCAGAGGATAGTGAAGTGTAATCGTAAAAGATTCAGTGCTAGAATGAGATATTTTCGTCGGTGTCTGTGTGTACGTGTGCAGGGGGGCATAGTCAGGCCACCGCTTGAAGTGTGGCGGTCCCAGAACAACTTACAGGAGTCAGGTCTCTCCTATCACATGGGTCCCAGGGACTGAACTCAAGTGCTCGGCTACGTGGTAACAATGTAGCCATTGAGAGCGGAGAAGGAGACATTGTAAATGGCAAAGTGGGAGCTGGGCTGTGGCTTCACCAACACGGTTCTCACAGCTTCTTCAGAACTGGGGCAAGGCTTTTACTTAGAGGTGTGGCCTCAGGCCAGGTCCCCTGCACTTAGCATTGCCACCACTACACAGGATTCAGAGCCCTCAGAGCTGGCTCCGGGCTGTGGCCTCAAGATGCACTTCCCTGTAGCAACCAACTGGCCTGGGCTAAAAGCCTGTCGAGTAGGTGACTGGTTCCCAGCAGTTCCCAATTTCTCAGAAGTGCAGGCAGAGGGAGATGGGAAATGGGTCCCTAGCCCTCTCTGGGGTATTCCGGGCAGCATGTGCCTCTCTAGGGCACAGGCTCTGACGCGCACTCTGGCAATGGCAGAAACCAATTTATTAGCTTTATGGAAGAAGACACTGAAGGGTCAAAAAGGTGAACAGGCTGGCAGAGTGTCACAGGCGAAGCAGAACCAGATCCCTTCCCGTGAACCAGCCAGTTCTGAGTAGGGCCAGCTCCCTCCCCCCCCCCCAAGTCTGTCCTCACAGACAGGAAGCACTCTGCTCCTATCACCTTGATACCAAATACAACAGAGAATATCCCAGCTGGCGAGGGAGGCAGGCGAGGGGCGCGGGTGGCCAGGCAGGTGCCATGGTGCGGAAATGCAGCAAATCTGGTGGACATGATACTCATGCTACTCACACGCTGGCGTGAGGCTTCTTTTTGGAGAAATCGCAGGCAAGGCCGAGATCCGATATCCTCACGTGCCCATATTCATCCAGGAGGATGTTCGCAGGCTGAAAGGAAAAGAGGTTCAAAACTCCCCAAGAGCTCCAGAGGGTGCATCCTGTTAGCATTCTGTCTAAGCTCCACCCCACAGTTACCTGGCAACAGCCAGGTATGCCCCTCCCCACAGTTACCTGGCAACAGCCAGGTAGGTCTGGCCTCACTTATAAAAGGGGCTGCTTGCCTCCTCCTCTCTCTCTTGCCTCTCTTATTTTCTCACTCTTTTAGCTTCTCTCTTGCCCTCTTGGGCTCTTCTCTCTCTCCCTCCCCTTCCCCCTCTCTCTCCACGAGGTCATGGCCAGGCCTCTGCTTCTCTACTCTCTCCCTCTCTCTGCCTTTCTCTGCTTCTACTACCCCCTTAACTCCCCTCCCCCATGCCCTGAATAAACTCTATTCTATACTATATCATCGTGTGTCTATGGTCCCTCAGGGGGAAGGGATACCTCGGCATGGACCCCGCTGAGGCACCCCATTCCCCCACACCCGCTGTAGAACATATTCTCATCATCTCTTTCTCTTTTTATCATCACAACACACCCCAACATTACTTTACCATGGTCGCTGTGATCTCTACAGGGTGTGTACCCCAATGTCATCGCTGGGGACTCTGGTGTCCTCAAACCAAGACAGCAGGTCAATGAACTCAGCACCATTCTGCTGACTTCAGTGGGAAGGGACTCTGAGAGTGACCACCCCCCACCCCTGTCACCAAAGAGCAACCCCAGTGAGGGTTGGAGTGGGGGGCTGGAGGGTTCCCACCATGGGCTTGAAGCATGTCCTCCCCGTTATTCCAAGAGCCTCAGTGTAACCAGCCTGGTCATTCTAGCCATGGTGGTGGTGACTTCATGCCACCTGTGGACCATAAGGTTTCAGAGAATAGAGCTGGAATGGCTGAGATTGGGAGGAATCTTACAGAGATGTACAGTTGCTGACCCGAGGTCTGGAAGTATCCCAGAGCACCAGGCCAGTCCTGATGGGCAGCCATCACTGACCAGGACTCTCTATCAATTGGATCTGACCCTGATACTGATCTAATCTGTTTCCATCCAGATTCAATTTGGTCAGTGCAATCACAGAAATGAAGAAACACCCCTCTACACACACACACCCACACACACCCCACCCCACACACAAACACCTGCAGTCACCTCAGGAATATCTCTCTGCCTCTGAACACCTATTGTTTGCCTAAAATAAAAATAACAGCAAGCTCTTACAGCACGAAAACATGAATAACCATGAGAGACTAGAATTCATTTGAATGAGAATTAAATGACATCATCGCCTGCTAATAGCTTAGAAAATGGCAGAGGAACTGGGAGAAGCCAGGGAGAAGCCATTTCCAGGGTTTCAATTAAGACACAGGGGCAGCAACCCTGGGCTGTCTGTGTGTGTATCTGCTTCCTTGTAAAATTCATGAACAATTAAATATGCCACGAGCTGACCAGCATCTGGCTATTTCTAGTTCAATTAAAAAAATTAAAAAAAAAACCCTATCTTTGCTTCTGTACATTCACATAAAAGCTAAGACTAATTATTTTAACTCCCCAAACACTTTGAGTTTCACAGAAGTATTCTTTAAAAAGAAAGAAATGTATGTGCCCAAACCAGAATGCAGCATTTTTCACTCCTAGATTTTAACGAGTCTATTAGTAGCAGGGCCAGGTGGCACTGTCTGTCATCCAGCCGCTCCGAAGGCTGAGGCAGGAAGATCTCAAGTTCCCCATGCTGCCCTGGGCTACCTAGTGAGGCCCCTGTCTCAAACAAATACACACACACACACATACACACACACACACACACACACACACACACACACACCTTACAGAACCTAGGAGAAAGGAACATGACTTCATTCCAGCCCATTGCACGTGTTTAGATCATTCTAGAAGGAAACAGAAATGAGAGTTGGACACGTTCCCCAGGAGTTTCTCTATCCTACCGGTAAACTGTCTGTCATCCTCTAGCAGCGTCTTACACGTCTCACACAGGTGTGGAGGTTTGGTCTGTTGCTGTGTATTGTAATGCTAAGTGCAGGCCCCCAAGACCTGGTTGCCCCAGAGAGGAGAGTCTGCTCGTAGACCCAAGTGATGCTATGCGACCCTGACCCCAAGCTATGTCCGATTGGTAAATAAAGATGCAACAGCCAATAGCTGGGCAGAGGGACATTAGGTGGGGTTTAGGGCTCCTGGGGGGAGAGAAGGAGAACCACAAGAGGGAGAAGAAGGTGAAGGAGGTAGGAGAAGATGCCATGTGGTAGGAGTCAAGAAAGCATGACCCTGAGGGCTGGCCAACTGGAGTTAAGAGCAGCCTAGATGAGACACAGTAATAATTCGGGACTAGCGATAGGAAAGTAGATTCTAACAGCACAGAGAGTAGATATCTGCCCAGCTCTTGAGCTGTTACAGGCTTATTGTAAATACAAAAGGTTGCGTGTGTCCTTTATCTGGGAACTAAATGGCCAAAGGTGGGATGGAAATCCAGGATTGGGATTACATAAATTCTACAACACACAGGTGTCTATAATCTGTTAGGGTCTCTGTCCTGATTGACCTTGCTTGTTTGCTTGCTTGCTTTTTTTTTGTTTTGTTTTGTGTTTTGTTTTGTTTTGGTGGTGTTGCCAACTTGACACAAGCTGGTGTCATCTGAGAAGGGAGAACCATAACTGAGAACAAGTGTCCATGAGATCAGTAGGTAAGCCTATAGGGCATTTCTTTCATTAGTGATTGCCGGGAGAGCGCCCTGCCCATTGTGGGCGGGGCCATCCCTGGGCTGGTCGTCCTGGGTTCTATAAGAAAGCAGGCTGAGCAAGCCTTGGGGAGCAAGTCATTAAGCAGCATCCACCATGGCCTCTGCATCAGCTCCTGCCTCCAGGTTCCTGCCCTGCTTGAGATCCTGCCCTGAGTTCCCTGTGTGATGGACCACAGGCTATGAGATAAACCCTTTCCTCCCCGCATTGGTTTTGGACGTGGCGGTTTATCAGTGACGGAGTCCCTCAGTAAGGCAGTCCCTCTTTTTTTTTTTTCTTTTTTCTCACATCATAGATGCACCGTGTCACCATGGACCCACGGAACAACCACCCAGGTCCCCCTCCCTAGAGAGCCCATCTCTAAGCACACCCGTAGAGTGTGAGGAGACAGTGCTCAGAGCCATTGCTTCTCGGCCCTGGGATGAAGACAGAGGCGTGAGCACAGCTCAGGGAGGAACCACCATGAGATGTCCCCAGGCTGAGCTACACTGCACAACCCACCTTTCTCCCTCCAACCAGCCTTGTCCCACAGGTGCCAGAACTGCATCTTTCTCTATTTTGGCTCACAGTCATCTTTATCCCTCTGCAGCTCTGACCAACCAACCACCAGGGCAAGATCTGCTCCTTGGCGAGCGGCTACTGAACCACAATGACATATACAAAGTGGGAAATGCCCAAAAGATGCTGACCAGCGTCTCCTTTATTGTGTGACTTCTTGACTTAGTATGAGCTGCACCCAGCACCTTAGTAGGCACTGAGGTTGCCATGACAACAGGGATTAGCTACAGGTACCACTCCGAGAAGGTCGCACAGTAAACCACTTTGCCAGGGCTGAGTCAGGGTTAGAAAGACAGGCACAGGGCCCTACTGCAGAGAAAGGAGCTCCCAGAGGGCCTTGGGCACACCCCGACCCCTCCTCACCTTCAGGTCTCTGTAGACTACGAAGCAGGTGTGCATGTGCTCAAGGCCCAAGATGATCTCACTGGCGTAAAATCGCATCTCCTTCTCAGAAAACACCCCGTGCTGGGAGAGGTGGTAATGCATGTCACCCCCTGCAACCAGAGACCCAGGGGGCAAGTCACAGACACTCACTGAGAGTCGACAGAGGTCACATCACGTAACAAAGCAGCTAGAGAAAAGGGGAATGGCTCCTCCTTTTGGCCTTAACATGTGTCTTTGATTTCTGTTAACTTGGCCAAAGGTGTTGATCATTAAAGAAACTATCTCAAGGGGATGATGGGGAAGACATGGATGGGGCAGATCCACCATCGGGGTAGCAGCTCAGTTGCCAGTGACACCGTCGAGGGTGGGCCAGCCAGCAGAACCTCGCCGAGTAACTGAACCCACCCATGTAGTCCACTCCTTGATCCGCCACAGAGATAAAATAAAACCCTTGAGCTGGCTCCACGGAGGGAGAGCGGATGCTGATCCTGTCCAATGGTGAAGAGTAGCCGACAAAACCCAGGCGGTGGGGATCCGAGAGCCCTCATCAAACTGTCGCCCTGGTCACGTGTTCAGAATCATTTGTAACACAGTATTGGGAAAAGGAAATAGCTTTGTGGCTTTAAGGATGGGTCATAAGGCCCCGGGGTGGGGAGGGGATAGACAGTAAAGTCTGCCCAAGTCCGACGTTGGTACCCTGGGCTTCAGGCAGCTCTTCCCTCCTTGTGTATAGACTGAGACACTCAATAAAGGGCTCCAAGCTCTTTCCAGTGAGCTAGCCTGGCTCTGGAAGGGAAGGGGCCTCTCTGCCTTCACCCCTCCATGACCACGGCTCCCTCTGCCCCCCCCCCCCACACACACACACACAGCACTGTCAGCTCTGGCATTATTGTCTTTAACCCACTACCAATCTTTGTCCTTCCTATTTTGGGGTTAGATGTGAGCTCAAAATCACACACTCAAAACATAATAAAACTTAAGGAAACTAAAATAAAAAATAATAATAAGCAACTGAACATCTGAATGGTTCGTATTCTGTTTCAGTTTTTCCTAAAAATACTCCGAGTGCTCAGATACCACATTCTCATACTGAAAGCACTTTCCAGATGAACATTTTGTGTCTGCGCTTTTTGGGGTGCTGTTCATGGTTTCAGAGATGAGCACAGAGTCCTGAGGACTCAGGAGGCACGAAAATTAAAATGCAGAATCCACACAAATCAGCCCTTGAAAGCCGGCTTCTAAATGTGTGTCTATCTTTGGCCTGCGTTCTTGGGAGGTATTTCATTCCTAAGACTTGAGACCAGAAATAAGCTGATTAAAGACCGAGGCCAGTCTAGAGGACAAAATTTCACGGCCGGTATTTATTTTGTGAGAAGTTTCTAGTCCCAGCTTCCCGGGGAGAAAATGGCAGACTGACAGAAATCACAACCAGTGTTGCTCGATCTTCCCCAAACCAAAGATGCCCTTAAAGTATAATGAGAGTCTGACTATGGGACAGACTCACAGAGCCCAGTGTCTCGGATCGGACCGAACACCATGCAGAGCTCACGCAACAGCCAGACATCTGGGGCTTGCTTACCGTTCATCAGGTCCAGGATGAAACAGAGTTTATCCGGCGTGTGGAAGGCATAGGTCATGCAGACGATGAAGGGGCAGTCCTAGAGTGGACACACAGAAGCCTGTAAGACGGACAGAAGTCGCCCCAGAAAGCCTCCCACTACCAAACACCCCACCGTGCACCATGCCCTCTCCTTGGCTCTAAGTGTGACAGACACATGCTGGCCACTTCAGGAGCCACAGAGCAGCTGATGGCAAAGAGCCAGAGACACAGCCCACCATGGGAACAGCAGGGGTACTCTCTCACTTCAAAAGACCACAGCCACCAGGGACACTGTTGCACCCCCCTGGTCTCTGCTGTCAAGGTTTGAGTCCTGGCCAGTCAACCATGTATTAGAATCTCTGCTTTGAACTCAGAAGAGACAGACGAGAGGGCAGTTATTTAGCACGTGTGTTACTAGAATGAAATTAGCTTTTGAAGGTGGAAAGCATGCTGTAGAGTGACTGACATGAGCAATCCAACGTAAACGGGCGTACGGGTCCCGTGAATTGTCCACGGACCCCACAGAATCCTAATAGAGATGAAGGCTGACAGGTTGATCGATGTGTGGGAGATTATAAGCAGTCAGAAAAGTATAGACAGGCTTTAAGAAAAGCAAGCCAGGAAAGTCGCAGCAGTATACGTGCTGACTCCTTATGGGGCTGGGAGAGGGCTCTGTAGGGCTGCACAGCATGAGGACTGGAGCTCAGGCACCCTGCACACGCATTAAAGAATGGACAGTTGAGCACACACTGGGGATGCAGAGAGAAAAGGGTCACCGGGCCTTCGCTGGCCATTCCATCTAGCCATGTCAGTGAGCTCCAAATTCAATGTGAGACCCTGCCTCAAAAAGCAAGGTATAGAACAACAGAGGAAATCAGCATCCACCTCTGGCCTTCATAGGCACACACATGGGTGAGCATCACACACTCCTCCATAAAGGTTAGCACACACATACACACAGATGCACACATGCAAACACACATATATACATATATAATGCATACATACATACACAAACACACACAGATGCACACATGCATGCACATATATATACATATATACATACATACACAAACATATATACATACACATGGATGTATACATGCATATACATGTATATACATGATGCATACATGCATACAGGTGCATACATGCTATATACACATGGACACATGCATACTTATGTATACACAAACAGGTACATACATGTACACACAAATGGATTTATACAGGTACACACGCATACACATACAAGGACACACACATGTATACACAAATACATGGCATAAGTACACATATGTATATGCCCATATACACATGTACATGTCTATACATGCATGTACACACATAGGTATGCACACAGGTAAACATACATACACATACTTATAAATGAAGCACATACACATATGTACATGTCTATACATGCATGCACACATATAGGTATGCACACTGGTAAACACACATACACATACTTATAAATGTAGCACATACACAAGTGTACATGTTTATACATGCATGCACACACATAGGTATACACACAGGTAAAACACACATACACATACTTATAAATGTAGTTCAGATAGCATGGCCCTAAGCTCAAGCACAAAATGAGTAACGGAGGAGAGAGCCCTGCAAAGGACATACATGTAGGTGGTCACTTGAGTGCAATAAATGTAACATAACAGGCCACAGGCGGGGTCAGTGTTTTCTATCAGTGCCAAACAGCTGACCATCTATTCAACAAAGCAGAAACACAGCCAGCAACATATTCTGAGTGACCACCATCACTAGCGCCACAAGACCACCTGTTTGGAGCTATTACCTGGGTTGTGCATTACATGACCTGGGCACTCCACACCAAGTAGACAGTCAGTGGCCGTCTGCACTATGGGTGCAGGAGGTCTATCTCAAGAACTGCCTAACAGCTCTGCTTGGATTAGCCTAGCCTGGGAAAGGCCTCAGGGAAGAGTCAGGGAGGGGATACATGGCTGTGGCACCAGACTGGACCTAAACATTAGCTCAGGCTCTGCAGACCACACGGTATCTGACGCCTAGTCTCCGTGTCCTTTCCTTACGTGGTCTCTAGATACAGATGAACCATTCTTGACTCACGGAGTGGCTTTGGTGCCAGTGCCACACAGATCTTGCTGACCCTGCTATTCAGCTATACAGGGAGCAGCTGTTACATACAGCAACATGGGCTATCTCACGCTCTCAGGGAGAGAAGCAGAAACAGTCACACACGGGTCAGGCTAACAGCAGAGACAGCCACCTTGCGAGAGCTTGGGAGAAGAGCGGCCCGGGGCAGGGAGCTGGCATCTTAAGCCTCCGGGTGAGTTCAGGACTTCAGGCTCCTGACAAACCTCCACCTCCCACTGAGCATTTGCCAACTCTCAAATCCTGATCCAGCAGGATCAGTTCAGACTCTTCACACGTCCTTGCCGCTAAAGAGCCTCGGTGACAATGCGACCTACCATATGACACACAATATGGTCTTTCTCGACACTGTGAATGATTAAAATCCAAAGAAGGGCTGCAGTTTCCCTAGTATAACTTTGCAGGTGTACTTTTTTTTTACTTTATCAGGCAGGCTCTAATATTGACCATCCATCTCTACCCCAATCCCTTCCAACCACTCCCTCCCCCCCAACACTAAGTAGGGGAGAAAGAAAGTTAGAGGGGGAAGGGGGCATAGATCTCTTTAGACAACTTGCTGCTGATCAGGAGTGTTGAATTCCTAGAGGCAAGTCCAATCTCAGTCATCAGGATAGCTCCAACCAGCCATCCAGCAAAACAGCAGAAACCAGCAGCAGCAGGGGAACAAGCAGCCACCCCCAGTCTTCTGGGGACCTCGCATTTATACCCTCTCTAGAGTCCCCAGGATTCTAAATGCAAACTGTCTGCAGCTGGCAAAAAACCACGCCCCTCCTGGAGCTCGAGACAATTATAGTTAACAGTTTGGGACAAACTGAAGTAGCCTCATATCCCATACCCGGATTAAGACAACAATGGTGGCCCACGCCTTTAAT
Organism: Tokudaia tokunoshimensis; assembly: GCA_036184795.1. Classification (NCBI taxonomy): domain Eukaryota; kingdom Metazoa; phylum Chordata; class Mammalia; order Rodentia; family Muridae; genus Tokudaia; species Tokudaia tokunoshimensis. The sequence continues at coordinate 3,029,329 of BTHU01000006.1, forward strand.
CCCAGCACTTGGAAGGCAGAGCCAGGTCGATTTCTGAGTTCGAGGCCAGCCTGGTCTACAGAGTGAGTTCCGGGACAGCCAGGGCTACACAGAGAAACCCTGTCTCGAAAAAAAACCAAACCAAACCAAACCAAAAACAACCAAACAAACAAAAACATATTTACAAAACTGTTTTTTTTTTCAGAAACCAAAATTCTCACTACATAACTTCCTTAAAACGTCAGTGTTGGGGAGACTCTCAGTCTGTAAGATTCTTGCCATGTAAGCAAGACGGTCTGGGTTTGATCCCCGGAACCCACATTAAAGAGGTAGGTGTGGTTGTATGCACTTGGTATCCCAACACTGTGGTGGCAGAGAGAGATGAGCCCTGGGCCTTCCGGGCCACTCAGCCTAGCCCAAATGTTGAGCCCCGGGTCAGAGAGAAACTCTATCTCAAAACACAGGGGAAAACCAACAACCCTAAGAGTAACCCCTAACATCTGACCTCTCACCTCTGACCTCCACACTCAAGCCAAAGAGTGCAACACAACCACATACTGAATATGCACTATCGGGCTCTAAAGTCTCCGTATCAAGGGTATGTGAATGATTTCGAGTTGGTATGCGCTGTAAGCTGAAGACGTACAGACTTGGGCTCATTTCCATAAGTCTTCTGGAGAAAACTGGGTCAGGGTGACTGACAGCTTCCTCTTCGGGCCTCTGGTCTGCTGAGGTGGTGAATTTACTGACTTTGAGTCATGCATTCTCAGTATATAAAGCACAGAGCTACCCTCCCGTGAGCCCACGACATTCTGGGGTCCTGTCTCGATTAGGGTCACTATTGCTGTGCTGAAACCAAATGACTGAACTTAAGTTGGGGGAGGAAAGGGCTTATTTGGCTTATACACCCTAAGTCACAGTCCACTGAAGGAAGCCAAGACGGAAAGAGGACAGGAACCTGGAGGCAGGAGCTGATGCAGAGGCCTTGGTGGGTGCTGCTTACTGGCTTGCTTCCCCTGGCTTGCTCAGCCTGCTTTCTTATAGAACCCAGGACCACCTGCCCTGGGATGGCTCCACCCACAATGAGCTGTCCCCGCCCACACTGGGCTGGACCCTCCTCCACTACCAATTACTAATTAAGAAAATGCACTGCTTGCTTACAGCTGGATTTTATGGAGGCATTTCCTCACCTGAAATTCCCCCTTCTCAGCTCCTGTCAAGTTGACACAAACTAGTCAACACAAGCCTCCATCTTCTCCAGATCTTCCTGTGACCTTCCTGTGCCACACTTACCCCCTCATCCTCAGTGCCCCTCCCCCAAACACATGCCCTGTGATCTAACAGGCAGCTCAGTGGAAGAGAGAAGTGGGTGAACCCAAAACTCAGCAAAGCCAGGGTCTTTCCCAGCTGGGGTGGGGAACTGGACCCAGAATACCAGGGGCACCTCAGAGGGGAGATCCTAGAACACAGTGGTTTGTGGTCCTTCTAATGACAGCCCAGCATCTTTAGCAAGACAGGGGATGAGTTATAGAATTAGAACTTAGAATTAGGGAGAAAAAAGAAGATGGAGGAAGAGAAGAAAAAGAGGAAGAAGAAGAAAGCCAGCTGGTCTCACTTCCTTATTTAAAGACCAACAAGCCAAGCCCTGAATAGGAAACTTCTTGCCCGAGGCCACAAAGAAATGGGCAGCCAGCCATGATTCCCTGAGCATCCCCCCCACCCCCCAAACAGCTCCTTATAAGGTGGTTTTGCGCAGTGCCAGGTACAGGCGTCTCTTGACCCAGATCCAGCAGGGTGGATTTGCATGCTCAGCCCTGACCATCAAGTTCTGAGCACTCGTACCATTCAAGTTTGAGTTTCTCTAACAGACAAGGCTTGTCTCCCCAGTCTCAGATCACATCCCTGGGATAACTTCTGCCCACCTGGGAAAACCCAAAGCTACTTCATCTGACCTGGACACACCTGCCACCAGACCCTTCCCTCATCTCTGTGGGGAGAACTCACAGTCTGACAGCAGCCAATGGCACACTCAGATGGCCCCCTTGGGCATCTGACCAAACTGACCATGGGACTGAACAAAACACCTGTGGCCAGCCCCTCCCCCACCACACCTAGGAAACACCACCCCCACCCCCACACAGTAGTCAGGAGCTCAGTTGCTCCCCTTGGGCAGTCCCCCCACACCCCCCCACCCCATGAGACTAGAGAGAACACCATTGGCTGTAATTCTCACCATCTTACCACAAGCCCTGTGGTGCTTTTCACTGACACAGCGTGAAACACACCCAGTAAGGGAGGAAGACGGGCAAAGCCTCATTGATCCGGGAGCCAAGCAGACACCAGAAGGAGGGTCACATGGTGTCCAGGACACGCAGAACTGAGTGCTGACACTCCCAAGTCACCTTACTATATCGAGCCAGGCTGAAGCACCTGGGCTGTCATTAGCAAAACAGTTCAGTATCTGAACATGAGTAGGGTTAATTCTCTTAAGTTAGTTCAGGTTAGTGGCCCAACATAACCTGGATTTCAAATTTATTTCCTTCAGACCAAAGCAAAGATGGTGTACTTCTCACCCCAATACCCCCTCATCTGAATAAAGGAAATATTAAAAGAATACACGCAACCTGGCCTTGTGCCTTTCCAACATTAAGAAGGAAGAGAGAGAGAGAGAGAGAGAGAGAGAGAGAGAGAGAGGAAAATTCTCCATTGGACTTCTTAAAAACCAATGGGGCTTTGGAATAACTCATCAAAAATGAGGCTAAATGTTCAGCAGTGAAAGACAAGCATTCGTAATTAGGGATTAATTAGAGCCCCCGATCTCAGTTTACAGTTCACCTAAATGACGTGGTTGTTTGCTTCAGTAGCAATAGCAAACAGTTCTTCCAGAAGCTCTGAAAAGAAGGGCTAGGGTCACTGTCAACCCCAATTCAATAAAAACAGGTTACAAAAAAACCACTCTGCCTCCAAAGGAATGAATGATCTGAAAGGTGAGCTTGGGTCCGTGCACCCAAGAACTGGAAGGGAAGGGTGGATCTGTTCTGGGGAATCTGCACCCCTCTCACCAACTGAAACCCGTTCTTAACCATTACGGTTTGATGCCTTCAAACCCTTTAGGCAGAGAGGACTGTGCATGGAATCCAGCTGTGTCAGTCACAAGGGTCCCACAGGAGGTGACGGTCAGAAATTGTCACTTATGGCCTGTACAGTGACAGTCAGAGCCCTCCATTTATTACAGGGAGCATTAACCTGCCAGACACACGTGTATAGTACACTCCACCACGGCACAACTCCATCCTAAGCCTCTGGCCTGCTCTGAGCGCTGACTGACATCTGTGTGGTGCCCGCACACCTGCACAGACTTCAACAAGGAGAGCTGTCTTGGATGGTCTGTCTGGTTGGGTGGCTCTATACAAACATATAGAGGCCACTGGGATGGGGAGGGTGATGCTGGTGGTTGTGGTGATACTGCTGCTGCTGGTGGTGGTGGTCATAGTGGTAATGGGGGTTGGGGTGGTGGCAGTGGTGATAGTGTTGTTATTGTTATTGGTGGTGGTGATGATGGTGGTAGTGGTGGTTTTGGAGGCAGTGGTCTTGGTACTGGGATCGAACCCAAGGCCTCATGTCTGCTCCTCAAATGTTCATTCTCCAAGCCATATCTCCGGTTCTGAAGCGGCGACTTGGCTGCCTGACACCACTCCCAGACAAATAAGTCTCGAGGCCCCGCCCTCTGCCTGGCTTATGGCTGGCAGGGCTCAACCTTTCCTCCTCTGGCTAGCTTTCCATCATGCAGGCCATTTTAAAATCACATTGGTGTATTCTTATCATCATAATTGTCTGCCCTCTGGGCACCGCGCTCTGCAAGGAAGGAAGCCAGGAGAAGGTAACAGCTCTAGGGGAGATGCTGGTTCCGGTGGCCTCCCCTCCAGCTCAGAGAGAGGCATCACACCCCACCCAACCAGCATGAGCCCATCCTGTGTCACACCCTAACCCTCCCTCCATCAATCTACTTTGTGACCCCCTCTAGGACAGACAATAGCAACTGTCAAGACAGCAGAAGCCACAGGACCTACTCACCCCAGTGCTGACAAGAGACAGCATGATCCTCTCGTTCAAAGCCAGCGTCTCTCCCTGCTTCATCTTCACCCTCTTCTTGTCTAAGCACTTCATGGCATACCTGGGGACATAAAGACGAGAGTGGAATCTAGGCTGGGAACTTACGCCAGGCTACACAAACTTCCAGGATATTTCTGTCACAGTGAGAGGGAGCAAGATGGCGCCCGGAGGAAGCAAGATGGCGCCCAGGTGCCCTCTGGGGAATCTCCACCGTAGGGAGAAAGCAACCACAGGATACTACAGGGATTTCTCGAACCGTGTGGATAGAGATGCATTAGATAAATGGGGCAGAAGCAAAAATAATAAATACTTAACGTGCACTTTGGTGCTACGGAGCAGAGGCTATGAATGTGTTGATTTAGCTCTCTGGACTCCTTGCTGTAAGCCCCTAACCAGATTCTCCTGCACTCATACATGTTCTGTGCTCTTTCAGGTGACAAGAAGATTTCTCAAGTCTGATCCTGGCTAACTAAAGGGCCCGCTGACAACTTAAAATTTGCAAGAACCCGTGACAAAGTCACGAGGGAAACTGGCCGACTGTCTGGCTTATTCTATCAATCACAGACAGAGGACAGCAAGAAACATTTTCAGTAAAACCGTGGGAAGCTGAAAAGAGGATTCTTAACTTGTTACAAGAGTTTTAAGGACAGAAAATTCTCTGTGACTGTCACATTTGCTTCAAACTGCCTGGCGGGTGTGTGTGTTGGGGGGGGGGGGGGCGCGGGGTGGTATGAGAGTCCAGAACTCAGAAAACACATGGCTTGTTAACTGAAACACAGTGAGCAGAGCGTCAGTAACGCTCCGAGGCAGAGGCAAGGGAACCTCTGAGTTTGAGGTCTGCCTGGTCTACACAGGCCAGTGTCAGGCCAACCAGGGCTAAGTGAGACTCTGTCATGTGACCTGTAGAAGAAACAGTCTGTGAAGCCAGGAAGGAGCTTCACCACAGCGTGGAGCTCGGAGAACATGGGAAACAATGTATCCCTGATGAAGGGACCTTTTGCTCTGGTCTCCACCCTTTGCCAGGTTGGTTTTCATAGAATTGTTCACTGCAGACTGAGCAAGCAATGCAGTCAGGCCCTGGGCACATGCTCAGCACGATTTGACACAAGGAAAGAAAGCACCATGGGGTGCTGGCTCAGCTCAAAGGGGAGGAGGTAGGAATTCCAGGACAGACTCCCTGCTTCAGACATTCCATGGGTGGGTCCTGTTAGCTTCCCAGTCGCCCTAAGAAGTGAAGGGCCAGGCTTCCCGACCCAATCCAAACATCTATTTCTTTCTGTGGACCGAGGCCCCCTTAACAGTCCCGTGAGTCAAGACAAAGGCTCACATTTTACCGGTGTCTGCTTTCCTGCAACCGTAAACTTCCCCAAACCCTCCTCGGCCGATGATCCTGTGTACACTGAAGTCGTTCATGCTCAGCTGTGAAGGCACGAGAGAAAATAAAGACATCAAAATCACATGAAGTCAAGGTAAGGGCAGAGATAGTCCAGGGTCACCTCCCATTCCCAGGACCCATTTCTGAGATGTGAGACTGCAGGATGCTGTAACCAGGGACAATCTTCTGCCTTGACACCGGGTCCAACGTGGAGACAGGTGTGGGGGAGGGGGAGGGAGGGAGGAGACCATCCGTCCACTCTTGAAAACCTTAGGTTATGCAAGCTGTGGCATCAGGGCAGCACAAGAGTAGAATTACTGGTCAATATGAAAAATGATCTCAGGCACCAGGAAGCCTAGAGTTTGGGGACAAATAGACCCTTCTCCACACTGTCCTGGTGGGGAGGCAAGAGTCCAAATGGAGGGCAGCTGTTTCAGAACAAACACTCTCTGACTGGAAATGTTGACAGGCAGGCTGTGGGAGTCGGGACTCCTCACATGAACATAAAAAGAGCCACAGAAAGAGATTTCATCCTCCATCAACCGAGCGCAGGGGCCAGGAAAGGGGTGTGTGTGTGTGTGTGTGTGTATGTGTGTGTGTATCCTTGTGTGTCTGTGTATGTATGTATATGCCTCTGTGTGACTGTGTATATGTACATATGTGTGTGTATGTGGTACATGTGTATGACTGTGTGTGACTGTGTATATGTATGTGTGTGTATGTCTCTCTCTGTGTGTGTAAGCCTGTGTGTATATGTGTGTATGCTTGTGTCTGTGTGTATGTGAGTGCATGTGTGTGACTGTGTGTATATACAGATATGTGTGCATGTGTATGACTGTGTGTGTGTGTGCGCGCATGTGCGTATGTTACAACTCCTTTCTTTTAAATCATCCAGAACACAGGATGCAAGGGGAAGGTTTGAAAAAGCCCTTTTCTCACAACACTGCTTTAAGTACAAATCTTTCTTTGATAACAAAAATACAACTGATTCTTTTATCCAATCCAAACCTTGTATTTCCAGAAGACCCATGTGAGGAGAGGGGAGGATGCAGACAGAACTGTGCGCACCCAAATGTGACCCACAGCATGGCCCTTTCCTAGAGTGACTGACATTTCAGCTTAGAGGATGGTGAGCTACCTAAGAATCACATAGCGGGGTGGCCAGAGGCCAAGGGTCACACTCTGTTCCATCTTCCTGGGTTTGTTGTTGTTGTCTCTCTCTCTGTCTGTGTCTGTCTGTCTGTCTCCTCTCTCTCTCTCTCTCTCTCTCTCTCTCTCTCTCTCTCTCTCTCTCTCTCTCTCTCTGTGTGTGTGTGTGTGTGTGTGTGAATGAAAGAGAGAGACCGACTCCCGCACTGACAGTGTTATATCACTTAGCTGAATACCCAACCCCCACCTCTGCCTATTCCAAAGTCAGAAAAAGGAAACCAAACAACCTTGGAACCTTACTCTAGAAAACTTCTCTGCTCATTTTATTATATCCTACAGTAAGACAGGTGAAGGGAACTTCACAGTGTGGCCAGAGCCCAGGCTGCGCAGACGTGATAGTGAACGGAAGGCTTACATCGCCACTGTTATTTTTGGTAAAGGGACAATCAATTGCAACCTAAAATAGCCCTTCTTACGTACAAAAGCTCATTCTCTCACAAACATGAGGAAGGAAAGTTAAGGTCGCAACTGCTCATCACTGAGCATGGGAGCCCAGCTTTTAGTCCCCGGACTTGTGTGAAGCACATCTGTGCTGCGCCTCATACCCTTGGGGAGAATGTTCCAGAACAAAGCATTTTCTCATGACATTATGGCAGAGGAAGTGTTTATTTAAAAGTGTTGGGGGGGGGGCGCAGAGAAGTATGGTACTCACGTGAATATTCAATTCCACGTTCTTCCACTGACAGAATCTAGTGAATTTATCGCTAAAAGAGAATATAGGTAATTACTGGAGAGTTACGTAAGCACCTAACTGGAGTTCTAGAAGAGCCCACGGGATGGGATCCGACTCCTGTGCTGCCTCTCACACAAGAAAAACTTTCTCAGACACCACAGCTGGCACACCTCCAGTGCAACCCATATACCTGTGGCTCAGGAAGATCTTGGAAGAGGGAGCAGAAAGATTTATAGGACCAGAGGACCAACTCACGACAGGGATGCCACACCCATGAACCCTTAGCAATATGGTTGCCAGAACAAGATTAGCACAGTGGCAATACCAGGTGATCTACCAACGGGCACAGGAGACATTTCACATGGTCCCACTCCTAAATGAAAACCAGTCTATTCCAAGGATGAGTACCCACATAGTTCTAATCCCCTGTGACCAGCTCTGCACACATGTACACGTGAGCAAAGACTCAGGTTACATACCTGTGTGAGTATATGTACGCATGTATTTATACATATAAATTCACATGTATATACAAATAGCAATAGCCATTATAGACAAGATCATGAACTTGGGGGGGGGGGGAGACAAACATGGGAGTAGCTGGAGAGAGGAAAAGCTGGACAGAGAAGGAGCTGAAGGGAAGAGAAGTAGCTGGAGTGAGGAGCAGTAGCTGGAGGGAGAAGGAGCTGGAGGGAAGAGGGCAGGTATGATGAGATACAATTCACAAAATAAAATATTTTTCTGTTTAAATGAAAGTCTCCGTGGCTCTCCTCAAGTGTCACATGCCCCATGTATAATTTGATTTAACAGTGTATTGACGCAAACCAGTGCAACAAAGTTGCCACTTTGAAACCAGTGTGAATCACCACCTGCGAGATCGTGTATTGATGCAAACCAGTGCAACAAAGTTGCCACTTTGAGATCAGTGAGAATCACCACCTCCCAGAACTACTTCTTCTGTACCGGAGGGACATTTCAATTTGTAGCTATGGATGACTCATGACCACTCCTTTAGACCTTCAGTTCTAAACAACGAAAAAGACAAGCAATGTACACAAATAATTCTCGGAGGAGCAAACACAGCCCGTGGTCACTGCACGTCCAATCCACAAGGCTCATCAACTCCTTTGAGCCCATGAACAGGGGGCATCCTGACCCAACTTTACAACTGCCAAGACCAAGGCCAGCAAATGGAACTGGGCAAAGGTCATGTGTGGGTGAACAGATGGATCCAGACTAACAGGCTCCTGAACTCTTCAGAGACGCATGGAATACAGCGCAGAGGAGCCCCTCCCCCTCGCACTGGCCTTCTCCGTCGCTTGCTAACATAAATGCAGTGTCTTCATTTATGAATGTTTGAAAACCACTCATGCTCGCTGAGAGTATGGAGCTTGGGTTTGGAAAGCACAGGCCTTGAACATCACCAGAACTGTGCAGTCAGGTGGGTGGTGCACTATGGGCTTTCCTGTAAGTCCTTACCATCTGTTGGGAGGAAGGAGAAACCTCAGCAGTGTGGCTGGGGCTCCCTGCTGCTTCTGGGGTGCACAGAGGCTGAGAGCAAGGAGGCTGGGAACCTAGCCAACACAGTGACTCTCTTGTCCTGAGCATCAAAGTCAGTGCTGGAGTGGCAGCAGGTGAGCCTGAGTCCCTCCCACATCCAAGGTTTACCCTCTGACCTCCTGAGGATCATGGGTTCTGACTGCCAAAGGTCTTTGGTGCCTAGAGATTTGCATTTCTGTTGTAAACAACCCAAAGGACAAATGGACCCAGTGGACACACATCTACCTTCTTTCTTCTTAACACAGACATCACTATGTTTGCTTATCCATCAATGAGCAGAATGCTGATGTGGTGCAGCTATTACAGAAGTCCAGAAGAAATGCAGCCAGGTAATGGTGGTGCACGCCTTTAATCCCAGCACTTGGGAGGCAGAGGCAGGCAGATTTCTGAGTTCGAGGCCAGCCTGGTCTACAGAGTGAGTTTCAGGACAGCCAGGGCTACACAGAGAAACCCTGTCTCAAGAAAAAAAAACAAACAAAAAAGAAAAAAAAAAAACCAACCCAAAAAACAAAAACAGAAGAAATGCAGATTGTGGGCTGGGGGAGTGCGACGTGGTGGTAAAATGTCTCCCTGACAAGTACGGGGCTCTGGATTCAATCCCTAGAACTAGAGAAAGGAGAAAGGAACGGGAGGAAGGAAGGAAGAAATGGAGGAGGGAAGGGAGGAGGGCAGAGGAAAGGAGGGGAGGGGAAGGAAGGGATAAGGAGGACCAGAGGTTGCATCTTACCTAGTCCCTGGCTAATTCCTCATAAAGACACAGAATCCAAGGCTCTTTATAAAGGGAGGGGGAGGGGGAGGATCTTATAAAGTCGCAGGTGCCAGCATCCTAGGAGAAAGCTTAAGTGGCTAACTGCTGTGGGTGCGGCCACGTGGACGAGGCACATAGCAAGGTGTGTAGGTGTGTGTCACCTACAAAGCAAGTTATACCCCTGGCACCTCACGATGAGGGATCACCAACTCTTGAGGTAAAGACAGACCAGGCTCAAGTCATGGAACAAGTGGAACCTAGTCACACAAGACTAAGATGAACGCCAAGTTGGGAGCCAGATTGGAGAAATCAAGGCAGTGGGGCTGCTTCCCCCCCCACCCCCACCCCATGAAGTCAAAGCTCAGCTCTGAGCCTGCATTCCTCCCTGGCTTTACTGAGCATCTTTCCAGAGCTTTCTGCCGGCCTCAGGATCAGAGGCCAAGGATCCCATATATGAACGTCAGTCCCCAAGATACTGAGTGCATTCCAGGATAAACTATCTCTCCATTCTAGTAGAATCACAACCCGTGCAGTCAAGGGGAACACACAGAGGGGCTGCCCTCGGAGGCTCGCAGTCCTGCGAACTGACTGCAAGACACATGCGTAAACAGCTCAAGGGAGTACCAGATGACACACTACTCTGCAGCCTGGAAACCCATGAAGCTGAATTCATTAAGTGTGCAAACAATGCCGCCCCTGCCCCTGGGAGTACACAGTCTGTCCATTCCTAGGCTTACCCTGCCTTGGGAGACATGTCTCAAGATCCTAAGATGTGAATCAGATAAAACACAGCCACCATGCCAAATTAGCAAAGGCTTCCCTTACGATCTTGTAAAATGGAAGTTCCCCAGGCTGCCTCGATCTTAGAACATGCTGTGGTAGAATGTGGGGATCAAGGGCTCTACACCCCCAGAGCTATAACATAAAGCATCAAGAAGGAAGTGTGACAAAGAGCTGGCTAGGGGTTCCAGCAAGGAAGGGTCTGTGGAGGGGTAAAGCAGCACACACCAGGGAAATGTATCGTGCATACACACCAAGCTGCATACCTTTCCATAAACTTTTGGAAAATATCCCCTCGAAGGCTTTCGCAGATTTCTTCTATGTATGGCTGCAAAGAATAGAGAAGAAAGGGCGCCGTGTAAATAGGAATGAATGGATCAGAGAAAGGCTGCTTGCCAGTGGCCTCGGGCCTGAGGTGAGCAACCACGCTACCCGAGATGCTGCTCACAGGATGCTGTGCTCATGCTCGTCCCCCTCACTGTCCTCTTAGCATGATCGGGCTCATTCCAGGACTATCATCTCCATCAGCATTGCACACAGCGCCTCACGAACCACCGTCACCTCCTCCTGAGGCACATAAAGCGTCGCAGCCCTTAGCTACGTGGCCCTCTACCACCATCTTGGAATTCAGACTAATTTCTGAAAAGGGGGCCATGTGTTGACATCTGGCATTGGGTCCTGCGAGTGAGTTTCCCAGCACGCCTTGCTATGCGCCTCATCCGTCCCATGTGGACTGAGTTTTAAAAGACTGGAAGCTGATAGACCCACAGTTACTTGTCCTAATTGGCCATGTTATTAATTAATTAATGTTATACCTTTTAGACTCAGAGACAGGGAAGGAGGCTGTGGGGTGGGGTGGGTGTGGTCAGGGCTTCTACGCAGAGATCTCCAAGTTCCTCCAGTGGGGATCAACCAGTCTCTACTTCAGCTCTGCTTTTCTCATCGCACTGAACAACAACCACGATTTCTGTTCCACACGCTCCAGTTGAGAACAAGAAGCTGGCGGATGGCCATGCTCCAGAGTTCACCGGAGTCCATTAGATCTTTTGGGAAAATATCTTGATATGTTTGATGTGTTGGATGATGGGAAATTTAACCCTTTCTGTGTCTTCACTCAGAGTATATCAAAACAAGTAGAGACGGCAGGAAAAGGGAGTGTCCTGGCGGCAGGGAGCTCAGGTGGGGACTCAGTAGTGAGGCCCCATGTTCCTCCAATAGGCTTTCTCCACAGGGAACAGTGTGCTCAGTCAGAGTTCTCGTTTCTGTTCCATCAAATGCTCTGTTCTTCCTAGTAATGAAGGGGTAGCCAAGTCTCTCCAGGACCCCTTGACTACTACCTGGCCACGTTTTAACAAATCAAACATGCACTGGTAGCTACTGATTGCCAACCCGAGAGGATCCAGGATCGCCATGGAGACAGATCTCCCGGCACATCTGTGAGGGAAGAGCCACGTGGATGCAGGGAGTGGCTCCATTACAGGAGCGGCTGCTTCCTCCCATCTTGGCTTCCTGACTGTGGACTCCTGCTACTATATCTTCTCCAACACAGGGCTGTGTCCCCATGGGCTGCATACCCCAACAAACCCTGCTATCCTTAGGTGGTTTTTGTCAGATACTTTACAGAACCAACATACACACACACTCACACACACTCATACACATACATATGTATTCTCACATGCACACACACAAACATGCACACATGCACTACTCATATGCACATACACAAACACACACATGCTCGCACACACTACTCATACACGCACACACATGCATACTCACACATGCACACACTCATACATGCACTCTCACATGTACAAATATGAACACACACACACATGGATGCACACACTACTCACACATGCATACTCAAACTCACACACACACTCTCACATGCACACATACGAACATGCACAAATGGGTGCACACACTACTCACACTCATACACACAAACATGCACACATACACTCACATACACATGCTCACATGCACACACACAAACATGCACACATACACTCACATACACATGCTCACATGCACACACAAACATGCACACATGCCTGCACACACCCAACACACACATTCTCACATGCACACACACATGCACATATCCACAGATACACTCCTCACACACTCACATACACAAACACGCACACACACACATACACACTCAGACATGCACATGCTCACATACTCACAGACCAGTGAAGGGAGACAAAGCCAGCATTCAGCAGTGGGGGGTGAGAGCCCAGATCCCACTAGGGTCCTCAGTTACCTCAACCTATAAAAGCGGGGAGTCACATATAATAAACAAGGACCAAGTAAATGAAATTTAAGAATGTCACCTCACCCGGCAGCCAGGCACTTCTCCCACCTCCAGCCAGGACCTTCTTCTTTGCAGTCAGGTCCCTCTCCCATGTCTAGCTAGGCCCCTCTCTCACCTCCAAATGTGCCTATGCAATTATTTCTCTCAAAAGCAGATTGGCAAACACATTCAACATATCAATTGATCCCTTTGCATTGACTTTGACTAACTGTGTCGCATTGCAAACTTCAGGTGACTTCACAAGTCAACGGCCATTCTGTCTATCTATCTAGCCATGCATCCAGTTCATCACTAGGCTGGGAGGGTGCAAGCTGCACTGAACCACGCTAACAGCTCCAAGGTGCTGAAGAAACAGCTTGTAGGTGGGTGCACCCTGGGGCCAGCCTGATAACTTCCTTAGTCTCTGTAACTCTCGCCTGTAGTGATCTTGTTTCATTGTTACCGAGGCTAAACTTGAATGGAGAAGGAGGTGCCAAGGGTGGGATGTGGTTTGCACATGTCAGGGTCACATGTTGGAAGTCTGGTCCCCAGCATGCTGAACTAAAGGGACCTCCCAGAGGCAGGAGGTGGAGAGGGCACCAAGACGCTCAGTCTCTGGGGACTCTATACATTCTCAGGAAAAGGTAACTATAAAAGAATAAGCCCCTCCCAGTGTCTCCACTAGAAATGCAGCCTAGAAGCTAGCAGCAGAGGCTAGCCTGACTTCCAGGGCCTCCACTCCTGATATTGGACGCAGTATCCCAAAGGGCTAATATAAATAAATAATTAATAACGAAGAGTTAAATAAACAAAGAGTTAAATTAAAACTCCTTGCTGCCAGAGGTCACTGTGGGTTCTTGAAGATAAGTCTTACTGCTGTATTTCATTTCCCTCGTGGGAACCTCAAGAGACAGGCCATGTAGACTAAGGTACAGTTCAGCAATGTCCGAGTGACTGGCTACGGGCTATCTGTCGGAATCAGTTGAAAACCAAAGCACGCACACTGTAAATATGGAGGTGCAGCAATGCAGACAGCAGCACACCATGCTGTTTTACTGTAAGGCATCTTGCTAAAATTTTGGCTAAGCTCCACCCCACAGTTACCTGGCAACAGCCAGGTGTGCCTGACTCCCTATAAAAGGGGCTGCTTGCTCCTCCTCTTCCTCCTACTCCTCCTCCTTTTCTTCTTCTTCTTCTCCTTCTTCTTCTTCTCTCTCACTCTCTTTCCCTCTCACTCTCTCACACTCTCTTGCTTCTGCTCTGTCTTCTTACTTCTGCTCTTCCTCTCTCCCCATTCCCCTCCCCCCACTCTTTTCACATGCTCATGGCAGCTCTCTCTCTCTCTCTCTCTCTCTCTCTCTCTCTCTCTCTCTCTCTCTCTCCCTCTCCCCCTCTCGCGCTCTCTCTCTCCCTCTCTCTCTCTCCCTCCCTCCCTCCCTCTCCCCCTCTCCCTCTCTCTCTCCCTCCCTCCCTCCCTCTCCCCCCCTCCCTCTCTCTGTCTCTCTTGCTCCCTCTCCCCCTCTCGCTCTCTCTCTCCCTCCCTCCCTCCCCCTCTCCCTCTCCCCCTCACCCTCTCTCTCTCTCCGTCTCTGTCTCTGTCTCTACTACCCTCTCAACTTCCCTCCCCCTCCCCATGCCCTGAATAAACTTTATTCTATACAATACTGTCACATGTGTCTGGTCCCTCAGGGAGAAGGGATGCCTTAGCGTGGACCTGAAGAGTCACCTCCTTCCCCCACACCTGAATGCACATCCACCGAACATATTCCTTCTCTCCTCTCCTTATTTTTTATAAAACACAACATATCTGATCTCAGCTTTCATCTGAGGAACAGTGAGAAGGGCAGGCCCCCTTGCAAAGCACCCTGTGTGTGCTCACCCCACCAAGTCTCCAAGAGAACTGGGTTGGGAAGCTGCAGGGGAGGGCGGAAGGCTCAGAACTGCAACATAGACTCTTCCTGTAAACACGAGGCAGGGATGAGGACAACCTAAAAAGATACTATGTTGCTCTCCTCAGCTGCCAGGCTATGAGATAACAAGGTAGCAGAGAACTAGAATTTCCCCAGGAGTCTCACGCTAGGAGGAGAAGTCTGAAGCAAGAGAAGCGCAGTGCCAGCTGGAATGGAAGAGGAGCTGGATTACGTGATTCTACAAACTCATCAGAACACAAATGTGACAGGCGTGACCACATTGTCATCAGGACTGCTCAGCTATGCATATAGCCTAACCCTTATCCTCATGTCAGGACCCAGATGATGGACGTAGGGGTGGGGTGGATCTCTTCATCCTTTTACCCCCCCCCCCCGTGTGGCCACGCTCCAGAAATTCCTCTGTGTTTCACTATTAACTTGGCTTGTGTATATTTCCTATTAATGACCAGTAGTTCAGCCCAGCTTGTCAGGGTATCCAGGGCTCTGACGCTAACTCTGGGAACATTCTGGAGTGTGCAGACAGGTCCAGCTAACTCCAAGAGGACAGCAATGCCCGGTGTGCTGTTAGGTGGGTGTTCAGGCTCCGAGAAGTATGGACTTTGTTTTGCAGAAGTTTGCCCTGTTCTAAGACACTGAACCAGGGAGACACAGTCACATGCACCTGTAATGGTCATGGAGAGATGGAGGATCCAGGGGCTAGCCTGGGCACCTCACTGTAAAGAAACTGGTAATCCGATAAAGAATGAATCCATTCGCTTCACTTTTGAAAACTGATTAATGAAGATTCCTGTTTTTTTCTTTTTTCTTTTTCTTTCCTTTTTAAAAAAGATTTTATTTATTTATTTTATATATATGATGAGTACACTGTAGCTGTCTATAGACACACCAGAAGAGGGCATCAGACCCCATTATAGATGGTTGTGAGCCACCATATGGGTGCTGGGAATTGAACTCAGGACCATCAGATTCCTGTTTCACAGAAACATGAACATATGCTACCTATTTGAGACTCTGACTATCCTCACTCCCATACCTCTACAGAAAACCTGGGCTGGAAAAGGTTCTCAGGGGAGAAGCTGATCAGCCTATACAGCAGCAAACACACACAGGCCTGTCACGAGGGGCCAGCTTTCCGAGTCTTGGTTTAAACCTTTGTAATGTTCAGGATAGAAGCAGTCAAGCGATATGCGACCCCAGGGTGCTCAGAGCATCACCTCTAACTCTAGAACATAAATCCCACTTAATCTGGAGGATAACCACCACAAGCCACATCACCCACACTTATCACAGACACCAAATGCCAAGCGGGAGGAAGGCTCAGCTCTGTCTTAGCACAACGGATTTCCAGAACATACAGTTACAAGACCACCGCAGTCAGCGGCCCCTTTCCAGGAACGTCTGTAACGCCTGTCAGCACTTGCAGCAGATTGCAGCAAGAAGACCTGCATGCTCTGAGCAGACAGCCATAAACATCAGTGTGTTTGATGAACTGAGGAAGCATTACCAAGTCTGCTAGGGAGGCAAGTTGGGACATTTGTTTTGAAGTAATCTTATCTTACCTGAAAAAGAGTAGCCGTCACCTGCTTCTTGGAGAGATGGCTCTGGACATGTTCTACAGCTTGCTTTGAGAATTGCTTTAAAAAGAAAAATAGGAAGGATAGAAGGAAGGAAGGAAAGAAGAAAGGAAGGAAGGAGGAAGGGAGGGAGGGGGGAGGGAGGAGGAAGGCGGGAGGGAAGGAAGAAAGGAAAGAAGGAAGGAAGGGAAGAAAGAAAGAAAGAAAAGAAAGAAAGAAAGAAAACAGCATTTTTTTAAATAAGGAGGTGACATGTCTGTAGATCACACATTACAACAGATGTCTTGACACAGTGATTCCCTAAGAGTGACACATGGGCTCTCTGCAGACAATCCAAGCACATACTATCTCTCTGGGTATCCAGAGTCCTTCCTTGGGTGCCCAGAATAGACCCCTCAGCAGGTCAAGGTTCCCATGGCAACAGTGTCAGAAGGCCTTCCACTGCCTATGTACATAACTGCTTCCTTCCTTAACGAACAGTTCTGCAGATGTAAGCTATCTGCTGCGTCAGAGAAAACAGATGCAGGGTCATGCACCTAGGAATTCAATACAAGGATTACAAGCCAGGCCTCAGTGGCAGATGGCCCTGGGTCCCGGAGGTCTCACTGAGTCCCAGCAGAGGGTTGCTTGTGGGTTGCAAACTATGTCTTCCAGAAATCTTTCAATATGGTCTCCTTTATTCAAATTGTTTCTCCGTGATTAATGAGATTCCTGTTCCTTATAATTCACAGAGACATGAACTCATGCTAACTATCTGAGACTCTGACTGTCCTCACTCTCATGGCCCCCTGGGGAAGTTCTTGGGGGAGAAGCCGGCCAGCCTATACAGCAGCAAACACACATGCCTGTCATGAGGGGCCAGCTTTCCGAGTCTTTGTTTAAACCTTTGTAATGTTCAGGATAGAAGCAGTCAAGCCGTATGTGACCCCAGAGCGCTCAGAACATCACCTCTAACTCTGGAACATAAATCTCACTCAAACTGGGGAGATGAGCTCCACAAGTCCTTTGAACAAAAACCCTGCTGAAGCGTCCCTCGTAGCTGAGCTGAGGAAAACCAAATTCGCACAGGCTCCATGGACTACATGCGTCCTCCAGGGCTCAGTCATGTCCAGCCAAGGTACTCAGGGTACAAAGCGGTGAGGCTTTGAGAGAGGCCCCAGCATGTACCACAGCCACACACACATCACTACAAACTGCAACTACATCCTAAGTGCTAAGGCACAACTGGGCCATCCAGACACAGTATAATGTCATACCTTTGTGTTGTCACATATGGGAGCCTCTAGCCACATGGAGCTCCAGGTACTTGAGATGGACACAGTTCATGGGGATCCCTGAAGTGACTTTATCTCATTTTAAAAGGTTTTTTTTAAAAGATTTATTATTATATGTAAGTACACTGTAACTGTCTTAAAGACACACCAGAAGAGGGCGTCAGATCCCATTATAGAAAGTTGTGAGCCACCAGGTGCTTGCTGGGATTTGAACTCAGGACCTCCAGAATGCTTTAAATAAACTCAAGCGGCTACATGTGGCTAGTGGGCACAGACCATGGACCAAGTAGATGAAGACTGTTTGCCCTTTGAAAAACAGCCTCTGTTAGTACAGAGACACCCACATTGCAATTTCCACCTTGCTAATAATTAATCCATTCTCTCCTTAGTCACTTCCTAGAACCTAGTTTGTCCCAATTAGATTGTTTATCCGACTTCTAAGGCAGACGATAATTTCGACCATCACTTAACTACTCATGAATAAAATTAACATAATAATGATAATCCTGATCAATCCCAAGACATCGCTGAAGATTTATATTACTAGAACTCTGATTCAGCCAATTGTTGAAGTATAGTTAAATTTAATCCAATGAGGCAAGGCTAGGGAGATGGCTCGGTGGTATTTGCCTGGCAAGCAAAAGGCCTTGGGTCCAATTCTAGACCCCTAAATGATACAGCAACACTAATCATTGTCATCATCATCAACATCACCATCATCATCATCATTACCACCACCATCAGGGTGTCAGTGTTAGTGTGTAGGAAGCTGTTGAAGATCAGCCTGGGCTACATACAGAGACCCTGTCAATGCCCCACATGGTGCCATCTGGGGATTAGGATGGGACACTCACGTGTGTACTGGATAGGAGCTCCCTCATGATGTAGGCGTCATACATCTGCCTGCTCCGGCGTAGCCTGTCCTCTTCGTTGTCCAGTTTCTCGTATTCTTTTATCTAGATTTCCGGAGGTTGTCAACATTAGCTCACGGCTTCCTAGAAACCGGCTTTATTTAGAACTACAGCTGACCCGGGCGGGAACCCTTCCCCTTGAGATAAAACGAATTACCGAGGCAGCGATTCCCCTAAAAATGACTGCATTGCATGAGGAGATAATGAGGTTGCCACACCTTAGACCCAGATAGAGACATAAACAGGTTTCCCTCTGTGATGACCCTCAGTATTTTAATGTGGAAACGAAATCTACCCTGGCCACAATTATCCCACACTGCATGAAAGCCAGAGGCCACTTGCCTGGTCAGTTCTCTACAAAGCACACATCTTCCAAAACTGACTAGACTTCAGCTCTGAGGTGGAGTGAGTCCACACTCTACCAGAGTTCCAGCAGGGAAAGGTAGCCAGAATTCATCAGGAGATTTCCATCTTCCCATGAGGAAAATGTGTGTTTGGAGGTGGAGTGGACTCCTGGATGAAAGTGTGATTTTTTTTTTCCAACCCTACTAATTATCACAGGCCAGGTGTGGTGTGCATAGCTGTCATCCCAGCCCTCGGGAGTCAGAGACAGGAAGAGTTTGGCTGAGTCTAGCCTGGGCTAGATAGGGAGATGGAAGGAAGGAAGGAAGGAAGGGAGGAAGGGAGGGAGGGAGAGAAGGAGGGAGGGAGGGAGGGAAGGAGAGAAGGAGGGAGGGAGGGAGGGAGGGAGGGAGGGAAGGAGGGAAGGAGGGAGAGAGAGGAAGGATCTATTGTGTTTCTAGCTGCCAGGAAAGGCTGCCCAGCTGGCCTTTGGGCTGAGTAAATAGTGAAATGGGTTTTTAGAAGCACCTGTGGCATGTGGGAATAGTGTAATTATTCCAGTCAGAAAACTGTCCCCATTTTTTTACACATTTCTTTATTTCGATAGCTCAAGGCAAGACTAAAAACAATGAGATATTAAAGTCAAGACGCCTTCCTCGAGCCACGCTGCTGTGTGTGTGTGTGTGTGTGTGTGTGTGTGTGTGTGAGAGAGAGAGAGAGAGAGAGAGAGAGAGAGAGAGAGAGAGAGACCCAGTTACAGTCATTGTGTTTCACCTGAGAGCTGTCAGCCTAGGCTGGCAGAAACAGGGACTTGCCCCCCCCCCCCACAGGGGGCTAGCTTTGACCTTACAGGCTATCGATCACACACTAGGATCAAAACCAGTCAATCCTATGAAGATTCCTCATGCAGATGAGGTCACAGTTTGGGGGAGGGGGAAGAGAGTGTCAACACGGGGGCCCTGAGACAACTAGACAGTTCCCACACTGAGAAGTCACGAGGATCCAGTTGGCAGCATAGCATGGTGACTGACAGTTATGCCAGAGGGACTTCTGGGGCTAGGAATGGGGTCTTCTTGGGGTAGACGACACTGTGGGATCATCCCAAGAGGATCAGAGGGTCTCAGCAAGGCTGGCATCACCAGGTCCAAGCATCCTACCTCAGTCTCTGAAAACTAAACACAGAGCAGCTACATAGATGCCGCCATTGCAAGGTGGACAATGTCAGACACAGTACACCCAAGTCATCAGAGAGGACGGGGCAGGGCTTAGCTGATTCCTCTGGTTGCTTGACTCCTCGGGTTGCATTTTGGTCTGGGGATAGCTAAGGGTTAACGCCAGAAGGCCCGAATGCTAGAACAGATGCCAAGCCCACCAGAGGCTGAAGCCTGTCCCTTGATATACAGACAACCTGGAACGGTAGTGCACCATCCCAGAACTAATGTCCTGAACACAACTGCACAACCGTAAAGGGATGCTGCAGGGGACCCATGAGGCACAGCGCTTCTGGTGAGTCAGATGCTCGCTCCTCCAGGATCTGTGTCCTGCAGCTACACAAACAATCCTGGCTTTGTGAACAAATGAAACACAGCGCTGAGTCTGCGCTCTGCGTCCTGAGTCCGATGAACCCCGCTCAAACATCGGACAGCGCAGAGAGTGCGAGAGAGCTCTCTCTTTTTTCTTTTTAAAGATTTATTATATGTAAGTACACTGTCGCTGTCTTCAGACACTCCAGAAGAGGGCATCAGATCTCATTACGGATGGTTGTGAACCACCATGTGGTCGCTGGGATTTGAACTCAGGACCTTCGGGAAAGTAGTCAGTGAGCGCTCTTAACCGCTGAGCCGTCTCTCCAGAACAGCCTGTCAGCCATGACGCAGCTGCCCAAAGGATTTCCTGACCGAAGTACACATTTCATAATGGTAGGAGAGCTGACCCGGTACTCACTCGGGCGAAGAACAGGGTGATAGCATATGTCCATATACAGTCAGTCTCTGCTTGGCCACACAACGTGACTGAGCGTGTCACTGCCCAGGCCGCCACTGTGCCTCGGCCCCACCTTTCTATAATCTGAGCTCTGCATCTCCATGGTTTTTTTTTTCTTTGTTTTTGGTTTTTTTTTTTTTTTTTTTTTTTTTGTTGTTGTTGTTTTTTGAGGCAGGGTTTCTCTGTGTAGCCCTGGCTATCCTGGAACTCACTCTGTAGACTAGATTGGCCTCTAACTCAGAAATCCTCCTGCCTCTGCCTCCCGAGTGCTGGGATTGAAGGCGTGCGCCACCTTTTGCTTCCATTCCTCTCAGTCTCCCGTTGGCTTCAGAACCCTGGACACCCTGTAAGGTTTCTGTCACTAACCACACTGTCCTTAGGAAAAGCTACCAGGCCCAAGGATGCCAACCACCGCAACTGCACATTTGATGTTTCTGCGAAGCAACCCCGCTTGAGTTCATCCACAGGAGACCTATCTGTCCTTGCAATGGGTCGCAGCCACCCTTTCCCGCTGGCTTTTTTTGTCACTGAACCGAGCTGAAAGGAGATTCGTGGTTGACTTCGCCCTTGGCCTCTATGCCGCACTCTCGCGTCTAGCCCATCGGCCCGTCACACCTCTGCTTCATTCGAAATCCATCGCAAACCCGGACAACCTGCTTAGAGCCGAATGATCCTCCTGAGACCATGACTGTCAGTTCGAGGAAGCATGGTGACAGTCGCACTGGAGAGCAACCTAACCATCCCGGATAATGGAGAAGTTGACAAGATCTGGTGCTGGAATTTCCAACCCCAATAAGCCCATATTAAAAAACAAAAAACAAAAAAACAAAACAAAAAAAAAAAAACCATGCAAGCCAGGCGGTGGTGGCGCACGCCTTTAATCCTAGCACTTGGGAGGCAGAGGTAGGCGGATTTCTGAGTTCAAGGCCAGTCTGGTCTACAGAGTGAGTTCCAGGACAGCCTGGGCTACACAGAGAAACCCTGTCTCAAAAAACAAACAACAACAACAAAAAACCCCCCAAAAAAACCCATGCAATCTTGATATTATAATTATAAGCCATATGCCTAGATTGGGCAGGTCTAACACTATACTAACTTATTCTTCAGCTATAAGATACCTTGTTACTTGCAGTTTCTCCCAGCCAGGCAGATCTGGCTTCCTCCTCCCCTTCCTCTGTCCTCTCTCTTTCCCCTCTGGTTCCTCCTCTCTCTCTATCTGCCCCCACTCTCGAACCTCCAGTCCCACCTTTCCCCTCCACTGTCCAATCCCAGGCTCTAGCCTTTATTGAGTAGTTAAAATGGGGACAAGGTTCACGTGCGATCACCTGAGTACGTGATGGTCTGCTCCTCAGGCGCAACTCCTCTTGAGGAAGCAGAATTAACATCAGAATACAAACAGCATCAGGACAACTCACAACAAAAATCCACATAGATATTCTGTCAAACACACTGGGCACCCGATGACATGTGAGCATGTCATTGTCAACCTCAGTGGCCCTGAAAGGCTGACGGGTTGAACAGAGTCACTGATGGTACACTACAGGGCGGAGGAAAGTCAGGCTCAGGGTCTGCTGGCACTAAACTACCTACACCCTTTGCGGGAGGTTAGGGGCTCATCGATTGATCATCAATCAGACCGCTGTACTTGTGTGTTTTTGCTATTCACCCGTGAAGAAGACAGGCCCACACAGGAAAATACAATGAGATCCAATCCAACAAGACCGGGGTTGGAATGATCAGGCAAGGACTGTAGGTCAGTGTTTATAACTAGACGTAGCAAGAGCACACCTGTGCGGTGGGTGGGTCACAACATAGAAAACAACCTTGCTACTTAGTTTTTATCTTCAACTTGCTACAGCCTGGAGTTACGCAGGAAGACAGGAGTACTGAGGAATTTTCTATAGTTGGTGGCCTGTGGGCCTGTCTAGGGAGCATTAGTCTTGATTGTTTGTTGATGTGAGAAGTCTCAGCCCATTCACTGAAACGCTGTTCCCTGGGTGGAGGAGGAGGGTCCTGAACAGGTAGAAGAGAAAGTTAGCCTAGAGCAAGCTAGCAAGGGATAGCCTTGGGGTTCTTTCCGCTCTTGACTGTAACGTGGTCAGCTTTGAGCTCCTGCCTTGGCTTCACCGACAGACTATAACTGGGTTTTTAAGCAGAATAATCCCTCCCTTCCCTCCATTTCCTGTCTGGGCATTTTATCAAAGCAGCAGAAACGAAAAGCCACATGGTAACTATCCAAAAAAACCAACTGGGAATTTCAGAAGCGAACATATAAGATTCCAAATAAAGCGCTTGGCGGATAGAGAGAAAAGCAGACATCAGAAGCTGAGGTAAAGGGTCCATGGGTTCGAACACAGACCAAAGATATTATCCAAATTCTAGAAGAGAAAAAAAAATGCCGAAAAGAAAGACTGAACCCAGTTTTAGGGATAGCAAGATAATATCCATCGATCATGAAAGTAAGACCAGAGTCCAGGAAAAGAGGGAAGAGATGCTTTAGGCATCTAAAGAGATGCCCTGGTTGCTTCTGATTGGTTGAGGATGTAAATGTAGAGGCTGAAGACTTTCAGCAAACGCTGCAGAAATGATTATGATATCTGCAGTCACTGGGAAACAGACATCACCAGTACGGGGATGAACTGCAGGCTCCGTGTACCTACAAAGAAGCACCATAAAGACGCAAGCCTGAGAGACAGAGACCTCTTCCCAGCAAGCCTGAGAGAGACCTCTTCCCCAGAACTACAAGCAGATGTGGCTGTGGCCATAGCACAGGGAGAAAAGAGCCAAAGAAAGGGTTCGGATGATAGGCAGCCCACTTCATACAGTGACATCCTAGCGAAATGTCTGTAAGATTGACCACAGAGCTTCAAGGTACAAAGAAAAGAGACAACAGACATCAGGAAGGCATCCCACCATCCGAGTGGGAGATTTTAACATCTCTCTCATGCCTGGGGACAAAGACCTTAGGTAAACTGAGTCAGGGTAAAGAACATCTAACACATGGCAAAGACCCACAGATCAGCACACCCAACAAGCCTGCCATTTTCTTTAGAATCTGAATCGCCACTGTGCCTGGGATTTTACTACCCTGTCCTCCCTCTCCCCCCCCCCCAAGTCCACATAGCCCTCCTCAATTTCAGTTCCTCGTGTGCCACACCCCACCCACCACAGTAACTGTGTGGCCTCCTGTGCACTCCAAACCCACCCAGAGGGCTAGTCTGGTCACCTGAGCTCTTGTTTAAATGTCTCCTTGCTGCGAGGACCTTGAACACATCCACATCAAGTAGCCACCAACTCACAATGTCTGTTCTGAGCTTCCCCGAGTGGTTGTATGTTCACAGTGGACAAGGCCAGTGTCTCCCTGGCTTACTCTTTCAGCTCCTAGGATGTCTGTGTCCCCTAACCCCATAAGGCTAAGTTGGAGTTCCTTCCAGAAACTTCTATACTAACTCCAACCCCAAAGTTCACCGGAAGTCTTAGGGAAAGCAGATATATGTTTGGGAGACCCAGCCCCATAAAGTCCTGACTCTCTAGTCCTCCAAGATGGCCAGTAAGTCCCAGGTTAGCTTCTCTTTTAAACCCAGCAACCCCTATCCTCATCCCTCATGGACACAACCAAGATCTATAGATAGACAGGAGCCAGGTGCTGCTTGTGATCTCAGAACAACTCCGCAGCCTCTGGAGTCAGCAACGCTCTCCCTCGATCCCACTCCAAAGCCTCTAGGGCAGCGGTTCTCACCTTCCTGATGCTACGACCCCGTAATACAGTCAGTCCCTCATGTTGTGGTGCCCCCCCCAACCATGAAATCATTTCGTTGCTACTTCGTAACTGTAATTTTGCTACTGTTGTGAATCGTTTTGCAACTGTTGGGAATCATAATGCAAACATCTGGTATGCAGGATGTCTGTCTGACACGTGTCTGTCTGACACGTGACCCCTGTGGAAGGGTTGCTCAACCCCCAAAGAGGTTGAGAACCACTGCTGCTTTAAAGCCTGAGCTGTGTGTGCATCAGCCCTGGCTTGTGGACATGACCATCACTGCTGAGACATCTGTGCCGATAAGGATTTGAATGAACGTCTGAATTACATAAGGTGTTTACGACTGTTAAGATTTCTCCGGCGCTCAGCTGACCACACTTTGGAAGGGAATTTCACGAGAGGCCAGAGTCCTTACCTCTTCATAAAATTTCACCTGAGGCACGGCTTCGCCGATTTCATTCAAGCAAAAGTCTTTAAATAGCAGGAAGCCTAAAGCGGGGAGAAAAGGAAAAACTTCAGGCTGGGAAATGAGGAAACTTTATCCCGTAGGGCTTCCCTGAAATAATGTGTTTATAATTCAGCATCTTGAATTGGACAGGGACCCCAGGTGACTGTGCCACAGGAGAGGGGCAGGGGTGGGGGATAGAGGGCAGCTGTGACTGTTAGCCAGGACCAAGCAACCAGGCTCAGAACCAATCAGCCAACAGCTCTGATTTCTTCCCTTTTATCCTCTTGCCAGACGGACCAACTTCCCCTTCATGCGTGAGCACTGTTAACTCCATGTGGCTCGTAGGACGTGACTTTCGGGATGGAGGGAAGGGGAGAACAGTAACTGTTTTCCCAGGCCTATGCACCCTCGTGGAAAAAGAGTTAACTGTGTTTTCAATTGTACAAGGTGTTTGGACATGAAAAGAGAGACACCCAAGGCAGGTGCAGCAGCTGACACCCACCTGAGGCAGAGGATGGGGTGGCAGAGAAAGGCTGTACCAAGGTGGCCCTTCCTATGACTCTGTGTGTGTGTGTGTGTGTGTGTGTATGTGTCTATGTGTATCTCTGTGTGTTTGTGTGTATGTGTGTATGTATATGTATGTGAATGTGTGTATATGTGTGTTGTCTGTGTTTGTGTGTGTGTGTGTATATGTGTGTTTGTGTCTGTGTGTGTCTGTGTGTCTATGTGTCTATGTGTGCCTGTGTGTATATGTGTGTGTGTTTGTGTGTATATATATGTGTGTATATATGTGTATGTGTGTATATGTATGTATATGTGTGTTTGGGTGTGCCTGTGTGTGTTTGTGTGTCTGTATATGTCTGTGTGTGTCTATGTGTGTTTGTATATATGTGTGTATGTATATGTGTGTGTGTCTATGTGTATATGTGTGTCTGTGTGTATATGTGTGTCTGTGTATAATGTGAGTGTATGTGTATATATGTGTGTGTGTGTGTTTACAGAGCTGTAACTGACAACCAAAGTCATGGATGATTCTCGGAGCAGTCATCCTGTGCACCTCCACAATGAAAACGCCTATAAACCCAGGGAAAGCTGAAGGCTCCCCCTCCCAGAGAGAGGATGGTAATGGAGACAGACAATGGGGGACACTGAGGCTCTGGTGTGAGCCGTGAGCACGTCAATGTTGAGTTCCCTGGTGGGTGTGGACTGTGGAGCACCTCACCCTTGTGTTCCCTGGCACTGTCCCATGGCTAGCTCAGAAAGGAGCCCTGCTCTTAGACACACAGACTCATTCACACAGTGTCTGAGGGACATGGTGTATCTGATTCACCAAAGGACACACACACACAAGATAAAAACAAAACAAAAATCACAAGAGAAGGTGAAGAGAGTGGCAGAAGCAAAGAGCCTGGGGCTTCTAGGATGAGGCTCCTTAGACTGCCCTCGGGGCTAAGGACACTTAAAATGACAGAAAATACAAAATTATATTTTTTAAAAAGGTAATATTAAGCCAAGTGGTACCCACTTACAATCCAGCACCCAAGAGGCTGAGGTAGGAGGACAGTTAAAATGTTAGATTAGCCTGGGCTACATAGTAGATTCCAGGCTAGCCTGGGCTACAGTGTGAGACTATGTCTGAAATAAAACGAACACCAACACAATGGGTGATAAAGGTAAAATAAAAAGTAATTTAAGGTTATATAACTTACAGGAGGAGCTATTTTATTATACTGGAGAAATAGCCAAGCCCTTGCCTTTAACAATTAAAAATAATTTTATGTGGCCATAATAGGAATAAGTGATATCGTCCTGGGTTTCTAATGTGCTTCGCTTTTATAATTAGCAATTACCTAACCACTTGAGATTGTTGAGTTTGGCATTCAAGAAAAAACAAACTTTGAGTACATTATATCCTTGAGCTAACACACAGGGAAAAAAAATGTAAATGCTAATACAATTTACTGGGAGTGCATTTTAGATCCACTGCAATTAACCTGATGTCGAGAGGGAGGGAAAGAGCCACCATACAGCCAGCCATGATCACATGCTCCAAGAGTTCTCTAAAATGCCTTCGGATGGCTGTCTCCACCCTCCACATCAGCATCTTCAGGACCGAGCGAGCCTGCCCCCTCACACTCTGCCCTGCCATCTCGTCAGATGGCTCAAAACAAATTTCTCTAGGCCAGTATCATGAGCAGATCACGTGAATTACCCCGAAACACCGCACGTCTCTTGAGCCTGCTTCAATGAGGCTAACAGGCTCACAAAAACCAATATCGTGTGTCTCTAATTTGTACATAAAGTTTAAAAAGAGAGAAGAAAGGACTTTGGGCAGGTAAGATGGTTCAGTGGGTAAAGGAGCTTGCCACCAAGCTACAACCTGAGTTTGATCACCAGGGCCCACAGGAGAGAAAAGTGACTTCCACAAGTTGACTTCTGACCTCCTCAGATGCACTTTCATACACAAACGCACAAACACACTCACAAACACACACAAACATATACACACATATACAAACACACACATACACATGTATATATACAAACACACATATAAACATACACATACACAAACATGTACACATATATACACATATACACAAACATACACATACAAGCACAAACACACTCACAAACACACAAACACATATATATACACACACACAAACACATACACATACAAACACACACACAAACATGTACACATATACATACAAACACACACATACATACACAAACACACATATACACAAACATACACATACAAACACATACATATATAAACATACACAAACTCACACATACAAACACATACACAAATACACACACACACACACACACACAATGTAACTTTTAAAAGAAAAGGGTCTTGGACCAATTTCCAGAAGCTTTCAGCTCTCAGATTCCATTTTTTTTTTCTAAACACAGCAAACTTAACTGAACAATCCCATTATAGGATGGGTGGTCGGACATCAGCGTAACCAGGAGTCACAGTGTAAAGACCAGAGAACAAAGAAACAGAAGCAAGCCTGAGACTCGGAGACACCTCAAGCTTGGAGCCCCCAGACAGGAGACGCCAGGAACTGAACAGCCCCAGAATAAAAATAAAATTATCCAAAGGGCAGACAGTGAACAGTCGTCATCATCACGCTGTGTGGACTAACAAACAGCCCTGGTAATAAAACCATTTGTACTGCATTTTCTTACACAGCTTCAAAGGTTGGCCCAGACGCTTCAGATGGAGCGGGAGCTAAAACACTGTTTTGAAAGGGCACTGTCTCTCTAGAAACTGAGCCATGATAAAATAAAATTCATCCCCGTGGCGTGATGAGCTAAGCGAAGGGGTTTACGTCGGCCTTCGGCACACAGCACACAGAAACGAGTGCAGCAGTGCCGTTCATCCTAACGCCAGACAGTGCAACATTAGGGACGAGTCTAGCCAGATACAGGGTATGATCCCCAGCTAAACATTACAGATCGAGAGAACACAAGTTGGTGAAGAACAACTTCCTGGGCAGCAACGATTAAGCCTGCCTTTGACTTAGTGTGATCCCAGTGCCGGGTCCAGCAGTAAACTTTTAAAGAAGTCAGTCAACAAACTCTAACATTTATGGCAAAAAGTGTAGACAACAACAGTAGAAGCTAGCCACGCCCCCATCGTTAAATTAGCATATAATTGTGCACGGTGGTCGTAGCTTTTGCATTCGGACTTAAACCTTCAGGGAAAGAAGGCACAGGAAGGGCACTGCTGTTTTGGAATCATGAGAAAAGCGCTCAACTCGGGATGGCCAGGCTACGCTAGTTGAAATCCAGGCCCTGGCGGTTCCCAGGAAACCCAGCACACTCTTAGGGGAGTTGATGGGATGGTTTATTTATCAAATGACTTGACTCCTGTGACCAATAGGGCAAATGTCTGAGCGTATGGCAGAAGGGCAATCTGTGGAATGCCCTGGACTGGACACCAAGATAAAGGAAAATAAAACAGGAGAATTTTAGAACGCGGCCACAGGAAAATCGCACCCAGCCCTGCTGATAGCTGGACTCCTTCCAGGTTTAGGAAGTGGTCTTATTGCACAGTGACAGTCTCCAGGCACAGAGTAGGGCAGGCTCCCTCAGGGTTACAATCCTGTCTTCGCCGCTCTCGGTCCCAAGCTCCTTGTCTTAGGATTTCTGCTGCTGCGAGAAACGCCACAGCTAACAGCTGATTTTGGCTCACACTTCCAGATCACGGTCCATCATGGAAGCAAGTCCACACCACAGTCCATCACTGAAGGAAGCCAGGACAGGGACTCAAGCAGGGTAGGAACATGGAGGCAGGAGCTGATGCAGAGGTCATGGAGGGTACTGCTTACTGGCTTGCTTCCCCTGGCTTGCTCAGCCTGCTTTCTTATAGAACCCAGGATCACCAGCCCACGGATGGCCCTGCCCACAATGGGCTGGCTCCACCCACAATGGGCTGACCCCGCTCACAATGGGCTGACCCCGCCCACAATAGGCTGGCCCCACCAAGAGTGGGCAGAACACTCCCTGTCAACCATTTATTAAGAAAATGCCCTGCAGGGTTGCCTTGAGACAACCCCGTGGAATAGTTTTCTCAATTGATGTTCCTTCTCTCCAAATGACCCTAGCTTGTGTCAAACTGACAGAAAACTAACCATGACATTCTTCTAGAGCGCAAACGCTGATAATTAAACAGATTTCAAATGATTTATGAAGCACTAGAAATACTCAAATAAACCATCAGACAAACATTACGCAAAGGCTTGTGTAGAAACATCCACCCACACTGGCATCTGTGGACGTCAGGCAGGAGGGTGTCACTCACCACGGACGCCCAGCAGGTCCAGCCTCAACGCGAGGTAGCCAAGAGCAGACAGTGAGCAGAGTGTGTCCCCTCTGTGCTCCATGCTGACTCTGAGTCCCATGGGAACATCTTCCCAGGGGCACTACATTCCAAACACGTTTCCTGACAGTAAGAGAATCCTGTGTCCCACGCGTGTGTCATAGTACACATATGACTAGGGAGCCCTCAGAGCTGTCATGCGCTGACTACAGAGAGCCAGAAAGCCAACAGCTGCCTTGAGTACAGGGACAGACGGCCTGGGGGAGGGGTGCTAAGGGCTCACACAGCCTCCTTCTGGCACCTCAGAGGCTGCAGCCCCTCTGCTCTCCGGTGTTTTTTCCCACCAGTCTTTCCCCAGCCTTGCCTGATGTCTTAGTTAGTAGACCTTGTCTTAGTAGACCTTGCCTGATGTCTTAGTTAGGGTTTTACTGCTGTGAACAGACACCATGACCAAGGCAACTCTTATAAGGACAACATTTAATTGGGGCTGGTTTACAGGTTCAGAGGTTCAGTCCATTATCATCAAGGCGGGAGTATGGCAGCATCCAGGCAGGCATGGTGCAGGAGGAGCTGAGAGTTCTACATCTTCATCTGAAGGCTGCTAGTGAAGACTGACTTCCAGACAGCTAGGATGAGGGTCTTAACACCCTTGCCCACAGTGACAGACCTCCTCCAACAAGGCCACACCCACTCCAACAAGGCCACACCCACTCCAACAAGGCCACACCCACTCCAAGAAGACCACACCTACTCCAGCAAGGCCACACCTACTCCAGCAAGGCCACACCTCCTCCAACAAGGCCACACCCACTCCAACAAAACCATACCCACTCCAATGAGACCACACCCACTCCAGCAAGGCCACACCCACTCCAACAAGGCCACACCTCCAAATCGTGCCATTCCCTGGGCCAAGCATATCCAAATCATCATACCTGACATCCTGGTGATTTCCAGATCCCAGGGATGCTGCTGGAAACATTAGAAAACACACATTTCCCCACAGCGCGCACCTGCTTTGCCCCACGAAGGGCAGTCTCCCCATCCTGTCTGCCCAGGCTGGCCAGTTCCAGCAGATGGGCTCTCCCTGCCATATTTACACACTGTATTTACACACTATATTTACTGTACACCTGGACTCCACACCTGTCAATTCTCCACAAGACATTCCTCAGCCATCCACCCTCCATCACTGTGCCCATGGGACTTCACGCAAGCCTCACGTGAAGCGGTAACCCCTGACTGACCCCTCACAGGTCCAGGAAGCCATCCATTGCCTCTAATCCCCCTGCACTGGGGTCCTAAATGTCCCAGGACAAGGTCTCAAGATCTCGAGTCACCAAGGAGACAATCCTCCAGGCATGACTGTGAGAGGTTGTCTTGTTTGAGTTAAGCGAGGTGGGAAGAGCCACCCATGTGGGCAGCAGCATTCCCCAGCTGGGTCCTGGACTCTGTGAGTGGAGAAGCAGACTGCATTCATCACTGCCTGCTTCCTGCTTGAGGATGCAACATGGTCTGCTACTTCAGGCTCCTGCTGCCCTGAGTTCTGCGCCATGATGGACTGAACAAACCCTTCCTCCCCAGAGTGCTTTTGTCAGAGTGTTTTTATCATAGCCACGGGGAAAGGAATGAAGATTCGGGCTGTCTTCATATCTTTTTGATTCCTCCCCTTCCCGAGTGCAGGGACTGTGGGCATGCACCACCATGCAGGGTTGGGAGTCTTTATGCCAGCTATGGAGAGCTACTGGCCCCCCACAGCAGCATGGCAGTCTGTCCCGTGGGGCTACCATGACGGGGACTATTAGGTGAGCCCTGGCTCAATGTGGTTGATGCATGTGGTCTATCTCTGCTCCTTCCCACATTCCTGGAGTGCGCGGGACCATGACCACATGTCACAGGCTTTGGAGCTGACAACCAGGTCCTTGTTTAGGGCGTCACCCGTCTCATTGTGTAAGCATCTCCCATTTGCTTCCATTTGCCTATCACCTGGTCAGAATCATGTGAGGACAGGAGCTCACCCTTCTTCTCCTCTTTGTCCCTAATTCAGAGATATGGAAAAATCAGTGAGGCCATGAATAGCCATGGAGGGTTCTAGGGGAAGGGATGTGTGCACAGGCCACAAAGAGAACAGTGTAGGTTCTGACACAGGACTTTCCACTGAGATGGAACTGTGACTTCAGCTCAGAAGAGCAAGTCTCTGTAGGGAAGTAGAGGGTGGAAAGGCTGATCCACCATACTGCCACACTGTCACACCGCAGGGTCTCCAGTATGCTGTTAGAGCTGCCGCATCTAGCAGCCAAGGGACCCATTTGCAGGAAAGCCACATTCGATATTTATCAGCTGGACAGTATCGTGTTTGCTGGAGGAGGCTACCAACTGCCAAAAGGCCTGTGGGGAATAATTTTAATAAAGTGAGCAATTGTCTTTTTTTATAAGATATGAAGATTCAGCTTGCAAGTCCAAAGCCGAAAGAAATTTGAGCCAACACACCTCCTGAACACTCTGCCCCGAGCTAAGCTGAAATTTGGGGATTCAACTCCTTCACTATCAGTCCCAAGGAACATCACATGCATGCATGTGTGTGCATGTGTGTGCATGCACACTACTTGTGAGGAACCTGGACGGATGCACCCACACATTTGTCCTCTTCTGAGACCAGAGAAAAAGAGGGCAGCCTGAAACCCCAAATTATTCATTAAATAAAGGTTTGCATTCTAAACCAATTGGATCGGGGCTTGGGTTACAGTCAAGTCCCTGCCATTTGGGGAGAGAGGACAGAAACGTCTTGAGATGGTCAGAGGTGGGAATAAGTTAAAAACTGCTGTCCTGTGCCAAGTCAGCATGCCAGCTCCAAGTGCCTCTTCTCTGTGCTGGCATCACGTTCTGCAGAAAGGTTGAAGGCTGCCCCACTGTCACCCTCTCCTGAATGTGTTTTATACAGTGAGGATCTGTCTGACCACACGGCCACCCTCTCATCTTCTCATCACCACCCTGTCCTCCCACCCATTCTCCCATCTCCCACCCATCCTTCCATCATCCCGATCTACATCATTCTCCCACCATCTCATCCACTATCCCATCATCCCATCCATCATCTCATCATTCTCCCATCATCCTCCCATCCATCATTCCATCCTCCCATCCTCCCATCATCCTTACATCATCATCCCATCCTCCCATGCTCCCATCATCCCCCCATCCTCTCATCCACCCCCACATCCATCCTCCCATCCATCCTCACATCATCATCCCATCCTCCCGTGCTCCCATCATCCTCACATCCTCCTGTGCTCCCATCATCCTCCCACCCATCCTCCCATCCTCTCACCTATCCTCCCATCCTCCTGTGCTCCCATCATCCTCCCATCCTCCCGTGCTCCCATCATCCTCCCACCCATCCCCCATCCTCCCGTGCTCCCATTATCTTCCCATCCTCCCACCCCCTCATCACTCCCAGTGTGAAATGCGGAGAAGACAGCAGTGCTGCAGCAGCCATTCGGGGAACACGGACCAGGAAAAGTCGGCAGCGCTCAGCACAGCTGTGATCTGCTCTGGCAATTTCCAGGCCTGCGGCTTCCTGAGCCCGCAGGCATAGAACCCCCAGTTAGAGAGGCCCCGAGACATCCTGGAGAGGGATCATGGTGGAGGCTACAGAAGGCACGGAGAAGGATAACCATAGGCAGGGTAGCAATCTGTCAATCACCTGCCGGACTGTCCCGAGTGGCTGGGGTCCAGTAGAGTCATCAACGCCCACAGGAAGCAGAGCAAGGAAGCAGAGGTGTGAGTGCAAGTGTGCACACGCGTGTGCACTATGCTGAATACATGTGTGTGCGCTGTGTGTACAGGTCACCCGTGAGTGCTGTGCAGAGCCTCTGCCTGGAAGTGCATTGTGTGTGTTCGACATGTGTGTACACGTGTGTACATACTTGCCCGTACACGCCTATGCATTACAGGTACTGAGTGTATGTTTGGGTGCCCTGTGTGTTCCTATGGCTCCGTGTGTGTGGTGGTGGTGGTGGTGGGGGGCGTTCACATGAAGGTTTCTGCATCGAAGGCAAGCAGTCTACCAAATGAGCCTAGACCTTGGCCCTCCGGATGCATGGCTGTATGCGTTGTTTGCTAGTTGTGCTGTATATGGAGAGAGGAGATGGTGGCTGAGGTTAGCTCAGTGGTGGAGGGGAGGGTGAAGACAGCACAGCTCCCTGGGGAGTGAGCTACAAATGGGACTGGCAGTGGGGGGAGGGAGGCTGAGCTTGCACAGTTGTAGCCTGAACCCCAGGCAGGGATGCTCATAGGAGAGGAAGGTCTTCCTTTAAAAAAAATAAAGAAACACAACACAGGTAGTTCTGCCACAGTGAGTCATGGGTCAAAGGTCAGGAGCCTAGGGAGGTTTCAGGGACGAGGAGGCAGAGTGTAGAAGATTCATGACTCACTAAATTGGGCCTTTCCCCAGCCTTCCTCTGGGCAGTGACAAGTATGCCCACTTGTAGAATTTGAATAACAGCTTAACAAGGAGACAGCAAGTTTCCCTGTGAGGTGATTATGGCCTTCCGTTGGCTTACACCTCAGGCCACTAAAGTCCACTGTTCCCAGGGGTGCAGAGGCTGTCGGGTGGGGCGGAGAGAAGTTCCTTCTCTGACCCCAGGTTGACAGAATGGCTGCCAAGACCACCTCCGAGAGCATCTAACCAGTGGCTCGTCTCCCTCCTGTTTCCGTCTGTGTGGCGGCTTCTTTATCCAAAATGAAAGCTGTGGTCTGTGACTGACCAGCCCAGTGCCCCAGGGCTCACCCGCCTGCTGCCCTGAAGCCCTTTCCATTGAAAATCCAATTAGCGGCGCTTAGCTCACTGTCCATTCTTGACAACGGGGAAACTCAAAGGGATCCTTACGTCTCCCCTCCCGCAAGGGAAGCCGTACAAAGCCAGAGTCCTTGATGCTGAATCAAAGCAGGACCCTAGTGTCTCCTCTCTGGTAGTGGAAGGTGACTCTGGGCCAGAGGACACTATGATGATGGCATGGGGTGGGGGTGGGGGACCAGCAGGAGAGGGCCAGTCCAGGGAGAATGGGGAGGCAGGACATTGCAGATACAGAACCCACTCTAGGGCCACAAACAGAATGCTCAGTTGCCACTGGACAGAGGCTGCTCAGCTACAAATACCTACAGATTCGACGCATCCATTTTTGCTTTAAAGCACAAGGCATAGCAAGTAATCACCGTATGAACCATGAAACTGATTGGTAGCTTTGCCCATCCAGATGGACAACAAGGAATCCTAAGCTGTTCTCTTTGTTTGCAGACAGGGTCTCAGGTAGCCCAACCAGCCCAAAGCTCTCTGTGTAGCCAAGGATATCCCTCAACTTCTGCTGCTCCACCTCCCGAGTGCCGGGGTTACGATCAGACAACAGGTGCGAGCCACCACGCCCAGTTTGTGCAGAGCTGGGGAATCAAACCCAGGGCTTCACGCATTAGAGGCAAGTGCTCTACCCACTGAGCCACACCAAGCAGTCTCTAGAATATCTTATATGGTGTTACCTATAGGTTCTAGCAGTCCTGTGTGGCCATCACACTGACTAGAATAAGGGCCGGGATGAATCTGTCTCTGCAGGGAGCTCTTAGCAATGCCCTCTTTTTCAAAAGGATGCTGTGAGACCGTGGCCTCTGTTACACCCACATGTTCGTTTTTCGTTGTTTTATCAGGAAACACATGCTATTGTTCTCTGACCTTGGGGCGAGCCTAATTCTTACGCCTGGGCCTCCAAGATCAAGTGCAATTTGTTGTCTCCTTTCCAGATAAACATTACTTTAAGTCATGCTGCTACAAACAATTGAGAGAAACGTTAAAATTAAGAATTAACGTGAAAAATGAAATCAATACAGACAAAAAATTAGACCAAAAAAGTAAAACTGATTACTCAGGGAGGATGTAGACTAGCCTACGGCTTGCACTTACATGCACACACATGCATACCATGACTGTACCACAGACATGCCAATACACACACACACACACACACACACACACACACACTCGAGGAGAGCAAATAGCCACATACAGGCACACACTCACAGACATGCACACAGGTGCACACACAGGTACACATACACAGGTGCATACACACACAGACAGACCACATCTACCTGCCCACAGGTATGTACACATGGACCCATACACATACACACACACATACACACACACACACACACACACACACACACACACAAAGGAGAGTGAACAGCCAGACACAGGCACACACACATACATAAGAGCACATACAGAGAGACATGCGCACAGGTCATACACACACATACATACCACAACTGTACCAGAGACACACTAACAAACACATACACACAGAGAGGAGGGCGAACAGCCACATACAGACACAGATATACACACACAGACACAGGAGCACACACACAGGTGTACACATACACAAACATGCAAACAGGTGCATACACCACATACAGACTACAACTGTACCACAGACATACCAACACACACACACACACACACACACACACACACAGAGGAGAGTGAACAGCCACACATAGGCACACACACACAGAAACATACACACAGGTACACACACACACACAGACCACACCCAACCACAAGTTTGCACGCGCACACACACACACACACACACACACACTTTACTAGAACTAATAAACTAGTTCAGACTCCAAGAGCTAGCTGTAGAACACACCGTTATTTCTGCATCCCAGCCATGAGCAAATCAAAAGTGAAACCAAGAAAACAGGTCCAGCTCTAGACCACAGACAGAGTCTCCTCTCTTAGGAATAACCTCACTGAAGACTGGGAAAGGCCGGCAGCAATGCCTGAGCACCTGAAGCATAGAGGCTGTTCACCAATAGAGCCAAACGGGGGCTCCCAGAAGCACAGATTCCAGACTTACTACCACAGACCCAGGGGAAACTGGAAAGTGATTGCTAAAAAAATGAAACCTCACACAGAAATGCAAAGGGTTCAGAGCAACCCCAAGCCACCTTAAAGCAAACAAACAGAACATGGCGGAGACTTTTATTTAACAGTTCCAAATGTTGCTCTAAAGTCTTGGGTCTACGCAGACACAGGGGTAGACAGACAACACCAGAGGCCCAACTTAAGCCAGTTCTACAGTCAGTTAGTTTTCAGCAAAGATTATCAAAGACAATCCAATGGGGAAATGACCGTGTCACGCATAGAAGAGGGGAAGGGGCAGGTGAGATGGTTCAGCTGGTAAAATGTGATTTCAGCCAAGTTTGACAGCCTGAGTTCAACCCCAGAGCCCCCATGGAAGCAAGAGAGAACCAACTCCAGGAAGTTGCCCTTTGACTTCTCATGTGATTCTTGGGAGTGTGTGTGCCCCCCTCAACACACAAATTCATAAATAAATGCAAGATAATTTATACAAATAAAACAGCCCCACTAATTTAGACCTAAATACTATAGATTAAAAAAAAATACCCAATAAGCCAGATACTAAGAGAAAAAGCTGAAACCTTTAAAAGAAAATTGTTATGAACTCATTGGGCAAACAATATCTTAAATATGACTCCAAGCTAGGATTACAGAGAAAATGTACCAACTGGACTTAGTGTTAATATTAAAAAGGTTTTGGTTTGAAATGCAACCAATAAAATGGAAAGGAAGCTATTGACTACAAGAGAACATTCTCAACCACACCGTTGACAATGACAGAGGTAGCATGGGTCCTAAAGGGGAGGCTATATAAACACACATTTCTCCAATGATCATCTAGAAACGGTTAATTATACAAACCCCCTCAATACCATTAACAGTGAGAGAAAAAGAAATAAAATCCACAATGAGATGCCACCTCAAACTCATGAGACGGCTGCAAACAGACAGCAGCCAGGGGAAACCAGATCCCCCATCAGGCACGATCAACCATGCAGGGACTTTAGAAGGGAGTCTGGAGATTTCCTCAAAGGCTTAAAGTGAATGGAAAATATGAGAGAGAGAGAGACAGAGAGACAGACAGAAAGACAGAGAGAGACAGAGACAGACAGACAGAGAGACAGAGACAGAGAGACAGACAGAAAGACAGAGAGAGACAGAGACAGAGAGACAGACAGAAAGACAGAGAGAGACAGAGACAGAGAGACAGAGAGAGATGCTAAGACAAAGAAAGAGACACAGAGAAGTTTGTAAATATTCACAGGCCACAGCACCTCTGTTCAGAATGGACAAAACGTAGAGATAATCCAACCATCTATCACCTCATGTATGAATAATCCAAGTGTGGTGTGTCCATACATACCACTGACACAGAATGAACTGCTAACACATGAAGCAGCAGAAGAAACGAAAGTGAAATTGTCAGTGAAAGAGGCCAGACACAGAACTCACAGACTTCATGGGGGAGGGGGAGGGGGTGGGGACTCACTCTCTGAGGAACAGCCTGACACACAGATCACAGGGTCCATGCACAGCGACTCTCTCTCCCTCTCTCCCTCTCTCCCTCTCTCCCTCCCTCTCCCTCTCTCTCTCCCTTTCACTCTCCCTTTTCTCTCCCCCTTCCCCTCCCTTTCCCCCTTCCCCTCTCTGAGAAATATCCAGAAAAGTCTAAAACTCAGGCACAAAAAAGTGAGCCTGACGCTATTGGGTGCATTCTCACCGAGAACAGGAGTGGCTTCAGGTGAGGGTGAGGGCTCTTTCTGAGACATACAAAAACACGTCCCCCCCATAGGGTAGACTAGGTCACCGTGACATCGCCCGATACCTCTGCCACTGTGACAGTTCCAGATGAAGAAGCAGGACTCACCAATTTTCTGATTGAAAATCTTGTCAAAAGTTATTTCGTTTCTTTCTGCCAGATACCTCTGCATCACGCTCCGGATACTGCAAGATAAAAGTAGCTGTCAGGGCACAGGGGCACACAGCCCTCCATGTGATTCAGAGTTTACTGTGTCCCAGCTACAGGCACTGTTTGGCGAAGCCAGGGAACGTCCTGGAGATGGGACCTAGCTGGAAGAAGTGGGTTGCTGGGAGTCTTGCTGGGAGCCTCACTTACTCACTGATCTCAAGTTTTGTTGTTTGGTTTGGCTTGGGTTTTTTGTTTCGTTCTGTGTGTCTTTGATTGATCCAGAAGCGAGCAAGCAGTTTCAAAGTCTGGCAGCCACACCCACAAACCTCTCCTGCCACCATGCCTTCCTGGCCATGACACCCTTTACTCTGGTCAGAGTTACTATTGCTGCGATAAACACCACGGCCAAAAGCAAGTTGAGGATGATTTACTTGGCTCACACTTCCGTATCATAGTTGTGGTGGTTTCGATAGGAATAACCCCCCATAGACTCATATTTGAATGCTTAGGGAGTAACACTACTAGGAGGTGTGGCCTTGTTGGAGGAAGTGTGTCACTGGGAGTGGGATTTGAGTGGGTTTCAGAAGCTCAAGCCAGGCCCAGTGTCTCTTCCTGCTGCCTGCTGAACTCTCAGCTCCTTCTCCAGTACCACATCTGCCTGCACGCTGCCATGCTTCCCACCATGACGATAATGGACTGAACCTCTGAACCTGTCCCAGTGAAATGTTCTCCTTATTAAGAGTTGCCTTGGTCCTGGGGTGTCTCTTCACAGCTATAGAAAGCTTCACTAAGACAGTAGGTCATCATTGAAGGAAGTCAGGACAGGAACTCAAACAGAACAGGAACCTGGAGGCAGGAGCTGACACAGAGGCTATGGAGGGGCGCTGCTTACTGGCTTGCTCCTCATGGCTTCTCAGCTTGCTTTCTTATAGAACCCAGGAGCACCAGCCAAGGGATGGCCCCGCCCACAATGGGCGGGGCCCTCCCTGCATCGATCACTAATTAAGGAAGTGTCGGATCTTCTGGAGGCATCTTCTTGGTGGATTTCCCTCCTAGCCTTGTGTCAAGGTGACATAAAACTAGCCAGCACAACACTATAAATCAACACAAAGCCCCGCCCCCCTCTTGCTATACATTTGATCACACAGACCCAAAGGAGGACGTGAAGCAGAGGACTGCTGCTGAGACAGGGGCATGGCTATGACTGCCTAGCCAAGCCCTTCTTAGGCTGCTGACCCAGTTTGCAGAGGAATTTGGAGGCGCTTCGACCTACACGCCAGAGAGGTCCCACCGATGCTTTCTGACCCACCCAGATGTGAGCATGCGCGGCTTCATGTTCCTGCAACTACATCCAGAAGCCTCCTGTCACCACGTTATCCCCACCGTGCTGGATCGCATCGTCAAACTGTGAGCTGAGCCCTTCCCTGCTTCACCTGCTTCTCTCCGGCATCCCATTACAGCAACAGGAAGATCAGTCAATACAGTGGCAGATTTTAAAGACAGCGTTAAAGGTGCAACGTGAGTAACCTTGATCTACAGAGGGAGGAAGAGATGGCCGCTGCCTCTCAAGGATATGGGCTGTCTGAGAGAGTCCTCCCAGGGCTACTCAGAACCGCAGGAGCTGTCCAGGGTCTGACAGGGGCCAAGGCAGACACTCCAGACACCATCCACCCTCTTTCAAGACCTGGGGCCAACTCTAAATGTGCTGAATCCACTTTAGAGTATCATATGAAGATGCCAAAGCTTACTCTCAGTATCACCTCTCTCTAAAGTGTGCATGAGCATGTGAACACGCACCTGCGTACCTCACACACAGCCCCATGCATGCACACAGGCATGTGTGCACACACACACACAAACACCACACACCACATACACAAACATACACATACACCCCATACACACATACCGCACATATAACACACACAGTCCCATACACGCAATGCACACACACACACATACACACACACCACACACTCATATACCCCACACATATACCACACACACAGCAACAGACATAC
Organism: Tokudaia tokunoshimensis; assembly: GCA_036184795.1. Lineage (NCBI taxonomy): Eukaryota > Metazoa > Chordata > Mammalia > Rodentia > Muridae > Tokudaia > Tokudaia tokunoshimensis. The sequence continues at coordinate 3,069,989 of BTHU01000006.1, forward strand.
ACACCACATGCACACAGCACACACACCATACACATACCCCACACAGTCCCAAGAACACATACACACACACAGCAACACACATACACACCACAATCATAAGGCCCCCACACAGCAACATACATATACACCACATGCACACAGCACACACATACACACACACACACACACGGCCCCATGTATGAACACACAAATTCCCCACACAGTCCTATTTATGCATACATATACTCCTCACACCACCCTATACATGCACACTTATTCTACACACAGACCCATGCATACATATCTACATACATATCTCACACCATTACATACATGTACACACACACCATACCCATACCTGACACATGACCACATGCATGGACATATACCCTGCACACAGCCCCAGATATGCACATAGCTGCATGTATACTGCCCACACAACCCTGTGCACATACATGCATACCATATGCATTCCCCCTTACAGCCCAAGCATGCATTCGAAGAGAATCCTCCTTATCAATCTCTTCCTAAAACAAAAGCAAAAGCCCCCCCAGGTATAGGATTGGTGTTTTGAAATCACTTCGGTGCACCACCAATTCAAAACATGATTAAAAGAGAGTCTAGTTACAATAAAATAAAAAAACTGGAATGCCTCAAAATTAAAACCTTCCAAAATTATGCACGAGACATTTACAGGGGGAATTATAAATCACAGAGAGGGAGAGACTAAAGAGTGGGGAAACGGTTATGAATGGGGAGATTGAGCATTAAGAACATTCAAAGACTTGCCAAATTTCATTATGAAGTCAGTCTGAGCCCATTAGGACCCCCGAGGGGGACTATCACAGGATGCAGAGACAAGAAGCAATTTATATAAAACCACGCAGAATGGAGGGCAGCTAGTGGGCTTCTGAAGGAGGAGAAGCAAGATTCTGGAGCTAAGTATAAAAGGACACCCTAGAGCTGGGTATGGGTGTGTGAGCTCAGAAAGTAGCCGTGCACACGCTGAGGCATGAGGTATGATACAAACCGGGGCGGAGACGGGGAAATGGAGAAGGGAGGGCTTTTCAAGCGATCCTCAGAGCACTGACTCAGCTGGAGTGGAATGCAAGTGTGCAAGCCACCGGCGAGCGTGCGAGCTACTGCCACACTTGACACTTAGAATGTGCCAGTACCCAAGGTGCAAGTGTGGACGGCTGTGTACAATGTGTGGGGGGGATCAATCCTCCTCTGCTTTGTGGGTTTGGGGTTGTAGTTCCCATTGTCAGCAAGGCTTGTCAGCGGGTGCCTTTAGCCACTGAGAATTACTTCTTAAAAAGCCTTGTAAAGGGCTGGAGAGATGACTCACCAGTGAAGAGCACCGACTGCTCTTCCAGAGGTCCTGAGTTCAAATCCCAGCAACCACACGGTGGCTCACAACCATCTGTAACAGGATCCGATGCCCTCTTCTGGTGTGTCTGAAGACAGGTAGCGTACTCATATACATAAAATAAATGCTTTTGATATATAAGTCATAATTTTTTTAAAGATTTGTTTATTTATTATATGTGAGTACACTGTAGCTGTCTTCAGACACCCCAGAAGAGGGCGTCAGATCTCATTACGGATAGTTGTGAGCCACCCTGTGGTTGCTGGGATTTGAACTCAGGACCTCTGGAAGAGCAAGTCAGTGCTCTTAACCGCTGAGCCATCTCTCCAGCCCTACAAGTCATAATTAAATGCATATCTTGGTAGCACTGTTGAGTGAGCCTTGCACGTGTACACACACCCTGTAAGTCCCTGTCCTAACAATAGACACTGAAGTTTTCCATCAGCCCCAGAAGGGCAAAAGGCCTCCCCAGATTCTGGAGTTCAGGCCACATACTGCAGGTCAAGATTGTGATCCACGTTGGCCTACATGCAGGGCTGTCTCATGCACTTGCTTATCTATTTAGCCCAGAGGCTACGTCCTCAGCCTTCCCCCAGCCAGGCTTCTGTTGCTGCAGGAATAGCCTGGGGCATGCTGATCTCTCCACTTGTTTGTGGACATTTGCGTCGCCACCAGTTTGGGATCATTATGAATGAAAGTGCCTTAAATAGCCACGTCCCTGGCATTTTAAGAACACATGTTGTCATCTCTCACGGGGAAATACTGAGGGGTGAGAGAGCCGGTCGCATGGTAAATCCTACCTTCCGTCAAGGAAAACCATGAACCCCGAGGTCCCAAATGCTTCCGTGGCCTCATTTCCCCACTGACCATCCGTGATGTTTCAAGCAGCCCCTCTCCCCTACCAGCACATAGCTCATTCCTTTTACCTTTAGACACCTTGCTGTGTGTGGAAGATCTTGTTTCAGCTTGTATTTTAACTTCCATTTCCCTCATGAGCAGAGACACTGAGCATGTCTCTATGTGCTAACTGGGATCAATATGTCTGCTTTACTGAGGAACCTCATCATCAACGCCTTCGCACTGGGCTGTTTGCCTGGCTATTGCGTGTAAGGCTCCTTTAAATAGCCTGGAAGAAAATGCTATCAGATGTCTATACAACTCTATGGTCTCCCCTGAAGTAGAAACTTCTAGTTTCTTTTGAAAGTTGGTTATGTCAAATGTTTTGCTGGGGCACACAGGAGAAAGGATGTCTTGCTAAAGCAGACACATGAAAGAATGTTTTCCTAAAGAAGACATAAGCGAGCTGGGCAGTAATGGCGCACGCCTGTAATCCCAGCACTTGGGAGGCAGAGGCAGGTGGATTTCTGAGTTCGAAGCCAGCCTGGTCTACAGAGTGAGTTCCAGGACAGCCAGGGCTATACAGAGAAACCCTGTTTCAAAAAAACAAACAAACAAACAAGAGGAGGAGGAAGAGGAAGAAGAAGGAGGAGGAGGAGAAAGAAGAAGAAGGAAGAAGAAGAAGAAGAAGAAGAAGAAGAAGAAGAAGAAGAAGAAGAAGAAGAAGCCGAAGACAACACAGGTGAAAGAATGGACTGATATAGCAGACACGCAGACACATGAAAGGACCCGTGATGTATGAATTTGCTTCCACAGACAGTGGGAGAGGAGCACTGAGCATTGGTTTGGTTTACTCCGTCTCGCTATTCTTCGATAAAGACACACGTGTATTGGTTTGCCTTGCATAGAGCTCAGCTTTGGATAACACCACCACTGAGAAAACCTAGTCCAAGAACTGCTCTCAAGGTTCCTGCAGCAGCTTGTCACTTCACCGGCCTCGCCTCTGGCCCGTTGACAAGCCAGGTTTCTTCAGGATTGAACTACAGCTGCCTGGTGTCTGTGTGCTGAAAGGACTGGACCATAGCTGCCATTTCCTGCCTGGTGTTTGCCTGTCTAGAGGGCTGCTCTGCAGCTGCTGAGTCGTGTTTGGTGTTTGCTGCGGGACCGAACTGCTGTCAAAGAAGATCGAGCTCACCCCCAAAAGAGCTACTGCTGAACAGGTCCACTTTCCCGCTACCCTGATAACTTTTCTCTTTCACTGCCTCTGCTGGGTGGTGGGCTAGAGGAGAAATTGAACCCTTATTAAAAGTAGGTTGCAAAAAGTTTATGCCTACACTTCCCCCAATTAGCCCTAGCATCTTCTCTGTTTCTCATGTCATCCTTCTGACACTGACTTCGCTGATGTCTTCCAATTTATTGATCATTCCTTTGATGGACTATCTGTGCCTTGCCATCTTCACACCCTCCCAGGACATTGATATTTCCCTTTCAAAGTCTCAGATCTTTGGGAGCTGGAGAAGCAACTCAGTGGTTAAGAGCACCGGCTGCTCTTGCAGGGTTCTGTTGCCAGGCTCCCATATCAGTGCCTCACAAATGCCTGTCCCCCAGTTCCAGGGTATCCAAATAGACCCCCCACACAGCCAGGGTACCCGAGGTCCTCTTTAGACCCACGCGCAGATGCACACACTTAAAATGACAAAGTGATTCTTTCAAAAAGGAGAAGTTTCTGAGCTGCAGCTCTCCTGTCTGGACCGGTGTTCACTCCAGGCTGATGTCTAGGTAAAAGGCAAAGGTCTCCGCTTCCGTACCATCCCTAATGGTTCACTGCCGTGTGATGAGACCATCATTGGTCCTCACTGAGTCATCAGGGAGTCTCTGCAGAGCCAACAGCACAGATCTGTATTCAACCCACCCGGCCCCATGAGGAAGCACCATGTGGTCTGGTTTCGCTGCTCCTTTCCTGGTCTAGGGAGTGACACAGACGACCTTAATTCCTTCTGAAGTAGTTTGGCAGTTACTGAGTGCCCTGTGGGCGCTTACACAATTACATCCCACGGCTCGTGACACACCTGCCTTAATTTTTCTCTCCACTCACGTGGCCTTTTTAATTTCCCCTGTTGCTTGCTCCCCGCTCTGCAATTTATTTACGAGTACGTTGCTTGCTTCTGAGTTCTTGGAGATGTCAGGTACCTGCCAGTTATTGATTCTGGCTTAATTCCATGGTGGCTAGAAAGCACGCACCCAACAGTTCCATTCTTTTTTGGATTTACTGATCTTTTGCTTCACTCCCAGCATGTGATCTATTTGTGAGTCTTCCCTGCACGTGTGTGAGCAGAATGCACGTGTGTTGATACCGGAAGAACTGGTAAATGCTCACTGGGTCAGGATGAGTAGCAGAGCCACTTAGATGTTTTTCAGATTCAGGATCGCCGAGTTTCCTGTTTTATTTTTCCAAAAGTTGCTGGGGTAGCAATGCAGAGATCTCAAACTTTATTCTGACTCTGTCTGCTTTCTATACCACCTGCATTGTCTGTCTTGTGGCTCAATTAGAGGAATGAGCAGGGAGGGGGTGCTATGCCTCGGTGATGAGGGACACCCCCATACCCCCACACCCCCCATCCCCATCATGGTGAAGCTTTTCCTCTTGATGTCTATCTCAGGCTTGTTTCTTCTGCCCATTTCATTAAATCCTGGCCAGGTTGTAGCGAGTTTCTCTTGGCTGCTGTCTGGGTTGGGTCTGCAAAGTAGATACTATGTTTCCCACCTGGGTGAGTTGAGTTTCTGGCTTACAGCACACAGTTGGACCTTGCTTTGACAATCTTTGCCTTTTAATTGAAGTATGTGGACAACTGTAACTATGTATGTGGGTCTGTTTAAGTAGATTACCCTGACATTGATTTCTGTTTCAGAGGACACACCACGGGGAGTCAGTTTTCTCGTTCTACAGTGTGGGTTCCAAGGCTCAATCTCTGGTCACCAGGCTTGGCAGGAAACGCCTTTCCCTGCTGAGCCATCTCACCTGCCCGACTTCTATGATGTTTAATAAGCACACCTTGATCCCTCCTAAAACACCTTTGTTGTGTGTGAAGAGGATCCCTGTGCCCACCGGAGATCTAAGTCAGTACCCAGCACAGGCTAGCCATCCACCGGCCAGGTATCTTTGTACCTTGTGACCTCTAGAAATTCCATGTGGAATCCAGCAGTATGGTCTTTGTGTCTAGCTGCATGTACAAAGCTGAGGGGAATTTCATGGACTGCAGATAACATATGAGTCACCTGCCCGTGATTCCAGAACCCATGCTTGCTTTCCACATGGAGCCGATACCACAAACACACTGTGAACAGTGTCTATCTCCTGGCCTCTGTGTGGGCCTGGAGAGTAAATTAGGCAGAGCAGACCTAAACATGGTAAGTTCTGTATCTGTTGATGGTGTGTCTTCTGGGATGAAATACCCTCCAGATATTTTGCCCACTTTGAGGAGGTATTTTATCATTTAGTTCTTTATATACCCAGGACTTGAGCTATCATATATTTTTACTGTAATGCTGTGTCAACGGTCACCTGGGGAAGACACTCACTGAGGGATTGTCTGGATCAGGTTGGTCCCTGGAAAAGGGAATCATCTTGATTATGTTAATTGACTCAGGAAGACCCAGCCTAAGAGTGGGCAGTACCATCCCCTGGGATTTAAATACTAACAAAAGAGGAGAAAACCACCTAGCCCCAGTGTGAAAGCATGCAAGAATTTGTGCTTGCAGTTCCAAAGGCTGCTCCAACTTCCTGCTGCCTTAACTACTCTGCGGGAAGGCTGTAACTCAGACTTAAGAGTTAAACCTTTCTCCTCAGAGTTGCTTTTAATGGAGTATTTCCTCACAGCAACTAGACAGGAAACCCTGACCGATATTGAAATAGTTTCTTGGAGTTCAGAGTTTGTCTTGAAATCGCCTGATGTCTTTAAAGGGTGTTATGATTGGCTCACGGACTATCCTGACACCTCCAGAGACTGTTCCAGGAATGTTCTAGAAGCCGACGGTAAGTACCAGCCTAGTCCCAATTCCGTTCTGACTGTCAATTCTTGCCTTATTTGCCACGCTGAGACTTTGGAACCTGCCTTCCTCTGAAGGTTGGTGAGCATCTCGGAGTCTGATTCACTTAAACATAGGAGTTTTCAACGCGATTCGATTATCTTTTATTTAAAGCTCCCATTTCCTTTCTAACCACTGGAAACCCATTCTATGCTCATGTCCTCATTTCCTGCTCGTATCTTCAATATTTCTCACGTTTAATTGCTGGCTTGGAGAAAGCAGCTTGCCTTCCTCCAACACCACGCAGAAAACAATTTGAGATGCGCTGTAGACTTAACTGAGGTGCATCATAGACTTAAAATACAGAACCACAGAACGTATGTCTCAAAGAAAATTACAAAAAATCTTTAACCCCCCAGGTATTAAACAAAGACATCCATCACGAGAGCAGCACAAAGGGCTGATGGGAGAGCTCAGTCGCTAAACTACATCAAGACCTGAGCTCAGATTTCCAGAACCCCTGTAACATCCAGGCCAGCAACGCACAATGATAACTCTAGCCCTGAAGGCAGCAGAGACAGACAAACAGACTCCTGGAAGCCGCCCTTGAGACCCAGTACTGAAACATAAAGTAAAAACTGGTCCAGGCAGAGAGTCAGCATTGGCTCCAGCCTCCCACACAGCACAAAAACGAGCCCATGGACATGAAAACTTCCCTTTCGCCACTAGAACTTAAGAAGGTGAAGGGTATTCCCCAGCTGGAGACAACAGATGGCAGATCGCCATCGACTGAAGCCTGAATCCAACAGGAAGGTGGCTCCTTAAAACTCAAGAATGAGAAATTGCCAAGCAAGGGCTGGAGATGCTAGCATGAAGAACACCTACTGCTCTCAGTGAGGCCACAAGCTCACACAGGGAGGCTCCCCACTGTCTGTAACTTCAGTCTCAGGGGACCCACCACACTCTTCTGGCCTCAGAGGACATCAGGCATGTACTATGATACACACACACACACACACACACAATAAACAAAAGTCTAAAAAACAAAACTTAAAGAGAACCCCAATCTAAAAACTTATATGAGGCGGAGGCAGGAGGATCTGAAGTTCAAGGACATCCTCAGCTATGTAGAAAGTTGAGAGCCAGCCTGGGCTATATGGGACCCTGTCTCATAAAAACAAAACAAAAAAAATCAACCCCATATAAATGAGCAAACATACAAATGAGTGGATGCTCCGTCAGAAGAAATTTAACGATGAAAAAGGATTAAAATCACAGTGTTACTCCACCCTGTCAGAGTAACTTCTCTGAGGAAAGACCAAATTCTGTGTCCGCGAATGTAGAATAACCATTGGGAAATGGAGCAGGCGCAGCAAAGAGCTTGGCAGCACCTTCAAGTTCAACAACTACAAGTCTCAACTTCTGTAAGACCCACGTTCAGTTCCCGGGCACTCATCCCAGAAATGTACAACCAAATAAAAGTTGACATGTGACTGACTGGTAATTCCTGCCTTACCCACAATGGCTAAAGCCTGGAAATAACACACATTTCCATAAGAGCTGCTAAGACACGCACCTAATAGAATATTACTTGGCAATAAAAAGGCTGAATGAGGCAGAGGCAGTTGGATCTCTGTGAGTTCAAGGCCAGCCTGCTCTACATAGTGATTCTGAGACTATCCAGAGTCAGTGTTTCAAAACAGGGCATCAGAGGGAAATGAACTGTTGGTTTATGCACTAGACAGCATAGATAGGTCCTAAAATCATTGCATTGAGTTAAAGAAGTTCTCAGTCTCTCACAAAACAGCATGTGCTCCTTGATTACAGAGAGCGGAATCAGGCTCTGAGGAGGAGAATGCATGTACACGTGTGTAGCATTACCTAGTATGCATCATTATACATGTATTTGTATGTTTAACTTGGCAGAATCAAACTTATCAGGCTTTCTTATAGTTTACTGGGGCTCTGCCTGTCTGCCTTACTTCTTCATTTTTTAACTTTTAAAAAAATCACATGTATGGGTGTTTTGCCTGCTTGTGCCTCTGTGCAACATGTATGTGTACATAAGTGTATGTGTACATATGTGTATGCATGTGTGCATGTATATGTATGTGCATGTATGTGTGTACATGTACATATGTGTACATATGTGTATACATATGTGTGTGCATGTGCGTGTGCATGCATGTGTGTGTGTGTGTGTGTGTGTGTGTGTGTGTGTGTGTGAATGTGTGTGCCTGGTGCCAGAAGAGGCCAGAAAAGGACATCAGACGCCCCAGACTGAAGTTACAGGCAGCTGTGAATAGCCATGCGGGAATTGAACTGCATATGTGGAACTGTTTGAGAAGGACTAGGAGGTGTGGCCTTGTTGAAGGAGATGTGTCACTGGGGGCCAGCAGGCCATTCTCAGTGTGTTCTCTACTTCCTGTTTGTGAGGCAGATGTGAGCTCTCAGCTGCTGCTCCAGCGCCATACCTGCCCACCCGCTGCCATGCTCCCTCCATGACGGTCATGGGCCCTTATCGCTCTGGATATTGTAGAATAACCATAACATGCAAACTCTTTCTTTTACAAGTTGCCCCCGTCTTGGTGTTTTACCTCAGCAACAGCTAAGACACCAGCACACCCTGGGGGCAGAAAATGAGGAACCTGATTTTTGGAACAAAATAATTCAAGTGGAAACAGCAGCAGCAGACCCAGGGGTCTAAATGACCAGGCAAATATACGGGCCGTAACTGAAGTGCAAATTAAGGAGGAAGTTTTTGATGTTAAAATACTGCCAGCTGTACTGTCTCAAATCTCAGCACTCCGGGGCTGAGGCAGGAGGATCTTGAGTGTGCAGTCAGCCTGGGCTACATAGGGAGACTTTGACAGAAGGAGGGGAAGGAGAGGGGGAGGGGTGAGTGATCCACATGTGACTTGATTGAACATCTGAAGCAATTTGTATCTGAAGAGAGTTACGCACTCTCTTGTAAATGATTGCAAAAAGAGCTAGGGATAAGACAACATGTCTGTCTGGATATTTTTCTTTTTCTTTTTTTTGGGGGGGGGGTGGGGTGGGGGGAGGTGTTTTGAGACAGGGTTTCTCTGTGTAGCCCTCGCTATTCTGGAACTCACTCTATAGACCAGGCTGGCCTTGAAACTCAGAAATCCATCTGCATCTGCCTCCCAAGTACTGGGATTAAAGGCGTGCGCCACCACTGCCTGGCCCTGGATGTGTTTCTTAATAACCCAAGGAGAATGGGAGATGGAGGGAGATGAAAATGGCCGGGTGCTACTAGCAGACAGACGAGGCCAGAGGAGCGGCGATGGCTTTCACGTGAGACGAATCAAGCTATACAACAGATATTGATTGGAGTTCAGTGGGTTCCTTAAAATGTAATTGCAGCTGGGTAGAGAGACCCCAGCACTGCCCATCAGGGCTATGGTGTGCACAGGACGGTCATCTCCATGGATAAAATGTCTCTACTGCTAACACAGGCAAAAGGGGTGGCAAACTGTGCTACTTGGGAATGGTAGAGGGGCCTGCTCTCCAGAGTACTGCTGCTGGGAAGGTGTGTAGCTAGCTCTACCCAGTCGTGGACATCTACAGGACAGAGGGCCGGTATGTGCATGTCTTTCCCTTCCCATACCTATGAGCATGGTAGAATGCAGTGTCTTCCTCTTCTCATGCTGCACTGCTGGAATTTGATTTGATTCATACAAAATTCAGACCAGCCATAAATATTCCTCCAAATGTACTCTGTCTATAAACGTGTATTTTGTGGTATACCAGATTAACATCAGAATCCTAATTGCTATCCTTGTTCATGCCACATGAGTGGTCCAGATCGTCTTCTGGCTGAGACAACTTTCTAGCAATGACTTAAGCTTCACTAATAAGTTAGGTCTTCACTACTCTGGAAGGTTCTCCCTGAATTTGTGAAACAAATTGAGATAACTTCTCCATGCAATAGTAGTGGGAAATGAAGTTAATAAACACTGGAATGGATTGTCTCTAAATATTGCCCTGGCAATTATACAAAACAGTTAAAAAAAAAAAGGGGGGGTGGCAAGATGGCTCAGCCAGTAAAGGTGATTGCTGCCAAGCCTGATACCCTAGGTTTAATACCCAGGACCCACATGGCGAAAGTAGATCCAAGCTGTCCTATGACTTCAACACACACACACACACACACACACACACACACACACACACACACACACTCACCTAATTAATTGAAGGACCAGCCACTTGATCTCTCCAGGCTACGGGAAGAGAGGCAAGTCCCAGTGCCTTTTGGAGAAGACCTAATGGCTGATCTAACTGAGCTGCTTCCACAGTTAAAATCCACCGAGTTCCGCCTGAGGTCTGGCTGTTTTGTTATGGTGCATAAATATTTTACCCGGCAGGCATCACATTCCCATAAAAGTCTGGTTGCACAGGAAGCAGGTGGGGAGACCAGGCCAGCTGGTGCGTGTATGCAAGTTCTCTGCAAGCCACGCACACCCAGACTGCCGTGGCCAACATTCATCAGGGCCGTAAACCGCAGGCCAGCTTCTTTAAGAAAAAACGAAACGACTCGGCAGTCACTTCAAACTTTTAAGTCCTTCAAAATGAAACCGCAGGATTTTAGCATTCTGTTTTTTAATGTACGGTTCTTAGAGATTTTCCACAAACAACTCATTAGGCGTACAACCCAGAAGGAAATGCCCAAAGTCACCATGGAAACTTGGTTCCACTGTTTAAAGCCACCAGACCACACAGGCTGCTTAGTGTCTCACCATGCAGATGAGGGGCAGCTCCTCCCTGGTCTCCTGCATCCCCCAGCTCCTCCCTGACCTCCTCCATCCCCCATCACTTCCCTGGTCTCCTATATCCCCCAGCTCCTCCCTGGTCTCCTGCATCCCCCCAGCTCCTCCCTGGTCTCCTGCATCCCCCAGCTCCTCCCTTGTCTCCTTCATCCCCCAGCTCCTCCCTGGTCTCCTCCATCCCCCAGCTCCTCCCTGGTCTCCTCCATCCCTCAGCTCCTCCCTGGTCTCCTGCATCCCTCAGCTCTTCCCTGGTCTCCTGCATTCCCAGCTCCTCCCTTGTCTCCTGCATCCCCCAGCTCCTCCCTGGTCTCCTGCATCCCCCCAGCTCCTCCCTGGTCTCCTGCATCCCCCCAGCTCCTCCCTTGTCTCCTGCATCCCCCCAGCTCCTCCCTGGTCTCCTGCATCCCCCAGTTCCTCCCTGGTCTCCTCCATCCCTCAGCTCCTCAGCACTGGATTTTACATAAAAATCCCACATTCTTAAACAATCCAGCACCCACAGCCATTTGTCCCTGAGAACAGCAAAGCTCTGTGACTTCAAAGCTCTCAAAGCTCCTCGTGGTACTCCAACAAGATCTGGACAGTCAATGTCATGAGTGAGTGAGTATGTATGTGTGTGTGCGTGTGTGTGTGTGTGAGAGAGAGAGAGAGAGAGAGAGAGAGAGAGAGAGAGAGAGAGAGAGAGAGTTTGTATGTGTGTGTGCGATGCAAACATATGCCCACACACTCATGTATTCAAGCACGTGGAGGTCAAAGTCTATGGATTTCTTCTTTTATCATATGCCACCTTTGCATTTATTATTTCATTCATTCATTCATCCATTGAAACAGGGTCTCACTATGTGGCCCTGGCAGGCCCGTAACTCAGAGAGATCCACCAGCCTCTGCTTCCCAAGCATTAAAGAATGTGTACCACCATGCCCACAGCCCACACACCCCACGTCTTCTCAAACAGAGCCTCTCCCTGAGCTTGGAGTTTGTAAATTCCATGAGGCTAGCTGGCCAGCCACCCACAGGTGTCCTCCTGCCTCCATCCCCTGCCCCAGGATGACAGACAGGAACCACTGGACATGTGAGTGTTGAAAACTCCGGATCTCCCTGGTTGTACTATGAGCTCATGGGAAGCTAAGCTGTCTCCCCAGCCCCCTCCTTTAGAAATTAAAGAAAAGCTCCACATACGGTTAACCCTGAACAGACTGCATCTGAAAGGTAAACAGCACCTGAGGCCATCCATTCATCACATGTCGATCAGAACCACAGCTTTAAACTGGGTTCAAGAGTCGATTTTACACACACCGCACCCGACTCATGAGCTGCTCTACCATTGACTACTAGGACACATCTCAGAGGAGAGGTGGGAAGAACCTAAACCTGGGTCTACCTTACCTGGAAGACTCCAGGACCCTGGCTCATTAGAAGAGATATTTCTAAAGAGGTCCCAAGTCCTACCCATCTGTGTACAAGCCACCCACAGGTTTTGCCCCACCCACACCCAAGTCACACCCCAGACATGCCCAGCCACACCCCAGACTCTCCCAGACACGCCCACCCACACCCAAGCCACGCCCCAGACATGCCCACCCACGCCCCAACCTCTCCCCACCCACACCCAAGCTATACTCCAGTTATGCCCTAGCCCTTCTCTCTCTCTCTCTCTCTCTCTCTCTCTCTCTCTCTCTCTCTCTCTCTCTCTCTCTCACACACACACACACACACACACACACACACACACACGCACACGCACACGGTCACTCCCACCCACAACCCAGTCACGCCCTGTCATGTCCAAGCCATACCCAAGTCACGCCCCAGATTCTCCCCACCCCTCACACCCAAGCCACTCCCAAACATGCTCCAGCCTCATCCCAGGCACAGCAAGCTCTACCCAGCCACACTGGTCCACACTTCTGTTAAAGATCACTCCATCTCCTGCCTTTTTATTCCGTGCCTTTTTCACCTTCACATGGGAGCCTCCAACTCAAGCCCCAAGATCCCTTTGGGAGTCTTCAGAACCATGAAGCCTTTGATGACCTCCCAGGGCCCGCCCACCGGCTTCTCTGCTCCCACATCACTGTGAGCCTCTGAGGACCAGCAGCCACCATGCTGACATGGAACCACACCTTCTGTCACTATGAACGTACTCATGTGTCACCACGGAACGTCCCCAAAAGAAAGAGTGAGGGACTAGCACTTTTCTAAATCCACAAATACATCTGGAAAAAAATCTCATTTCAATTCGTGTTTACTTAGGATGCGATTCGAGCTGGAAGTAGTCTTTCCTTAAGGATACAAGAATGGAAGCCGTTCCTGCATCTTGCCCTGCCCCCCAACGCCCTCTACATTCAGATGCTGTATACAGTCCAACTGCAGAGAGGGAGGTTCATTGACGGTCCTCCACAGTGAGTGTTCCCATTTACCTTTGTGGGGGTTTTTGTTTGTTTGTTTGTTTGTTTTTGATTCTCCCCTCTGAATGTGTCAAGATGACCCAGAGTTCCTAGGGGTGCCACTGGATTATACCTTGTCTAACACCCCCACATCCTGTCCCTGGAAGTCCGCATAGCTTGCCCTAAGGAGCCCAGATAAGCAATTCTCACAGAGCAGAGCCAGGAAGAGTGTGTAGTTTGAGATCTGAACCCTGAAAGTACCCCCTGACTGGCCAAGGGCAGCTTGTGAGCCTCTGGATCCAGGGCCCTTGTTGCTAAGGACACCACCGTTCCTCACCATCCTCCACCTGAACAGAGAAGAACCCAGCCAGCCTGTAGGCTACACACTGCGAAAATTAGTGGGGTCCCATAACCAAGTTCTCAGCATCAGAGACAACTCCTCAGGGACTGATGGGACCACTTGGTAGACAAAGAGAAGCTTTCTTTCTCTTGGCACTCAGGTAAAATGCCAAGCACCAGGGCACACACTTGTAATCTCAGCCCTGGAAAGGAGGAGATGGAGGATTTCTGGTTCTCCACAGACACTCAGACTGACCTAATCAGGGAGTCCAGGGAGAGACTCTGCCCAAAAATGAGGTGGAGAAGTTGAAGGAGACAAGCAACACTGACCTCTGACCTCCACAGGTATGTACACATACATGTACACACTCCCCTACACCTGTGCACACACACATGGGTGCACACATGCACACCCACATGCACATGAGCTCATGGGTGCACACATGCACATCAACATGCACACTCATGCACATGAACTCATGCACACATGTACATCCATGCACACAACACACATCCACATGCACACTCATGCCTACAAGTGCGCACACACACACATCCTCATGCACAGGAGCACACACACACTCACACCTATATGCACACCCATGCACACAAGCTTGAACACACACATCCATGTGCACACTCATGCACACATGCGCACACACACACATGCACACATAGACACACATCCCAAGCCTCTCCAGTGATCCTGATGTAATGTGAATCTTTGCTACCAGAGTTTAACCCACACCCTGCCCAACAGCACTGACCTCCAACAAACCCCAGAGAGCGCCCAGTTTCCCTTTATCTCTGTTTCTCAGACAATCAACACCGGCAATGTGAGCCGCCAACTGTGACATCCTGTACCTGTGTGGAGCCTTCAGAGTTACTTTTCAAGACAAATGAGCCTCCACAGGCTTCTAACTCCCCAGCCTTGCCCCAGGCCCAACAAGTTCTAGCTTCCCATCTCCTTAGTCATACCAATATATGCCTAGGCCCCTCAGCTGATATGTTTCTCATGTAATGTTCCCCAGAAATGTCTAGAGAGATGGATTTTCATGGCTTACAGAAAGCTATTGAGCCCAATGTATCCACATCTGCAGTTTAAAAATAATATCATCTCCTAGAGCTGCGGTTCTCAACCTTCCTAACGCTGCGACCCTTTAACACAGTTCCTCATGTTGTGGTGACCACCAACCATAAAGTTATTTCCATCGCTACTCCATAACTGTAGTTTTGCTAGTTGTGGATTATAATGTAAATATCTGAGTTTTCTGGTGGCCTTGGGGGATCCTTGTGAGAGGATCGGTCATTCAACCCCCAATGGGGTCACGACCCATAGCTTGAGAACCACTATCCTGGGACATGGGTTTTTTGTTTATTTGTTTTTTTGTTTTTGCACACACAAAGAAACAACAACATACAAGGAATTCCAGATGTCACAACCATGCAGAGCTCAGCCTCAAACACTGCTGTCTTAGAGGTCACTACTTTGGATATTAGCCCTATCATAGATAGGATATCAAAGTCTCTCTGTTTGTAGGGATTGAACCCAGAACCTACCACATGTTACACAAGTCCTCTCTTGCTGAGTTATATCCTCAGCACCCTATTTTCTCTCTTTTTTTTATGAGACGGTATCTCAGCATGTTGCCCACTCTGAACTTACTCTGTCAACCAGGCAGGCCTTCTTGCTGTGAGCCTCCTGCCTCAGTCTCGAAGGTGGCTGGTATTACATGCCTGAGCCAGTCTACCTTGCTCCATAAATCCATGCTCTCCTTGGGAGGAAGAGGAACAGACAGGTCATTCAGCTGCTATTCATTCATTTGCTCAAAGTCAGCCCTGAGCTGCGTCCTGTCCGGCAGGGCTTCATCGAGAGAGGAGGCATGGGGTACTCAGCCAGATCAATGGGGTGTACACATCTCACACTGTGCGGGACTGCAGAAGCTGAGGGGTACCCCACAAGGACAAAGAAAAGAAATAGGGCCCAGAGGTGCTGGCTTATAGGCAGGGAACACAGCAAATGAACACACACACACACACACACAGAATCATTTTTCTTTAAATACAGGAAAACAGCAAGCCCCAGTGAGACTCGCTTGTCTACACAGCATCGGGACCAATGTATCTGCTGGGGGAAGAAGTACCTTCCTCCTGTGAGGAGAAACTGGCCAGCAGACAGTCCCTCACTGAGTGAAAAGGCCTACTCCTCAGCACGGGGCTACCTGCTGTCTCCTCCTGAAATGATGTAAGTCTAAGGGTCATTCAGTAAGTATGTAACAAAAAGTAACAAGTTAAGTTGGCCCATTAGAGGACGGTTACCAAATGCACCGCTATTCTGAAGACCTGGAATTCAAAATGCTCCAAATCTAAAAAATTTGTCTGTTTTTTTTTGTTTGTTTGTTTGTTTTGTTTTGTTTTTAGTGAGTATATGTGTGATGTGTGTGTGATGTGATGTGTGTGTGTGTGTTTTATTTAATACAGACTTCACTAAAAAATGTCCTTTGGGACCATGGATAGGAGGTGTCTGTGACAGTTTCTTCTTTGACTAGATTCCAGGTCCTCTGATATGCATACCTCCTTATGTACCTACAAACATTCCAAAATCTTTTTTTTTTTTTATAATCTTCGGGTTCATCCATCTCTCCTAAGGGCACTTGGTATTTCAAGCTGTAGTATGGCAATCTGAGTCACATAAGAGCTTCAGCTTGGGGTCTTCGTATCCCTCAGTCTCCCCAGACACAGTCTGTAGGCTCGGAGTTTGTTTAGGAAAGTCCTGTGTCCCCCGGGCCCACAGAAACACATTCCTTTGAATTCTAATACAGTGCTTCCACGAAGACTTTATAATTAAATGCTCTAGAACTAATTTTTTTTGCATAAAATGTAGGATTATAATTTGGCATAATAGCGGCTATCAGAGACCACCAGTCCCTCAGAACTCACAGCTACTTGTTCATAAATCAAATCCACAGACTGGGGGCGTGGCTCGATTTTTCAATATCCTATTGGTTATTTGTCTCTTCTCTCTTCTGGGTCAGCAAATATCCACTTACAAAGAGCCTTTAGGCCAGTGGTTCTCAAATTGTGGGTCACAACCCCTTTCGTGGGGGGTCAAACAACTCTTTCACAGGGGCTGAATATCAGATATCATATATATCAGATATTTACGTTACACTTCATAACAGTAGCAACCCTCCTCTGCTCCTAACATTTCACAGGGATGTATGCGTCTCCAAATAGACCAGTATGAGGAGAAGCAAAGCTTCGTTAGAGAATCTGCATGGGAGAGAGCGGCAGAGTTTCTAGAGAAGGTGCGGCATGGTGCAGCTATCAGCGCAACCTCCAGAGAACTTGTGCATTCCAGAAAACTCGGGGACTGGGACTTCATCGGTGGTGGAGAGCATTTGCCCGCAGGGAACACAGCCGTGGGTTTCGTCCCGGCCACTGAACAAAATCAGTGATTCCCCGCCACTGAGCAAAGTCGGCGAAGACTGTAGAGCAGTGTTTCTCATCCTACCGAGTGCTGCGACCCTTTAACACAGCTCCTCATAAACTTATCTTCGTTGCTAGTTCATGACTATGATTTTGATACTGTTGCCGTCTACACTTCATGTCCTACTGACAGGATTCACTTACTCTCTGGTCGGAGTGCCTTTATAAGAAATAGAGGTTTTGGAGGGCTTGGGAAATGGCTCAGACAGAAAGTGCTTGCTTGCCTTGGAAGCACAATGACCCGAGTTTGATCCCCAAACTGCAGAGGCAGAACCTGGTGGGAATCCCTGGCACCGGTTCGCTGGCCAACTCAGCCTCATTTGTGAGTTCTGACCCAGACTTCGTCTCAACAAACCTAGGTGGGCAGCTTCTGAGGGACAAAGCCTTTGACTAACCTCAGGCCTTCACATGCACACACACACACAGTTCCATGAGCACCCGCACACGCATGCATGTGTGACACAGTGCACAACACAACACATGTTGTGAGTGTTCTGAAACATGGGGAGACAGCACCGCAGAGGAACAGCACCTGGGATTGATGTCCCAGGAGACCAGTGCTGACTGGACCTGTCAGTCACCAGCAAGCCCCTCAGGCACGCCCAGAAGGGTTTTCCTCCTCTCTTCCTTCCCCTTTTTGTGCAGGGCCTCACACAAGGTAGGCAAGAGCTTGTCCCTGCCACCACACCCTCCAGACTCCAAGACTTCACAAAGAGGATATAACCGGAATATCACGGGCGTCCGACGCCTTTGAAGCTAAAAGACAGTCTTCAGTATTGAGCATCCGTGAGATGACCAGGGACTACAGCAGATCTTCTTGTTAATGACATGAAATATAGACCCCTGGCTGGCAATCACACAGCAGCAGTCAGCGGAGTGTGTTGCTTGGGAATATGGCCCAGAAGGCTTGCCGGGAAGGAGGGAGAGCCTCGGTGCTCGGCTAGCAGCTAGGGCGTGAGGTCCCGGTCACACCCAACTTTGGAGAAAGCACAACTTGACCACTAGGGTTAAAAGAGTGGTCCCTGGCTAATGGGATTTGTGTTTCTGAGTCCCTGAAAAGCTCTTCTTAACCCCTCACAAGGCAAGGTGGCTTTCAGCACAATTAGGGTCCACCTTCTTCCTAATCCTGGTCCACAACTGCAGGGCTCTACCCTGCCGGGTACCCACTCAGCACTAAGCATCCCACGGCTGTCAAGGTGACTTCAAAGTGTATGTATAAACCTACACCTCAGTCCACACCCTAACTCAAACCCTGGCCAGAAAACTGACATCATAGATTTTTAAAGCACTCACAGGGCCAAAAGTCTCTTCCTAAAATAGAACACATACAATTTCGACACCTGAGATACTATGCCTAAAGTAATCGTGATGATTTTACACACATCTCTTTGATATCTTCGTGAGTTTCAGCCCTTACTGAACAGGGCCACACCTGAGCTGAGCGGACTACAGAGCTGTATGCACACTTCAGTGTACAAGGAACCAGGGAGCTCCCCCATGAAAGCCAAGGCAGGCTGGAGAGTCACCATGCTTGGAGGCTGTGTTTGGAGAACCACAGAGAGACTGGAGGAACCTAGCGTTCAGACTGTACTACAGGACAGCCTTGGGATACTACACACATTCCAACGGTGTCAGAGATGTGTGACCGGACTTCCCAGGAGCTCGTCAAATACAAGAGTGGGACTCTCTGAGTTTGCAGTGTCTGCTCAGTCTAAGGGAGAGGGGAGGAACTTATTACGGAAGCCTGCGGCCTCATATCATGAGGGAAGGAAGGCACAGCATCAAGAGCCTGTGAAGAACCCCCAGATCTCACTAAAGGGAGGGGGAAGGAGGGGGAAGAGAGAAAGGATGGAAAGAGAGGAGGGACCGCTGTGCAGGCCACAATAGGCAGCTCAAAGAAGAAAGTGGAGGACACATCAGGGGTGTGAACCTAGTTCTGCTTCTAAGGCTCAACAACCGCTCTTCCCTGAACCAGCCAGTCATCCAGTCACCCCCCAACTTTCCGTGGTTCAACCTCCACCTCCTCCTCGAGGCAGCCTGGCACCAGGGCCTCCACTTCTCATCTCCCTCTCCCTCTCCCCCTTTCTCTCTCTCTCTCTCTCTCTCTCTCTCTCTCTCTCTCTCTCTCTCTCTCGTGTGTGTGTCTTTGTGTCTCTGTCTCTCTGTCTCTGCCTCTCTCTCTTCCCCCCCCTCTCTCTGTCTGTCTCTCTTTGTGTCTCTGTCTCTGCCTCTGTGTGTCTGTCTGTCTCTCTGTCTTTCTTTGTGTCTCTCTGTCTCTGTCTCCCTCTCTCTGTCTCTGTCTCTGTCTCTCTCTCTCTCTCTCTCTCTCATCCCCTCCTTTTTGAGACAGGCTCTTACTTAGCCCAGGTTAGCCCCTAACTCACTATGTAGCCAAAGATGACCTTGACAAACCCCTGACCCTCTGCCTCCATCTCCCCGTACTGAGACTACAGTTGTGCGCACCACACTTTGTTTACCAGCTGCTGGGGAATCAAACTGAAGGTCTCAAGCACGCTGGGCAAATGCTCTGCCAACGGATCCCCACTCCCAGCCACTGCTGTGCTTCTCTGAAAGCGTGTGCACTGGCTGGTTTTGTGTACACTTAACACAAGCTGGAGTTATCACAGAGAAAGGAGCCTCAGGTGAGGAAATGCCTCCAGGAGATCCAGCTGTAAGGCATTTTCTCAATTAGTGATCATGGGTGGAAAGCCCATTGTGGGTGGTACTATCTCTGGGCTGGTGGTCCTGGGTTCTATAAGAAAGCAGGCTGAGCAAGCCAGGGGAAGCAAGCCAGTAAGCAGCACCTCTCCATGGCCTCTGCATCAGCTCCTGCTTCCTGACCTGCTTGAGTCCCTGTCCTGACTTCCTTTGGTGATGAACAGCAGTGTGGAAGTGTAAGCTGAATAAACCCTTTCCTCCCCAACTTGCTTCTTGGTCATGATATTTGTGTAGGAATAGAAACCCTGACTGAGACAGCTTGCTATGACGCTGTACTGTGCACAGCCCCGGCAACCTGGGAGTATAGTGGAAAACCGCCTTCTCCTCTCCAGTTCTCCATGCCTGAGAGCCTTCAGGAGCTCCCCCCAATGCCCCCACCCCCCCACCTCCCACCCCCTACCCCCCACCCCCCACCCCCCACCCCCGGTGTTCCATGCGGTATGAGTGAGTGAATTAAAATGCTTATGGCAGGGGCTTCTGTTGGGATGTGTTTAGGTCAGTAATGAGTAGAAGTTGTGTGTTATAGATGGGGTGGGTGGTGGTGGGTGACTGTCCAGGCTCTTGGAATCTTCTCTTCTACCACATTCATCACAGATAGGAAGGAGGGCACAGGAAGAAGAGAGAGACCTTGGTGGCAGAGGGCTTTCAGGGCCCTCCTCTCACGCCATCCCTACTTCCTGCCTCTAACACCATGGAAAGAGGAAGCAGTGTGCACAGACCCAAGGCTGAGCCCAAGCTGACCTTCACCGGCCACCGGGTATCGGGAAGGCAGAACCCGACTTCCCACAGTACCGCTCAAAGCATGTATTTAAATATGCGTATGATTTGGCCAAAGCTCAGAGGACCCAAAAGATGAGTTCTAAAATTAGAAGTGACATTTACAGGGTGTGAGGACAGACCCACGGAGTAATCAGAAGGCCTGGGAATTCCAACTCTGCAGCAATGGTGAGAACAGAGAATGAGATCAGAGGGAGTCTGTGGGAGACTGGAGCGTCTGGGGCAGAGGGGACACCCAACCCCACTGGGCACCACTGGCACAGGAATGCATTAGCCACCCAGGAGAAGCTGCCTCGACCCTGCACACTGAAGGACCTGAGTCTGGATCCTCAGCATGCACTTAGAAACCGTGTGTGTGTGTGTGTGTGTGTGTGTGTGAGTGTGTGTATGTGTGTGTGTATGTGTATGTGTGTATATGTATGTGTGTATATGTGTATGTATATGTGTGTATGCCTATGTGTGTGTATGTGTATGTGTGTATATGTATGTGTGTATATGTGTATGTATATGTGTGTATGCCTATGTGTGTGTATGTGTTAGTGTGTGTATGTGTGTGTATATGTGTGTGTATGTATATGGGTGTGTGTATGTGTGGGTGTGTGTATGTGTATGTGTGTGTATGTGTGAGTGTGTGTATGTGTGTATGTGTGTGTATGTATGTGTATGTGTGAGTGTGTGTATGTGTATGTGTACGTGTATGTGTATGTGTATGTAACCCTGGGGACTAGATGGAGCTGAGGAGAGAAGTGGAACCCCACAGTTTGCTGGCCAGTCAGTCCCATCAAACCAATAAATCCCAGATTCAGTGAGAGACCCTGTCTCCAAAAATAAGGTGGAAAAGCCAGGCATGGTCGTACTTGCCTTTAACCCCAGCACTTGAGAGTCAGAAGTAGGTGGATCTCTGTGAGTCTGCGGCCAGCCTGTGTACACTGTGACTTCCAAGCCATTCACACACATGCAAAAATAAACATGCCCAGGGTCTTAGTTGAGATTGCTATCGCCATGATGATCACCATGACCAAAAGCAACTCAGGAGAACAGGGTTTATTCGGCTTATACTTCCATATCACTGTTCATCACCAAAGTAAGTCAGGCCAGGAACCTGGAGGCAGAAGCTGGTGCAGAGGCCATGGAGGGGCGCTGCTTACTGACTTGCTCCTCATGGCTTGCTCAGCCTGCTTTCTTATAGAACCCAGCACCACCAGCCCAGGGCGGTACCACCCACAATGGGCGGGACCATCCCCCCCCCAATCACTAATCAAGAAAACTGCCCCGTAGGCTTGCCTACGTTCTGATCTTATGGAGGCTTTTCCTCAATTGAGGCTCCTTCCTCTCTGGTGACTATAACGTATCAAGGTGACAGAGAACTAGCCAGCACACTGGAGTCTAGTTGCCAGTGTCCATGGAGGGATGGAGGGATGGAGAGACGGCCATGCTCGCAGCACGCCATTCTCTACCATTCCCCAACAGTCGTCTATACCCCCTCATTCTTCTGTGATAAGCAAAGGTTCTTTGGAATAGTGATTTTTGTTAATGAAGCTAAATACATTATCTTTCCTTTTTTAACTTTTTTTCCTAGGAATGGAGAAGGGGAGTGAAGGGGGGGATCTTCACCACAGCTCCTCATCACTCCAACAAAAGTGTGTACCACACTGCTCCTCATGGGAAACAGAGCAGCGCCTGCAGACTTACTTAATCATAATTACCTTCCTCAGAGGCCCCAGAGGAGCTGCTGCTCTCTCACAGCCTCTGAAGGACACTCCCTATATCCCAAAACCACACCAGGATCTCCTGACACGACCTCCCCTCTCACCCCTCCCGCCCCCGAATTAAAAGCAGGAAGTTTCATCCGTTCCCTACAAAGTAAGAAGCGAGGTGGTTTGCTCTTCTGTTCAACCGTGGCGGACGGTGCTGAACTGCTCAGTGGGTAGAATGGGGGGGCCTGACTCCACTCCCCTCATCTTGGATCATGTGAATGCTTACCTGCCCTCCCTTCCCTTCCCTGGTCTTCTTGAGCATGGATCCCTCTGCGAAACATGAGAATGCCCTGGACACCTGCTGTAGCTACGGTTTGGTAATGCTTGATGGTGCCCAGACCTGGCAGAGGAGGTATTCCCAGGAATGTTGGTCCCTAAGCCATGATGTAGCAGATATCTTTCCTTTGTCTGGGTTCTAGGGGTCCCTGGGATGAGAAACCTCCGATTGCTTCCAATCTCACTTCTCCCCCTTGACATCCATCCGCCACCCATCTGCTGACAGAGACTCTCACTCCATCTCCCGAAGCCTTGGCATTCCTCCCTGAGTTTTATGCCTGTCTTCCTGGGAGTATGGCAAAGCATCATGGGGGTTCAGAGCAAGTGCTTCAAAAGGTTATCTCCAAGAACAGATCATAGAATCAGGGACTGCCTGTACCTCAAAGAGACGCACGGGACTCTGATTTAAATAGTGTTCCACAGGGCAGGTCCTTGTCTCAAATTGATTGCTCCAGAACATCTGTTTCCAAGAACCCCCTGGCCGCCAGCAGCCCTTGCCTCTCCAAGTCACTGGCACAAATTAACTTTGACCAGGAATGAGATAATAATGGAAATGTCAGGACAAATTTGCCTTTCCAGTTTGTCCCCCCCTCCTTAGAATGACTCCTGTCAAAAACAAAACACCTTCCTCCACAGCTCTTTAGGTTGGTTTGTTTGTGGTGCTGTGGATGAGAGGCCTGCGGATAGCCACCACCTGGCTACTTCCCATCCCTCTCAGCCCTCATCCCATTCTTCCACGTTAGTCTGTGTGCACAGAACGAAGCCAGGGAACGTCCTAAAGGGTGAATGAGGAAGGCTCTCCCCAGTGACCACATCGTGAAAGGGCAGATGGCCACACCCTTTCCAGGTCGGTCACAGGAGCAGCCTGGGAGTCGTTCACATGGGAGTCGTGAACGGCCTTGCCACTTAGGTGTTGCCAAGCCTGGACAACTCTTCACAATCATAATGTGTCCCATGAATACAGAACCAGGGAAAGCAAATGATGCCTTCGTGGGGTTAAACAGAACAGGGAGCACCCATGCTCCAAAACAAGCTTCTAGCCCAGGTCTACTCGCCTAGTCCCTACTATCAGAGGACTCGCCGCACGGGCTGGGTGGTGCGTCGGAACATCCCCACACCAGCTTCCGAGAAACGGGTCCACAATGGCTACCAACAATAAACAGGGCAGGGGAGATGACGTAGAAAGTCAATCAAGGTGTGAGTACCTGAGCCCTGAGCCCCAGAGCTCATATAAGGATGGACAAGATAGTGTTTGTCTGTAATTTCAGTGTTACTGTTAACAGCAAGATGGGAGATAGACACAGGAGAAAGCCAGAAGCGTGTGGGTCAGCTGTTCCATCTATGAACAAGGCGTCCCAGTATGAACGAGATGTGACTCAGACAAGCCGGGCAGTGTGAACCGATGACCATGGCTATCCTTTAACCTCTACACATCCTCGGCATGCCCACGGGCCAAGCTTTGTTCTTTCTGCTCCCCCCAGTTATTGGCATGAATGGTTGACAAGAGCCGCCTCCCAGGGGAGAGCCCAACGTTGTCAGTGTCTGCTAAACAGAAAGGGTCTCTCAGGGGGAGAACGTGGCCTCATTACCCAACTTCCTTCAGCCACACGTGACTTCAAGTCAACTCAGTAACATTCTGTTTGGGAAAAGGTTATTGGAGAAATGGATCCAGTGTGAAGAGTTGTCTTAGCCATCATGGCAGGACTTCGCCCATGAGTTAGACCCAATTCAATCAGAACATCTCTCATCACCACGGTATTTAAAGGACACAGTATATAAATGTCCTGGTTAATGGGGCTGCAAGGGTCACAGCCGCCACCTCCAGCGAGTCCCATTATCAGCTCCATTAGCTCAACAAATGTTTGGGTGAACTAAAGCAGAGATGTGGATTTACACCCATGGGCCTGTTAATTGAATAATGTGTCAACATAACAAAAACGTTTGCTTCTGGTCTCCTCACGGGAGTCTCCCATTGTGCTCCTTCCAGGAAGGGAGGCTGGGCCCTGCAGACCTGTCTCGTTGTAATGAATGAGATACTGTTGTCTGTCGAAGACTGGAAAGAGGCAAAGTCACCGAGATAAGGAAGCACATAGAATACTGAGGGTGACCAGATAATTAGTTAGAAATAAAAAAAAAAAATCAAGAGCAGGAGACCAAAGGCCAGGTTAAATTCACACTCCTCTTTGGACAGACACATTCCGAACAATATCTTCCAAAAGCCAAATCCTCACAAGGAACCAGGAGTGTCTTTGGCTGAGTTGTTGGTTATTGCTTGGGGGGCTGAAGCCACTGAGACAAACGGGCAACAGACTAGACTCCTGGAGGGGACAGACGGTCTAATTTGAGAGTCTACCTGAAAAACAGCTACAGAATAGCAGTCCTCAAAGTACTCCATCCTAACTTGATTCTTCCGTAGACATCCCTCAACCACAAGCTCAACCACACCACATCTCCTTTGAAACAAAGTATCACCAAAGACCATGTCAAAGCAGAGGGGTATCTACAGAGAAGCAAGGGCCCTGGGCACTGGGGTGTGTGCCCAAGAGCAAGCGTGCACAGAGAGAAGCCCAGCTGGGTTAAAAACACCAAGAAAAAAATGATGATGAACGGACGTTCCTAATTTTAGTAATCTTATATACTCCCTCTCCCATAAAGCTCCCTGTGAGTTGTGATTTATTGGTTTTATATATAGAAACCATACGTAGTTAAGATTTTCTGTCCCTCACAGGGTGGGGGCAGAGGGAAAGGAAGAAAGAATGAAACGCAGTTTTTTTCCATGCCCCCCCCCAATAGGGAAACTTTTCTAGTGAAGTTTGCTTGATCGTGACTTGGGGAGCGCTGGGTCTTGTCCCTCCCACTTACTGAAGATTTCAATCAAGTCCTGTTTTCAGTGAGTTTCAGATAGGTTAAGCTCCAGGAGGGCGTGCACTGTCCAGTCCACCCAAGTCTCCCCTTGTGCCTGGTTTACTCTGCAAGGATCAACACGCCCCCAAAGGCAGGGAAGGGCCAAGGCTTGCAAGGGAAGGCAAGCCAAAAATACCCAGCCAGCGCAGCTGTGTGTACAGTGTGACTCTTCCTAGCAAACACGGCACAGGGATCTGATGCTCCCTGGATCACGGGGCTCACAAACACGCTTGGAAAAAATAATCTGACCATCGCTCAGCATTGAAAGGTTCTCTGAGGGCTATGCATACTGCTAGTAGACAGACTGTTCACTTAGCGTGTGTAAAGCCCTGGGGCCCATCCTCAGGACCTCAAAAAATTGGAAGAGTAAATGTATGTTTCCCCTCACAGGAAGGTAACATTGGTGCCTCATGGGTGTGTCACATTTGACCATTTGAAAGGGGGTGCAGCTCTGGTTTAGATCCTTACAGAATTGCATGGTTCAGGGGTGGCTGTAAAGTCCGAGCCAATTTTATGGTCAACTCAGGGAAGCCACACCGGCTAAGCAACTGGCCGTAGTAGGGTCAATTAAGAAGTGAGCCCACAGCCCCAACTCTGGAACACCGCCTGGAACTCCCCGGGACAAGCACGGCTCTAAGAAGCCATCACACCTCAGAAAAATCAATAATAAATCAGTAGTGATATTAAGAGCAACTTGGCAGCGAGTGGCCAGCCTGAGCTGGTGCAGCGGGAACCTCCAGTCTTGCAAGACCAGACTAGGCTCAAGTGGCTCTCCTGTCACCGTTTCCAGAAAGGGCAGGCCACCAGGGGTCCAAGTTGAGGAAAGTGGCTCAGGTGCAGGTGCTGGTGACAAAACTGAGAACTCAAGGGGGGCAGAGGACAGGGGCAGCGATGCTGACTGACAGACAGACAGCCCTGCAACCAGCCCGGGACAGCGGAGCGGAGGGGACTGGCAGGCGGACCAGAGAAGGAGGGAGAGGACCAGAGGGGACAGGAGGGGACAGGAGGGGACTGGAGGGGCGGGAGGTGAGGGAGAGGACTCGGAGGGGTCGGGAAGGGACCGGAGAGGGCGGGAAAGGTCCGAAGGGGACTGGAGAGGGCGGAGAGGGCCGGAGCCGTACCTGGGCTCCGGCAGGACGACCTTCTTGCTGGCGCGCGCGGCGGGAGCCGCCTTGCTCTTCTCCATGGCCATCAGGTAGCTGACGTCGGCCAGCACGGCCTCCAGGTCCGCCATGGCGGCTCCGCAGCTCCCGCCGCCCCGACGGGGCCACAGCGCGCCCGACGCGCGACCCCGACGCGGACCCCGATGCACCGCCCCTTCCGCGGCTCCGCGCCCCAACCCGGCGCGCCCCCAACCGTCCGCGGCCACGCGCTCCTGACCCAGCCTCTCAGGCACCAGGGACTTCCTCTCCCTCCTCCTCTCCCTCTCCCTCCTCCTCGACTCTTTCTCCTCTCCTCTTTTTCCTCTCTTCCTCGCCCTTAGCTCCCTAAGCACAGTCCAGATGCCCAGTACTGAGTGGACATTCCAGATCTCCAATAACACACTGTCCTGCGGGGGACGCTTCAGGAGATACCCTGGAGTGGTCCCACCTGCTCTTTCAAGTGAGTGCCAAATAGAGGTCAGAGCTACCACAGGGGGTGTCTCCAGTCATTAGCCCCACCCTAGACCTCCCTCTGTGAGCCAAGCCAAAAGACACCAGCTTAGAGGAGAAAGTTGCTTGACTCTTGCCATGCAGGGTGACATGGGGTGAGAGTCACGCCCTGGAGCAGAGCTGTCCCTGGGGACCCAGCTGATGGAAGCGCTCTAGGTTCAAGGTCATTAGCTGGCTTGCACTCAGCTGAAAGGCCTCAGGGTGTGTGTCCAGTGGGGGAGCTTAGGGCATGTTGGCTCCTGCAGGGTCTGTACCAACTCAAGTGCCACAAGAGGAAGTGCCCCCACGAGAACAGAGAGCCTCCTGGGTTTTCAGGGAAGTGGAAGGGCTGAGGTTCGATTCGGGGCAGTAGGGAATTTCCAGGGGCCTGGACCTGTCATGGTGACCTTTTCACTACCCCTCAATCCAGCCTAGGTCACTACTTCATTCCTCTGCAGCTGGGCACATAAGTCCACGTTCAAAACCCATGTGGTACCTGTTAAGGGACCAGGAAATCTGGAGACATCCTAAGCTTGCAGGACCTTTTTCTAAATTGTCATACATCACTGTGAACCCCGGATCATCCGGGGCTGGAGTGAACTTCTGTCCACAGTTGAGAGGGTTAGGGTCATGTTTTGGTTAGCTCTCCGGCTGCCCCAGCATTGGTGGTGTGGGTCTGCCACTAACTTTTGTCTTCTGTCTATGCTGTTTCCCAATGGACCAGTTTTACCAGAAGTTTCTCCATCCCCCAAGGAACAGTATTTGGAGGGACTAGAAAAGGTCTAGGTGGTAAGGGGTGGGAACATCCTGGAAAGGAGTTGGGTCTGCCACGGACAACCAACATCACCCCTCTAGTGCCCACTGTGTAACAGAGCAGAGACAGGCAGAGCGCAGTCTTCAGTTCCATCCACTTTTTCACCCAAAATGGGAACCCAGATGTCTTGTCCACCCAATGCAGAGGGGGAGGAGTAAGTTCCCCCAAAAGCACCCTGATCCTTTATGTCTGAATCAATATCATTTCTTCCAAAATGGTGTTTTGTTTTGTTTTGTTTTAAGTCATCTGGGATTTTCAGATGATCAGATGGCACACTACCCTCCCGCCTTCCCTATCTATTTATGTATTTATTTAGATCCTTTTTGACCTAGTAAGATATTTTTTTGTCTTTATCATGTTCCTTTTCCAAGTTGTGGTATGTAGTGAGTTATAAAGACACCCACATTCAAACCTTTGGTCTAAGCTAAATGGCTGAGAGAGCCGGGCGGTGGTGGTGCACACCTTTAATCCCAGCACTTGGGAGGCAGAGGCAGGTGGATTTCTGAGTTCGAGGCCAGCCTGGTCTACAGAGTGAGTTCCAGGACAGCCAGGGCTACACAGAGAAACCCTGTCTCGAAAAACAACAACAACAACAAAAAAAAAAAATGGCTGCGAGACATCAGAGGCAAGGCCTCAGCGCTCTGTGACTCTGTCCTCATGAGCAATGAGACCAGTCCTTTAGAGTAAACAGAGGGGGAGGGCAGCATCTAGAGATGAACCTTGGGTTGAGAAGTGCCGGCCACACAAAAATGAAGAACTGAGTTCAACCGCCAGAACCCACATAGAGTGTGTGTGGGGTTCATGCTTGGAATCCCAGCAGCAGGAAGACAAGACAGGGGGAGCCCCAGGGCTCAGCAGCCGGCCAGCCTAGCAGAACTCATGAGTTCCAGACCATCAAGAGACCGAGTGTCAGAAAACAAGATGAGAGGCAAAGTAGCTTACCAAGTAAGGGTGCTTGCCATGAGCATGGAGTTCAGTCCCTGAGAGTCCCTTGGTGGCAGAAGAGATCTAACACCTGGAAGGTGCACCTGACCTATGCGTGTGTGTGTGTGTGTGTGTACTCGCACAATAAATAAATGTATTTTTTTAAAGAAGGGCCAAATGGGAAGCAACACCCAAGTTTGTCATATGGCCTGCTTATGTGCACACGTGCACACATGCACACATAATGCACACACACAATGCACACAAGGCACTTATACAATGTACCCACACAATGCATACACACATGCACACACACACACTCACACATGCACACATGTACGCACACAATGCATACACACAGGCACACACATAACACAATGTGTGCACACAGGCGCACACACATGCACATATGTGCACACACAATGCACATACATGCACACACAGACACAATGCACACACAAGAACACATACACATGCGCACACAGGCACACACACACAATGTGCACACACACAGGCACACACATAATGCACAGACACATGAACACACAGGTTCACACACAACGGACACACACACAGGCAAGCACCTTGCCCGACACCTAGCAGATCCTCCACCAAGCTCATCTCCTGCTCTACTCTCACTCGGCCCATGCTTGAGAAGATTCCAAACCAGCATCTCGCAGTTACACACTGAAGCAGGAAGACCCCCTTACCAAAAATAACTTCTCCCTAGGGCATTTCTAGGAACCAAAAATGGCAACAGTGATGTCCGTTTATAAACACAGGCGATTGCTTTTCTAATAGAGGGAACAGTGTGTCCAAAACATGCCCATGTTTCTGAAGCCCCTCACTGTGTAGGTCAGCTGACCCCAGGCCCAGGTACGACTTCTGGACATAGTAGTCAGAGGCAGCCCACTCTGACTTCCCTCTGCTGGCTCCCGCCCCTCTCTCATAGCTGGAGTCTTTCAATGTGATGCAGTTTTTCATGTTCTCTGAAAACAGAGGGTATGGATGACACTGACACAGTTGTCATAGCTGAGCCTCAGACTCCTGTCACTAGACAGCATCCTTGCCAGCCTGCAGTCTCTAGAAAGATGCAGAAAACAAATCACCACCCACGTGTGTGCTCAGTGGGCAGGACTCGCTGGCAAACCATCCTGGCCCAGCCCCCTCCACCCCCAGAGGACCGAAGCACTCAGAGCACAAGCTGCTTCTGAGAATTACCAGAACTCCAGGGTTCCCACATGGTTCGCAGTGTGCTCACTCTGCCCTCCCCCCCCCAATGTTGCATCATTAGGGGAGATGAGGCCGAGACTGGCACTCTTCAGATGGCAAGAATTCTCCGTGGGTAAAGTTCCGTCCCTGAGAGCCACATGGTGGAAGTGGGTGACTGCCTCCAGCAAGCTGCCCTCTGGCCTGTACATGTGCTCCTTGACTCACACACACACACACACACACACACACACACACACACACACACACACAAAGAGAGAGAGAGAGAAAGAGAGAGAGAGAGAGATTAGTGAATGTGAAAACATACTTCTGGCCCACCAGAGTATAGTATAATAACAGCCTCTGAGGGAAAAAGCTAAGGAGAGAACGAGCTGGTTTTCTTTCTTGTTCTGAGCTTGGGGAGCTTGTCAGGATTGAACACACAATCTCTGGGTATTGATTTCTGAAAAGAATGCTGCAGAATGAAAAGATCATCACGGATTGAAATCCACTCAGATTGGAAGAGTGAAATCAATAGATATGACCCCTCGAACACATACACACACATACACATACACACACACACAATAAACACAATACACACAACATAGATATACTCATTCCCACAACACACACCACACACACACATATGTCACACAGAGTGCCCACACACACAGGCACACACTCACACACACATACACACTGAAACACCACACACCATATACACAACATACACATACCACACACACATGCACATATTCTCACACACATACACACATACTCATACCCACAACACACACACCACATACACACACATCACACAGAGTGCACACACATGCACGCACATACACACACCACACACACATTCATACACATACTCACATATACCACACACACTCACACATACACACATTCTCACACACAATATATATACACACATACTCATTCCCACAACACACACCATATACACACATCACACAGAGTGCACTCACACACACACACACACACACACACACACACACACTGGTGGTTTGAATATGCTTGGCTCAGGGAGTGGCACTATTAGGAGGTGTAGCCTTGCTGGAGGAAGTGTGTCATTGTGGGGGTGGACTTTGAGACCCTCCTCCTAACCACATGGGAGCCAGTCTTCTAGGAGCCTTCAGATGAAGATGTAGAACTCTCAGATCCTCCTGAACCATGCCTGCCTAGATGCTGCTATGTTCTCTCCTTGATGATAATAAACCTCTGAACCTGTAAACCAGCCCCAATTTGATGGTGTCCCTTATAAGAGTTGCCTTGGTCATGGTGTCTGTTCACAGCAGTAAAACCCTAAGACACACACACACACACAGAGAGAGAGAGAGAGACCGACAGAGAGAGAGAGAGAGAGAGAGACCGACAGAGAGAGAGAGAGAGAGAGAGAGAGAGAGAGAGAGAGAGAGACTGAGAGAGACAGAGACAGAGACAGAGAAACAGAGACAGAGATGGACAGAGACCAAAAGAACAATAAAAATGAAGAAAGACTCCTTAGGGTGGAGAGTTGGCTCAGTTGTTGAGAACAGCCCCTGCCCCTCCAGGGGGCCTGAGTTCAGTTCCCAGAGCATTCCCTTAGTGGCTCACAGCCACAGGTAACTCCAGCTCCGGGAGATCCTAAACTCAGGCTCTTTGGAACCCAGAACATCTCACCGTCACTCGTTCCTTAGGGAGACGAGCTCTCTCCATCAGCAGGTCCCCCGCTGATCACGCCTAGCATTGTCCCCCAGTATCTGAGCCACTACACTGCCTGCATAGATGCTGATGAGAATTGACAGTTGCCTCAGAGATGCAGCTCTAAGTATGAAGATTATCTATGAGGTGACAGAGTCCTAGAGATGTAGCTCAGAAGTGGACCCCAAGGCCCCGGGCTTAACGTCCAGCATCGCAAAAGACCATACGCAAAAGAAGAAAAATCCTACTTAAAACTTAAATGGCTGTTAAAAGGAGGAGGCTAAGTCCTGAGTGCCAGGTCCCTGACCCAAATGAGTCCTGCCATGATCTTCCTCAGCGTAACTGGGTCTGGTAGCTCCTTCCACTCTGTGCAGACTGGGTGGAATCCCTCGCCCCACCAAAAGCACTCAGGAGAGCTAGAGAGAGTAAGAAAGCACCTCTGTGTCCAAGAACCCCCCAGAGATGGGATGGCCTACAGAACATTCCAGAAGTCTGTCCTAGCTTTTGTTAGCTGATATGTGCATCAATGCTGG
Organism: Tokudaia tokunoshimensis; assembly: GCA_036184795.1. Taxonomy (NCBI): domain Eukaryota; kingdom Metazoa; phylum Chordata; class Mammalia; order Rodentia; family Muridae; genus Tokudaia; species Tokudaia tokunoshimensis. The sequence goes on from BTHU01000006.1 coordinate 3,102,452, forward strand.
ACCTTTCCCGTACTCACATGACTAGATTGGAATTGGGTGTTTGGGAAGGTAGAAAGCTGGTGTTCACACCGGGATCCACCCAGGACAGGAGTAGATGAGAGAACAGGGTACACACCAGGCAGCAGGACTTGAGTAGAAGTATGTGGGGAAAGTCGGTCGAGTGATCAGAAACCTGGTGCTGGGTAAGGGGTAGTCTGAGCCTTTCCTTGGGACCCTTCCTGTTCACGTTCCCTCTGAAGACTCATGTGCCCATCCCCTGAGAAATGAGACCAAAACCAATCCTACAACAGCCCTTGGACCTCAGCCTGCTAGGCACGGTGTTGAGAGATGTCCACATCACTCTTTAAGAAGCATCAGCCATCTGGGTGCCGCTGGTCTGACTCTGCCCCATGGTTGAGAGGTCGCCTGTTCCTATCTCTGGTCAGCAATTAGCAGTGACTCACTCTGCCCTCTAAGCAGAGACTTAAGGTCCCTCACAGGAAGTGTGGACCATCCCTGGGCCCCCCAGAACCTGGAGCAGGACCCTAGATGGAAAGGGACTGGAAGAAAAGCCAAATCAGCTGACCCCAGAATCAGGAGGCCCCAAGGAATGAGAAAGAAGCTGGAACACCTGGCTGAGCTCTGTCGAGGGCAGAAGAAAAAGATGAAATAGGACCTTCCTCCGTTCAGCTGCCTCTGACAGGTATTTCTCAGTGATGAGAACTAAGGTATCAGCCCGTAACCCACTTCCCAGCCCCATCTCACCAGCCTGGACAATGGCAGCGTGAGACTTCCGTCCATCTTCTATCTCGGAAGTCTGTCTCTCAAGGTCTCCTGTTGGGCTTGTCATGGTGTAGCTCTCTGCTGTGGTGTGTGTGTCTGTCTATGTGTCTGCCTGTGTGTGTCTGCCTGTGTGTGTCTGTCTGTGTGTGTCTGTCTGTGTGCGTCTCTGTGTGTGTCTGCCTGCCTGCCATGTCTGTCTGTGTGTATGCATGCACATGTGTGCACCTGTGTGCCTTTCTGTGTGGATGTGTCTGTGTGTGTCTGTCTGTGTGCATGTGTGTGTGTGTGTGTGTGTGTGTGTGTATGTGCCTGCCTGCCATGTCTGTCTGTGTGTGTGTGCATGTGCATGTGTGCATCTGTGTGTCCATGTGAATGTGTCTGTGTGTCTATGTGTGTGTCTCTGTGTGTGCCTGCCTGCCATGTCTGTCTGTGTGTGCATATGTGCATGTGTGCACCTGTGTGCCTTTCTGTGTGGATGTGTCTGTGTGTGTCTGTCTGTGTGCATGTGTGTGTGTGCCTGCCTGCCATATCTGTCTGTGTGTATGTGTGTGTGTGTATGCATGCGTATGTGTGCATCTGTGTGTCTGTGTAAGTGTGTCTGTGTGTCTGTGTGTGTGTGTGTGTATGTGTGCATGCTGGCATTCCTCAGACAGAAGGCATTTGGAAGCAGTCTTGCAGATTTGCTAAGAGTCCTACTCTAGACTCTGCCCTTCCTGAGCCTTCCCCCCTCTCCTCTTCTCCTCTCTTCCTCCCTCTAGGCATTCCATCTCCCCTTGCTCTCCCAGCCCTGAGGACACTTCTCTCCTTATGTTCTCCTTAATCCAAACAGGTTTTCCTGGGTATGATGGTATAAGCACTCCAGGAGCCAATGCGGGAGGATTTCCAGTTTGAGGCAAGCCTGAGCTACTTAGCTAGACCCAGTCTCAAAACAGAGACATGAAGGCTATTGTGAGGATCACGTATGGGGCAGAGAGGTGGGAACATCTGCTAGGACTGTGAATCAGTGAGGTCAGGCCATTGGGTTTACCCAAGGGTCCCTTGCACATAATCCCTGTGGAATGATCGGAGCAGAGAATGTTGCAGGAGCCACCTAGGCTCCCGGCACCTGTGGGTCTCAAGTGTGGTGCCCATTCACTTCCTAAGAACTGCCTCCTCACCAGGCAGATCTGATGTGTTCCAGACCTAACTAGGGTTTGGAACTGCTCCAGTCCGAAGCCCTCCTTCCTGCCTTGACTACAGCCACTGTCATCTTCCACCCTTCTCATGACCTTTGGCAGACCTACCGCATGCCAGGGAGTCACTGTCAGATCACTGGAAAGTCAGGGACTCACATGGTAATTAAGTCATTCTCCCATTGAGTCCCTCAAACGCCAACTGCCATCCATCCGTTCATTCACAAATCCGTGTGCCCTTGCCTTCATTCATTTAGGGAAATATCCTCAGGCCTATTGTACGTGGAGATTAGCCCCACCCCCATCCCCTCCCCACCCTCACCCCACCCCCCCAGCTTTGTGAAATAATATTCTATTAGCCAGAACATTCATAGCAGTTGATTGTTTGACTAAAGGGTGTTACATGGCCAAAGGGCACAGAAGTCCTATAATAAGACCATTGACAGTATGAGTGTGTGTGTGTGTGTGTGTGTGTGTGTGTGTGTGTGTGTGTGTGGAGGGGGATCTTCTCTGAGGAGATAGCACTTAAGTTGAAGGGTGGAGAGAAGGGTTAAAGTAGCTCAGTGGGTAGAGAGCCTGCCCTGATCCAGCTCAGTATACAACACCTGGGTTCAATCCTCAGTGTCAGCTAAGCCAGGCGTGATGACGACACACATCTGTAATCTCAGCATTTGAATGGTGGAGGCCGAAGGCGCCAAAGTCAAAGGTCTTTCTGGCTATGTTGTATATTTGGAGCCAATATAAGCTATAGGAGACCTGCTCTCAAAAGACAAAACGAAATAAAGGATTCGGGGGAAATGGTCTGAGACCCTGTTCGAGAGGGGTCAGAGAGGGGAACAGGGGTATGAGCAGGGACAGAGATGAGATGAGATGCAGGCCTGGGGGCCTTTGAGGCAATGTCAAGGAGCCCAGAGAGCTTGGGAAGAAGGGTGATGCCATCCCACACCCTTGTGAACAGGGCCGGCCACTCCTCGACAAAGATCTGTCCCTTTAACACGGTCCCAAATGAGGGCGGAGAAGAGCGGGGTGGGGTGGACCTTTTACAGGGCTCTTCCTTTAAACTGCTTTAAAGAGAACCCAGGAAGCAAACAGATGACGGCTGTGTCCATCCAGCCCCTCATTTCTCTAAACAAACAAGCGCGATGAGCAGGCTGAGCCCATCCTGGGAACGCAATCCCAGCCAGCAAGCCGACCTTGGGAAGAGAGAGAAGCTGGCTCTGCCGCCTTTCAGCGGAAGCACACACAGGACACGTGTGTACCATGCAAACACAGCCACATGCAAACCAGACGCTGAGCGGATTGGCCCAGGGCCAACGTTCCCCCCCACCCCCAGGTCGCTGGGGCCTCTCTCGCCTTGGTGCCTGCTCCTGTGACTCCGTCAGCCCTCTTACTGCCGTGTGGGCACAGAACACATGATCAGGACTTACCCAGCTGAACCCTTGTTCTAGAAGCACTGTTACAGCTATAACCAGCCATCCACTCGGGAACAGGAGCCGGGGCCGCCCAGATCACACTCGGCACCCAATAAACATAATAAGCTGTCTGAGGACAGCTACAGTGTACTCATATATACAAAATAAATAAATAGACCTTAAAAAAAAATCCATTGCCAAGTCCATTGGTCTACTGGATTCTGGGCCTTGGATTTTCACTGATGGCCGGTGTGGAGATGAATTCTCTGCATCTAGAGACTCAACTCTTTTTTTCCTTGCCACAAGGGCCTCCCCGACCGGGTCACTCATGTCCTCAGAGGTCCTCAGGATAGGCGCGGCAAATACCAGATGACAGGCAGCCATGCAATAAAATCCACTCATGGTTGGCAAAGGCAGGTTGGCTCCAGATTTCACATGACCCCAGGAGTTCTCAATGCCACCCCAAAAGGCTCTGTCCTGTACCACCTCCTCCCATAGCCAGGACGCCTCATGGAAGCTGTGGGTTGCCTTGCACTGGCACTGGCAGGGTGGGGGGAGTTTAGACCCCTGTGCCCTGGTGTTTAGATCCCAAACAATCCTTGCAAACCCCTAATGGCTGTGTCTTTTTTCCAGGGACTTCAGCGACACCTCCACCTCCGTTTCACGGACAGTGACCTGGTTTCCCTTGCGGTTGGTCTCCACGGGAGACACTCTGCGGAGAGCTGCCTCCCTCCCTCCCAACTCCATCTTCTCGTTTTCACCACACAATTAGACCTCTTTGACGTTTTCTTTGCCTCTCCCCAGCTGAACACACTGCTAGTGTGAGGCAAATCGCAGCAATTACCTTGCTTGGCAGGGGAAAGCCAGCCTTCACAGTAAAGCCAACGGGTCCACCTAAGAACGTAGAATCCTGCCTTGAACCACACTCGCCAATGCCCTCCATGCAGACTGGGACATCAGAAGTGAATTCTGATTACCAAGCTTAACCCAGTCACCCCTGGGATTCCTGGCTTTCAGGAGTGGGTACCTTTTAGCCTGAGATTTGAGCCATTTGGTAAAGTCTGGAAAAGATACTGTAGGCTGCAGGCTACATCATTAAATACCGAAGTTGCAGAGAACAGAGTCAAATTCTAGAGAGAACCAAGCACATGGTGGTGTTTTAGGTTTCAAGAGATGTTGTATAAGCTTGCGCACACGTGTCTGTGTGTGTGCATGTGTACACATGTGCTATGTGAATGTACATGTGTATGAGAACATGTGTGTGCACCTGTGTGCATGTGAACGTGTGCATGCACATGTATTTATGTGCTGTGTGAATGTGCATTATGTTGGAACATGTATGTTTGTGCACACGTGTGTGCATGTGAATATGTGCATGCACATATATGTGTGTGCTGTGTGATCTGCATATATGTTGTAACATGCATGTGTGTATGCATGTGAATGTGTGCATGCGCATGTATGCATTGCTGTGTGTTATGCACGTGTGTTAGAACATGCATGTGTGTGCACACATGTGTACATATGAATGTGTACATGCACATATGTGTGTGTGCGCACGTGGATGTGTAAACATACAAGTGTGTGTGTGAGCATGTGTGTGCCAGGCTATGAGACAGACATATTTTTTTTTTGTTTACTGGTGCTGGGAATTGACCCCAGGGCTTTAAGCATGCAAGGCAAACACTCCACCACTGGGCCTTGTTATTTTATTTCACCTTTTACTGGAGCAGACCTTGACCTCGAAATCCTCCTGCCTCAGTTCCCAGTGTGTGTGGAATTGCAGGTGTGTTTGCAGACTCTGTCTTGCCTTGGATTGTGCTCCAAGGTGCCCAGAGGTGTTCCAATTGATAAGGAAGCCTCAGTCACTCAGGGTCACCATGAGAGGCGCAGGCAAGTGTCTCCCTCACAGCAGCCCACAGAATGGACTTTCTAAAGCACAGACCGGTCTCCGCCAGTCAGTTAAGGGGCTCAGCAAGCCGCTCTGGGGCTCCTGGAAAGAAAGTAGGAGCTGTATTTGTTTGGGCCATGCTCACTTCCAGCCAGATTGGACACATCTGGAAGGAACATGACTAAAGCTAATTTTAATTTTGAACATCAGCTTGGCAGGAACCACCTAGGAGATGAACCTCAGAGTGTTCCTGTGAGGGAATTTCTCTGCTGGTTAAGGTTTGGGAAGACCCACTCTGCATGTGAGAATCACAATCCCACGGGCTGAGGTCCTGGCCTCTCTCTCTCTCTGTCTCTCTCTGTGTCTCTGTCTCTGTCTCTGTGTGTGTGTATGTGTGTGTGTGTGTGTGTGTGTGTGTGTGTGTGTGCTTCCTAACTGCAGATGCAGTGTGACCATCAGCCTCCAACTTCCCACCATGATGGAATGTACCCTTCGAGTGTGAACTAGACAAGTCCGCCCTTCCTTAAGTTGCTTTTTGTTGGGTAGCATGTAACATCAATGAGACAAATGCCAATGCAGAATGGAGCAGGGTGGAAGGAGGAAAAGATGGGGAGGGAAGAACAGAGGGAGGGAGACAAGCGGAGAGCGGGTGACGGAAAAGGAAGATTGTCACACCATAGATCACACAGCAACTCTGCCCCGCGGTTCTTTTTTTTTTTTTTTTTTTTCTTTTTTCTGAGACAGGGTTTCTCTGTGTAGCCCTGGCTGTCCTGGAATTCACTCTGTAGACCAGGCTGGCCTCGAACTCAGAAATCTGCCTGCCTCTGCCCCCCAAGTGCTGGGATTAAAGGTGTGTGTCACCATTACCCAGCCTGCCCCACAGTTCTTTAGACCTCCCTGCTCTCTTTCTGAGGAGGTGGTGGTGGTGGTGTGTGTGTGTGTGTGTGTGTGTGTGTGTGTGTGTGTGTGTGATGTTTATGTGTGGTCTATGTGATATGTGGGGGAGGGGGTACGTGGTGGGGGGTGTATATGTGTGTAGTCTGTGTGTATGGTGTGATGTGTCTTTGTGTGTGGGGGTATGGATTGTGTGTGTGTGGCCTGTGTGGTGTGGTGTATATGTGTGGTCTGTGGTGTGATGTGTTTGTGTGTATGTGTGTGTGGTCTGTGTGGTGTAACGTATGTTTGTATGTGTGGAGTGGTGTGTGTGTGTGTGTGTGTGTGTGTGTGTGGTATGATGTGTGTGTGTGATCTGTGTGGTGTGTGGTGTGATGTGTGTTTGTATGTGTGGTGTGGTATGTGTGTGTGTGTGTTCTTTGTGGTATGATGTGTGTGTGTTTTGTGTGGTGTGTGGTGTGATATGTGTTTGTATGTGTGGAGTATGGAGTGTGTGTGGTATGATGTGGTATGTGTGTGTGTGGTGTGATGTGTGTTTGTATGTATGAGGTATGTGGGGGGGTGTCACACAGGATCAACCCATGAAGAGCAGTGCTGGTCTAGATTGAGAGCCCTAGTGTGAACAATGTCCTCGTTTGTTTGATGGAGTAGTCATCATCCCCTAAGTGACATTTCCATGCCTAGACTCCTGTGAGCACCTTCAATGCCTGGGAGTCTCTCTGAGCCTCATACATCTTAAAACCAAAAAGAGTTGCTGAAATTCATCTCTTCTACTGTCATTTGGTATCTAGTGTTTCCCTTTGTTACAGTTGAGCATTAGCTATGCTCTTGTCATTCTGATGAGCTGTCTGTCAAGAGCAACGTAAGGGGCAGGCATAGGGGAAGGGGCTCAGTCTGAGGAGACCCGGAAATTAGCAGGGAGGGTGGGCATCTGAAGCAGACCCTGAGATTACTGCTCTAAAATCAGCCTTCAGGGGCTGCAGAGGTGTCTTGTAGCTAAGAACACTGGCTGCTCTTGCAGAAAACCTGGGTTTGGTTCCCTACACCCACATGGAAGCTCACACCATCTGTAACTCCAGATCCAAGGGATATGATGCCCTCTTCTGGCCTCCATAGGCATCGAACATGCATGTTGTGCACAGGTACAAACAAACAAAACATCCTTATTCATATATATTGCTATATATGTGTGTGTATGCCTATCTATATGTATGTTATATATACATACACATTCACATATACACACATACATTTACATACATATACATACACATACATATACATACCTGCATATACACATACACATAAGTACACATGTGTGTACATACATGTACATGCATGTACATACATATACACATACATGCATATGCATATACATACATATATAACTCAGATACTTAAATCTCACAGGAATATGTTCGCCACCAGGGAGATCCTTAGACACGGCACATCAGCAGTGGTGAGAACCCAAATCTCGGTCACTTAACACCACAGTACAGTTCCCAAGGGAACAGTTGTCAAAGGAGCTGAGCACCTGCAACTCCAGCACTTGGGAAGCTGAGGCAGGAGGATACTGAACCCAAGCCAGTCTGGGCTATAATGAGATCCGGTCATAATAAATAATGACAAAAAAAAATATCAAGATCATCAAAACCAAAGAGAGTCGCAGGAATTGTCCCAACCATGGGTGTCTACGGAGGCATAAGAAATAAGGGGATGTGTCAGCTTGTATGGGACCCTAAAGCAGAGAAAGGATGTCAAACGCCAGTGGAGGAGATCTGGGAGCGCACACAAATGGGACCATATGCGCCTGCTACAAGTACCTGTCTGTGATCATGGACTTGCTCAATGGAAGGGTTTGGGCTCTCAGTTTTGGAGACCAAAGACCTCTGCCTTTGACCAATTGGTCCTTTGCCTTGGGTGAGGCAGTGTATCATGGTAGGAATCTAAAACAGAGTAAAATGCTTACCTCATGCCAGCAAGGAAAAGGGAGAAGGGCTGAGGTCACACAGTCAGTCCTTCCAGATCTCAGCCCCAGTAACCTAAAGACCTTCCACAAGGTCTTCCCCTATGAGGTTTCCATTTTCAATGGTGCTACACTGAAGATCAGGCCCTAGTGACGTGGACTCTGGGAGATTTTAAGCAAATGATCACAATTGTTTGTCTGAAATCACAATCTCTCTCCAACATAAAAGCTGATTAAAAATACTAAAATCAACACAGACATAACGATGAACACATTTAATCCCAGCACTCATGAGGCAGAAGCAGGAGGATCTCACACACCTCCCCCATGTGTCATTCCAACAAACTGCTCTTCCTTCCACCAAGGTGGCTGTAGCTGTGTAGGCCAGGCAGCCAGCCCAGAGGATTCTGGGAGATTCTTCTTTCTTTATCTCCCACCTCATAGGAGCACCAAGGTTATAGAGACACTATTGTACCTGATGTCACATGAATCTCGAGGATTTGAACTCAAGCCTTCAAGGTTTGTGCTGCAAGCCTCTCAGTCTCTCCCCAGCCCTACAGTCATTCTTTTTGATGTGCTGACTTTACACACAGGCAGCCAGCCAGTAGGTTGGACTTGAGAACAATCCAGAAAGCCAGAGCAGTCTTGGCTGGCTTCCTTGCTTCTGATACAGCGGGATACCCAAGTCATCTTGCACACTTCCTGCCCCGTCCTGAAATCAGCTTCGTCTCCAAGGATCACTGGCTCCGTTTACCGAGAAATTCTTACAGAGCAGAACATGGACCACTGTTGAGTTGACCGTTGTCTGTATAAATTCACAATGCTGAACCTACAAGTACAAGTTGCATGTGCATGTGAGCACATGCATTTTTGAGTGTGTATCATGTGTGCATGCATGTGTGTGTGAGCATGCACAAGTGTGCATAGCATGAGTGCGTGCATGTGTATATATCTTGTGTGTGAGCACACACACACCTGCATGCACACGAGTGTGTTTCTGTGTGTGTGCATGTGTACAAGTGTGTATGTGCACATGTATGCATGCACATGAGTATGTGTGTGTGAGCATGCACAGGTACATATAACATGAGTGTGTGTGCACATATGTGTGCATGTGTGTGTATCTTGTGTGAGCATGCACACATGTACATGCTCATGAGTGTATTTTCACATGTGCCTGTGTGCATGTGTGTATATGTGTGGGCATGTGTGTATGTGTGCGTGAGTATGTATGTATACACATATGCATGCACATGAATATGTGTACTTATATGTGTGTACGTGTGTGTACACGTAGGTGTGCATGTGTATGTACCTTGTATATGAGCATGCACACATATGCATGCACATGAGTATGTATACTTATGTATGTGTGCATGTGTATGTACATGTAGGCGTGCATGTGTGTGTATCTTGTATATGAGCATGCACACATATGCATGCACATGAGTATGTATACTTATGTGTGTGTGCATGTGTGTGCGTATGTGTACAAATTTGTGAGAGTGTGGAGAGTGTGTCCACATGTGTGTGGAGGACAGAGGTCCACCTCAGGTACTCTTCTTCTCTATCGCTCACTCTTATTTCTTGAGATGGGTTCGCTCACTGAACTTGATGCTCTCTAATCCAGCTGCACTGGTCAGCAAGTCCCCGCTGATCCTTGTGTCCCCATCTCCCCAGCTCTGGAGTACAGACAAGTGCCACTGTTCCTGGCTTTCACATAGGTGCTGGGGACACAAACTCAGCTCCTCATGCGTGCACGGCAAGCCCTTTACACACACTGCCATCTTCCCAGCCAGGAACTGTTTAGAGTTCCTGTAAAGTGAAAAGTTTTTGTTTTACTTGGCTCTGTCCTTGGGGTGTCTCTGCCTGAGGGTGCACCAGCGGAGTCATTTGGGTGTGCTAAGCCACCAAGCGTCCATTTAGGTTTTGCAGCATTGTTTCTCCTGCATTTTAAATTTCCACAGTTGGAAGAGAGACCTTGATGCGCAGCCACAAAGCTAGCTGCGCCCTTCCCTCCACAGACTGCCTCACCTGCAAAAGCATCTGTCACCCTCGAGAAGTGAGGCCAGGCTCACTCCATCTGCCAATGATCATGGCGTTTCTCTCCACAGTATTTTGATGTTCTCTGACACTACGCATTTTTGTTTCACCTGCCTGAGCCTGCATGCCGGTCCTCCATAGTTTCACAGCCTGCTTTGAAACCTGAGCACAGACTCGCTCTCCTGATGATCAGCAAAATCAACGCAATGTCAAGGTTGCCCTGCCAGCGCCGATCTTCCAGGAGGCAAGAACGCTTTTCAGAAACTCTTCGCTCCACTCGGTGTCTGTTTCCTTGAAGCTTCTGGAATTAATGTGACAGCTTCCATTGAGCTGTGGCTGCACAGACCTAGCACTCAGTTGCCACTGCCCCTTCGAGCAGGGCCCAGCAGAGGACCTGCCTCCATCTTGGCCATTTCTCCATCACCTCCCTGGCTCATTGACTCTATCACTTGGAATCCCATAAGTCCAGTCTTCCGCTTCTCCCTGCCTGCCTCCATACCCCCAGCATCCTTCCCAACTGACAGCAGTACCAGCCTGGCTTATCTTCAGTTTGTTTCTCCATGTGACCACTAAAAAACATCTTCTTAGATTGTCACTGAGTCAGTGGCCTTTGGAGCCAGCTTAGAAAATAAATGGCTGCCTGTCCATCAAGAAACATAATCCAAAAATTCTTCAAAGTGTTTGTCATAATCTTGCGCCAATCTCATTTCTCCGGGCCAACCCATTTGTTTATTCGTCTGACCTCAGCACCTCTGAACAGGCTGCAGGTTTGTTTTTATTCAACTCTGCCTTTACTCAAACCATTTCCCTAACTGGAACTTTCAGCTCCCCTCAACGCATCCACATAACTAGCTCCCACCCACCCCTTCCCACCTCCTCTCGCCAACTCTAACCCTGAACTAACCCTCCTCTTACGGTTTGAATCTGAAATGGTGCCCAAAGGCTCGAGAGTTGAGTGTTCTTTGGTCACTAGCCAATGGCACTGTTTGGGGAAGGGTGTGGAGTCCTTAGATGGAGCCTCTCTGTCTCTGTCTGTTCTCTGCTTCCTGATCTGCGACCACCGAAGTCTCCTGCCACGGAAAACTCCACCATGATGCCAGCCGAGGTAGACTGAGATCTCTGAAGCTTTGAACTGAATGGAGCCCGTCTTCCCCAGGTCGTTTCTGTCAGGGGATTTACCACAGTGGCAGAAACAGAATCAGGCCATATCTATCCCTCCAAGCTCCTGTCACACTGCTCGCAGGATAAACCTTGTGTTCTGAGCAGCGGGTGGTCTCCAACTGGGATAAACCTATATGAAGTGGAAAACCGGGAGCACGGAAGCCACAAAAGCAAACCCAAGAGGATCTAGAGCAGCGGCTCTCAACCTTCCTGTCGCTGCGACCCTTCAATATGGCTCCTCACACTGCGGTGACCCGCATCTGTAAGATTATTTCATTGCTACTTCGTAACTGAAATCTTGCTGCTGTTATTAATTGTGATGTCGATATCTGTGCTTTCTGATGGTCTTAGGTGATCCCTGTGAAAGGGTCACTTGATCCCCAAAGGACAAAGGAGTAGTGACCCACAGGTTGAGAAGCATGGATCTAGAAATTCTGTGCGGTCCTAGAATATGCCAGGGGATGGTGCCGTTGCCAAGGACCCCATTAAAAAAAAGGCAGGATGCCATGGATGGCGCTGTGAGTTCTGCTAAGTACTGGAAAGGGAGTAGCACTCTTCCCAGTTCTGGAAGCAGAAGAGGGGCTGAGTCCCCAGTCATCCTTTGAAGTCAGCCCTGCTCTGATTCCAATGACACTGAAAGTACACACAGGGACATGCTGAAGATCAGAAATGTGGAAGACTTCATTTCAGAACACTTGGTAGATATCTTGGGGTTAAGAACCCAGTCCAAACCCCAAATCCACCTACACAGACACCATGTTCCCATGGCCTGCCAGGGGCTCACCAAGCCTCCTGTGTGTAAGGGGGAGGTTCTAATGTTAAAGTCCTGTTCTCTAATTGGTTCTTGATTTGTCAATAAAGAAGGCCAGGAGCCAATTGCTGGGTGGAAGGTACAGGTGGAACTTCCAGGTTGTGGGGGGAGCTGGGGGGGGAAGGGGCCACAGGGAAGGAGAGGAAGAGCTTTTCTGCCCCTTTGGAGGAAGAAGAATGCAGCAATCTTGTACAGTGTCGGGGAAAGCAGACTCCGCTACAGGCGGGTGGCCATGGATGGTTGGCATAGGTTAGGTGGGACTAGCCACTAAGTTTAGGACAGGTGGAGAGACAGAGATAATAAATTGGTAAGAGTATGCTTTTCCAGGAGGGGGATATCTGCGACCAGCAATTGTACCTAGAAGTCAAGTTGTAAACTGACAAGCTGTGTGTATATATCTTTTATCCATGGATTCACAGGTCTCGGGAGTGGGCTGGTGGAGTGATCACCTCTTGGAGCTAAAGGTGGGAAGAAACGGAAGCTGAGAGGGGCTGATAGCACGGCCCTTCCCTGGGAGGAAAAAGGTAGTAGTGTTTTAAAACTACACCCAACACCTGTATGTACAACACTCCATTCCATTCATGCTTTCATATGAGTATCTAATGCATTTTTACCTTATCTCATACATACATACCTTGGATCTTCCCTTTCTCAAAGGCTTTCCTCTTTACCTCCCTCCCTGTCTCATAACACACACACACACACACACACACACACACACACACACACGAGTTTATTTGTCTGTATAAAACATGGGATCCACAAATGGGGGGCGGGATCCAATATCTGTGTGAGTTTGACTTAAATTGCTAAATATGATCATCTCCAGCTGCACCACTCTCTGCAAATGACACCATTTCACTTTTTATTATGTGCATTGCCATATTTTCTTTATCCGGCCTCTGTTGATGACACGCAGGCTGATTCCACAACTCAGCTATTACCAACAGTACTATAATAAACATCAATGGAATCCTGTTGCTGGGTAAAATACCCTGGGGGGAAAATTGCACCTTAGGGGAAAAGGGAGCTCATTTCAGGTTACAGTTCCAGCTTGTAGTCCATCATAGCAGGAGTATCACAATGACCGGCACATCATAAAGCTGGGCACGCCACATCCATAGTCGAGAGCAAAGAAGAGATGAATTCTTGCATGGTCCCTTGTTTGCGCTCAGCTCCATTCCTCCTCTGTAGACAATTTAGGTTCCCCTGCCTAGGGAATGGTGCTTCCCATAGTGGGCTGGGTCTTCCCATATCAGTTAACTAAATGAAGACAATCCCCGTGGACATGCTAACAGGCTATCCAACGTAGACTTCTCCCATGTGATTTTAAGTTGAATCAAGTTGACAGAGCTGCCCATCACCAATTCATAGGTATCTCAGGGCTATTAATTTGGAGTCCTTTGAGCAAGGACATGGGAGTGGTGTAGCTGGGTCTCAGGGTAGTTCTGTTCTCAGTCTTTTGAGAAACCTTTGTACTGGTTTGCATGGTGGCTGCAGTCATTCACATTTGTCAGAAGGGTTTCCTTCTCTCTGCTTCCTCGCCAACATTTGCTCTCTTTTGTGTTTTTTGATGACAGCCGGTCTGGCTGGAGTTAGAGGGAATCTCAATGTGTTCTTAATTTGCATTTCCCTGATGGCTAGTGGTGTTGAACATTTTTACGCATTTTCTGGCAGTTCCAAACGGATCAAAGACCTCGGCGTCAGACCTAGAACTCTAAAACTGTCAGAGGGAAAAGGCAGAAACCACTTCAAGATATATAGACACAGCCAGGGTATTTCTGCAAAAGACTCAGACAGGAAAGAGACAAGAGCCAACGAGTGGGCTTTGTAAGACTACAAAGTATCCATCCAGCAAAGAAACAGCTGAGTGAGAGGCAGCCCAACGGACAGGAGAAAAAACAACGTTGCCAGCTACAACCGAGAATGTACAAATAACTCAGAAGGGTGACTGCCAAGAAATCAAGCTACCAGGCTGGTAAACCAGATACCGAAATGGACGGACTGACCTCAGGAACTGAGGTGCACCTGGGTGCTGACCTGTCACATGGTCGGGTGTGGAAATGACCGTGTGACACATGTATCAGGAAAGCTTTAAAGCTCAGGACATTTTGGATTTTATTTTTTTTGGGGGGGGGGGGTTTAAGGATGTTCTGTGGCTCACATGCCGTCACCAAAGGGAGACAGTCCCTAAGAGAGCAGCCATGGCTACCCACAGCAAGTGCTGCCCTCTCCCCCCACCCCCATCCCCCTGTTCCACACAGGCTCTCCTGGTCGCTGTCCCCTGGGCAAGCAGCCACCCAGAAGCCTTTACCTTGAGTCCTCACTTCCTGGATAAATACAGCTGATGTCTGGGCTCAGAAGACATGGCTTTGTGTCAGTTTTGTCCCTGGACACACCTTTAGCACTTAAATACTGTCAGCATACAGTATTACCCAATAAGTAAATATTTGTGAATGTAAAATAAATCTTCTGGGCCTTGTGCTACCCACTCTTCCTGGATACTGTACTTTCAGTGGGCTGTGATAAGCATCTACTTTTCATTTGTACTTTACAGATATGGACTCAGGTTCAGGGACCTAAAGAAACTTGCTCAAGGTCACTCTGCTGGGACAGGAGCACAGACATGCCTGATCTATGCTCAGATCTCAGTGCTGTGCTTGAATTACTCCTGTTACCCTCCCATTCACTACTCATTCAGAGATTTTATTTCTGTTTTTAGTTAGGTGCGGTATATGTGGATTTGTGCATCTATGTGAAGTAGACTCAGAAGGCAGAAGAGGGCTTGGGATCCCCTGGAGCTGGAGTTGCAGGTAGGTGACGGTGAGCCATTCGATGTGGGTGCTGGGAACTGAGCTCGGGTCCTCTGGAAAAGCAGCGAGTGTTCTTAGTTGCATTTCCAGCATTGGGCTGGCATGTGCAAAGCCCCAGATTTCACACATAGAATTGGGTCTGATTTTCTGAAGAAAAAAAAAAAAGGTTTCACACAGCATCTAGCAAATTCTCATGAGATCATGGACCACCCAAAATGCACGATGAGTCACACACCGACATAAAAAGAAAAAATCTGAGTGTGTCTGTTCACAGGTGTGAGCGTGGGCGTGTCATGACAGGTGTGTAAGGTCAGAGGATGATTTGGGGGGATGGGGGGATCAGGCCTCATCTTCCACTTTGGTTCAAACAGGATCTCTGCCTGGCTAGTTGGCTCTCCTGCCTCCCTTCCCATCTCACAGTAGGAGCGCTGGGATTACCACCCCCTAGAAACTATAACCCCTCATGTTTTGGGACCAGGGCTTTACCCAAAAAGCTAACACTTGGCTGCTGCCACCTGATGGCTTTAATGTCCTCCGTGTTCAGGATCCATGACTTGAGCTGAAAGGGTTTGCCCCTCCCCGCTTCCATTCCCTTCCCCCACCTCATCCCCTCCTCCTCAAACTCCCCCTCCCCCTTCTCTCCCTTCCTCCCCCTCAGGAGGCAAATGTTAACTTCAAATTTAAATTTTAGAATGCAAACTGAATAGCCACAGGTGCTCCGGAAGTGGGCCCCAGGAATGGATGGCCTTAGCATCTGCCCTCAAAAAAATTCAAGATAGAAGAAGAATCAGAAATGAGCACAAGTGACTTTGATCGCTTTCTACTGCATCTCAGAGCAAAGCCTTGGACTCACTTTGTAACCTGGTGACCTTGAACCTTGATATCTGTGCCTCAGCCTCTCAGTGTTTTCCTGTGCCAGCCATATTATAATAAAAAAAATATCTCTTACCTCCTAAGAGGCTAGAGGTTTTGCTGAACCCCACAGCCGAGTTAATATGACCCCTTGAGTCACTTAAGACTTAAGACTTCTATCCTACCATGGGCTCAGCCTTTTTGTTTAAACTTCCTTTAAGGGAACAATGTAGCAACCAAGCTTACTGGCCTAGGATTTCCCATGTAATCAGCTTTTACAACCTAAGCCAACAGAAGGCTGGGATCTTAAGTTATGTGCTCTTCCCGCCCTGAAGCACGAAATGCTTCCATGTGCACGAGTTCTAATAAGCATTTGCTGAAAGCAGCAGAAATAGAGGTTGAAAGAAATGTCTGAGACGAATGTCCACTATAAATGTTAAACAGAATATCAGTCAATGTCTTAGGGTTTCATTGCTGTGAAGAGACACCACAACCAAGGCAACTCTTATAAAGGACGACATTTAATTGGGGCTGGCTTACAGGTTCAGAGGTTCAGTCCATTATCATCATGACGGGAAGCATGGCGGCATCCAGGCAGGCATGGTGCTGGAGGAGCTGAGAGCTCTGCATCTTGATCTGAAGGCAGCCAGGAGGAGACTGTCATTCACACTGGGCATAGCCTGAGCTTTTATATGAGACCTCAAGGCCCGCCTCCACAGTGACATACTTTCTTCAACAAGGTCACACCTCCTAATAGTGCCACACCCTATGGGCCAAGCATTCAAACACTTGAATCTATGGGGCCCATACCAACTCAAACCGCCACAGTTAATAGACAATGATACTTTCTCTCTGGGTCAGTTGGGATCCATTGGGCCCAGTGACTTAATCCCCTGTAAAACTTTGCTAATGATTTCAGTGAAGTATCCCATTCCTCCCCCCTCCCCATGCAATGATTCCACACTGTCCAGTAAATACAGAGGGAAGCCCTTTGTGAGGGACAGACGTACAGACAGATTCACACACAGAGAGACACAGGGACAGGTACAGATTCACAAGACGGTCATATATTCAACAGAGAAGACAGAGGCACGGAGAGAGTTAGGTAAATTCCAGTCTGGGCTCCATCTTGGTTAATGACTCCCAACTCTAAGTGCTTTGATATGTTTTCCCCCTCAAAGTGACAGCAACACATCATTGGTGACTGGGTTTATTGTAAGTACTTTGAAGCCAACAGAATTTTTCTCCAACAGCAAGATTGAGGGTGTACAGCATTATGCCCCCACTTATGCAGTCCTAACAGGTCACACTACCTAACAGCCCCCATAGCCCCTGAGGTTCTTCTGCCTCCCTCTGTTGACCCTAGGGCCCCTGAGGGCACCCCATCTGGAGTGCCACACTTCCACCTTGTCTGAGACGCACATCAAGGGAGCAGCTATGCTTCACTCCCTGAGGCTCTCCAGGTCCCCCCGCCCACACACAAGTCTCAGTGAAGTCTATAAGTGTCTCCTCAATCAGAGATGGGAAGTGGGTACCACATCCCATTGGCCAGACCTTGGTCACGTGATCACCATGGAATGGAGGTAGAGTCAAGTCTAGTGGCATCCCCTGAGGACTGGGGGGGGGGGGTTACATGAGAAAAATCTGATTCTTAGTGGAATTGCCGTGTAGCATGAACACACACTATCATCCCCAAAGGTCGCTTGTTTCACTGTGCGGTGTAGGCAGAGTCCATTTGGAGACTGGAAATATGAAAGTTTGCAGAATCAGGAGCATAGGAGGAGTCAGAAGGCAAATCCTAGACAGTGACATTTACAAGGGATAAGTTTAAGCTTGCATTTAGGGCCTTTCAAATGGCACAAAGTGTAAATGGATTTGTAAAAAGCTCACAGAAATGAAATTAGCATATTCTTGTGGCAAGAAAACTGAACGTGAGTCAGAAAAGAACCTCCTAACTCGTTCAGGCCATACGAAAAGAAGTAGGGGGTCTGGGAGAAGGAGGCAGTGCTGTCAAACCTGGAACCTGGCCTTGGTTTTATCTTCCCTCCTGTTCCAAAGGGGTGTGTCCAGGCAAGAAACCAGAGCTGGCAACAGTCTGTGAGGTGTGGCTGAAGAATCTGACATGTTTTTCTTGGAGCCTGTGAAGCAGAAGATAAAATGACCATCAGAACCACAGAGAGCTGCCACTTGTAAGCAGATAGGGGGCCTGGGGGAGTGGAAAGATTATTCAGCAGTTAGGAGCACTGGCTGCTCTTTTAGGGGACCAGGGTTCAATTCCCAGTGCCCAGTCACAACCATCTGTTATTCCAGTTTCAGAGACTCTGACACCCTCTTCTGGCCTCTGAGGGGGCTGCACACATGTGGTGCACAGACATACAGGCAGGCAAAACACCCACACAATTAAAAATAAATAACAATTTTTAATAGAGTGTGAGCTCAGTACACTTAGGGGTCCACTTGTTGGCTACATTAAGGAAGCTCCCACAGTTAGCTGAGCAGATGGCTCCCAGCAGAGAGTCAGGGTGGCCTGACCACTTCTAAGAGCAACACAGATGGAACCACATTCCAGAAAGACACTTACAGACATTCATCCTTCTACAAAGTGCGTCTTTCTTGATGGCGTTTGTATTGCTGTGATGGGACATCATGACCAAAAGCAACTCGGGAAGGAAAGGCTTTATTTCATTCACAGTTCTATATCGTTGTTCATCATCAAAGGAAGTCAGGACAGGAACTCAAACAGCACAGGGACCTGGAGGCAGGAGCGGATGCAGAGGCCATGGAGGGGTGCTGCTTGCTGGCCTGCTCTCCTGACTTGCTCAGTCTGCTTTCTTATAGAGCCTAGGACTACCAGCCCAGGGATGGCTCCACCCATTGTAGACCCACCCTCCCACAATTGCTAATTAAGAAAACGCCAGACTCAGTAAACAGCAACAGCCCCTTTCTCGGACTCCACAGAGCGCAGTGACAGGCACAAGAGCTTGGTTGGCTGAAGAGCTGTGTGGGATTCATGAGATCAGAATCTTACTTGACCCAGACTTTCCTTATGCCTCCTGGAAACATCCACTGACTTCAGTCAGATGAGCACCCTGGAAGAGAACCCTCCAGCCGCACAGGAAAGTGCAGTGTTCAGAGCGATACATTGTAACACCCTCAGGTCAAGGCTACACTGTAACACTCTAAGGTCTAGGATACACTGTAACACCCTCAGGTCTAGGATACACTGTAACACCCACAGGCCAAGACCAGTCTAGGCCCTCTTGTTTTGGTGCTCCCATAAAATGCTTGCCCACGGAAAGTGAAGGAAATGGGTGCTGAACCCGAGGCCAGGGTTCTCAGGGGTCCTAGATGCCCGCCACACAAGCTGTTGCCTGCATCCTGAGAGCCTGAGGAAGAGTGTGGAAGATAGGAGGTGGAGGTTGGTGGTATCAGGTGAATATTCTAGAAGATCTTGGTGCAACTTTGGTTAAGAGTAGGCATTGGGAACTTCAGAGACTGGGAAGAGTGACAGGGCTGGGGAGGACTGTGCTGAGATGTTGGTAGCACCTCAGGGATATGGTGGCACCTGGGGGTGGTCGTTCCTCTGATCCAGAAACTCCTACAACCCAGTGTGCAGTCACTCCTAGCTCACGCAGGCATGGAGCCAAGCCCGCCCTGTCGAGGGTTTTATCAGTTCCCTCTCTTTCCCAACTGACACCTTCTCCAGCTCAGACACCCTGGAAGCTTTTGAGAAATGGGATATTCAAAATTCCCCAGGGGGAGAAGTAACTACCGAAGGGCCACAGCCGTTCACACACAGGCAAAAACAGCCTGTCCATACCCCCAAACAGGCACACAGCCCCCCCAACATGGGCACACAATGACATACACAGGCACTCAGCCTCTCTACCAAACACATATAGGCACACAATAACCCCCCGCCAACACACAAACGCACAAGATATGTATATACACAGGCACACACAAGCTCACATGAACACACACACACACATACATACCCTTTCCCCCATTCCCAGCATAGGATAGACAAATACACAGGCACACACACATGCATACAAGCACACATGTGCACACACATGCACATACGAGCACACATGCACACACATAGGCACACATAGAGGCCCACCTCCCTCCACCAGGATCCTGTCTCCCAGAGGATCTGGTTTCCTCCCAGGGCCATCTGTCCCTGACTCTGCTCTAAATCTTGCCAGTCTCCTTGCCAGATTGCATAATTAATTACTTCAAAGCACCAAGGCCCCCATTGCTCATAGGGCTAGGAGCCAGTTGGCTAGCGGGGGACTGATTTGCTGTGATAGGGCCAGGCCCTGCAGCTCCCACAGTGGGGCGACTTGGCCAAAGCCCCCCTCCCCCTAGTTTCCACAGAAGCATCTGCTACTAGCTTGGCAAGGGCCAAGTTCTTACAGTGTCTCAGTGACTTGGGTGGCACTTAGGCACAGTGAGGCCACATGCTGTCCATTACCATAAAAGGGAGTGAGCCTGGCCGGCTCAGCTGGGACCCAGCACCATTTATCTTTGTCACTTAGCTGCTAAGTTCAGAAGTTGTTCTTTCCACTCCAGCAGGGGTGACTGGACTCCAAAATCTTTGGGGGGGAAATGGAGGATACAATTAAAGTGACCATGGTGGAAGTATAGCCCAAAGGATGGTATTTGCCTAGCATGCACAAGGTCCTGGTTTCAATTCCCAGCACCTAACAACAAAATCAAATAACTATAACAAAGTGGTCGGACAGGGCAGAACCCAAGAGCCTGAGATGGGGATGAGTCCCACGCCTTCTGAGGTTGGATCCTGAAAACAGTAGAGTGTGATAGAATTCCTACTTGGCCAACAATCCCCTTAGTACAAAATGCCCTTGAACGGCAATATGCAGATAGAACGGTCAATTGCAAGTGGCGGAGAACTTGAAGGAGGAGGATGCAGTTAGTTTCTGTGTTTGAACTGCCCAAGGGCTGATGTTCAGGTGTAGCTTGGTGCGGGGACCCCCACTTATTTTATCATAGCCCCCTGTCATTTCCAATATGCATCTTGGAGTCGCCTCCCAGCAACAGCGGTGGTGATGACTCCATCTTAACACTCAACTCTAGGGTGCAGCCCTGAGAGACACAAGCCTGGCACACCTGGGTTACCCCACACCTAGGCCTGTGTGTGGGCAGGCTGAAGGCTGTGCTAATTGTGCCGGATGAGCATCCCGGACATGGAGCACGCTTCCTGGAAATTTGAAAAATGGGCATGAGTGAGAAGGTTCTTGAGTGAGAGCGTCCGCACCCTCGTGAATCGGGGGGCTCTGTTTCTTCATAAAAAGATGACATTAACAACATTGATGGAAGTTTGTGTGTGCATGGGGCCTCTTGCAAACATCCCAGGGGGTGGGTATTCAAAGACTAGAGCGAAGCTCTGGGCCTCTGAGGGCCAAGTGCCCTTGTTGCAGATAGAGCAATGTTCCTTAAACCCTTAGAGAGAGAGAGAAGCAGGATTGTGATGTCATCATCTGAGCTCCTGGATCAAGCCGCACCTGAAAGTCATACTCTCCTTGCCAGGCAGGCAGTATACAGAGTCCTTGGGTACCAAGTGCATCCTTCCCAGACAACCAGCCCAACTCTTGACCTTGACACTTCCAGGGTAGCAACCAGGTCCCAGGAGCTCTTTCTTGAGTGGCTTTTGCCTTCCCTCTTCCTTTCCTTGCTGGTCTCTGCTCCCTTGGTGCCTGCTTGCTCTCTGTGTCGAGGGTTGTATATTAAGACACAGTCACACAAGCACCCCAGCCGTTTTCTCTCACACGGTGGCTTGTGAGGAACTGCACAGTTATTAGACAGCAGACCCTATCAGTACCAAACCGACCCATCCATCCTTTTGCTACAGGGCAGAGAGGGCTTCACTTCCCATCATGCTTTGAGGTGTGGTTGTCCTCAGGCATGGTCTGGGTGCCTTTCCTCAGGGAGAGGCAGAGAGAGCAGAGGACAAGGTACCACAAGGAACCAGTTCCAGCCTACACAGTCCCTACTCAAGCTCATGTTCCTGTCCCAACTCATCCCACAATAACCCCCCTGTTTGAAGTTGGCTCTTTTTCCTCTGAGAAAAAGGAGGTGTATCTAAAATAGGCCAGGGCCTGGGCCTATGGCCAAGTGTGGGTGAAAGTGGGTCAGGCTGGGGAGAGGGTAGGCAGGCAGCTCCAGCTGAAGACACCTCCTTTGTGCTGGGCTCGGGGCTGTGCACTCACTATAGTTGTTACCCTCCCTTGTGGTGCTGTGGAACGAGAGCCTTGGGGGGTCTACAGATTACAGAGGAGGGAGTTAGGGTGGGGAGTTAGGATACGGGGCTCCCGATCCAAAGTCTGAGCCTAGGGGAGACAGAGCAGATTTCCAGGCTACACTGTGACAAAGGCAGCTTGGCCACCTGGCATCTTGATGCCAGCCAGACTGACCCAAGCCTGGGGCCTTGAAATACATTCCCTTGGTTTCCTTTGCTACTGTTTTAAAGTGAGGTTAACAAATGAGAACAGCCAGAGATCACGGCTTCAGTGCCTTGTAAACCTTATCCAATACCACAGTAAATGGCTTGGGACCATTTGCCCAAACCCTAAAGGGTCTCTCCTTGTACCAGGACTATGGTACCTGCTCCCTGACAGAGAGGCAAGAAGTGGGGGGTGGGGGGTGGGGTGGGGTGGAGGGTGGTCATATCCTGACATGTGGAGCTCTGGGGGAACATTCTAGACCCAAATGAGAGCAGCTAACAAACATCACGCTAAGACCCTTAGTGAGTCTCCAGAGCCTGCTGTTCCTTTCGCAGCATTAGCTGCTGTCCTTGTTGTTGCACAGAACACTGACGAACTCGGCTTCAGAAAGGACAGGTTTCTGGTGAGGCACAGCCTGACATGTCGGGAAGCCATGGTGACAGGGTGTGAAAGTGGCTTTCACGGTGCATCTATGGTCAGGACACACACACATACACACACACACACACACACACAGAGAGAGAGAGAGAGAGAGAGAGAGAGAGAGAGCAAGGGAGGGAGGGAGGGAGAGACAGAGAAAGAAAGAGAGAGAGAGAGTGAGAGAGAGAGGTGAGACGAAGGCTGGTCTTCTTGGCCTGTTTCTCCATTTTCTTCAGTCCAGGCTCCCAGTCCATTTGGGTGCCACCCACATTCAGATTAAGTCTAAACCTTTCTGGAAACACCTTCATAGATACCCTGCCCAGAGCTGTGCCTTCTATGTAACTCTATCCTAGTCCAGTCGACGAGGAAGACGCCCATCGGTGTGCACAGAGAGTAAGTATCCCAGGAGTCCCGGCAGAGCCTTGGCACCCTGCAACAGCAGCTCCTTCTAACCCGCCCTACCCATCTGTGCTCAGATTCTTCACACACACCCCAGCTCCATGGAGGGACCCCAGTGACAAGCTAAGCATGCCTCAATGCTGGCTTGGTCCCCATGCAGCTGTCCCTGTCTGCTGATCCTTCTTTCCTTTTGAGATCTGCCCACATTGGGCTTCTGAGGAGCAGGTGTCTTCTAACAACTGCAGTTTGCCGCGAGTATTTTTGGTTCCCCCAATCTTGGGAAATTGCAGGGACACTGTTGGCAGCCTGAGGAGAAGACGGAACAGCACCCCCCCCCAACCCTTGCCAGCACGTGTCCCGAATAGCGAGGAAGGAACAGGACTTGTCTGCCGCTGCGCGTGAGATGGTGCAGATCACAGCTAAGAACAGCCCATAGAGGTCCAGGAGGGGCTCAGGCCTGGGGTTCTGACCTGCAGTCTCCCCTGAGGACAGTCAGGGGTTTCCCACCTTCAGAGTGGTTCATGCACAGCTGCAGGTGGAGGCTTTGGATCCTCATTGTGTGGCCTCTCCACGGGGGCTTGAGTGTTCTCTCAGTGTGACAGCCAGTCTTCCAGGGGGAGAGAGCAAGGGAGAAGCCACAGTGTGTCTCATGTCTGTTACAGTTTGGATACAAGGTTTCTAAAAGACTCATGTGTTGAAGGCCTGGGCTCCAGACTGTGGTGCCTTAGGAGACAGGGTATAATGGGAGGAAGTTAGGCCACTGGGTATATGAAGTAGGGGATATTAGGATTCCTGGCTCCCAGCATCCATGTACTTTGGACCACAGGCCCACGGTGAAAACTTTAAGCAGTTTAGGTGGACGCCTACAAAACCTGGAGCCGAAACCCAACCTTTCCTCTCTATAACCTCTTTGCCTTTGGTGTTTTGTTACAGTGGTAGAAAGTTGTTTCCAAAATGTCCTATCCCTGCCATTTCCTGCCATGCTCTCTGCATGACAAGAGTCATCAAGTTCAGGTTACAGCCAAGGACACGCTTCATCTCTAGAAACATCAGAGCGTGCAGGCAGTCTCTAAAATAGAGCAAGACTTTTCCTTCTGGGATCGTCTCCCTTCTACAGGGCACAAGGGATGGAGGAGCACCACCTACCCTTCCACACTAAATGTGGTCCTGTGGCCTTCTCTGGCCAAGAGGAGTCAGAAGTGACAACTTGTCAGTCCTGAGACAAACCCAAAAGAGAGTTGGCATATTTCTGCTCATCTACTACCATCAGCAAGAGAAGAATATGCCCAGGATAGCCCATTGAGTCTATGAGAAGACCCAAGACATGGAACAGCAGAGCTACCCGGCAGAGGCCAACCAGGCCCCGCCCACTCCCAGGAAATACAGGAACACAAGCATGGATGGTCCTGTGGTACCAGAGTATAGATAATACAGCACCACTCTTCAGGGACCCCCCCCCCATGCACAGTCTCAGCAAACAACCCAGCCTGAATTAATGTCTGCCACACTTCACAGCTGTGCGCTCCTGGAAAATTGCTGCATATCTCTGGGCCTCTGTGGCCTCATCTGTAAACTTGTAACAACCATGTCAGCCCCCTAATGGGTGTTTCATAATGTTTAAGGATCTCCACATTCCATATCCCAGAGCACCACTCCAGCACAGCCCGTGAGTATTCCTCCTCTGCAGGCCCTGTCTCCATTCCTGGTGTCTCTGTTGCAGTCCTCTGCCTCCCTGGGCCACATAGTGGCTGGTGGCATAACTCTCCAACAGTCACACTGGGCTCAGGGTTGGCTCTCTCCAGTCATGGCTGGGTGACTTCAGAATATGACTAGACATCTCTGTACTCTCTTTTCTTAGTTGTAAGGGTTCAAATGGTTCAGTATATCAGATGATCCTATTGACATGCCACCATCACAGCCACTGCCGCAGCAACAGCCACTACCCAACCATGGCAAGTAAAGGTGTAAAACGTTGCCTCTAGCGATGCCACACCGTCAGGACTGTCCCTGAGGGTCTGAGGCTAGTTCTAGCACCCTGGAGAAGGTAAAAGGAGACTGCCAGGTCCTTTGGATACAATGTTGCTGGCTGGGTGCATGGATGGATACAGTGTTAACATAGAAGTTCACCACACACACACACACACACACACACACACACACACACACACGCACACACACACTGCATCGTCATCTCAGAGGATGGACTAACAATGGGACCCTAGCTGGATGCTGTGGTCCTTCTTATCCACCTAATCCAGGGAACAACTTTAGGGTAAAAAATCACCCAAAATGTTTGTATTCGTTAATTTTCTGTTGCTGTGGTAGGACGCCATGACCATGGCAACTTTGAGACAAAAGATTTCTCTGGGCTTATGATTGCTGAGGGATGAGACTGTCCTAGCAGGGAAGCATGGGAGCGAGCAGCTAGAGCAGGAAGCCAAGGGTTCACATGCTTAACTGCAACTAGGAAACAAGGAGAGCCAATGAGCAGTCTTTTAAACTCTCAAAGCCCACCCCTCCCAGTGACATACTTCCCTCTAAAGCCCACATCCCCATGATGTACTTCCTCCAAGGCCCACCCGGTAATGTACTTCCTCCAAAGCCTAACCCCCATGACATACTTCCCCCCAAAGCCCACCTCTCCCAGTGACATACTTACCCCCAAAGCCCCCCCAATCCCCTCCCCGCCAAAGCCCCCCCCAATGACGTACTTCCTCCAAAGCCCTGCCCCCAGTGATTTACTTCCTCCAAAGCCTAAGTTCCCTTCCCCACTGTCGTACTTCCCCATCAAGGCCAGGCCACCCAAAGTTCTAGAAACAGTGCTAACTGAGAACCAGGTCTTCAAACGGCCAGGATTGTGAGGAGCATTTCATTCAAACCACCGCAATGTTCAGTGAGGATGTGACACTTTCTAGGTGGCTTTGATCCAACTGTAGCTGATTCAGAGGGTATGGGGTCTCAGATACAGGAGGCCCCACGTGCTCTGATGATATCTGTGCTCCACGGGAGCTGAGAGGCTGGGCTTCTCCCTCAGGAGAGGTGTTCTGGCTCCAAATTTCATCATATATGCTTGGCTATTTTACAACACATTTCTTAAAGACTCGAGACCATCCGGTAGGGTGATCTTCCATAGCTCAGCCCTCTAGGGATCCATGAATAGGGGCCACAGAGCCACCAGGCTGAGGCTCAGACACTCCTGGGCTGAAGTGTATATAGTTCAGAGACTATCCAGCCCCTACCCAGATGCTCTTCTTCCTGAGTGGTCCCCACCCCAGGTACTCCCTATTCCTAGATGCTCCCACCACAGATGCTCCCTACAACTCAAAGGTGCTCCCCATCATAAAGTTCCCTTCTTGGAGTGCTCCCCACTAAGATGCCCTCACCTCAGGTACTCCTTACCTTAGGTGCTCCCCAATCCTAGGTGCTCCCTGACCCCCGGGATATTGAGGTGCCTGCTTGCTTTGTCATCTCCAGAACTCATGCCCCCAGGGACACTGTTCCCTTTTGTGGACTTTGAAATGTATCTACTCTGGGCACAATCTGTGGCAGTAAACAACTTTGGGATGGGAATTCCTCAAACGGAATACAAACCACAGACTCAGGTGCTGGACTCCCTCAGTGGGTCCAGTGATGGGATTCAGGGAGTTGCTTCCCCTCCCTCTTTTCCCAGCTTTTATTCCAAGCTTGTTTTGATCCTGTGGTTGCTAAGATACCAGAACTTGGTGGCAGTTTCTGAGAGGCCATGTGGTCCAGTTTGTATGCAGTCCACTCCCTGCAAAAACACCGTGGGGGGCCAAGCTTGGGGTTCAGACCAGGGCACGATGGGGACTACGGGATGAGGCTAGAAGGTCCCTGAGTGCTGTGACACTGAGCGCACCAGCAGCGTCCACTCGGTCAGCACTCTGAGAGTTCACAAGTCTCCCAGCCCCTCTGAGCCTGTTGTCTCCTTCCTCTAAGACGCCCACAACACATACCCAAGGAGTTCAAGCTCACTCGAGGCTAGCCCACACAGCTTTCCGAAGCCCTGTCCTCCAATGAGATTTTGGAAATGTTGGAAGGTGCAGGAGAAAAGCAGTAGACGAGAGATATAAGTTGGTAGTCCAGCATTTGCCTGGCATCCTCAAGACTCTAGATTCTATCCCCAGCACTGCCAAGATAGCAAACAAACAAATAAAAATGAAAACTGTGTGGGATAAAGCATCACATAGTTCCCCATATATCACATCTGAGCCTGTTTTGTGTGTCAGTTACACACACACACACACACACACACACACACACACACACACTTTTCTAAACGAGAAAAACTGGTTACAACAGAACACAGTCTCTGTGGGAACTCTAAACAAAAACATCTGAAGCAGAAAGCAGAATGCATTCTGACTCACCGGTGTATGTAAAGATCAGGACCACGGAGCATGCTCACACTGGAAGCCCTCTCGTCTCCCACAATAGCCTTCAGAGGTCTCACCCTGCACCCTAGCATCCTCAGACACATGGCGACGTCTGTTCACATTGCTCACACAGTGGAGGCTAGCCTCGACATCCCATATCAGCCACGTGGCACCAGGGGACACCTCACTCTGAGAGTGCCCAGGGTTCCCCGGTGCATCCCCTAGAAAAGATGGATGCCTCTGTCGCCCTGGCACCTTCCCGGAGCCCTCTGTGTGTGTTGGTTTTCTCCTCTGCTGCTTTCTAACAACTTGCTATATAAATCAAGGCTGAACTCCAGTTCTTTTTATTAAAGACAACCGATGCCCAGGAAACAGTTGAGAGACCAAATGGGCTGTCAGCCGTACTTCACAAATGCTCCCTGGCTGACAAAGGTGCCTGCTCTACAGCTCGCTCCCCACAGTCCTGGGTCTATGGTCAAAAGTCTGTGGACGGAGTCCAAATGAGCCCATGGAGACACACATGGAAGTCAGGGGTTAGATGCCAGTGTGGGAGAACATGTGTGTGAGCAGTCACATGTGGATGGGTGTATGCATGTGAGCAGCTACGTGTGAATGATGTGTGTGGATGTGTGTGTGTGTACAGCCACATGTGGATGGCGTGTACATATGAGCAGTCACATATGGGTGGTATGTGTGTAAGCAGCCATGTGTGGATGGTGTGTGTGTGTGTGTGTGTGTGTGTAAGCAGCCATGTATGGATGTGTGTGTTTGTATGAGCAGCCATGTGTGGATGTGTGTGCATGTGAGCAGGATGGGGTGTGTGTGTGTGTGTGTGTGTGTGTGTGTGAGACCAGCCACATGTAGATGATGCGTGCATGTGAGCGGCCTTGTATGGATAGTACATGTGTAAGCAGTCATGTGTGTGCATGTGAGCAGTCATGTGTGGATGGGGTGTGTGTGTGTGTGTGTGTGTGTGTGTGTGTGTTTAAGCAGCCATGTGTGGATGGTGTGTGTGTGGTGGATGGTGTGTGTGTGTGTGTGTGTGTGTAAGCAGTCATGTGTGTGCATGTGAGCAACCATGTGAAGATGAGTGTGTGTATGCGTGTGTGTATGTGTGTGCGTGTGTAAGCAGCCATGTGTGGATGGTGTGTGTGAACAGCCATGTATGGATGGGGTGTGTGTGTGTGTGTGTGTGTGTGTGTAAGCAGTCATGTGTGTGCATGCGAGCAGCCATGTGTGGATGAGTGTGTGTGTGTGTGTGTGTATGTGTGTGTGTGTGTGTGTGTAAGCAGCCATGTGTGATGGGTGTGCGTGTGAGCAGTCCCATGCGGATGGAGTGTGAAAGAACACTACAGAGCTCCTTTCCTTTTTCTCTCTTTACTCTCTCCTTTTGTTTACTTTTTTGAGACAGGATCTCATGTAATTCAAGCTAGCCTTGAGCTCCCTATGCAGCCAACCGTGATCTTGAGCTTCTGATCCTTCTGCCTCCAAGACCCAAGTGCTGGGACTCCAGATACATGCCACCTGACTGGGTTGACGGTGCTGTGGAAGGAGCCCATGGCTTCTCTCATGCTACAAGCAAGCCATCACCTGCCCCTAAACTCCTTCTCTACCTGGAAGCTCCACCCCCCCATCCATTTGTAACAGTGGCTATGTAGGTGCATATAAAACACGTATGCATACACATGATTGTCTTGGACTGTGGGAGGACAGAGGATCAGACCAGGGTACTGAGGCTCTGGGACTCAGTTTCCCATCTTAGCATGGATAGACTTGACCCTTGACCCTGCCATTCCAAAAAGCTTACTTAAGAGCATACCCCATAGGAGACAAAGACAAGTGTGTGCCTCCCTTAACATGTCCTGAAGTGTCCCCTCTTTTTCCACAAGTCTCCCTGAACCCCGCTTAGGCATTTACCCACCCAGCCTAACTGCCCCTAAAACCAACTTGCCTAGGGTCAAATTTCTAGATATTCCTGCTTATCACCCTGATGCTGTGATGCAAGGGACAGCCTCCCAACACAGAGAGAGATCCTGGAGTGGGGGATGCCCTGGAAGTCCCTCTCTACGCCTCTGGTCTGCCTGCACACCCATAACCAGTAGGAGGGGAACTGGCAGTAATGGCCTCACTCTTGCTGTAGCAATTGGGCCTGAGCTGGGAACTCCTGTTTCACACAAAGCCCTCACTGGTGCTGAGCAAACGACACACACACAGACACACACCCAGACACACAGACACACACACGTGCACACACACACACACACACACGAATCTTGCTGAGTCCCATGACGTGTGTCAGAGTCTGTGCTCTGGAAGAGACTAGCAACTGTTCAGCAGCTGGTCCATGGAGAACATGGGAACACCAGCTAATTTCCATAACCTGGCAGTCTGGCTCCTCCATAGCCTCCTGTCTTCACATGACTGATACTAAGTCATTCATTCATTCATTCATTCATTCACTGACTGGCAAGCTCAGCCTATGAACACAGGCTCTGAGGACACTAATGCAGAACTAGGTCTGGCATCTGCCTTCACAGAGACTTCACCCAGAAAGGAGAAGGACACGGTCCAAGGAATTAGATAAAAAGCTACAAAACTACCTGTGTAGGTTTGGAAAGATGGCTCAGTGGTTAAGAGCACTAGCCACTCTTGGAGAGGACCGGGCCTCCGTTCCGAGTACCCACATGGTGGCTTACAACCATCTGTAACTCCAGTTCCAGAGGAACTGATGCCCTCCTCTGACCTCTGAGGGCACCGGGCATGCAAAAGGTTCACAAGCATGCATGAGGAAGAACAATAATACACACAAAATAATGAAATAATTAGACAGTTGTTTTGTTTTTTGTTTTTTTTTAAAAATCTGGGGCCATCGTGCCAGGCCAGGCTTTTGGAAGTTTCTCTACAAGAAACTTCCAAAAGCTTTGATCCCCATTATCCATTCCCTCCGCCCAGTATCCGGGCCCTACACCAGAGAGGCTGAGATGTACGCAGGGCAGAGGCTGCAAAGTGCCCATGGGCAGCCAGGGAGATAAGCAATCTTCAGCTCTAACCCTGTGGCTCCTGTGTCAGGTGTGAGGCATCGACGTCTGTGAGGAAGCACATAAACCAGGCGCTGATGGCTTCTCCGGTGCCTGCTGGGAGCCTGCAGGAGTGGCAAGGGCCGTTGCTAAGTGGAACTGACTTCAAGTAAAAGCCATCAGCTCCTGGCAGATCTGTCTTTGCACCACGTGAGCGTGTGCAAGTGGGAAGGTGGGAAGGAGAGAAACGGAGAGGAGACTCAGCAGAGTCCTAGGATCCCATCCAGCCAAGGTGGATGAGTTCACTGGGGTGCAAAAGAAGGCGCACCCCACTGTGAATCCCCAATGGTTCCTTCCTAACCAGAACATCTGTACTTGAAGTCTGGGGGGGTCCCCCACCCAAGAGGTAAGGAGGGGACGTCTTCACACATTTGCCCAGCTACAGGCTGTCACACACCTACTCTGTATCAGGAACTGTGTGACACACTGGGGACCCTGGGTTGGGCTAACCTGGGCTCTGTCAAGGTGAAACTCAAAGTCCAGTAGGGGGATGGGGGTTGATGAGCTGATGGGGGTCTGGTGAGGGCGGATGAAAGAGGGTTAATGCAGGTGAATAAAAGGCACCAATCCAGAGTCTAGAAGAAGGGAAGACAGAGGGACTGGGAAGATGCCTGAACAAGGGACCCCAGATCTTCTGACTCCCAAGAGAAACATTTTTGAAGGATGTTAGCAAACCACTAGCCAACCCAAGAGCTGTCCCTGGTCCATGTTCTGAAGGAGAACTGGAGGAAAGAAGCTGTCTGTGCGCTGGCTGGGTTGTGTCAACCAGACACAAGTTAGAATCATCGGAGGAGGAGGGAGCCTCAATTGAGAAAACATCTCCATAAAATCACACCATAGGCAAACATGTGGGGTATTTTCTTAATTAGCAATCGATGGGGGAGGGCCCAACCCATTGTGGGTGGGGCCAGCCCATTGTGGGTGGGGTCATCCCTGGGCTGGTGGTCCTGGGTTCTATAAGAAAGCAGGCTGAGCAAGCCAGGGGAAGCAAGCCAGTAAGCAACACCCTCCATGGCCTCTGCATCAGCTCCTGCCTCCAGGTTCCTGCCCTGCTTGAGTTCCTGTCCTGACTTCCTTCAGTGATGGACTACCATGTGGAAGTGTGAGCCGAATTAACCCTTTCCTCCCCAAGTTGCTTTGATCACGGTGTTTACCACAGCAATAGAAACCCTTCAAAGACTGGGTGGCTGATCAGAAAAGGAACAATGTAGACAGGTTGGAATGTTGCCAAGTCCAGAACCAAGTTAACTTGGGGCATCCTTGGCCCTTTGATATATATTGACTTTCTCTGTGCCTGATCCAGCAGCCTTTGCGACCATTAAGTACTTCTTTTGTAATGTACGAGCACACTCCTAGTGTCCACCAACCAGCAGGCTGAGAAAGCTATCGGACAGCATTTGGGATGTAGCTGCGATGTCCCTGAGTTGCTGTAACCCTCTTACCTGATGCCACCTCCAGTGTTTTAAAAGTGCCTTGATTTGTGGCTTTCTTTTGTTCCGTGACTACAAAATTTCATGAAACACTTGTCCCGTGGAGCCTGGTGTCCCCAGGCCACACAAAAAAATCCTTTTGCACAATGTTTTTATATTTTAAATGCTTGGGGGTGGGGAGGAGACCTAAGAAAGATCCGGGTTTTTTGTTTGTTTGTTTGTTCGTTCGTTTGTTTGTTTTTGTATAAACGAGAATGAAATTCAAATTTAAGATTCCTAAAGTTTCGTGGAACCTGGTCGGCGCTGTGGTTTACACATGCGCAGGGTCCTTCCTGTGAAAGACACCAGATAGGCTTGTGGGTGCCCACGCGAGGCGGTCAGCGCAGAGACCCAAAAGAAACTGGGTGTCCCCGAGCAACCTGGCCACGATGAAGCCAAGAATAAAACATTTTTATTTTGTCTCCGCGGCCGTTTGTGTTCTAACCAGGGATTGCAAGCATGAGAGGAAACGCTGATATTTCCCTGCAGTCACCTTGTATTTCCAGAGTCCGTGCATGTCCCCCATGCGCTCCTGCGTGGGACACCGACGGCTCAGCCTCCCAGCTGATCCCCAGCCGGGGGGGGGGGGGCCGCCGGGCGAGAGACCCCGCCCACCTCGGTGACTGACGGAGCGCGGAAGATGGCGCTTTGCTGACACCTCGTGGCTGGTGTGGGAAATGGCTCCCAGAAGGCTGGGAAGAGGGACCGACCGGTCCTTAAAGACCAGAGAGGCTACAGTATGTGGCCTTCCAGGACAAGTGGGGGGATGAAAGATGGGGGCAGGGTGGTGGACAGATCACGCCCTACAGTGACATAGGAGGGCAGGGACTAACACCAGCCATCAAGTTCTTGAGTCCAGGCCCAAGAGAACCTATGTCTTGCTGGATTTCACACACCACACCCCATGGAAGCCACGCCCCATGGACGCCACGCCCTATGTTCCCAGAGTCTCAACGGAACATGGTGTTTTCTGAGGATAGCCACCACTAAACGGCCCCATTGACTGGTTAGACTTTTGCCCCTTCCTCCCAAACTTGGACAACACCCACCTGACCTGGGATGCCTCGGAGAATGAGGAGCCACTCACAAAGATGTCACTCAACTGCACCTTCCGCCTGTGGCACTGGCTCCTGGAAGCCATCACCATGAAGTGAGGACGCCAGCACCCCAAGGATCACCTCAACTTCACCTGGAAAATACACACTTCCACACCTCTTTAAACTTAGGATGCCCTCACCTGGCCTAGGGGTGCCTCTTTTCTCTTGCCACCATCGTGTGAGTTGGGTTTGGTTGAAGCATTCTCAGGTCTGCTCCACCAGTGTGCTGCGTCCAGCGTTCTTAGGACTTACTCCGGTGATAAAAGTAATACACCCTTCATAGTGTGGTGTGTCAGGGCTCCCTAGAGGGACAGAACCAATAAAGGGATGATATGGTAAAATACATAATTAAAAAAAAGAGATTTATTTCGTTGGCTCAGACAGGCTAGGTCATCCAACAACAGCTCCTCCCACAGTGAATATACAGAGAACCCAAGGGCCTTTCAGTCAATGAAGCTAGATGCCAGGAAGTCCCAGGATAGCTCTGTAGAAGGTTCCTGTGGAGGGGCTGATGTTGAGTCCACACGGCAAGGCTGAAGATGCTGGAGTCTGGTGGCCACGCAGGATAAGCAGCAGCAAAAGACATACTCTCTCAGGCAGGAGCGGAGACGGGTGGACCCACCCATCTCCCATGAGTACACTTCTTTATATCCAAGCCTCCCATTGGAAGGTGCCGCTTCTTGAGGGTGGTCATCATCCTCAGTTACTCTTTCTGGCCATCCCCCACAGACTCACACAGAGCATGTCCCACAGGTGATTCCAGTCCCGCCAAGTTGACAGTGAGACCAACAATCACACTTAACTCTCCATGGCTGTGTGTGTTTGTGTCTGTTTCCCCCTCTCATAAGAACACCTCATGTTGGATTAGGGGCCTCAACTCTAGGACCACTTCGTTATATCTGCTCCAATCAGCATCCAAAGAATGCTCCCCCTTCTGAGCTCCTGGGGACCTGTTTGCAAGTCACGAATGAGGCAACTCTATCAATAATAATCACGTGGGCTTAACTCCCCATCTTGTTTAGTCTCAGGAAGAAAGTAGACCCTTGATAGTGGTTGTTGAAGAATGAGCAAGAAACAGAAGTCATTAATATTGTATTGTAACACTGCACTGTATTGTATTGTAACATTGTACTCTATTGTATTGCAACATTGTACTGTATTATATTGTAACAGTGTACTGTATTATATTGCAACATTGTACTATATTATATTGTAACATTGTACTGCATTGTATTGTAACATTGTATTGTACTGTATTGAACATTGTACTGTATTGTATTGTAACATTGTATTGATCCCCTCATGGGTTGAGTGGGTCCCCCATAACTCAGCTGCTGTGACACCCCTCCCACAAACACACATTGTGGACAGCATTCCCCCCATAAACCACTGTGCAGTGGTGCCGAGAAGTGATTTGGGGCTGTGGAGCGAGAGAGATGCTCAGTGGCTAAAAGCACTCTTTTAAAGTAGATGCTTTTGCAGAGGACCTGGGTTTGATTCTCAGCATCCACATGGTGGCCCCCAATAACCTGTAATCCCAGTTTTGGGGGATCCAGTGCCCTCTTGGATCCAGTACCAAGCATGTATGAGGTACACTTGTGTAGTCAGACAAAATACTCATACACATAACATGAAATAAATCTAAAAACATTTTTAATATATAAAAAAGCAAGATCTAGAGCAGGGGGCTAAAGTCATTAGGACTGCATCTTTGGAACTCATGAATCTGGTCTTGTGGGGGTGACGGGTGAGGGACATCTTTGCCAGAGTCAGCTCAGCCCCTTGTGCACACAGTTGGTTCCCTTCATTGCTCCACCCTGTCACCCTTCCACAAGGGACTCCTTTGTCCAGAGGTGGCTGCCAGCCTGTGGAACCGACCTCTTGCTTTGTATGTAGCCAGCCTCAGGTATTTTGTTAGAGCAACAGAGCACAGACTGATTGATATACCTCCTCAGTTTCCCATTTTTCCATGTTGGGAGCAGGGAGGGAGCTTCCCAAGAACCTTTAGATAAACAAGAGTGTCCAAGCTTTCCTGCTTCGGACTAAAAAGCCTTGGAGGTGTCACCCCCACCTACAAAATAGAGGTTTGATAACAACAGGATCAGAAGACATAGATGACAGGGCCAGAGCAGACAGCCCATGAACAGACCACGTGTGGGGTTCTTCAGTGCCCTGCAGGCCAGCAGCTACTGAGAGTGAAAATAAAAGGAGAAACTGGGTCTTACCGCATTCAACACAGAAATCACCTTCAGAAAAAGCAAGAGCATTGAGTTGAGAACAACGCTCTGGAACACTCAGGGGTGTTGGAGACTGGATCTGCATCCTGGGGTTAGGGAGACTCCCTTAAGGGCTGTGCAAACCATGGGGGGAGGGGCAGGGCGGAGCTTGAGGCTTGAGCGAGTTAAATTTTTAAACGATATTCAGAGCTATCAGAAGGGAGGTGAGGAGAGTTAGATCCCAGCATCCACCTTACACCATAAGTGGCAGGAGGGAAGAATCCAGACATCGCCCCACACATGCCTGATGTTTCCATCCCTACTTACCCCTTATGAGAGCAGCATGGTGCTGAGAGGTCACCTGGGGTGAGTAGCCTCCCTCCTCCTGGGTTGTGCTATCCTAGCCTAGCCACGTGAGAGACCAAATCAATCCTAGGACAGAACGGGGAGCCGTAAACCTGGGCACATGACTGCTGAGATGTGGTGGACACTGCAGGACTTTGGATCCTCTAGCAGACACAGAACAAACCAAAAAGTAGGTGCCCACTCTGCGGTGATGATGGAGCTGTGGGGGTGGCAGGAGGCACCTGTCGCTTACCCTGAGATGTTCTGCAGCGTGTTGTGTGAGGCCCAGAAGGTCAGCCACACTGTTTACTTGCAAGGTAAATCAAACAGACAATGGCTCAGGGAGCCTTTACTGGTGTGTTCTCGGTCACACAGCTATGGAGTGGCAGAGATGTAAGATGCAATGGGGTCGTATTACAGACCTCAGCCCAGATGCCTGCTAATTGCCCATCTCCCCTTCCCTCTTCTCTTCCTCCTCCCCACCTCTCCCTTCCTTCTCCCTCTCCTCTCCTCCCTCTTCCCTTCCCCTCCCCACCCCTCTCCTCCCTCTCCCTTTCCTCCTCCCCTTCCTCTTCCTCTTTACCTTCTTTCCCCCTCCTTCCCTCTCTCTCCTATTCCTCTTCCTCTCTACCTTTCCTCCCCTTTCCCCCTCTCTTCCTCCCCTCCCCCTCCTTTTCCTCTTCCCCTATCCCTCCCTCACCCTCCCCTTCTTCTCCCTCTCTACTTCCCCTCCCCTTGCCTCCTCCTCTCTTTCCCTCCCTCACACGCACACACACACACACACATACATACACAAACATACACACACATACACAAACATGCACACACATACACACACATGCATACACAAACATATACTATACACACACGCATACACAAACATGCACACACACATACACACACACACACACGTGCCCCAGGCATGCCATGGATAAAAGACAGTACAGCAAACAAGTTGCAAGCCACACTTTATTCACTCTGGATGTCAGGAGGCCCTGGGCTGGGGGACCTGGATCCTGGGGAGGGGAGGGTCAGGGCTCTAGCTGGAGGGGTGGAAGGCACCTCGCTGGTGCCACTGCATGTCACGGATGCGACGCACAGACTGCACCTGGGGGTGAGGGGCCCCGAAGTCGCTGTTGTCCTTGTAATCCCCCTTCTCCAGCAGGTACTGGAGCCCACGGTAGCCGGGGTACTGGTACCCAACCCACCTGCAGGCAGAGGTGGCAGGGAGACATGGTGAGGTGAAAGAAGCCAGTTGGGGAATCCTAACACCAGGAGAGGTAGGCGAGACCAGGATGCTCCTGCTTGCTTCCTTCCCCTGATGGGGAGCTCACTGCCTCCCTACACACTGGATATTCCACAAAAGCTTAAAATCACATGGGCCCCCATCCCCCCCCAGGCCATCCTATCTTGGCCCCATGCCTAACAACAAGGCTCAAGGAGAGGGAGAGATAGAGGGGACCCTCTACCACCCACCCACGTTCAGAGCCTTGACCAGGCAGAGTGTCAGTAACTGTCAACCTCCTGATAAACATGACAACCTTCTCCAGCCCAGGCAGAGGGTCCTGCCCGACAGACTCTGGATACTTCCATCCCTGCCCCTCAGTCCTGTGCTCTGTCATGGCCACATGGCCACATTCCACCACAGAGAACAGAAGTGCCTGCCCTCAAAGGCTTCTCTCACCACAGGGCCACTGCACTACAACTTTCTCTGAATGACTTCTGGGCCCTCTCCGTCCTGCAATTCCAACTCTGCCTTCGGATCTCAGCTCAAGAGTCTGAGGGAAGCCCCTTAGGTTTGTGTGGAGCCTTAAACGGTCGATTGACAGCTGTCCCTCTGGAGGGCTGACTACACAAGGCAGTAGCTAGGACCCCGTCTGCCTTCAAATATGGAGCACCTGACACGGTGTGAGGCAGTTGGCAGTGATGGGGGAATTAAAACAGCCAAGGATGATGCCTGGCTGCACAGAGAGGTTTATACCGATGGGACCTGCCAAACCCCAGGAAGCCAGGGCACATGTTCAAGGCAGCTCTGCTGGAGCCCAACACCATGGTTGGAAGCATCCCCCAATTCCTGTGGTGCAAAGAGCAGGCAGGGCTGATTACAGGCTGCCACTGGTTAGGGGACCTTATTCCAAAAAGACTGATCATTGCCCTCCGTTCCCCCAAAGGCTTCTGGGACCACAGGACCCAGAGGTGTTGGTGACCAGTGTGCAGGACACAGAAGTATTGAGAGTGACATATGGAAGACCCCAAGACCCCGGGGTCTGGGGACCCTGAGAGCCTAGGCTGTATGGAGCAGAGCCCACAAGAGAGGTCTGGTGCCCTCTGGATCCATTGGAATGTGTGATGACCCAGGAATGACCAGACCCCACCCCCATTTCCCCAGCCCATTCCCAATTTCAGGGTGCCCTGCTCCTTCTTTAAAAACTGCCTTTTCTACCACAAAAAAAAGTCAGTCTTCAGGAGTGTGTGTATTGTCCCTCTGTGTCTATGAGCATGACTTAAGGTATGTGTCCAACTTGACTGCTGTGTGTGTGTGTGTGTGTGTGTGTGTGTGTGTGTGTGTGTGTGTGTGAGTGTGTGTGTGAGTGTGTGTGTGTGTGTGAGTGTGTGTATGTGTGTGTGAGTGTGGTGAGCGTACAGGGATGGGGGCACACCTCTATGCTCTCAGAAGCCATAGAGGACATCAGCTGTCCTACTCTGTCACTATCCTCTTCATTCCCTTGATACAGGGTCTCTCTCAGTCAACCTGGAGCTAAGCTGGTATCCAGCAAGCCACGGCCATCCTCCTGTTCCCACCTTCCACAGTGCCAGGGTGACAGGTGCGCATGTGCAGCCACACCTGGCCTGACAGGTGTGCGCGTGTGCAGGTGTGCGCGTGTGCAGTCACACCTGGCCTGACAGGTGTGCGCGTGTGCAGTCACACCTGGCCTGACAGGTGTATAATGTGCAGCCACACCTGGCCTAACAGGTGTGTGCATGTGCAGCCACACCTGGCCTGACAGGTGTGTGCATGTGCAGCCACACCTGGCCTGACAGGTGTGTATGTGCAGCCACATCTGGCCTTTTACATGGGTGTGGGGATTCAAACTCAAGTGCTCACGCTTATGCAGCAAGCACCCTTAACTGCAAAGTCCTCCAGGTGAGTCCTTATCCTTATGGTATTGCCATCACCCTGCTATGGAGACAGTCATTGCACTGTGCTGCTCCTGACAGAAAAGCATGTCTGTGTTTTGTGTGTGTGTGTGTGTGTGTGTGTGTGTGTGCATGTGCACATGTATGTACGTACCTATGTGTGGACATGTGTGTACCTGTGTGTGCATGTGTGTGTTTGTGTACACGTGTGTGTGCCTATGTGTGTACATGTTTGTGTACCTATGTGTGTGTGTGCACACATGTGCACATGTGTGTGTACCTGTGTTTGCATGTATGTGTCTGTGTGCATGTGTGTGTCTTTGTATGTGTGTGTGTGACCTATGTGTGTACATGTTGGTATGCCTGTGTGTGCATGTGCACATGTATGTGGGCATGTGTGTACATGTGTGTACCTGTGTGTGTGTGTGTATGTGCATGCATTTGTGCGTTTCTAGAATGTTCCTCCTCTGCCTGGTTAAAGCTCAGCAGCAGGGCTGTGGGTAGAGAATCCCAACTGTGTGCACCACCCCAGCACACATTGCCTGAGCATCGACCTAGGACTTCATGTGCACTCTGCTTCACAGGGAGAATTCCTCGGGTTGGAAGCCAAGATCACATGTCAAAGGGGAATTCCTCCTTGAGTCTGTTTGCCCGCTTAGGGGTCTGCAGGGGCAGAAGCTCCACCTCCTCCCCATGAGCTAAGACCATTCTGTTTGTGGCACCTGATGCCTCTACCTGCCCAGGGGACAGGGGACACAACCTAAGAACTTCCCATGGCCCTACAGGCTAGAGATTCCCACCAGATGGTCTGAGAGTGGGCAGAACACAGTGACCCACCCCATGAGCTCGGGGCAGAACAGGACTCAGGGGGTCTGAGGCTAAGGTCTGGGGTCACACTCACGTGCCACTCTGCACACGCACGGAAGACACCTTTTCCTGGTAGCCGTGGGCGTGGAAGCTGGGCACATCGTCATCTACAATCTCCATCTTCTTTCCGGTAAAGTTGGGGTTCTCATATAAGATGATCTTGTGCTCTTGGCTGTCCTGTGGACGGGGGGGAGGGGGGTGTAAGCCTGGGACGTCCCTCCCATCCTGTCCCACCTCCACACAATATGTCCACCTCCAAGTGGGACAAGGGCCCTGGCTGGTGACTGGATGCCTAAGGAGCAACTGTCACAGGACAGAGAAGCTCAGATCCTGACCTGGGGAAGCATTTGGTTCTGAGACTCCAGCTTCCCTCCCTTGACCTCCACTTCCCACTTCATATACAGTGGCCATGACTCAGTGCCTGTCTTCACACATGCACACATGCGGGCACAGGGTCTCCTAACATCTCCAGACCTTCTGCCCCAGTGACCTACTGACCCAGTGAAGTTTTTCTTAGTTTATTATTCCATCCTTTCAGCAGTTCATATATCATGGTGACATAGGACAGAACTGAGGCTCAGAGAGGCTAAGCCACTAGCCCAAAATCACACAGCTGAGAGGAGCTGAGTCATCACAAGAGCCCATGTCTGGGGGAGGTCCAGTCTTCTACCAAGCAAGTCTGGCTTTGGAAGATTTAGGCATGAAACTTGAGCATTTGTTGAGTCCTTTTCCTACTCAACAGTTCTCAGGGTCAGAGATAGACCGGAAGAAGCTCACATTGGCTGACTCTTGACGCCCCCTCCCTCCTAGTCCCAGAATTTCCTTAATACTCATGATTGCTAACTGAGCCTGGCCCTAAGGGAACATGAGCTACAGGACAGTGCGGTTGTCCCAGGAATGTCATCCCCTGGAGTTGGGCTAGCAACAAAGGTATCTCTGTCAGCAAGAACTAAAGTCCATTTTGCAGATGAGCAAACAGAGGCTCAAGGAGGC
Organism: Tokudaia tokunoshimensis; assembly: GCA_036184795.1. Taxonomy (NCBI): domain Eukaryota; kingdom Metazoa; phylum Chordata; class Mammalia; order Rodentia; family Muridae; genus Tokudaia; species Tokudaia tokunoshimensis. The sequence continues at coordinate 3,143,114 of BTHU01000006.1, forward strand.
CAAACGCCACAAAGGTGGTCCTTGGTTGGTCATAACGGTGTAACGTGTGTTGTAAGTCTCCTGGGCCCTGCTGCTCTGACTCCATGGTACAGGAGAAGGCAGGGAGATGCAAAAGGACTTACCACTTTGATGGGCCTCAGGGAGCTGAGGGAGTCCGTCCTCCGGCTGCTGGTCCAGGAGTCCCAGCGTGGGTACTCACCCTTTTCAAACACAAACTGCTCGCCCTTGCAATTGGCCTGCTCGTAGCCCACCCAGCTGCAAGACGCCAGAAAGGGCCAGTGAGATCCTCCGCAAACATCCTGCAACACCGGCCCCATCCAAACCCAAGCACAGAGATCGTAAGTGCAAGGTCACCAGGCCCTGCTGCCCTCAACGCCTGCAGCACACAGGAGAATTACTCCACAAGTCTGAAGACCAGCTTGGTTACAGTGCACATACCCTGTGCCCTAGGGCCAAGAGGATGCTGGGAAAGTAATAACCAGTTCAGAACAAGAACCCTACACCCTGTCTAGTGATACCGGCCGGTGTCCAGAGTGTGCGTGCCTGAGCCTGGAGACAAGTCGACAGGGTGACCTCAGCCAGGCACGGAGTTTAGAGAGGTGAGCGCCATCGGCTGGCCATTTAGCACACAGCTCTGGGCCATGAGGTCACCCGAGTCACAGTTTCATCCACAGCAGTCTACAGAATCAATTCTATTGGCTCTACTAGGCTTTACACGAGACTCAGAGCTCCTAGATCCATGGCAGAGAGTGGATCAATGCTGGTAGGAAACAGCTGGAATCTAGAGAGGTTTGAGTCACAACTCAGCAATGGCAAGAGCCTCCGGTGTGTTCTAAGTCACCTGCAGGTGACCTGGGACAGCAGGTGCCTTTGGGGCGGTGTGCAAACTATCGGTATCCCACTTCTTAGGGAAAAGCCTCAAGAAAGTGAGTGTGTGCTTGCTGAGAACAGATGTGATTTCCCTCCAGATATTTTCCACTGCTGATTATTTGAATCCGGGCATGTGGCGCCCGTGGACGAGACAGGGTTGACTATAATCCACAGTGCTCCCTTGGGAGCGTGTGGCCCACAGAAGAAGGAAGGGAGGAAGTGGGATCCTCAAATGCCAAGTTTCTCGGGCTCTTGTGTGACAATGGTGGCCACTCAGATCTAAGTGGTTGGTGAGAGGGCAACTGTGTCTGTCACTTGCATTTAAAGGAAGACTTATATCAGATCCAGCAAGTCTGGTTGAGGCTCTATGTTCTTGAGAGCAGCAGCGAGAGCCCTAGCAGGGGTGAACAAGCAAATGTTTACAACACTCAACAGCTGAGGACTCGGGCTTCCACCAGACGGGACCAGGCAGATAAATTAGAGAATGCATACGAAGCCACCATGTAATGATGGATGATACAGGTTCACAAACTCAGCTGGACATAAATATGACCAGGAGATCTGGCTTGTGGTAGATTCCTGAACTCTAAGCCCAGGAGTCTGAGGTGAGGCCCGAGAGCTACATTGAAAGTGCCTTTCTGTGGGTTCAATGTGTAAGGGCCTCAGGCTGTACTGAAAGATGACCATGTGAAGTGTGACTTGTGACACGGGTAATATCGTGCTGTCTCCTGACATTTCACAACACTGCGCGATACACCCAAATATGATCTAAACAAACAAAACAACAACAATAAACACCGCAAGTAAATGCACAGAAAGAAATCCAGATTTACAAAATCTTAACAATGAACACTTCTGAAGAAGGTTAAGCCACAGTTAAAATCAGGGGTAGGCAGATGAATCTTTCCTAAGTAATTCCTTCTTAATATTGAACACATAACTTAAGAAACAAGCAAGAATTATTATTTTTTTCCTGGAATCACTGTGCTGAGAGAGTCCTGAGTTCAAAACCCACCTGGTCTAAGTAATGGGACCCGCCCCCTCCCCCCAAAAAAAGACAAAAATGAAAATTTTAAAAGTTAATTTAAGGGCTGGAGAGATGGCTCAGGGGTTAAGAGCACTGACTGCTCTTCCAGAGGTCCTGAGTTCAATTCCCAGCAACCACATGGTGGCTCATAACCCTCTGTAATGGAATCTGACACCCCCCCTTCTGGTGTGTCTGAAGACAGCTACACTGTACTCATATAAAATAAAAATAAATCTTTAAAAAAAAGTTAGTCTAAAAAAGGCATATTCTGAGAAAGAGTGTTAATGTATATAAAATAGTTTATAAAACAGTTTTGAAGGGCAAGGATTATAGCTCAGTGCTGGGGGTTTGCTTTGCATAGACAAGGTCATAGTTTCCATGCTCAGTCTCACTCCAACACACACATACATGCACACACACCTGATCAAACATACAGAAACTTATTTTCAATTTTAAAATGTGTTTGGGAAACTCTCCCGCCAGATGGTAAAGGGGGATGAGGACCAGAAGTTCTGCTCAAAGGCTGAAGACTGAAGCTCTCCTGAGGCACAGCCCGGCTCCCTGCGCATGCTAAAACCTGCATCTGCTCAAAGATGAGTGGGTCGCACTCAGCAAATTCTCCTAAATCCTGCCTGGTGCAGGATTCCTGAACCATCATACTGCCTTGCTGACTCTCTGGAGGTTGTTGGCACCCCTAAATGGAGAAGTGCTGAGGGAGGTGAGAGGCTCTGTGGCCCTCCTGCACCTCACTGTGTGGTCAGGGGAGAGGCCACCCCCATAACTGCATCCCTTCTCTCTTGACCAGAGACAGGGTCTGAAGTGTGAGGACCAAGGTGTCACCCACAAAAGAGAAACCTAGTATCATAGAAGGAAGTCTATGGCCAGACATCACACAGCCTGGAAGTTGCCTAACTGCGATTTGAACCCAGCTCTCCACCACCTAAGCACAAACTCCCTGCGGGCTGTCAGATGGCCCCATTCAGCACACTGATTGCCAGGCTCTGACAACCCCAGGCTAGGTGAGACCACCCAGATACTCACGGTCCAGCCTGCACTAGGACAGAGCCCGCCTTCTCCATTCCAGTCTCCTTCAGGTTGGGGCAGGGTCCGCTGAGCTCGTGGGAATGGCCCTGGAAGTTCTCCTGTTCGAAGATGATGATCTGGGAAGGACGTGGAGAGTTGGACAGGAGGTGAGCAGGCTCAGAGACCCTCAGGACTGCAGGCCTCCGTCCCTCTGAGTCAGAACAGGCACAAAGCATGAGACCTCGAGCCTGCCGGTGCTACTCTCTGAGCCTCAGTTTCCCTGTCAGTACAATGGGTGGTAGAGCCAACCAGGGACCGGGAAGCTGTCAGGATGGCAGGCACGATGGCCAGCATTTGCTCAGTCGTGACAGACATCATGGTGGTACCCTTTCATTTAGATCCATGCTGGAGATGAAATCAAAGCCGCCCCAACATGTCCAACAGCCCACTCTAAGCAAGACCGCAGCTTCCCATAAGTACATTAACTAGGGCACCTGGTCAGGGTTGGGTACGTGGCCTGGACTTGTCTGATGTAGCAGAGACAAGTGGACAGTATTCAAACTGAGCATGCACACCACGCCTGGGATCTTCATAAAAGGTAGTCTCATGGCACTGGTTATGGGGTGCAGCACCCCATATTCCAGAGGCCACTCAGCTCCCAGGAGGTGCTGAGCATCAGGAGGTTCATGAGCCCCCTCCACAGACATCACACAAACCCTCCATGTGCTTCCTGTGAACCGACACATCCCTGGGCCCTCAAGCTTCTTCCCGTGCAGGTCTCCAGGATTCTGGGGATCCACATGAGACAGATCTCAATAGAAATCCTCTCCTCACCTCACCCTGCCTCGCATCAGCCCTCGGTAGGAGCCCATCAGAGACTCTGCAGATGGAAGGGCCTTGCAGCCATGAGCTGAACACGGATGGAGTCCGTGTTCACAACTGCACTGAGAACAGGAGCTTCCCCGCCACCAGCCTCTGTCCCTTGGAGATGGAAGCCTCCAGCCACTCCTTGTTGAAAAAGCAAGCAGGGTGAGGGGCGGCTGCAGGGTCTGCAAGGTCAGCACTGGCTGGAGAAAGGACTTCTAGTTCCCAGGCTGGGGATTAGAGAGATAAAGGGAGCAAAGAGAGTGGCCAGGAGGGTTCGGGGACAGATTCCACAGGTCCAGGTCAGCCTTCATGGTCACTGAACGCTCTGGGCACAGCAGCGGAAGACACGGGCTCTGTCTCCACGGCTCTGTGGAGCCCTGGGAGGAACTGGGCTTTTCAGCTCTCTACTGGGCAAACTAGGAAAGGGTAGCTGTTTGCAGGGTCATTGGGAAGATGTAGATTATGGAAGTCAGGGGTTAAGGGGCCGTTACCCAGTCTGGGATATAAGAGCATCCTGGGGAGCGATCAGTGGGGAAGGGTTAGGCTCTCCATCCATTTGAGAAGCTCTGGGTCCCAGGAGTGCTATATCCTGCTGCTGGTATGGAAAATACCGATGATGACGATGATGATGATGATGATGATATAATTATAATATAATGGTTTATTATTATTATTATTATTATTATTATTATAGCATCAATATTCTTTCCTGTTGGATCAACTCTTTAACCTTGTACTACCCAGTGCAGAAGCTACTGGATGCTCGTCCTGGACATGCAGTTAGCACTACTGTGGACTATTCATAGAAAACACAGATTTGAAGACAGGCAGAGTTGGTGAACTGTTTAACAACAGAGAATATAAAAAAAAAAATTAATCACCCATTCCTTTTTCATAGTTTCCGTTGTGACTATTGAAAGATTTTAATTATGGATGTGATTCATAGTATATATGTGACATCACTGTAGATCTGTGACATCATAAAATGTATATGACATCACTGTATATGTAGGTGATGGCACAGTATATTTATGACGTCACAGCACTGAAGAGCTGTGCTCTGCAGACAGCCACCTCATTTTCCTCCAAACTCACCCGATTCATTGGCAACCTCAGGACCTTTGCACATAGTGTTTCCACCACTCCAGAGTTCTCGCCATTCCCTCCCCCTACTTTGACATGGTTGCTCCCTCCCTTGACCTCAGTCACCTCCTGGGAGGAAGGGGGGAATCCCCACTAAGTCCTAAGCTGACACACCATTTGCTGGGTACCCCAGCCCTGAGGATCCCCTTAACCTACTTAATTTTTTATGCCTTTCACTCCTCGAGGCTACAGTCCACCTGCTTGCTGACATCACTTAGCAAAAATGAAGCTCATGGGGATGGAATGAGGAGGTGGGGCTGGAGGGGCATGACCAGCCTCTGAGGCTGGGATAAGCTCTACCCACTCAGAAGTGTGGGAGCCCCGAAAACAAAGCAGACAGCCTGAGCGGCATGGGAGTGGGGGGGGAGACAACAACCACCCAAGCCTCCCCAGGTGGACGTTAAGCCTGGTTTCTGGGACTGCACAACTGTTCTATGTGTAACTCCTCATTGTGTAAGGCTGATGTTCAGAGATGCCAAGCCATCATCTGGGGGTCACACAGCAGGGAGTGGGACCAGAATCATCTCCAATTGGCACCTAGTCTCTGCCTCAGTCTTGGAGAGTCCCATGGGGCAGCAGATAAGCAGAGAAATTTAACTCTAAAGTCTGAGGCTGATGCTGCACATTTGGATGAGGGTGGGCACAGGGATCTGCCCCAGATGTGCAGCTCAAGGAAACTGAGTCTCCTGGGGAACAGGGAGGAGAGAGGGCACCAGAAGGAGGAAGTTGACTTTGCAGAGAGGACAGATGTAGAGGTCACCTGCCCCTCCCTCCAGCAGGATACCCACCTTGGGGTTAAGGGGCTGGGGCTTGCCCCCCTGTGTCTGGTGGTCTGAGGCCATGGCGGACTCTCTGGTGTCCAGGTGACCTGGAAGAAAGGCTGCGTGAGGACCTTGCTGGTCCTTGGCTTCGAGCTGTCAGAGGACTTCTGGGCCAGCCCTGGGTCAGCCCTGGGCCAGCCCTCAGCCCTCTTCTCTTGTGCCCGGTTTCAGGTTGTTCCGGAAGCAGCCACCTGGCCTCTGTCCTTGCCTTCACTAAGGATCCAGCCCAGCTCTGAGCAGAAGGATCTCGTCTCTCCCACGGAGTCTCTCCCCTGATGCTATGGAGTCGGAAGGCTTTCCCGCGACCACGTCCAGCTTACCAAACTCTCTACCTTTAGGTGCTGGACTCAGTTGGGTGAGCCCCAAGTGCTTGCTCTGTCATCCAGCAGCTAAAGGGTCACCTACAAGTCCCACCCTCTCCTTGTGCCTCAGTTTACCACTCTGTACACCAGGAGAGTAATAGAGGCGCCTCACCCTCTCTGAACCTGGACTCCATACAACTATGTGCATCCGATGGGGCCCTGGAAGGCACACTCTGCACCCAGGAAGGGACAGCCAGGGTGGCATGGTTAGGACATTTCCAGGAGATTTAGTGACACTGAAATCACAGCACTCAGGAAAAAGCACAGCCGAAGTTAGCCCGCAAATTTCCCCCAAGGCTGGCCCAAGGGAGCATTAAAAAAAATAAAAGGTGCTAAGAAGGTGGTTAATATATAAATGAGTATCTTGTCCAGGCACTGGCTATGCACTGGGCCAGTCTACTAGATTGGTTCCTAACCCACTTAACAGAAGGGAAGACTGAGGCCAAGTGCTGAAGTCTCCACGCTTTACAACAAGGACAAAAGAAGAGCAAAGGGCAGAGCAAGCAGCAGAAGCCTTCTTACCAGATTGCCAGCCCCCGCGAGTGCCGTGAAGCCAGGCTGGTGGGAGGTGGCATTTATACCTTCCCCAGGGGAGCTGGTGCCAAGATGGGTGTCCCTGCAGAAAGCGGGGTGAGAATGCGGGCTAAGCCTACACCAAAGCCCGGGTCAGCAAATGCCCACAGACATTGTGTCTCCACACAATAATGTCATTAGCTTTCAGATTCGGCTGCGCCAGTGTGTCAGGCGGATGGGTAAGGAGATGCCCACTTTGCATGCGTCAGCCGTCCTGATGCCAGGACGGGTCCATGCCAGGTTCACGGGTGCAGTCACCAGGCCTGAGGCAAGGCAGGCAGAGGCCTAGAGGCCTTCTCTGGGCCCTTGGGGAAAAGCAAGCAGAAGGGGGACCTTAGGAAGAGGCCAACCTTCATTCATCCACCTACCCGTATACCCCCAGCCAATCTACCCACCCACCCACATACCCCCAGGCCGATTCACACACCCAGCCAGCCATCCTGTCCCCTGGTTAGTTTTATGTCAACCTGGCACGTGCTAGAGTGATTTGAAAGAAGAGAACTTCAAATGAAAACATGCCTTCCTGAGATCCAACTGTAAGGCATTTTCTTAATTAGTGATCAGGCAGGGAGGGCTCAGCCCATTGTGGGTGGGGCCAGCCCATTGTGGGTGGAGTCAGCCCATTGTGGGTGGGGCCATCCAATTGTGGGTGTGGCCATCCCTGGGCTGGTGGTCCTGAGTTCTATAAGAAAGCAGGCTGAGGAAGCCACTGGAGCAGGCTGTAAGCAGCACCCTCCGTGGCCTCTGCATCAGCTCCTGTCTCCAGGTTCCTGCCCTGTTTGAGTTCCTGTCCTGACTTCCTTCAATGATGAACAGTGCTATGGAAGTGTGAGCCAAATAAACCCTTTTGTCCCAACTTGCTTTTTGGTCATGGTGTTACATTACATCAATGGAAACCCTGTGACTAAGACAATCCACTCATGTGTTCGTCATTGAGACAGCCATCCAACTATACACCTCTTCAAACCCAGTTCATTAATATTCCTACATATCCATCTATTCACCCATCTATCTACTTACCCACTGATTATCCATCTCCCAACTATCTGTCCATCCTTCTGCCTATCCATTTGTCCATACATCCATCCATTTACCTATTCATTTATCCACCCACATGTCTTTCTACATGTTCCTTCATTCATCCACCCATCCACTGGGAATCAGCTCTGCTCTGGGGTCAGTGTCAGAGTCCTCCCTGCCCCTGTCTGAATGATGCAGTCGCATTCAGTGATGAGGAGCTGTTGTGGAGGAAAGATCTGGAAGCCACGGGTTTTGCTCAAAGAAACCAGATTATCCAAATTTACACAAGGTGAGTGTGGCCAAGGTGGGTGGGGCCTGGTCTCACAGGAACAAGGTAGACTAAGAGGCTGGCTGGAAAGAGGAAACCTCCTAGGGACCCTGGCTGCCCACACCTACCGTCCCTAAGTGGAGCGTGTTTAAGAACCTAGGTCTCGGTGTAAGAGAAGTCTCTTAGAACTCTCCTGCTGACCCATCACTGCCCTGGGCACATGTCCCTCTAGAGTTCATGTCTTCTTGTAGTCTAGGCTCCGTGTTGATCTTGAAGCCAGAGAGAATGGATGGTGAGGAAGCCAAGATAGCAAACTCCCTCTCTCATCCATTTTCCATCTTCTCGACAGCCACACACACACACACACACACACACACACACACACACACACCACATAGTACACACACATGCATAGATGTACACATACACATACCACATACATACATATACAAACATGCACACCACATACACACTACATAGTACACAAACACACACGCATGTATACACACCACATAGACACACGCACATACATACATACATACATGTATACATACACACCATATGCATACATGTCCATATACAGACACGACATACGTAGCACATAATATACACACATGCATGTACACATACACAGAAACACACACATGTATATCACACACACACACACACACCTGTGTTCCTCAATCCTCTGCCGATTCTTACTTGTCCCAACATTCTATTGCTCATGCGTTTCCCACATGTAAATCATCACGAGAGCAGAGGTACCTTGACCAGATTATTTTCTGTGCTGTCCTCAAAGCCTGGAGCCTGACACACACAGACCAAGCCTTACAAAGTGGATGACTTGAAAGCAGCAGATATTTGATATGTAAAGAGGTGCAGCCATTTGTGGGAATCAACATGGCAGTACCTCAAAACTTACATGTGGATGGTGATGAGATAGGGCTCAGGGGCAGAGCGCTTGCCTAGAGAGTTCATTGAACCCTGAGTTGGATCCTCACAGCAGGAATGCACGCCTGTAACCCCAGAAATGGGAAGGTAGAGGCAAGAGGATCAGAAAGTCAAGGGCATCCTCAGCTACATAAAAGTTTGAGGCTCTCCTGTGCTACACAAGACTCTGTCTTTAAAAACGTACTCATTTTGGTTGCAAAAAAAAAAAAAAATCAAGTTGAAACTCATGAGGAAACTCCGTCCCGGCTAGTGTGTCAAAAGTGCCACACAGGCTGCTGCAAGGAAGTGATCAATGATCTTGCCTGTCGGGTAGACTATGATACAATCAATGCAATACAAGTGTACCGTGATACAATCTGTCAGGGGTCCACGGGTGCAGGAGTGGTGTGATTGTTTTATGATAACCAACAGCTCTCTGACTGAATTCAAGGTCTGCTCCGTGGAAGGAAATTCATGCTCAGTACTGTAAACGTGGAAGGAACTTAGTACCATTATTTCGTCAGACAGGTATTACCAAATTGCCTAAATGTTTATATGTGTCCCCGTAGACCTGAGCTCTTGACTTCAGTCAAGGAAGCTTCTCCCTCCCATAAGCAGGAGCATCAAGGGAAGAAGGATGAGGAGAAAGCGAGAGTCTGAGGATGGGGAAAGAGCTGGAAAGTGTCCTGTGGACAGGACATGGCTATTAAATTCGTGAACTCAGAGCAGCTGTGGTTACAAGGTCAAGCCAGGCAGTATTTCATGGTCAGAGGAGGAAGGTATAAAGTGCCAACATTTGCTGAAGAGCTGTTGAGTTTGGTGACTGCTAGAGAATGGGGAGTCTTGTGTCCTTCGTTGTGTGGTACTGACGAATTGCCATTGTCCTGGTGGCTTCTTGTCAGCTTCACACAGTCTAGAGCAGTGGTTCTCAACCCGTGGGCGGAGACCCCCCTTCAGCAGCCTCTGTCTCCAAAAACATTTACATTACGATGCTAACAGTAGCAAGATCACAGTTATGAAGCAGCACCACAGATCATTTTATGATTGGGGGTCACTATGACGTGAGGAACTATATTAAAGGAAGGGCAGCAGCATTAGGAAGGTTGAGAACCACTGTTCTAGAGTCACCCGAGAACAGGGAACTTTAATGCCTTCATCAGGTTAACAATGTGGGACTTTGTCTGGGCTGCTAATGTAGGAGGTCATGGCCCACTGTGGTGGTGTCATCTCCAGGTACCACCTGAGCTTAGAATGGCAGTTGAGAGAGCCAGAGAGCCCTCCAGCAAGCACCATCCCCATCCCACCCCCAGGTGAGCTCTGCTTTGAGTTCCTGCCCTGACTTACTCAATGATCGACCGTGGCCTGAAAGTTTAAGATGAAATAAATGCTTTTCTTCCCTAAGTTAGAGTGTTTTATCACAGCCACAGAAAAGCAAAATGGAACACGCATGTGAAAATGGATGAACACATTGCCCCATTTGTATACAAATGGGCTTTTATTTATGATAAATCTCAAATTCGCGTGCATAGTGTTTTATGATTCATCAGGAAACATTTGAGAATTCTATGTACCTGTGGACTCACACTTACCCATCACACACAAAAAGGGATCATGGGTAGAAAACGTTTCAGAAGCCTTGACTGGCTCCACAACCCTCATCCCACTTCCCCTGCAATCAAGGTTTTCTTCTTTAAACCGGGGGGGGGTGGGGGTGGGGTGGGGCCAGATACCCAGGGCATGGCTTTTATAGAGTTGGGTCAGTCCTCAGAGGAGCCATCCTGGAAGCTGTCACAGAAAGCACTCAGTGTGGCCTCAGCCCTGAAGACACTCATTGTTGTCATACTCGGGCTAAACACTGTTTTCTGAGACTTAGAGGTTTCATTGTTTCTTGTCAGTCAAAGGAAGATGCGCTGGGACCCGACAGCCTGAGCCTTTGTGCTCAGTTGGTCATCCATTCATTTCGCAGAACCTACTGAGGACTCTGTGTGAGCAAACACACATCCCCTCCCCAGTCTGGGTGCAGCTCACTGCTGACAGGTCTACAAGCTCTCAAAGTCCTTTGTCGTGGTGTGACCCTTGTGTGGACAATGGGCTCAGTGTGAACCAAGCTCTAGCTAGCTACCTCTGCAACTTCTGGGCACGCATAGGCTCAGCCCATAGTAGGTCCTAAGAAATATATGTTGACTGACTTAAAGAGAGAGAAGGCTCTGCTAGAAGGAAATGTCTAGAGCTCCAGGTTGGACTCTTTATCGGGGGCTTAGAGATACCACAGGAAAAGCACAGAGACAACGCATTTGAGAGCAGGTTGTCACTGGGGCTTCCTAACATCAGTTCCTGGGCATGTTAGGCCATGTGACTCCTTCTAGCCAAATAACCATGTCACATGCCAGTTCCTAGTGAACCCTTTAAAGGCTTCCTCCTCCTGCGTGTTCCTCAGATGGTAGCACGGCAGGAAAGCAGAGTTTCTGCCTTGAGCACATGTGTGTAGCCAAGCTCTACCAGGACAGTGGTACAAGGGAGAAACAAAGGCACCTGTCATTGCAGCTGACTCGACTGGTGCCCAGAAGGAAGGCCTTACCTTCAGGGGCCATGAAGACAGCAGGCCTTGGTGTCTTTTTTTTTTTTTTTTTTACAAACACAGCATTGTCCTTAGATGCAAAGCAGCGAGTAGTCAAGATGTCTCTTAGATCATTCAACTGGGAGGAATTTTTAAATCTATCCAAAGGGACGGATACCTGTGACTGCTATTTGCAACACCTCTTGGTGTTTTGAAATAAAACCAACTATAACCCACCAGTGAAGATGCCCTTAGCTATATTGTAAAGAATGGCATGATACAATGTTACAATAGCTAAGGACTTTAACAAAGCTGGGGCAAGGTGAAGAGAAAGGCAGCTGCCTTCTTTTAACTTAGTTATAAAGAAGGGTGTGATACAATGTTGCAACAGGTAAGGGCTCAGACAAAGCTGAGGCATGATGAAGAGAAAGGCAGACACCTTTCTTTAACTGTAATTATAAGACCGATGTGATACAATGCTGCAATAGCTTGCCTTTGACAAAGCTTGGACCCACCTAAGTTTCTGCTTACAATGGGCACAGCATTTGGCTAGGATGTTATTATTTAGTAAACGTGTTGGTCTCTTTCTATTCTAGGCAGAAGCATTTGTTCAAACACCATGAGGGAAAATGCCTGGGTGCCAGGATTTGCCAAAGTGATGAGAAGGTTCTACACCAGGGGAGGGGACCCTGGGCTGTTTAAGTAGGAGCTCTGGTGAAGTTTATTGATGAACTCCTCATCAGGAACCCCCAGAGCCAGCTTCCCAGCTGCAGAGAACTCAGAGGCTCCAGCTGGGGCACAGTGAATGCTCGCTGCAGGGAGTGCAGGCATGGCTGCCTCAGGAGAGTCAGCACAGCAGGAGCAGCCCCTGTGTGAGGACAGGGGGCTTTGGAACCGCCCAGGAGCCCTGATCCTCCTCTTGAAAGCTGTGCATGCCCCCTCTCTGCACTGCTGTTGAGAATGGCTTCAGCTATGGCAGTCTTGTGCTCCATTGACTTGCTTCCCTCTGCCCCCAACAAGGCATGACACTTGGCACATAAATGAATGGCAATGGGGTTAACTGACTGATAGGAGAATACAGGAAAATGAATGACACAGGGAAGGATGGGAGAAAAGAAGGATGGGTGGAAGGACAGATGGACTGATGGGTGGTAGGAGGATTGATAGGTAAGAGGTGGGTGGAGGATGCATGGATGTATGGATGCATGGATAAATGGATGATGGATGGGTGGATGGATGGATGCATGCATGCATGCATGGATGAATGATGCATGGTTGCATGGATAAATGGATGGATGGATGAATGGATGGATGCATGGATGGATGGATAGATGGATACATGGATGCATGGATGGATGGGTAGATGGGTGGATGGGTGGATAGATGGATGCATGGATGGATGGGTAGATGGGTGGATGGGTGGATAGATGGATGCATGGATGGATAGATGGATAAATGGATGGATGGATGGATGGATGGATGATGCATGCATGCATGCATGGATGGATGGGTGAATGGATGGATGCATGGATGGATGGATGGATGGATGGGTGAATGGATGGATGGATGAATACATGGATGCATGAAAAAAACAGATGGTTGGTAGCAAGGATATATAAATTGTTGTAAAGAAGAAAATATAGAAGAAAGAAGGAACACTGGATGACAGATAGGTGAATGGGTGGTGAATCCTATGACAGATAGGAGGATAGATGGAAAGACAAACAAATGAATGAATGAGGGCATGGGTAGACAGATAGGTGAATAGATAGATGGATAGGTAAGTGGGTGGGTAGATGGATGAATAAATTAATGGATCTGGATGGATGAGTGTTTGAGTGGGTGGGTGCATAGGTGGGTGATCATATGGATGAATGGGTAGGTGAACAGATAGCCAGCTATTCAGATGTGGGCAGTAGTGGCAGAAGTCAGCTTGCGGCAGAGGGTGTGTGGCCTCAGCTGACAGGACTGGATCGGGGGCCCAGACACACCCCTCCTCCCCTCCTTGCAGGTAGGTCTTGGCCCCTGCACCCATCCCCCCCTACAGGAAGTGACGCAGACAGAGCTGCGTGACTGGTGGGCTTTATTGAGCAGGTTCAGGAGGGGACACAGGCGTTGGTTCCTGGGAGTCCTCAGCTGCTCAGGAAGCAGCCACGCTTATGCCACTTCTGGTCACGGATGCGGCGCACCGACTGCAGTTGCGGCTGGTTGGCGTCCCACTCATTCCAGTGGCGAAACTCGCCCCGCTCGAACACATACTGGCGCCCGCGGTAGCCGGGGAACTCGTAGCCCACCCACCTGCCGAGAATAACAGAGTGAGGTGAGGTGTGTTCCTCCAGAGCCCTTTAAAGCTCTTTAAAGCTGGCATTTGCTTTGCTCTTCTCACCTGCATCCCCAGAACCCCTGAGATGAAGCTAACCATGTACTGTTCTCAATGTTTCCTTTGCCTCACCTCTTGGTAGCCTTCCACTATCCAGCCCTTCATCCCTCTGCCTGGCTGAGTCTGAAGCTTCACAGCTGCCATCCCTTCTGACTAGAATGTCCTTCTTTGCCTGATCTTCTGTCTCCTTGGGGCAGGTGTGCGGTCACACATACCCTGGGACTCTCAGAGACACCTTCCTCCAGTGTGCCCATTACACTCATGTCAGATTGATATACCTAAGAGAAGGGCTACATAGCTCCAAGTGACCACAGAACCCCTATCCCTGACATCCCTGATACTCAGGAAAATGTCACTGAGTACATTCACAGTGTCATCCTTCCTGGCTCAATCCCAGGTTCAAACCCACAAGGGAGAAAAAAGACAAGGTCACCCTGAGGTATCATAAGCAGAAATAGCAAGCCTGTTCACAGCTGGGCTCACTCCAGACCCTGATAACAGCAGAGCTCTGAGATCACCCTCACCCCGAGAATCAGCTCTGGGGCTGGGGAGTTGGGAGAGTCATAGACATCTGGATGGAGACCATGCAATGGGGGATATTCACTCTCCTGAGATAGAGCAAAGCTGTCTAGGAGTCTAGGCTGCCTAGAATCCTCGATGGAGCAGGAGGCCAGTGCTGGGGCATTCTGGGATGGCGTGGGGGTGCATAGAGAGCATAAGAAGGGGAGAGGGGAGTGGGCAAGGAGAATAGGGAGAGAGAGAGAGAAAGAGAGGCAGAGAAAGAGAAAGAGAGAGAAGAGAAAAGGAGAGAGAGAGAGAGACAGAGAGAAAGACAGAGACACAGAGAGAGAGACAGAGACAGAGAGAGAGAGACAGAGAGAGAGACAGAAAGAGAGACAGAGAGAGAGACAGAGAGAGAGAGACAGAGAGAGAGAGACAGAGAGAGAGAGAACATGTGCACAGTGTTGGGGATAGAGCCTACCTCTTGAATTTGTTTGTTTGTTTTTTCATTTTCATTTTTTCATTTCATAAAGAAAGACAGGAGAAGGAGAGAGGTGAAGAAAGATTAAAGAGAGAACAGAGAGGGGACAAAGAGAATAGGGGGGAGAGAGAGAGAGAGAGGCAGAGAAAGAGATAGAGAGAGAGAAGAGAGAAGGAGAGGGGGGGAGAGGGAGAAAGAGAGAGACAGAGACAGAGACAGAGAGAGACACAGGGCTTATCACGCAGCCCTGCCTGTCTCGGAACTCGCTCTGCAGACCAGGCAAAACTTGGACTCACAGAAATCCTCTTGCCTCTGCCTCCCAAGTGCCGGACTTAAAGGCATGCACCAGCACGCCCTTGCTGCAGCTCTTAGACTTTTGAGGTAGGACCTGACTCTGGAGCTCAGGGCTTCTTTCAAACTCTCACTCCTCCTGCCTAGCCTCCCAGGGGCTAGGATCATGGACTGAGCTATCACAGCCTCCACCACACGGGCTTGGAGCGAGGATGGGTTCGGAAGGCTGACTGAGTCGCTCGTGTGTGGAACTAGCTCTGCCAAAGCTGGTTCTGAAGGAGCAGCTGCCAGGGGGCAGAGCTTGGGCAGAGTGGGCGGGGATTCCCTTACGTCCCGTTGATGACTCGGACACTGGCCACACGGTCCTGGAAACCATGGGCCCACAGGCTGGGCACATCGTCGTCTACGATCTCCATCTTGCGCCCACTGAAGGCTGGGTTCTCGAACAGGTGCAGCTTGTGGTCTGGGCCATCCTGAGGGCAAAGTCAAGGGTGAGTGGGGGCATCACACCCAGAAGAGCAAGAATGGAGTCACCCCCAAATCTCAGCAGGAGAGAGGGACTCAAGGGACACCCCAGAGCTGAGCGAGACAGAAGAAGGGGGCTGGACAGATCTCTCTCCACAAATCATCACCACCAGAAAGGGAAACTGAGGCTCAGAGGGGACCGCAAAGACTTATGCTCCAGGTCCCTCTTCTAGGTTTAGTCTGGTGTCATCTTCCTGGTTTCCCTTCCCTGTTCAGACATTGGAAGGAGGGGCTGTGGATTTTCTGAGTTTTTGAGTTCTGTGTTTCTTTGAACAGTATTGTTCTGAGTTTGGATTATGAGCCTTCTTAGGTTAATTGGGTTACTACAAAGGGGTCAGGGGTCATGGGTCATGTCCACTAGTTCAGGACAATGACTCTGGTGTCCTTCTCCGTACCCACTCAGGAGCCAGCTTCTACTCGTCCCACACCATTGTTGAGGCCTATCCAAGAAGAATCACAGTAGCAAAACCAACTCATACACGTACACACACACACACACACACACACACACACACACACACACACACACACGGATAACAGTAGTCCTGACTTACAATGTGCAAAGGACGGAGGGACAGGAGAATGTCACTACGTCGGCTGCTGGACCAGGCATCCCAGCGAGGGTAGTCCCCCTTCTCCAGGACAAACTGCTCGCCACGAAAAGCCCTGCGCTCAAAAGCCAGCCACCTGAGGGTCGGGGGTGGGGGGAGGACAGGGTCACCTCTAGTGTGGCTGAGCAGGGACCCACATGCAGGGGAAAGAACAGGAACCTCACACCTTTCCTACCCTTATCCCTAACCCAGTACAGACCCCTGTGCCTGCTGTTAGGGAAGCTCTGGGGAGTCATTTGGTACTGATGCCCTGTGCCGGGGGCCCATCAAGGACATGCTGGGAATTCATGTGCACCAAGTTTGAGAGGAGGTTTGGTAAAGTTTCCCACAAAAGATTCACAGGTGAGAGACTAGAGTGCTAGCTCAGTGTTTAAGAGCACTGACTGCTGTTACAAAGGACCAGGGTTCGAGTCCCAGCACACACACACAGCAGCTCGTGACCATCTGAACTCCAGTTCTAGGGGTTCCAGTGACCTCTTCTGGCCACCATGGGTACTGCATGCATTTAGTGCAGAGGCATACATTGCAGGCAAAACACTCACATACATAAAATAAAAATAAATAAAGCTTAAAAAAAACCCTTCTCTTCCCCCCGGTTCATGCACCATCCACCTCGTTTCCAACACCCTCTGAAATCCACAGCACTATTTGTCCTCAGATGAGGAGACACATCTGGCAGAGAACGCTCGGTTTCTCAGAGCATAAACTCAATCTGAGGGCCAGAGCTTAGTGCACAGAGCAGGGCCTGATGCTCGAGGACAGGCTCCAGACACCTAGGTTTTCTTGCCTCGGTCCCCTCCACTATGCCAGTGATAGAAAGGGGCGTGGCTCTCGAAGGGCAAGGATTCTGACTTGAAACTTTGCGGGGTCGTAATTCCTACGGTTATTCAACAGTAAGTCCTGCCTCTATCCGATTTTTTTTTCAATTTTTAAAAAATTATGTGGGTGCTTTGCAGCACTCTATATGTGCCTAGTGCCTGTAGAGATTAAAGGATCCCAGCCACATGGGTGCTGGGAATCGAACCCAGGTCCTCTGCAAGAACATTAAGTGTTCTCAACTGCTGAACCATCTCTTCAGCCCCTATTTACATAACTGTGTACAACTGGTGTTAACTTGGTGTTTCACCTCTGAGCTGGACACTAGCTGGTCTCCTTCCTGTTCCTGCCACACACCACAGGACTCTAAAGCTTGCCATTTTGTGGATGGAGAAACTGAGGCTAAGAAAGGCAAGGGCCCGGGGTAGAGCTGGGACTGGATTGGACCTCAGACTGCAGGAGGCTGGGGCGGTGGGCGCTGCCCAGGTACTCACGGCCCAGATTCCACTTGGATGGAGCCCACCTTCTCCAGCAGGCTGTCAGTGAGGTTGGGACACTCAGCCGAGAGCTCACACCGCTTGCCCTGGAAGTTCTCTAACTCATACACCGTCACCTGGATGATCAGAAGTCAGAACCTCAGCCTCTGCAAAGCTCCAAAGTCCGCAACCTTCCGCGGAACAGCAAGACTCCCCCCGACCCCCACTCCCCCATCCCCCGGCTGCTGTCCCCCTCGCCGAAGTGAATCACGCAAGTCTGCAGCGCCCCCTGGTGACCGCAGTGAGCAATTGCAATAATGCCACGAGTCCTGCTCAAAATCACCAGGGTGCAGCCTCAGATTTTTTTCCTCAGAATATTCCTTCACGCCATCCACGTCAGATGTTCCCTCCGAAGCCTCAGCATGACTTGGAATGGACAAAGCGAGCGATGTCACCCTCCTCCCCCATCCACCAGCCATGCTCCTGCCACCCGTTTTGTCGCGTGACAATTCTGGGGCCAAGGACAGCAGCCATCGCCTCCGTTTTAGAGATGAAGCTGCCCAGACACAGCAAGCACCTCAAGCAAGGTCACACGGGAAAGGCGGAGCTTGAAGCCACAACCCCTGAAGCCTGGTGCTGGGGGAGCCCCACTGAGTCAGTCGTAGCCCTCAGCCCTGGGCTCTAGGTCCCATCAAGAACCAGGTACCTTGTAGCTGCCCCCAAGGCCTCCATGACTCTTGCCAGCGGCAGCCTGCTCAGGTGCTCCGTGCTGCTCCGCCATTTCTCCGGGGACACTTCTGCCTCAAACTGGAGGAGAACCAGGTCACCAGCTGCAGTGAGGACCAATATCTATAATCAGTCAACAAACACCTTCTGGGCACCTGCTTTGGGCCAGTCAGTGGGACTGGGGAATCCCAGAGTCTCAGTGAGCAAGATCTGATTACTGAGAACACAGGGATGAAAGGACTTGAACTGCAAGGCACCCTTTCCCAAATGCTTGCTCCCTGCACAGGGCTGGATATCTCTGTGGCCTCTCTGTGGCCTCTCTGCAGCCTCAGTGGTCAGGACTGGACACCACAGTCAGGCTGAACAGCAGACCACAGTAGACAGGAGAAACAGATGGGCCAAGCAGCCGTGAAATGGGCTAGGTCTTCGGGAACCATCCCAGGTCATGACACTGACGAATTGAGTGCTTACTGTGTTCTAGGCCCTTGCATAGTGGACCCTGGCCGTCTCTCTCAGCCTTGGGGGGCGGGGGGGGGGCAGAGACACAGGACTCAGGCTCTACAGACATCTGTACACTAGCATGGGTGTATGGGCGTGCACACACAGGTACTGTCCTGCACACACCTGTCCCCGACCCTCGCTTCCCTCATGACCTGTCCTGACACATTGGTGTGAGGTCCAGCATGCCCGGCAGCTATATCTAACCAGTATCGGCAGGACAAAGGGCTTGGCCCACCTCATGGGGATGGATAATACCTGACGGGTCCCTTCCCTTTCTCAGAGCTGCCCAGTCCTTAGTCCCCAGCCCACACAACCAGTTGGGACCCAGCCTCATGCTCAGACCCACAGACAATACAGTTCAGCAGCTCCATCTGTGACTGGGCCTAGCTAGCAGGCTTGGAGGTCAGTCCCTACCCTTGAGTGAGCTGGGCACAGGCCATGCACACCCAGAGAGACCCGAGGTTGTGCCTTCTTCCGCAGAGTGCACTTCCCCCTGCCTCACCCAGTCCAGTACAAACCTGCCTCCAGGACCAACTGTCCCCAGACTGGCGTGCCTCCAAGGCTGGCCTATTTATGGGCATGTTCTGTTGGCCCAGCACATTACGGGATGCTGAGATAGCGCCCTGTCCGCCCGATCCTGTCCGGGCCATTTCACCCTAATGGTGGGCCTGGGGAGGCCCCTAAGACCAGTCACCTCCGGCGCAACTCTGGTGACTTCCTGGGGACCGACGGCCTTTGCCGGCTTTGTGGGAAGCCTGTCAGACTACACAGGGGTCAGGGGGCACAAATCCCTCCAGTGACCCCAATTCCCATTCTTTGGTTTCTAGATGCCATTTTCCTGCCAAGACAGGCTCCAGATCTTGAAGCAAGGGGACTCCTGAATCCATGTACTGGGAAACCTGAGCTTCAAGCCAGATCACGACAAAAGTTCTCTCTCTCTCTCTCTCTCTCTCTCTCTCTCTCTCATTAGATATTTTTCTTATTTACATTTCAAATGTTATCCCCTTCCCTGGTTTCCCCTCCAAAACCCCCCTATCCCATCCCCCCTCCTCCTACTCTCCAACCCACCCACTCCCTCTTCCCTGTCCTGGCATTCCCCTACACTGGAGCATCGAGCCTTCTCAGGACCAAGGGCCTCTCCTCCCATCGATGCCCGACCAGGCAATCCTCTGCTACATATGCATCTGAAGCCATAGGTCCCTCCATGTGTACTCTTTGGTTGGTGGTTTAGTCCCTGGGAGCTCTGGTTGGTTCATATTGTTTTCCTCCTATGGGGCTGCAAGCTCCCTCAGCTCCTCGGGTCCTTTCTCTAACTCCTCCATTGGGAACCTAGCGCTCAGTCCAATGGTTGGACTGAGAGCACCCACCTCTGTATTTGTCAGGTACTGGTGGAGTCTCTCAGGAGACAGCTATATCAGGCTCCTGTCAACAAAAGGACTTTCTAAATCCACAGTAAACCCATGCAGTCACTTCCGAAGGCTGTCAGGTCAGCGAAGATACGCTCCTCATGAGGGCGGCACACACGAGTGACAGCTACCATTGTGGGAGGGTGACATTGATCTGCTCCCCTCATCTTTAGGGGAGGAACTTTGGTTCCCATGTTAAGGACGGCAAAGACTGTGTTCAAAAGAGGCCAGTTTTGTCAGTGACTTGGGGTCATAAAGCTGTTTGCTGTAGGCTCAGATCCTCAAGTCAGCCCACGGCCTGATTTCGGATCCTTGGGGTGTCATTTTACATATTCCATGACTGATGCAAGTCACTGAGCTCACAGTCATAGCTACTCATTGATTTGGGTTTTGATGTGTGGGTATGTGTTGTGTATGTGGCCGAGTGAGCCTGTGTGTACACAAAAGCCAGAAGAGGGGGCTGGTGGCCCACTTTACCATGTTCTGTCATATCCCCTTGAGACAAGGTCCCTCACTGAACATGGAGCCAAACCCACAAGCAGCCCCAGCAATCCTCCTCTCTCCATCCCCAGCCACTGACACAACGTTTCTCTGGGTAGCCCCAGCTGTCCTAGAACTCACTCTGTAGACCAGGCTGACCTTGAACTCAGAGATCCACCTGCCTCTGCCTCCCAAGTGCTGGGATTAAAAGCATGTGTCGCCACTGCCCAACTCACTGCTGGTTTTTCATGGGGTGCTGGAGATTTTAGCTCTGATCCTTGTGGTTGCACAGTCACTTAGCCATCGCCCTAGGCCTGTAAACGAATGTACTGGTTATCACTAAGTCACCGTGACCAAAATGTCTGACAGAAACAAGGGCGGACAGTTTATTTTGGCTGGCAGTTTCAGACGGCTCAGGCCAGGGTTGCAGGTCACCACATCCTCGTAGAGAGTGTCATGGCATGGGGTGTGTAGTAGTTCTTTGCTTTGAGGCAAGATATGGAGCAGGAAAACAGACACAGGAAGGGATCAGAGACAGAACGCTCTGAAGGACCAGACCCTAGCCGCTTCTTCCAGTCAGACCAGCTCCTAAATGCTCCAGTTTCCAAAAATGGCATTTCTGTCTGTCTGGGAACCAGATAGATGCTCTACACATGAGATAATGGGGGACATTCTGTAACAGTGCAGGGTTTCTTCCTCCTGTAGCTCAGAGGCGGTATGCTGGCTTAGCACGAGGGAGGCCTGTGTTCCACCATACAAATCAACAAACCACAGATCATCACTGACATGGGGAACAGAGGCAGGAGGATCAGGAATTCAAGAGTAGCCTCGGCTCCATTGCAGGTCTGAGGCCAGCCTGAGCTGTCTCAGTGAGTGGTCGTGTAAGCATAGCACACATCACATAGCTGTCACTTTATTCTGTTCCTCCCAGGACCCCGCCTACCACTGATCACACCAATGACCACTTCCTGCCACAGGTCATGGAGCCAACATAGCTTCTTTCATCAGAGGCAGTTGTCACTGGCTGGGTGGTGCTGGGGACAGCATGGCAACCTCTCCATACAGGATCGTCCTGAATTCTCTGCCATCTCCACATTTCTGTCTGTGGTTCCCTAACCCACAGTTTCAAACATCAGCCCCACTGCCGTTCAGAGCCATGTGCTCTTAGCAAGGGTAGAAACGGGTGGGTGTGGGCGCGGGTGGTGGGGCTATGCTATGAGGGGTGGGGCTGCTGATCAACATATCCACCAAGGCTGTTAAACACAGTGCTGTGTAGTTGTTTGAGTCATCAGAGAGGAGGAAGCCTCGATTAAGAAAATGGCTCCATAAGATTGGGCTGTAAGCAAGCCTGAGGACATTTTCTTAATTAGTGTTTAATGGGAGATGACCCCGCCCATTGTGGGTGGAGTCAGTCCATTGTGGGTGGGCCCAGCCCATTGTGGGTAGAGCCATCCCTGGGTTGGTGGTCCTGGGTTCTATAAGAAAGCAGGCTGAGCAAGCCATGGGGAGCAAGCCAGTAAGCAGCACCCTCCATGGCTTCTGCATCAGCTCGCGCCTCCAAGTTCCTGCCCTGTGAGAGTTCTTGTCCTCACTGCTTTTGATGATGAACTGTTACATGGAACTGTGAGTGACCAAAAAAAAAAAAACCCAACTTTTCGCCCCAATATTGTTTTGATCATGGTGTTTTATCGTAGCAATAGTAACCCTAAGACAATCACAATGAGCAGGCTATTGATTAGCATCTCTGGGGGATTGGTTGTCAACTCGACAGGACCTAGAATCACCCACAGGAGACGCCTCTGAGCGCGCCTCTGAGCGCACCTCTGAGGGGTTATCTAGTTTAGGTCATCTCTGGGCACACCTGTGACGGATTTCCCAGATAAGGTTAACTGAAGTGAGGAAATCCAGTGCAATAATTAGCTTTAAATTTAAGCATGGTAAAACCTAGGTTCTCAATTGAGGGTTCATGTACTCTGGGTTGCTCATAGGCATATCTGTGGGAACTGTCTTAATTAAATTAAATGACTTGGTGGTTTGAATCTGCTTGCCCTAAAGAGTGGCACTATTAGGAAATGTGACCCTGTTGGAGGAGGTATGACCTTGTTGGAGGAGGTGTGGCCCTGGAGTAGGTGTGGCCTTGTAGTAGGTGTGGACTTGGAATAGGTGTGGACTAACAGTGTGGACTTCTTGGAGTGGGTGTGGCCTTGCTGGAGTAGGTGTGGCCCTGTTGGAGTAGGTGTGGACTTGTTGAAGTAGGCGTGGCCCTGTTGGAGTAGGTGTGGCCCTGTTGGAGTGGGTGTGGCAATGTTGGAGTGGGTGTGGCAATGTTGGAGTGGGTGTGGCTTGTTGGAGAAAGTGTGTCACTGTGTAGATCAGCGTTGAGTCCTGTGCTCAATCTCTACCCACTGTGGAAGAGAGCCTCCTCCTGGCTGCCTGCAGATCAAGATGCAGAACTCTCGACTCCTTCAGCACCATGTCTGCCTGCACGCTGCCATGCTTCCTGCCGTGATAGTAATGGACCGAACCTCTGGAACTGTAACCCAGCCCCAGTTACATGTTCAACTTTATAAGAGTTGCCTTGGTCATGGTGTCTCTTGGCAGCAATACAACCCTAAGACCTATACCAAATGTGGGTGGTACCATTCCCTAGGCAGGGTGTCTTAAGCTGCTGAGGGTTGAGAGTCTGAACTGAGTGAGAACAAGCAAAGCTCTCTCCATCTCTCTGCTCTTGCCTGTGGCTGTGGACAGCTGAAGTTCCCACATCCCTGTTGATTATAAACCAAATAAATCCTTTCTCTCCAAACTGCACCATGTCAGAGTTTTTATCACAGCAACGGAGATGAAACTAGGACTCCCACCTTTAAAACGGGCTGCCCAGACAGAAGGGCATCTAAGGTACAGGCTTTTGCCTGCTTGCTGCTCTCTAGAAAACTCTGAGCATTCCCGAGGAGACTGTTGACCAACCTTAGACATGGTATCTATTAACGTGCCTGGATAGGTTGTTGATTAGCATCCCTGGATAAGCTGGTCCCTAATTAGCCTTAGCTGCCAGTTTGAGACAAGAAGACTCCCATCTGAGCTCCAAGTCTCTTTTGAGGGGTTGTCCAGGCCAGGATGACTGACATCTCCGGAGGTATAAATAGATGTAGGAGGGCCCAGCACCAATTCCCGGTCAGGTGGTCCCGACTAGCTAAGCCCGCACCTGTAAACAAACCAGTCAAACCAATAAGCAGGGTCCTGTGGATTCAGCTTCAGATCCCTGCTTCAGTTCCTGCCTTGATGTCCCTTGATTGAAGGACGGTGGAAGTGTTAGCCAAACTGACCTTTCTTCTCTTAAGCTGCTTTGGGGAATGGGGCTCATAAAACCAAAACCGGCTAGGTTGTTGACTAAACATCCTTGGGTAAGCTGCTGTTGCATCTCAGGGTTGTCAATCAATCCCATCCCTGGGTAGGTTATTGGCTAGCATCACTCAGTAAGCTGCTGATTAACTTCCCTGAATAGGTTAGCATTTGCCATCCCTGAGTAGGCTAGTGCTCTCATCATGGATAGGTTATTATCTTTGCATAGACTGTTGATTAGCACCCCTGGTCTTTATTCATCAATAGCTCTAGCAGCTCCTCCTTCCTGTAATAACCAAGGACCCAAGAAACCCCGTTGCTTTCTTGTGGTCACGCAACCTCAGAGTCACCATTGACAGTAAAGCTTTATTTACTACTTTTGGAGTCTGGGTGTGCCCCCTTTGCACATGCAGAGTTCACCCATTTAGTGCAGTCAGCTGGATTCCTGACTTGCTTGTCTGTGCCAGAAAACCTCTTACAGTGACAAAATATAAAAGCACAGAGGACATCCGGCCACTGTGAAGTCCGGGAAGCCCATTTGTTTTGACAGTAAAAATATAGTTTTTTTTTTTAATAGATGAATTCTCAGTCACGCAGTTAGGTTCTTCCTGGGACTGGCTACAGTGTCCACCATCTGCCGTCACTCAGAAGTCCTGCAGCTTGTGGACTGATAAGGCAGCTGTCAGAATGTTGCAGACGGGATGCGCACCTCGCGAGTCCCTCCCCATCGCGATCCTCCCCATCGCGATACCCCATCCCAGGTAGGACCCAGAGGAACGGTTAGGAAAATATATCCTATATTCACATATATAATTCCATTCTCCCACCCCAGCATACAGAGAGTGTTGAGGACTGTGATCATTCTAGAACAGAGTAAGAAACAGTTTGGTACAAACGCCTTCTGTAGATCAATATACAACTTCGGCGAGCCCCATATAACAGATTCTGTAAGGCGACAGGGGAAGACATTTAAAAAGCAGATTGTCCTCTAGAGGATAACAGATTCTTAGCTGGCTTGATGCTGCCAGGGATTGTCACAGCACAGGTGACAAACAGCTGAAGGAGACTCTTGGGGGAGCGGGGTAAAGTATGCAGGCTATGAGGTGCCCTTCACTGTGGGGGTCACAGAGACAAGAGATGCTCTAGGGTATAATGAGGTGGTCACAGAAGAGGGACAGAGAAACCACATCCTCCTGCCTTCTGCCATGGCTTCAGGCTTCTGGAACGTGACCTTCCCAAAATGTCAACAGAGGTCCCCTCTCACTGAGGGGCTTGAGGCCAAGGCAAGCTCAGAGATGCAGAGTGGATCCTGCTAGTCCCCAGTGACGTCGGGAACCTGGGTATTTGGAGATCCCCCTTTCTATCGATAGGTGGTGGGGCAAAGGCACATTTGGAGGGCACGGCATCTCTTTGTTGCCCAAATGATTTGCCAGGGCTGAATCTTGACAAAGGGGCAGGAGTGGCTTTTCACTTTTCAATCAAGCCTAGATCTGGGGTGTGATCTGCTGGCACCAGGATGAGTGGCTGTAAAGCCAGGCCTGAGAGAGCAGCCCTTACTCCCCTCCCCCCCCCCCCCCCCCCCCCCCCCCCCCCCCCCCGCCAACACACACCAGGACCAGCTGGGTTTCCTTTGGAATTCACACGAGTATTTTTCCAACCCCTGCTGTGCAGCTAAGTTGAGGACTTGGGTCTATTTCCAACTCTTTGCTTTTAGCAGTTGCTTCCTGGAGGTGGCTGTCTCATAGAAGGAAAACGGGCATCTAGACAGAACCTGTGTTTGCTCTCCTACCCTACAAACCCCACTGATCCCATCTGTCCCTGCATCCAACCCGGGGGCCGTGAGATACATTTCACACTAGGCTCCTACTCCCCAGGATCACCCAGTTTCTCTGCTGGAGCTGAGTACGCCTGACAGCACTACGCCACGCCATCTCACAGGGCAAAGGCCTCTGTGTAGGTGGCCAGGGACTACACAGGAGAAGGAACGCTTATCTACGGGATGGGAGGGGGCGGAGCCAAAGGTCAGATCTCAACATGCTGATGGGCAAAGAGGAGGTGATGGAGACTATGTGAGACTCTGCAAACAGCCAGAGTCGCCATGAGGGAGGGCTCGGGGGGGGGGGGGATCACGGGTGCCTGAAGTACACACATGATTAAGGCATATTAGGTTCCTTTAAACGGAGGGTCTTTGAGAGGCACACAGCACACTACTTGGCCCCAGAACCTCACCTGCTTTTAAGAGAGAACTAAACGAGCCGCTTGTTCAGCTCGGCTAAGGATCCCAAAGCACGGGATCGCTGGGCTGCATTATCGACTCTAAACGGGCTGAGGTCCATATGAGGGTCTTCATAAGGAATCGAGCTTATTTCTCATCAGGTGTGAGGGGTTAGGTAATGAGACAAGACAGGAGCACCTCCTGCTGCCTTGGTCTTTATTTACACTAGGCTCCCACTACCCAGAAGAAAGGAGTCAAGATAAGTTAAACTCACATCATGAGCAGAATGTTGCTTTGTTCTGTTTGTGTTTTATAGCCCAGGCAGGCCTGCAGCTATCTTATATAGCCAAGGATGTCCTTAGTCTTCTGAGCCGCCCCCGCCCCCTCCCCTCTTCCTCTCTTGCCAGGTGCTAGAATCACACAGATGTGCACCACATCTGTGTGATCAGATACACACTCTGTCCTCTGAGCCATACTCTCAGCCCTGCTAGTGTGTTTGAAAAAAAAAAGTCCCTGGCAAGCTACTGGGTCAAAACTGCCACAGAATACAAAAAGGATCTTAAAACAGAGCAGGAAACAGGAACTATGGGAGCGTCCGCGGGGAGACTGCACCCCGAGTGATTTCAGAGCTGCGTGTCCGCTCACCACTAGCTCAGGGAAGGAAGAGAGTGGGGTAGAGGGTAAACAGACAGTAAGTGGCCCCTGTCTGTAGCCAGAGCCCAGGGTGGGGTGTGGGTGGGGCCTGCAGTCTCCTTGCTGCTGGAGCCCTCAGCCCACAGGCACAGGTGACTGTCCTAACCCAAGACACACCAGACATGGCCATCCGTCCCCACCACACACCCTTCCAAAGGGAAACTGGGCAGAGAGGGAGTAGGGGTAAGAGACAGAGGGGACGCCATGGATGGGGGAGGCAGGTCTAGATACCATTTGCAGGAAATGGATTTACAGAGAGCGACTTCTGCCTCTGAGAACGTCAGGGCAGCAGCGGGCACGTGTGCTAGGCAGGTATCCACCAGATCACCCGACCCGGGGCCGTCCTCAGTCACGGAACCACCTGGGAACCGCCAAGCAAGGCAGCCACCAAGGCAGGGTTGGAAAAAGTTCTCTGGAAGCTGCTGGCGTGCTGCCGGCAGCTGGCCTGGCGTGTCCGGAGTGACCACTGGTACCAGGGGTCTTCTGATGTCACCTTGAAGGCTTAAGGAAAGGAAACGAGACAGAGTAGGTGTCCCTGACACAGAGTACAGAAGCTCTGGGAGTCCCTGGAGAGAGAGCATGCAGGTAGCACGACGGAGGACATCGTAGACCTTGTGGCCCCAGCATCCGGTCTGGGGCTCCCACTACAGGGGCCTTTCAGTTAGAGCAACATCTATGTGGACACTGACAATCACTTGGCCAGGTGGGCCTAGGAAGGCGGGGGCAGGGCCATGGGAGGCAGGGGCGGGGCCACATCTGTTCCGAGCTGACTCAGTTATGTCTTCTTTCCAGCGGAATATGGGTGGTTCAGAAAGAGCAGGTCCGGTGAGTGTGGCCAGGGCACAGACAGTTCCAACCGACGTCCGTAACACTCGAGACCTGGGGGCAAAGGTCACCCCACGGAGATCAGAGCAACCCGGACAGGGACAAGGGTGAAAGTCGCGAGTGATCGGGTAACCGGACACTCTGCCGTCAATGCTGAGACAATAAGTGCATGTCAACGTTCAGGGAAAAATTGGCTGCGTTATTGCTTTATCCCTCTCTAAAGCAAACGTGAAAGAGGTGAGACCCAGGCCAGCTGTGCACGGGACCTCACAGGAAGGATAAGGGTAAGGACAGGATGGGGCAGGGCTGTGCTTATAAATCAGAATGCAGGCTCCCGTTGAGGAAAGAAGATCTTGTCAAAAAGGGGGGGAAAAAAATCAAACCCAACCTGGGAGACACCAGCGTAATGCCTGGATGGTGACCCGGGATGGTGACAAACCCAAGGGGCATTCGAGCTTGCTTGTTGAAGTCTTTCCCAAAGGGCTGCCAAGGGGTGGGGCCCAAGAGCCAATTTCCCAGCCCAGGGAGTCTGGTGAGGTCAACTGTCACACCAAAGGCCGATCGATCCACAGGCCTGGACCCTTCTCTAAGGAGAGCTGCAGAGATCTTTCTGTGGCCTGGAGCGGAGTCCTGGGGGACGGGGTCTTCCTATGGGGACCCGGGTGTGGCTCGGCACGGCGTCCTCAGGGCGGAAAGGCCCAGGCACGTGAGCGCGGTGTTCAGGGAGGGGTGGGTGGCTTGGCCTCAGGTTCAGACATCTGGCTTAGGTTAAGGCTTGAGTTCACGGGTGTAGTGATAACCTGTCTGCAGAGAAACGAGAGTCTTTGGTTAGCAGAGCATTTGGCACAGTTCTCACGAGGTTCAGGTTGTACTTGCGTGGTGCAAGGAGCCACTGGGTTTCACCTTTCCCTCAGGAAGGATTCTGGGGGAGATGGGGACTGACTGGGGTAAGCTGAGCAGTGACGCAGACATTCTGACCAGGAGCACTGAGCATCACCTCAGGGCCTCAACTTCCCTCAGTGGGACTTAGCACAGATTTGAAAACACCAGGGAGGCTTCTGGACGTGCGTCATAAAGCAGGAGCTGTCTGGGGTGCCCATAAGCACAGAGTATGTGGGAACCAGAACACTCCCGTCTGCGCCCACACGCTGAACTCCATTCCAGCCTCGACAACACAGAATAAACACTAGGCCCTGAACCCTCCACTAACCTAAAGCAGACCTGCCTGGGAAATCTCTCCATCACGAGTCCACCCATATACGTAATTACTCGACACATGGCTGTACGCATGTCTGTAACATCCCCCTCCCCCCGCCCCGCAGTCAGACGCATGGTCTGCTGGGGATTATCTAGAGTGTGACGGACAGAGAGCCAGGCGAGGGAACCCCACGAGGTGTCTGCAGGGCACTGGTCTAGCATGAGGTTCCAAGCTCCAGGGCCAAAACAGAAAACCCAAGACAGACCAACAATGTGGGGCCCGCAGAGTCCAAACAGCATGTCCACTCCGGCTGGGCTTTGCTCTCTGCGGTTCAGGAAGTAGCTCTCTCCTGACCACACCCAGGCCAGTTATTACAGCATACATCCCGCACTCCTAAGCCCGAGTTCGATCAATCGCTTTTATCTTCTCAGGCGTCCTGAGGACTCCACAGCCCCAGGGGCACTGCTGACCAGTGAAGAGAGCAGAACTCACACCAATCTGCGCGTGAGACTCCTAAACAGACTCGGCCCTACCTACCCATCTGTGCCCCACCCCCAACCCACACCTTTCAGCCAAGCCCACTGTGATCAGTTCCCCAAAGTACGGGGATGGGCCTCTACTGAGCATGTGCAGATGTGTCAACATCGCCCAGGCAAGAGCCCGATTGACAAGAGAGCAGGTACACTGTCCTGGGAGGTCAGAAGCCATCCAGGTGACTTAAAGGGCCGCCAGGAGGGGTCAGTGAGTAAAGAAGCTTGCCGTGCAAGCCCAGAGATGTGAGTTCAAATTCTGGGCCCCCTACACATGGGTGGGAGGAGAGAATTCACCACGGAATTGCCCTCTACATCTGCGCCGTGGACATGCGCCCTCACACACCACATACTTATACAACGAATAAATACAGTTTAAAAATGCTTTCAAGTGCAAGGGAGGATCCTAAGAGAGCTCCTTGCAGACCTCCGGCCATTTCACGCCCGGCGTTAGGGTCCTCAGATCTCAGTGTCAGTGAACCCTTTCTGGATCTCAGATGGATGCCGAGAGTCTGACTATACAGTCTCGCATTGAATTTTAACTGCATAGTTTGTACACTAGGTTTTCCCCATAAAAACTTTGAAACTTCCCCGGCTAAGGTGGCCTTTTATGTCCCAGCTTTCCAAAGGTCTTGAAGGGCTGCAGGAAGGTCAGGATCATGGGCTTAGAGCCCTGGTTACCCTATACCCTTTGCCAGACATTTTTACCTATAGTCCCTCTGTATAACCTCCTCCCCTCCGGAGTCTCCCCACCCCCAGGTCCTCTGTGCCCCAGCACAGCCTGTCCTACCTGGTCAAGCTTGATTCTCATACAAGCTCTGCCTCTTCTTGGACTTCAGCTCCTTTAACCACTGGGGCGAGCACTCCTCTGACCTGAAACCACAGAACCAGTGTGAGCCGATCAAGGTCACGGGGTCACCAAACCAATTTTACAAACGGGGAAAGTGAGCGGCAGAACGGCCATGTGACCTTCCCAGGTCTCCTCGCACCTCACAGCATGACTACCGTCAGCTTTGGCCTGAGAAGAGCTGAGGCTAAACTGCAGAGAATCAGCCTGGTCAGGGTAGGGCAGCTGCCTCCTCCCTGAAGGGCAGCCAACCAGTGAGGCCTCCCCAAACGTGAGAGGAGGCAGGGTGCCTCAGTTTCTATCCGTGTGCAGAGGGCTGTGCCTGGCAGGGGTTCCTGGAAATAGCCTGGAGTTCTGGGTCATGTGGGAGAGGAGGGAGAAGAGAGGCTTCGGGGTTCATGTCGTCTCCCCCTGAATTGCAGCTGTAGCTGTCAGAGTGCAGTATACACTTGCAGGGAAAACACCAATTGGCATCTAAAAACCCCCGCACGCACGCACGCATCAGTAGCACCCACCACGTACCACGCACCGGCATTCTAACCTCGGGCAGGAAGTATCCCCATCCACCCCATCCTTACCTCTCCTCTTTCTCTGTGCTGGAAGGCAGCACCCGACTGCCCAGCACCCCAGGCTGGAAGGGCGACTTAGGGCTCTTAGGCTGGGGTGTCCAGCTGAGAGACTCTCCAGGACTGTCCATGTCTGGCCTCTTGGGCAGCTGAGCCTGGGGAGAGAAGAGGCCAAATGTCGCTGTCTCCTGCCTGGGGACAAGCCCCATCTAGCCGCGTTCCCACAGCAACACCTCACAAGGCACTGGGATGGTCCAGGCTGGAAGTATGGGACTGAGAAGTGAGAGACCGACGGCCTCCTCGGAGCGGAGGCCTCAGCAAACTCACTCCGACTTCTGTATAATGACGCGGAGCCTGCGACTCTAGAGTCCATAGGCACATAGCAGAGGTGACTGGTACCTTAAGACAGTGTGAGCAGGATTCCCCTGGGAGAAGCTAGACATAATGCCATATGCCTACAATTTCAGCACTTAGGTGGCAGATGGAGGCAGGGGATGTTACACCGATGAGCACACGGAAGGGGGAGCGGGAGGCTGGTTGAATATGACCCCGATAAGTGGAGAGGGAGGGAGGCTGAATTAACAGACAGGTGGGCGGAGCGAGAGGAGGAAGAGGCGTTGCTTGGAGTGGACAGCCAGAAGGAAGGGTGCGCAGGAAGGGGCAGACGCGTGCAGACTGCTCTTGGGAAGCCCTGGTACCTTCAGCACAGCTGGGTCCAAGCCTGGGAACACGGGCATCCTCTGCGGGTGGCTGACAGGGGTCCTCTCCACCCTGGGAGGCTCTTCATCCGATTCATCCCTCCTGGGTGACTTCTCTTCTATTAAGAGAAGCGCTCGAAGTCACTGGCGGCCCCCTCCCACATCCCTGCATCCACTTTGGGCTTGAGCAGCTGGGCATGAGCCCCGAGACTGCTTCCGACTCACTGTCTTCTTCAAACTCTGCCACCTGCTGGGAAACTGTGGCCACAGGCCGGTCGCCCCTCTGGGGTAGGGCATCGGCTGACCCTCTTGGCACACACACACAGATTCAATACATAAGTGAGCGTCTGCTGGGCCAGAACCATGCCAACCCACCTGGAGCAAATGCAACCCACCACAGTGACAGTGTCCCCAGATTCCCTCACAGGGACCTGGCCTCAGACCCTGTGGCTTCCATAGCTCCGAGCACATGCCGGGAGATAGGAAAGGCGGGTCCTGACCTTTCTGAGCATGCCCAGTATCCAGCTTGGCTTTTTAAGAACACATGCACACGCCATGATGCTAGACATCAATCTCTCCTTGCTTTATTTATTTTTTTTGGAGACAGTCTCTCACTGGACCTGGAGATCACCAGTTCGGCTAGAAGAGCTGGCCAGTAACCCTCAGGAATCAGTTTGTCTCAGCTCACTCCGGGCTGAGGCTACAGGGGTACATGGGTGCTGGGGATTTGAACTCAGGTCCTGGTACTTGTGAAACAAGCACTTTAAACATCCTCCCAGCCTCCCCTGCCCCTGCCACAAATTTTAACCTTCACTTGCTAGCATGGATGGACAGTGAGAAGCAAGGACCCAAGCCCAACACGTGTTTAGGCATCTGACCAGAGGCTGCATTTGGTCATGACAATGTCTGCCCTGTAGACCAGGCTGGCCCCAAACTCAGCGATCAGCCGGGTCTCTGACTCTTAAGCTCTGGGGTTCAAAGTGTGTGACATCATACCTGGCTCTTTGTTTTGTTTTTAAAAAGAGAGTCATGGGCTGGAGAGATGGCTCAGCGGTTAAGAGCACTGAATGCTCTTCCAGAGGTCCTGAGTTCAATTCCCAGCAACCACACAGTGGCTCACAACCATTCGTAATGAGATCCGATGCCCTCTTCTGGTGTGTCTGAAGATAGGTACAGTGTATGTAAAATAGATATTCTTTTTTAAATTTATTATTTATTTATTATTATTTAAGATTTATTTTTTATGTATGTGAGTACACTGTAGCTGTCTTCAGGCATACCAGAAGAGGGCATCAGATCTCATTACAGATGGTTGCGAGCCACCATGTGGTTGCTGGGAATTGAACTCAGGACCTCAGGAAGAAGAGTCAATGCTCTTAACCACTGTATACAGTAGCAGTTGGCCTGGAACTCACTCTGTAGGCCAGGCTGGCTTTGTATCATGAAGTTCTCGCTTGTGTCCCCAACTGCTGGAATGAGAAGCAGTCACTGCCCACCATCAGGACACATTTAAAACCCCACTTATGGGAAGTTCTACAGGATGAGAGATCACAGCTTCCTGGGTGACTGTGTCCCAAACCCTCTAAAGTCGGGCTGTTCCTCCCAGGGATCAGCGTACAGCCTTCTCCTCAGCGCAGGATGCGGGTCAGACTCGAGACGCACGCGCATACCTGTAGAGTCCTTGAACATCCACGTGCTGTGCGATTCCTCTTCCAAAGGGGACCGGCTCTCGGACTCGCTGAACTGGCTGCGCCGGAGCGAGTGGGAGATGGGCGCCCGGCGACGGCTTCGCTTACTCAGCTGCACCCGGGTCTTGAGGGCACTGGAGTCGAGGACTGAGGTTTGCTTTGGGGGTGGCAAGGAGGAGACGGGAAGGAAAGAAACTGTAAGTGGAAGGCGCCGAATGCAGGCTGTGTGTAGCCTTGTTCACACGGGGCGTTCTCAGGGGCTCGTGTGTCAGGCTCTAACGGCACCCTCGATGCTGTGAGCCTCGGCTTCCCCATGGAAGCCATGCAGGAAGTGCCCTAGAACGCAAGTGGACAAACGGGGCACAGCCTGTGACGTCACATGGGCACAGGCGCACATATAGATCACGGGGGGGGGAGGGGGCTCAGTACATGCCTGTTTTCTGTCTGTCTGATGAAAAGCTGAGCGCATTCTCTCATTCTTTATGACATCCATATTCATGGAGTGCTTGAGGTATTCACTGTGCCCCCCACCATGATAATCCAGGGTGCAGGTGGGAGGGAAGGGATCACTAAATGGGGTATCTTCCATGTCCACAGGGCCACCCTGGGACAACTCCAAATGGCCCCCACAGGACACCCAAGTCATAGTGGCATCCCACATACACCTCAGTTTACCCCATGCTTAGGGCCCCCAGCATATGGGCAGCCACGTCAACGGGCTAACCCAAAAGGCAGGAAGGGGATGTCACCCCTTGGTTATCAGTATGGACATGGAGGCAGCTATCGGGGACCCAGGGCTGTTGATGCTGCCACTGTTGCTTACAAGAGCACAACAGGAAGTGCTCAGAGTTCTAGAAGGAACGTCCAGCAAGACCTCTGTGTCATGTGACCCGTACCGTGCACGCACACGAGCCGCACGCAGCAAGGCTCGGCAGCAGCGAGAGCTCAGTACTCGGCTGTCGAGTGAACAACGGATCACCTACTGAAACCCCTTACAACACCTGGAGAGGAGGGCGCCACACCTGCTTATGTGGCCCAGGGTCCTCGGAGGCTGATCTTGGTCCTCTCTGTCTACACTCTCATCTAGAGGTTCCACAGGAAAGCCCTTGCCGTGTGTAGACTAGGAGTCCCCTTGGAGACCCGTCAGGGGCCCCTTAAGGTCATTGGGAGCATCGGTTACCCAAGAGTAAGGACAGGGGCTTGGCTAACAGGAGCAAAGGTCCCTTGGAGACTCTATCAGTGATCCTTATCCTCCCTTGGAGGCTCTAGCAAAGGACCCCTCCTCCTCCATTTTCCTTGTAGACTCTGCTGATGATCCCTATCCTCCAACCTCCTTGTAGGCTACAGGGACGGTCCCATCCTGCAACCTCCAGGAGCTTAGGATTTTGGGAGCAGGATCGGGTCCAATTCTGCTCCTAAAAAGACCAGAGCAGAACACTGTGCATCCTGGGACTCAGGATAGCGGGCACCTGAGGGATGGCTGGGCTGTGGGACCTAGGTAAGCTCAGTACAGGCCCAAGAAGAGGGTCTGTGCCTGGAATGACTGTCACAGAGAGTCCTCCATGCCTGATGAGTAAGAACCTGGAGAGGCTGTTCTCTGTGTTTGCAGGGCCCGGGCTGTGCACCGCCAGCCGAGTGGCAAACCACAGGCAGACCGTGAGCGCTCACGGCATGTTGTACCTTGGACACCCGCGATCGCCTTTGAGGCATGGAGCTGAATGTGTGGGTTATTAGTAAGAAAGCCGGGCAGCAGTGGCGCACGCCTTGAATCCCAGCACTTGGGAGGCAGAGGCAGGTGGATTTCTGAGTTCGAGGGCAGCCTGGTCTACAAAGTGAGTTCCAGGACAGCCAGAGATATACAGAGAAACCCTGTCTCAAAAACAAAACAAAAAGCAAAACAAAATGAAAACAAACAAAACCCAAACAAGAAAGCTGAGCATCATCAGACAGGTGAAGGCGTTTGCCCCAGATGCACAGCAAGTAAGGAGCGCCCTGTGCTACAGGAGGGCCCACGTCAAAGGTCACTGCAGGGGTTCCTGGCACACAGAGTCTGTCCTGGAGGGGTGACGGTCCCACCCAGGCCACAGCTGCCTTTTAGTAAATGCCCGTCTCTATCCCAGCCGCCTCCACTGGCCACAGGCTTACATGGATGAAGGAGAAATCATCCTCTCCCTCCGCAGGGCAGACGTCTGATGGAGGAGGCCTCTCTGGGCCATCCGTGGACTCCAACTCGGAACTGGAGCGGTCCACGCTGGAGCTGCGCCGGTCCCTGGAGCTGTCATGCTGGTCCACCGATGTGGACTCGGTGTATGAGGACAAGTGGCTGCCTGGAGGCTGCTTTCCCGCAGACGCCGCACTGCTGTCAGGAGACGGAGACTCGGGGCCAAAACTGCAAGGACAGGTGGAAGGTGACAGGTCACCGAGGGTCTGAACACCAAACCCCAAGCACGTGAGCGTGTGGCTCAGAGTTCAGACTC
Organism: Tokudaia tokunoshimensis; assembly: GCA_036184795.1. Taxonomy (NCBI): domain Eukaryota; kingdom Metazoa; phylum Chordata; class Mammalia; order Rodentia; family Muridae; genus Tokudaia; species Tokudaia tokunoshimensis. The sequence goes on from BTHU01000006.1 coordinate 3,178,845, forward strand.
AGAGGGCTTCCTGGAAGATTCCCCTTCTGGCTACAGCAGCCAAGTCCGTTGTCCCACGAGACACTGCTCAGGGGCAGAACACGGATGCCCCTCAGACTCCAGAGACTGTGCACCCACCACCCAATACAGGAGCTGCTGGGCACAGCTTGCAGAGGAGAGCCAAGGCCCAACCCAGAGTGATGGCGGCACATCTGGAATCTCCACAGGAGGAGGCAGAGGCAGAAGGGTCAGGGGATGGAGGCCAACCTGGGCTATACAGCAACCACCTGTTCCTAGAAACACACACACGTGCACACACACACATACATACACACACACACTTACCGAGAGAGAGATAGACAGGCACGGACAGAGACACAGAGAGACAGAGACAGACAGACAGAGACATACACAGAGACAGAGACAGAGAGACAGACATACACAGAGACAGACAGAGACACACAGAGAGACAGAGACAGACAAAGACATACAGAGACACACAGAGAGACACAGAGAGAGACAGACACAGAGAGAGACAGACACAGAGACAGACAGAGACAGAGAGACAGACAGAGACAGACACAGAGAATGATGAATGAAAAAGAGGGGAGGTATGTGGTGAATTTCAAGGCTCTGAACAAAGCATCAGGAACCTCAGACCTCAGATCCTTCCGTGTGGGGACCTGCCGGGACTCATCAGTCCACTGCCAACGCCAACCTTGGGGACCTTTCTAAAGACAAAACCCACTTCCCCTGCTCTGCGCACTCCTTGCTGACCTACACATCTGACACGATGCAGGGTCCCGTGTGGGCAGCTCATGCTGCGTCTCCACTGGGCCTAACGACCAGCAGAGAAGACTGGGCCTCAGGCCTCCTGATTCAGACCAACAGCTGCCTTGCTCACTCAGCCAGCCAGCCGGTCGGTTAGTGAGTCACCCAGTCAGCCAGTGAGTTACTCTGTCAACCAACCAACCAACCAACCATTCATTCATTCATCCATCCAGTCATGCAGCTACCCAGTGAGTGAGTCAGGCATCCAATCACCTACTCAGTCAGTCACCTAGTCAGCCAGTGTGCTACTCAGTCAACCAACTAACCAACCAACCAACCAACCATTCATTCATTCATTCAGCTAGTCACCCAGTCAGTGAGTCAGCCATTCAGTCACCTACTCAGTCAGTCAGTCAGCCAGCCAGCCAGTCAGTCAGTCAGCCAGTCAACCAGTCAGCCATTCACTAAGTTACAGTCACCCAGTCAGCCAGTGAATTACTCAGTCATTCATCCATTCATTCATTCATTCATTCAGTCAGTCAGTCACACAGTCAGCTAGTCACCCAGTCAGTGAGTCAGGCATTCAGTCACCTACTCAGTCAAGTCAGTCAGTCATCCATTCATTCATTCATTCATTCAGATGCCCAGTCAGTCAGTCAGTCAGTCATCCACTCCCTCAACCACGCACTCTGTCCCTCTCTCCCTTCAGCCATTCCTTGCTCACTCAGTTACTTGCTTACTCACTCACTCAGCCGCTAGTCACTTACTAGCTCAGTTATCCACTCGCTCAGTCTCTCAGTTCCTCCCTCACACATTCAGTCCCTTCCCCTCCCTCACACACTCAATTCCCCCCTCCTTTACAGACTCAGTACACACCACACACACACACACACACACACACACACACTCGGTCTCTCCCTCCCTCACACACACAGTGGAGACACGAGTACCTACACTTCCAGGCACCATGTGGAAAATGGCATCTTGAGGGGATTTTGGGTACCACCTGGGTCACCAGGACCACTGCCGATGGAAACCTGTAGCCACAACCTCTCCTCATACACTGAAAGAACACAGCTTAGACAATGTTGCACACACAGGAGGGCTCACCTGACACGCCTGGGGCAGAACCCTAGTTCCTGGAGTGCTAATCTGTTTCCCAACTCCAAGAGGCATTCATGGTCGGGGGGGGGGGGGGGGGCCGGAGATGAGGGTGTTAACCAGGAAGAGGGCAAACCCAGAGGCTGAGGGAAGTACCACCCCCCTTCGGGCAGCAGGGGGCACCACTGTCCAAGACAAGAGAACCTGGTCCCAGGAAGCTGCAGTTCCTCTGGAGGACAGCAGGTGGCATCGGCCATTGGAAGCTCCAAGGTCTCAGATCTTGAAACAGAAGCTGGGGGAATGGGGTCCTGCAAGGGACTCAGGGTCCCGTTGGAGACAGGCACAGATAACCAGACAGTTGGGAGCTCCCACAGAGATGCTTACACACACTCGAGGAAGCTCACTACACACATAAGTCACAGGTTAGGAACAGTGGGAGGGATAGGGGCCCGGGTACAAGCCTGGTTCACTCAGCCATTGATATAGTATCCTTTATTTGGGTCCCCGCCTCTCTCTGAGCCTCAGTTTCCCAGCCTGGCATGATGTCCAGAGACCACAGGACTAGTCAGGCAGGCAGGCATGACCGGAGCCCGCAGTAGATGCCAGACACTTGCACTTTCTGTGCAGGTGGAAGGTACCCGTGGGGAGATTCATCTCACTGAACCAGTGCCCCCATGAGGGAGGGGTAGGTTTTCTGCCACCTCCCATCTACAGTTCCCAATAGCTGCCCTGAGGGTTCCCTCCCAGCCAGGCAGAAGAGGGCCCTTTGAGTCACACACATGCTCACACTGCTTATAGGATTAGTATGTGAACTATGAATCATCAGGTACGTGAACACACACACATACACATAACACACATACACACACATACACATAACACATACATACATACACATACATACATACACACATACACACACATACATACATACACACACATACATACATACACACACACACAACACACATACACACACACTCCTGACAGAAGACACAGAAATGCAGTTGTGACCCCGGGGCTGATAGCGGTTCTTTAGTTTTACATTTGGACGTTGGTTGTTACTGTTTATTGTTATGCATACTTGTTTCCTGGCTTGGGGCAGACCGAGGGCTGCTGTCTGTCTGTTCAGCATGTTTACACAGTGGGAAAACACACCGGACACAAGAGCTTACCGTGAGTGACACAACACAGTGCTGTGTAACCAGCCCCAGAGTCTCATGGGAGGGGCCAGGCTTTGACACTGTAACGTGACACTGTCGTCTACAAATGTTGGAAGACACGTGTGGTGCTGACCTCGGATGCACGTGAGGAACCTCTGGTTTGATGAACCTCGGAACGTTCTGCTACCACTAGGCTCCTAGGCCATTGCCCACACCTCTGACCTGCCTCCTGATTACAGAAGTCAAGTTTACTAAGCCTGTCAGTACGACTGTCCTTGTGGGTGTCTGTCCCTGTGGGTCTGCCTGTCACACAGTGTGGCTGTCTGTACGTCTGTCCTGTAGGTGTCTGTCCTGTGGGTCTGCCTGTCACACAGTGTGGCTGTCTGTACGACTGTCCTTGTGGGTGTCTGTCCCTGTGGGTCTGCCTGTCACACAGTGTGGCTGTATGTCTGCCCTGCGGGTGTCTGTTCCTGCCTCTGCACGCACCTGGCTGTGTCCAGGTTGCTTGTCCATCATCAATATGTTGTACTTTATTTCCATCTTTTTGAGGTTTTTTTTTTCTTATGCCCATTGTCTAACAAAGGTCTCTTCCTGTTACAATTTCTTAAAATACAGAAATTTCTGAGTCAATGTGACTGACTCAGAGCTGAATAGTTTATGTCAACCTGACACGAGCTATACTCATCAGAGAGGAGGGAGTCTCAACTGAGAACGTGCCCCCATTAAGATCAGACTGTATGCAAGCCTGTAGGGCATTTTCTTAATTAGTGATTGATGGGGGAGGGTCAAGCCCATTGTGGGCGGGGCCATCCCTGGGCTGGTGGTCCTGGATTCTATAAGAAAGCAGGCTGAGCAAGCCATGGGAAGCAAGCCAGTAAGAAACATCCCTCCATGGCCTCTGCATCAGCTCCTGCTTCCTGACCTGCTCGAGTTCCAGTTCTGACTTCCTTCAGTGATAAACTGTGATGTGGAAGTGGAAGCTGAATTAACCCTTTCCTCCCCAGGTTGCTTTAGGTCACGGTGTTAATCACAGCATCAGAAACCCTAACCAAGGCAGCTTCTATCCCATCTGTGTCACCAGGGGCCTGGCAGCTTCACCCAGGTGTGTCTTACCTGCCCCCGTTCTGGTGCTGGTCTGCCCAGGTCCCATACTGGCTGTCGGCTTCCTGCACGAGGGTGTCAGTATCCTTGGCCTCGGGTGCTCGCCTGGAGAAACACTGTTTCAGCTGGTTCTGCAAAGACATGAAGAGGGAGGGATTCAGGCAAAGACACACACAGCCCCCACCACAGCACCTGGCTCCCTGCTGCCCTCCAGAACCACCTCGGTTAACCAGAATCCCTTCCATTAACCAGAGCACCTCAGTTAACCAGAACACCCTCAGTTAACCAGATTTCCCTCCATTAGCCAGAATCTCAGACAGGGCTTCCAATGTCAGGGCAAAGGAGATCAATGCCCCAGTCTGCCGAGACGGGATAAGAAGCAGCGCTTCCTGGTCTCAGATGGACACTCTGGACAGACTATGTCTTGGTTCCAGTATGAAATGTCCCCTGTTGCGCCTCTGTGTGAACACTTGGTCTCCATATGGAAGGTTATGGAATCTTTGGGGCATAAGGCTTCACCAGCAGTGTGGGCTGCTGGAGGCCGGCTTTAAGTGACTCTGTCCTGCTTCCTGCCGGTGCTCTCTGCTTCTAGATCCTCCACATAAACAAACTTCTACCACCAAGGACCAAGCAGCCCCTGCGGCTAGGCCTTCCCACCACAGTGGGCTGTGCTTTCTGGAGCAGTAGGCAGAGAAAACCTCCCGTCCATTAACCAAAACCCCCTCAGTTAACCAGAACCCCTCCATTAACCAGAATCCCCTCAGTTAACCAGGACCCCTCCATTAACCAGAATCCCCTCAGTTAACCAGGACCCCTCCATTAACCAGAATCCCCTCAGTTAACCAGAATTCCCTCCATTAGCCAGAATCTTGATACAATGCCAAGCAAAGTAACTTATCAGAGCCAGGTACACTGTCCTGATAAATGCCACCTGGCCCTGTCAGTGCCCCTGTCCAACACAGCGCAGCCCATCTCCTCCCTCTTCAACACTCTAGAAACACCAGGCAGGCCTGGTTCCCACTTTCCAGATTTACCAGACCACCGCCCAGCACTGTCCAGCCCAGCGCCCGCACAGCAGTGACCCTGAACCTGCATCAAGTCACCTCACAGAGCTCAATCCGACAGGGAAAGTGATGCCCTGGACCAATGGTGTGACTAGCAGGCTGGCAGCAAGGGGACAGATCATCACAGAGCTAGCCATGGGCCCCGTCTAGTGCCTGACATCAGGAGTGGCTCATGAGTCAACATGATAACCTGCACTACTGACTTCCCCACTCATCTGGATGGTCACCATGGAAACCAGCCACTAAGCCCTGGAGTTCTCAAGAGGAAACAAAAGTGGCCTTGGGTGGGCCGCTCACCCAGCAATGATTCAGATGGCCTCCCAGCCTGGTCTCTCATGACTCTCTCTGCTACTCTCCTTCAATGAGGACTCTGGAGATGGGGGATGCGGAGGGAGAAGAGCCTGGCTTCCTCCCACTTCAGAACATCTCAGCTGAACAACAGAGTACAGCATCATCGGGAACAGCCTTTCTGGGTGGCCTCGGGGCCAGGGCCCACCTCTGTGGCAAAGGAGTTACAATAGGAACTGGGGTGGGGAGGAGGGGGCTCACTGGTAGAGCATCTGTCAGTATCACATACAGTCATACAGACGCACCTGCGTGCACACACACCCTACACATTCACACAGACACATATGCAGACATACATGCAGACACACATGCACACTGACACACATGCACACATACACCCTACACATTCATACAGACACATATGCAGACACACATGTACACACACCCTATACATTCATACAGATACACATGCAAACACACATGTAGACACCCCCCCATACACACAGACACACCTGCATGCACACACACCCCACACATTCATACAGACACATATGCAGACACACATGTACACACACCCTATACATTCATACAGATACACATGCAAACACACATGTAGACACCCCCCATACACACAGACACACCTGCATGCACACACACCCCACACATTCATACAGACACATATGCAGACACACATGCACACACACACATGCACACACCCTACACATTCATACAGACACATGCACACACACGTGCACACACCCATACCCTACACATTCATACAGACACATATGCAGACACACATGCAGACACACCCTATACATTCATACAGATACACATGCAAATACACATACACACACCCACACACCCCTTACACACATGCACACACCCACAGACACACATGCACACACACCCTACATTTATACAGACACACATGCACACAGACACACATACACCCACACAGAAGCACATGCACACACCCACACCCTACACGTTCATACAGACACATATGAAGACACACATGCACACACCCACACAGACGCGCATGCATGCACACACACACCCCACACATTCATACAGACACATATGCACACACCCACGCGCGCGCACACACACACACACACAATCACAACGAACATCTTTAAATAATCCATCACCCAAATATGACATCCTGATTGACTGTAGTCTGGGATTTTCTTTGGGTCAGTCCCTCCACACAAGCTCACTCGTCGGTGGCCAGAGAACATCTGTGTGGGTCACAATGCCAGTCCCAAGGGTGGCAACTGCACAGGGCATTCATCCTCAGGCTGTCAGAGCATCTCAGTGCGCACTCCCCGAGACTCTCTGAACGCAGCGTGGCTCGAGACAGGCTGACGGCTCTCCCGGCTTGAGGCAGCACAGAGGATGGACCACAGCATACTATGGGGTGGTGAGAGCTCCAGCTGGGGCAAAGCTTGTGTTTTTACATCCCAAGGAACATGGGACACGTTCCAGGGCCTGACACCCTTGAATTCTCTCTGGGACTCAGGATAGAGCAGGTGCCACAGATCTTCGCCGACGCCACCCAAGCTCAAAGCCTTCTGGGAGTTCTCATGGCTGCAAGGCCACACAGTCAGCCGCTTCCCAAAGGACTTGCAACTCTTAGACTTTCTAGAAAGCCTTGCATTTAGAGTTCACTTGAAGGCAAAACCTTCTGCTGGCTGTGTGTTCTCTCGGCTCTGCCCAAGGTGGCCATGCACAGGCGATGCTGGGTGAGCAAAGGCCTCTGTAGCAGCTGCCTGCTGGGCAACACTGGGTTAGAGCACATCCCTGTCCTGTTCTGGTGCAGAGGGGCACACTCTGTGGCCAACAGCATCCTGTCCTCCCCAGCCACGTGCTGTCTTAGGAGACTACCTGAATACCTCCACGGCGACTTCCTGTGACATAAACGCTAAGACTATACAGTGGCTGTGGCCCTTTGCACAGGTCTGGCTTGGATAGCAGCTGAGACCTCTGGTGGTAAGGAGAAAAATCCCATGTCAGTCAAAGGTGGAAGAGACAGGATGAGCCTGAAGGTAAGATAAGAACAACACCTGCACCCTGAAGGTGGCCTCTCCTTAGACACCGGGAGCCGCTGGCTGCAGGAGTTCGCAGAGGCTCTCAGAGTTCTCAGACCCAGTGCGGCTTCTCCCCTCCCTGCAGCAGCACAGACCTTAAGCTCATCTGTCCTGAGCCTCGGCAACTGAGGCTCCTCCCTTTGAAGCCTCCCTGTTTGTGACTGAAGGCTGAGCCCTGCTCTCCCAGAGAAAACAGGCCCTTCTCTTCCTTCTCTTCTATCTCCTTCCATAACGCTGCAAGCCCCCAGCCGCCCTACACTGGTATGTCCTCTCTCAGTCCCCAAAGAGATGAAGAACCAACAAAAGACACCTCGTGTTCCCTGGTGACCCAGGCAGGCGCATGTCTGAAAACACATAACAAGCTTGGTAGGCTTGGCTCATGCCTATAATCCCAGCACATAGGGGACGGAGGCAGGAGGATTGTCGTGAGTTAAGTGGTAGTCTAGGCTATGAACTGAGTTCTAGGCTAGCCAAAGCTTCATTGAAAGAACCCATCTCAAAAGCTTAAAAGCAAAAGTAGGCAAAAAAAAAAAAAAAAAAAAACAACAAAGGAGAGGTAAGTCTTGGTAGGCGGCAGCCCCCTGGTCCTGCCGCATTTCTGCTAAGTCTTAACTCGGGGAACCAAATTCCTAGACGTCAGATCCTGGGGTTGGGGGGTGCTCGGAGGTCATTCAGTCTGCACTTCACCTACAGAAGAGGAAACCGAGGCACAGGAACTAAGCAAAGCGTAGCCCTTGGTTTGCAAGACGGGTGAGTGGCGGGGCCCGGAGGTGGGGGGTGGCTACATCTGTGGGTTCCACAGCTCTTTACAGACCCCCTCCCAAAACCTACTTGCTCTACCCTTCCCACAATGCTCCAGGAGGTTCTGATGAGGACACACACACAGGAAAACAATGTTTTAAAACCCTCAGGAAAGGCCAGGTGGCAGTACACCACTTTGATCCCGGCACTCGGAAGGCAGAGGAAGGCAGATCTCTCATGAGTTCAAGGCCAGCCTGGTCTACATAGGGAGTTCTAAGACAGCCAGAGCTATACTCAGAGAAACACGAGAGAGAGAGAGAGAGAGAGAGAGAGAGAGAGAGAGAGAGAGAGAGAGAGAGAGAAGGGAGGAAAGGAAAGGAAAGGAAAGGAAAGGAAAGGAAAGGAAAGGAAAGGAAAGGAAAGGAAAGGAAAGGAAAGGAAAGGAAAGGAAAGGAAAGGAAAAAGTTAAAGAATCTGGGATTTGAAAGCCCACTGGTTTGGCCCAGCAACTGAAAAGCCCCAGGACCACGGTGGGTAGAAGTTCCTCCCCAGGGTTTGCACTGAGAGACATGACTAGCACACACCTCTAACATCTATGTGGAAACAAGTCAGAACATTTGTCTCCCTGTTTAAAACCTGCAGGTTTAGCTGAATCAGCAGGGTTAGTCGCAGAAGTTCATCTCAGGGAGACAAGCAAGGACACTTGGCAGGTTCCCGAACACAGCCGCTCCCAGCAGGATTCACCATCATTGCAAAACATCAACAGCAGCCTAAACAGATAAGAAGGTGTGGACCATGGAATATGTAGTCCACACTGTGCGATAAAAACGGCATGCATGCAGAACATTTGCCATCATGGAAAGATGTGCCCAAAGGGTCCGGAGGAGAGTTTGCCAGGAAAGCACCTTGTCTAAAGAAACTAGTACGTGTGGGTGTAAGCAAACAAAACATATAGGTTCTATGGCAAATCGGCTTCGTTCCATGGCAAATGGGCTCATAGTTCTGCTAAGAGTGGGATCGCCCCTCACAGAATGCGACTTCACTTAGCACGCATGCGCGAATGGGCTCGCCCCTTACAGAATGAGACTTCGCTTAGCACGCATGCGCGCTTGGGGTTTCACCTTGTGGATGAATCGGAGATAAACTGGATAAAGTAAATCCGACTCCGCCCTGCTACCCTGATGTACAAACTGTCATCTTGGCGGGATCTAGAATTCCCCAGGAGAGACACCTGTGGGCGAGTCTGTGAGGGGCTGATGGGAGATCCTCACTACATAAGAGCGGTCCATCCCACGGGCTGGGCACCCACACTGAATAAAGAGGAGACAGTGAGCTGAGCATCGGCGCCCATCTCTCCCTCCTTCCTGACTGTGGGTGCCACGAGACCTCACCCTCCAGCTGCCCGGCCTCGCAGCCATGATGGATTCTAGCCGTGAGCCTCAGGCTACCCTGCTTGGGTATTTTGTCAGTGACAGCGAAGTGACTGATACACCAGGTAAGTAAACAAGTGCCCCCCACATACACATACAGGTGCCGTGAAACTCCATTACAAGCAGGAGGCTGGCAGGACTGTGTGTGCCCTTAGACAGTGCTTTGCTGACTCCAAATCTGCAGCCCAAGCCCTGGGGGAAATGCCAGGCCTGTAGTAGTTGTTGAGTAAATGCATTGGGGATACATGTCTCTGCAAATACATATATATATATATACACATACATACATCCTATACATATACGTACACACACATATATACATACAACATATATACACATCATATACATATATCATATACATACACACATATACATAAACATATACACATACATTATATACATATATACATACACATACATATACATTCTATACATATGTATACACATATACATGCACATATACACAAATACATACACACATCCTATACATATTCATACATACACATACACATATACATAAGCATACACATATATACACATGTATATACATATATGATATACAGATATGTACACATACATACATCATATATGTATACATATACACATAATCATACATATGTATACGCATACACATATACATGTATATGCCCTATATATACATACACACTCATACATTATATACATATATACATACATGCATACATTATATACATACACATATATCATATACACATACATACACATGCATACACCATATACATACATACACATACATCATGTACACATACATACACATACATAGTATACATATACATACATATACACACACACACATATATATATAATTAAAATTAATAGGGATGAGTTCAGGGAAGCCAGTACCGTGGAGGAGAAATAGGAGAACATTAGGCCTGCATGTATTTGAGTGTCTGACACATCTCCTAAGAAAGAGACTTGAGTCAAGCTGCCGCAGCTGACAGTGCAGTTCCAGGGAATTCGAGAAGCCTGCCCCTCCCTGTCACTCTACACCCCAGCAGTCATGGACCTAACTGGCAGGGGAATACCCACTCTGTCCCATTACTCTGAAGCAAATTCTCCTCCAGTGCCCAGGTCAGCCTGGGAACACAAAGGTCATGTTCATTACTCTTCCCAGTGGGCCTGGGATGTAGGACCCTGCATGAACCCATTTCACAGGAGAGGAGACTGAGGCCCAGAGAAAAGACTCCACATGTCTAGAAAATGGTAGGACTGGAGTGTGACCCAGGTTTGTGGATGCCCAGGACTGAGCACATTCCTAATTGTTCTGGCTCTGAGGCAGCCGGGCCTCAGCAGCGACTTCTCAGAGTAAGCGCTAAGCAGGGTGAGAGTACTCGGAGAGCACTCAGTAAACAGGCAGAAGGGAGGAAGGGAGAGAGGAGAGATACCCAGATAAGTCCCAGCCAGGCAGGAGGGATACTGAGGCACACCCGGGCAGAGGCTTGTTTGCCTGAGCCTCAGAACCAGAGGTCTGGATGTGTCCACACGTGTGTGTGTGTGTGTGTGTGTGTGTGTGTGTACACTAGGCACCCATCCTAGATCTCGAGCCACGCACTGCCCTTCTCTGAGCCTCAAGCTTCCTCTCCTGGTGAATCAGTGGGTCTTAGTGGCCATAGGCAGCTTCAAAGGAGGAGATGACGCCCACTCCTGGGGGCTTGAGCCAAATCCGGATTCACAAACACTCAGTAGATCGGTTAATCAGGCCTGGCTGTGAGCAGCTCAAACCTCAACCTTTCGCACTGCAGACTTGAGCAGGACGCCTCCCTACCCTCGCACATGGAACAAGCTAATTGTTCTGAGCAAGGCTTTGTGACCCAGCGGCCCTGGATGAGGCCAGCTCTGCCGGTTGCTAGCTGGGACAACCTTCTGCAACCTCAGCTTCCCCATCTGCAAAAGGGGGGTGTGGGCTCTCGGGGTTCAGGGAGTCTCTTAAATAGCTGACCAGAGCTTGCACACACTTGGCATTTGGGCAGCGCTGAGCAGAGGCCAGAACAAGACATGGTCAGTTGACCAGCTGCCCAGACATCTTACCAAACACAGTAAGTAACAGCATGCTAACAGAGTCACCATTCAGCTAAGACCCAACACTGCCTGGTCACCTACCCCACCCCCGTAAGGGTAGCAGGTGAAGGGACCTTGTCAAAGAACATGGGCTTCAGATCTGCACGGCAGGAAGCCGTCAACAGCACAAGGGCTGTGTGGAGAGACACCCTGTCTCCTTCTCCCTGGGACAACTTTTCCCCAAGTGATAGGAACAGGCCAGACAGCTGGTCTGCAGGCGAAGGCTTTGGTTTCAGGGTTGGGTGTAGGGATCAGGCTTTCAGGGGGGAAGCTATAAAGGGATGTGACAACCGGGCTGAGAGGCTGGGTCCCGGAGAACCCCTGGGGCCTGCGCCCTGTGCATCAGATAAGAGCATAAAAGCTCTCTCGGCTTACACCGGGGCTACATCCTGAGCTGCAAACATGGCTCAAGAAAACTGAAGCGGAAAATACCATGAACACACCTCAGCCACTGAAGGTCCCGGCCCAGCCTGGGCTCCGACAAGGGAAAATTCACAGGACCCCACGAGTGGGAGACCACACCCATCGGAGTCTGATTCATCAAGAAGTATTGGGGCTGGAGAGATGGCTCAGCGGTTAAGAGCACCAACTGCTCTTCCAGAGGTCCTGAGTTCAATTCCCAGCAACCACATGGTGACTCACAGCCATCTGTAATGGGATCCGATGCCTTCTTCTTGTGTGTCTGAAGACAGCTGCAGTTTACTCATGTAAATAAAATAAATAACCCTTTGTTTTTGTTTTAAAAAGGAAGTGTTAAGTTTGGCCTGGAGAGAGCTTGCAGTTCTTACTGAGGACATGGGTTAAGTTCACAGCAGGTCAGGTAACTCACAAACTCCTGTTCCTCCAGCTCCAGGGAGTCTGAGGCCCCCTCCTGGTCTCCAAGGGCACCTACACACATGTGCACGCACACAGGATTAAAAATAAATCTTTAAAAAGAATTACTAGTGGAGTCCAGCCGTCTAACACGGTGTATGGTGCAGTCACAGCTGTCCTGGGACAAATGCAGTCTGTGGGCAGCAGTTGGACACCACTAACCTGCATGACAGACACTGTCAATACCCCGTTTCACAGATGTGGAAGTCGAGGTTGAGGCATCAAACAGGATAAAGAACAACAGACATGTATATAGCACTCAGGATATCCACTGAGCCCCAAGACTCAGGGGTTCTGGAACTGTCACTCTTCAGGGAAGGAGACTGAGGTACAGGGAAGGAGTGGCCCTGGAGCTGCTCATGTCCTACCCCAAAAACTCATCTAGGGCACTGCTGCCCCAGGAAGTGCCTCCTGCCTGCCCTCCAAAGCAACTTAGAAGAGGAGGAGGAAGAGGAGGAAGAGAGAGCGAGGGGACGAAGGGGGAAGAGGAGGAGGGGAGGAGGGGAGGAGGGAGGGGAGGAGGGAAGGAGAGGAGGGAGAAGGGAGAGGATGGAGGAGGAAGGGGAGGAGGGAGGAAGGGGAGGAGGGAAGAGTAGGGAGAAGGGAGAGAATGGAGGAGGAAGGGAAGGAGGGAAGAGGAGGGGGAGGAAGGCGAGGGAAGAGGAGGGGGAGGAAGGCGAGGATAGAGGAGAAGGGGGAGGAGGGTGAGGATAGAGGAGGAGAGGGAGGAGGGAGAGGATAGAGAAGGAGGGGGAGGAGGGAGAGGATAGATAAGGAGGGAAGGAGGGAGAGGATAGAGAAGGAGGGGGAGGAGGAAGAGTATAGAGGAGAAGGGGGAGGGAGAGAGGATGGAGGAGGGGAGGAGGGAGAAGATGGAGGGGAGGAGGGAGAGGATGGAGGAAGAGGAAGGGGAGGAGGGAGGAAGAGGAAGGGGAGGAGGGAGGAAGAGAAAGGAAAGGATGGAGGAGGAGGAAGGGGAGATGGAGGAGGAAGGGGAGGATGGAGGAGGAAGGGGAGGATGGAGGAGGAGGAAGGGGGAGATGGAGGAGGAGGAAGGGGAGGATGGAGGAGGAAGGGGAGGATGGAGGAGGAAGGGGAGGATGGAGGAGGAGGGAAGAGGAGGAAGGGGAGGAGGGAAGAGGAAGGGAGGAGGGAGAGGAGGAAGGGGATAGAGGAGGAAGGGGAGGAGGAAGGAACAGGAAGGGGAGAGAGGGGAGTTAATTTTTCTCACAGTTCCAGGGTACAGTCCACCACGGCTGGGAGGCCACTGTGACAAGAACGTCCATTGGATGACCACATTGTAGCCACAATAAGGAAGCAGTGTGCTTAACCAACTCACTTTTCCTTTCTATACAGTTCAGAGTCCCAGCCTAAGGAATGGTGCCACCCACAGTGGGCAGGTCTTCCTACTTCAATATAATAATCAAGCTGTGTCCTCCAGGCAGGCCCCAGAGGCTCAAAACTGGGAGCTAGGGGAGGGTGGGTGCTAGGGTCTGTTCACCCTTAAACCCCAGGGCCATGCTCAGAGATGCCTCCAGGAGACAGGAAGAGACCAAAACTGGGTAGTTGACTGAATGAATGAATGAACCCAGGTACCATCACCTGCTTGCTCTCTAGTGTCTACAAATATAGTTTGCCTTTCAGCTTGTCACCCAAATCTTAATGTGTCACAGGGTGTCTTTTGTCCCTACACATATCCTTAAATAGTTCTTATTGACTTAAAATATTATTTTATTGGGGTGGGGTGGGGACATCATCTTGGAGATGGGGGGTGATGAGGAATGGGATGAACTAGGAGGGGCATAACAACTGGACTGTAAGATTAAATAATAATAATAATAATAATAATAATAATAATAATAATAATAATAATAAGAAGAAGAAGAAGAAGAAGAAGAAGAAGAGGAAGAAGAAGAAGAGGAGGAGGAGGAGGAGGATTTTACGTAAATGGCTTTTGCTTATACATATGTCTGTGCACTCTCTGCATGCAGTTCTCTAAAAGGCCAGAAGAGGGCATCAGAGCCCCCTGGAGTTGGAGTTCCAGATGGTTGTGAGCCACCATGTGGGTGCTGGGAATTGAACTTGGTCCATCTAGAAGAGCAGCCATCTGTCCATCCCCTTATTAACTCTTTATGGAGTACACCCTGTTTGGGTGGAGCCACCGCAATGGACGTGAAGTCAGGTGGCCAGGGGGACACATCTTTAAAACACAAAAGAAATCAGGAACCAGGAAATCTCTGCCAATAGACGGCAGTGGTCAAAGACCAGAATACTCCAGAAACATCTTGAGTCTTGGGGCAGAAATAATTTTTATTTCCCTCTCAAGTTTAAAGAAATGTTATTAATAATTTCTACAGTTCCATGGTACAGAGCCAAGAGTAAGTTGGGTGTTTTAAAAACGCACTTAACCTAAATTATTGAACACACTGTAGGGGAATCATCTCATTGTTAGAAAGGTGGGTTAAAAGGAGAGAGTCAGGCATTCATCCGGATAGGAAACGGCCTGAGACACACAATGTCCAGAGGAAAGCAAGGGTCTGGAGAGATCCCTGGGAGGTTAAGAGTACCTGATGCTCTGCAGCAAACCCAGGTTCAAATCTCACACCCACGTCAGGAGGCGCACAGTTGCCTATGGTGACAGCTCCATAGGATCTGTCTGTCTGTCTGTGTCTCCTCTGTCTCTGTCTGTCTGTCTCTCTCTCTCTCTCTCTCCACACACACACACACAAACATTCTAATTTTATTTTTAATGGAGGACAGCAGGGGAAGGAGAGAGGCAGCTTCAGGGAGAGAAAAGACAATATCTGAACACAGAGAAAGGTACCAGGGTCCAGGAAAACCACAGGAACACAAGCAGCCGGTGCCCATGGGAGGGAGACGGAGTCAGGCCCTCCTATTCTGTCCCCGCGTGCATTCTGTGACACCGGCTGGAGAGAGGAAGCCAGGCTCAGGGAGGAACAATTATACAAAAGCCTGAGACTGTGCTGTCTCCACTATGTCCTCTTAGTGGAATCCGCTTGCACAGAGCCTCCTTACCATCCCCCCAGAGCCTCTTCACCCCTCCCGGCCCTGTCACCCCACCCCAGTGCCTCCCCCCGCAATGTCTCCCCCATCCCCCATGCCTCCTCCCCCTCCCCCAGTTCCTCATCTCCCTCCCCCAATATCTCCTCCCCCAATGTCTCCTCCCCTCCCCCCCCAGTTCCTCATCTCCCTCCCCCAATGTCTCCTCCCCTCCCCCTCCCCCAGTGTCTCCTCCCCTCCCCCCCAGTGTCTCCTCCCCCTCTCCCTCCCCCAATGTCTCCTCCCCCAGTGTCTCCTCCCCCTCCCCAGTGCCTTCCCATAACCACCCATCCCCAGAGATTATTAAATCAGCCCAAGCAAGCCAAACTTCCTTTTTCAAACATCACATGTCAACTCTCTCCCAATTTATCTCAGGCAAGGGACAAACTCGTCAGGTGACAGAGCTGTAGCCCGCTCAGAAGTGCGAACCCACCAGAAAGCAGCAAGCCAGGTGTGTTACCATGGCCTCTCAGGACCAGTTCCTACCCCTTAGTGAGGGTGAGGTCTCTCCTGGGCATGACACAGCCACTGACTCAGACGTGACTTGTGGGGATGATCATATTATGTCACCAGGTGGCTCCGTACTCAGGACTAATTCACAAAACTGATCGGCACAAACATACCTGCCCACACACAGGTACAGACACACATGTGCACCCCAAACACACACACACACAAATATATATTCAAATGCAGATACAACTACAGACTACAAAGTGTGTATACCTATGTATGCACACACAAAAACCCCCAAATACCTTCAAGCATCCAACTCACAGACTAATACAGACGAAAGTACGCACACACACACACACACACACACACACACACACACACACGGCAGGCAGACATGTTCACAATCATACCATAAGCGTGCCCAGGGGCAGTTCTGCACAATCACTATCAGTGGCAGAAAATACTGCCCCATGGCTATTTTGTGTGTCCGATTCACATACAGCATTTCGTTGTGTGGGAACAAGACCACGTGGCCACTGAAAACAGGCGACAAGCCAGCAAAACGGACCAGCAGGTAAAGAGTATTTGCCATCAAGTCCGAGGACCTGAGTTGGACTTCCGGTATTCATAGGGCCGGAGAAAACCTGTGCTCTGGCCTTCGCATCTGCACCACAGCATATACACAGATACGGAGTAAGTAAATGAGAGTGCCAGGCTGGTGTGGGAAGGTGATACGGGTGTGGCAGAGTCAGTGGAGGGGAGTCAGAAAGAGGAAGGACAGGAAAGGTCCTGGATCTCTGGATCCCTCGATCTCTGGATACCCCACCCCACCCCCCCACCCTCCCGGCCACACTGGAAAGGCTTCCGATCTGAAGGAAGCAGACTCCCCTGAGATTCATGAAGGGAGATCATACACAGACAACCACAGTAGCAGGACACAGGCTCGGAGATGGGCATGGGACACGGCCTAGGCCTTGGAGGAGGTCAGATATGGGTAAGCGTGTGATGGGGGAGGCAGGGCAGGCCTGGATGGTCTCTTGTAAAAAGCACCCACTGCTGTGGAGCTCCGAAGGGCAGTGTGCAGCTGGTCGCAGGCCTGGGCAGACAGGTCCAGGAGGGAGGCTCAGGAGAAGAGCTCAGGCCCAGCTAGAGCTCCTTTCCCAGGAAGGAAGACAGCAAGCGGAAGCTCCTCTGTTGAACGTAGGAACCCAGAGCGTTGGGAAACCAGAGGCTCCGCCACCTTGCCTGAGTGAAGAGCTGTTTCCTCAGATTGCCCAGCCCTGGGCTGTTTTCACAGACCTGCTCAGACCCCAGGCTACTCCTGCCTTATCCCACAGCTAGATCCACCCTGATCTCCACCCAGCTCACTCACCAGAGGCTGCAAGAAACACGCAGGACACACGCTCTGGCCAGTTCTCCACGGGGCTCAGGCTGGGATGGCCTGCCTTTGTGTGTGTGTCCTGTGGGTCGTGACTGGGTAGGGTTGTTCAGCAGTCCTCAGGCCTTGGCCACAGGATACAATGATGAGTCTTCCTACTCCCTATACATGTCAACATCTGTACACGTGTGACTGAACATGTAACATGTACAGATCTATGTAAGTGCATGTATGCATGGGCTATGCGTGTACGTGTGTATGACTGTGCACGAGTATACACGTGACGGTATATACAGAAGCCTATACACATGTGTATATGTCTCCTTGTATACACAGCTGTGAATGCAGATGTCTATATGCTTACATGTACACACATACACATACATATACATATGGATCTTCTCTTAGCATGTCTGCATGTCAGTGTCCCAGATGACCACTAGTGTTTGCTGCAGTGTCATACATGACCAGTGGGTGTTTGCTGCCGTGTCATACATGACCAGTGGGTGTTTGCTGCCATGTCATACATGACCAGTGGTGTTTGCTGCCGTGTCATACATGACCAGTGGGTGTTTGCTGCCGTGTCATACATGACCAGTGGGTGTTTGCTGCCGTGTCATACATGACCAGTGGTGTTTGCTGCCGTGTCATACATGACCAGTGGTGTTTGCTGCCATGTCATACATGACCAGTGGGTGTTTGCTGCCATGTCATACATGACCAGTGGTGTTTCCTGCGGTGTCACACATGACCAGTGGTGTTTGCTGCGGTGTCATACATGACCAGTGGTGTTTGCTAATGAGTTCTCAGTGAGAAAGAACATCTAGGAAGAGCCTAAGTGTTCAGAAGTCAGCAGGTCTGAATAAAGCTGCAACACCAACAAGCTGATCCCCTGCAGCTACCAAACATAAGGCCTAAGCCCACTGGCCCGAGTGACCGGCCATGACGAGTCCAGACACCGACGCATCCACACTGAGTGGTGGCCCGACCTGTCTATATGGACAACATACCATCCCCCTCCAGTGTGAGGCTCAGGCCTGACCCGCAGAGCCCAGAGCTAGAGAGACTGGCAGAGCCAGAGAGGAGGGTGTGACTCAGAGTGGCAGGGCCCTGAGACAAGGGGGCACTTGGTGTGGAACCTCTGGAGTCTGCAATCAACTGGCAACCGCCCCCTAAGCACCACAGGCCTCCGGGGTCTGGTTTCTGAGGCAACAGAATGAGGTGTGGAGAGGGAAGAGAGAAAAGCTGGGGAGCTGGGGACAAGAAGGGAAGGAGTACGGTGGGGAGCAGCATCCACCTGCCCCTTCCCCAGGGCCTCTCTCCTCCCCTGGAGCCTCAGGATCAGGAGGCGAAGAACAAGGCCTCTGAGAATCTGGATGGTGGGAGCACTGAGCACAAACCTCCCACAGGTTCTGGGGTGAGAGGCAGGTGCCTTAGCATCTGGGAGAGACCCAGACCCTGGATCTTAGAAGCTGTGTGACCTGGGGCCAGTCACTTCACCTCTCTGAATTTCAATATCCAGCATTAAGGATACAGATTGGGGGCCAGTGAGTCACAGGAGTGTGGAACATCACGCCCGGTGCACGGGAAATGCTCAGAAATGGCTGTGGTCATCAGGCCAGGGCCAGAGGAATGAACGGCCTCTCAAGCCTGAAAGGCAGAATGGCGGACAGAGCTTCCAGGAACTGGGTTCACCAGGGTTCCTGGTGGAGATCACAGGAGGAGGAGCTGCTGGGGAGTCGGAGAGGTTTATAGGAA
Source organism: Tokudaia tokunoshimensis (assembly GCA_036184795.1). NCBI lineage: Eukaryota > Metazoa > Chordata > Mammalia > Rodentia > Muridae > Tokudaia > Tokudaia tokunoshimensis. Next base: position 3,198,198 of record BTHU01000006.1, read on the forward strand.
CTGTAGAGCAGCAGCTCCGAGAAGAGAAAACATCCCTCCCACCCACCCCACCCCAGCAATCCTGACAGAGGGCTCTGCAGAGCAGGCAGTACCCCAGGTGACAGGACCCTCCCACCTCCCAGCAAAAACCGCTCTTCAAGACACCACACTCCCACTCAGTAGCAGCCAGAGGTCCCAGGCTGACAACCATCCGGTGCCAGCTGACTCCAGGGCTCAGTCAGGCCCAGCTCTGGCTGCTCCTGGGGGCAGCTATGCAGGTGAGAAGCCATGCCTGTTCCTGGATGCATCCCCTACCCTCCTGCACTTAGACCTGGGAGCAGGGGCTGTTCCTGCCCTCTACCCTCCCTCCCTCCCTCCCCAGTCCAAATCACAGTTCCTTCACATGCTGGCAAACTACTCGCTTCTAAGGCAAACGCACAACACATGTAAACATACATATATGCACACATGCACATTCATACATGCACACATACATACAACACACACATGCACATACACATATGCTCACACATATACATGTACACACATGTAAACAAGCACACACTCGAGCACACATACATGTATACATGCATACACACACATTCATACACATACACAGTACACACTCGAACACATACATACACATGCATACATACACACATCATACACATGTACAAACACACGTGTGTACACATACATGTACACACATACATAGTGCATGTATGCACACTCATATACATATGCATGCACACATGTGCATGTTCATACTTGTACACATACACACACATACAGTGTATGTACACACACATGCACACACATGCACACACACAGTGGGTGTACACCCTCACATACACATGCATGATGCACGCATACATGTACACACACACACACACACACTCTCACACACAAACATTGGTGTGGAAGACTATGATTTGAGCAGCTTGTAGCCTTGCAAGAGCAGCTGAGGGACACCAGCTCCAGGTCCTGCCTGCTGCCCATGTGGCTTTGAGCGCTTGGCTTCACTTCTCCAGACAATATCAACTACTAAAATGATTGTGTATATACTATTACATTTCATACACTGCCCACAACCGACATTCCAACAGGTGGGGCATGACAACCTGGGTGAGGTCTCAACGGTGTCACCCCGTCCCCCATTCGGGAGCGGGACACAAGCCTCCACTGTAGGAGACAGCCCTGCTCTCCAGCCTGGGTTCTGAGGGCCCTGAAGCTACCCAGGGCCTTATTTGGGGGTGTGTATGTTGCCTGTGCTCCTGAGGAGGTTCCTAATGTTCCCAGTGGGCACTGGAGGCTTCTGTCCCTCTCATGGGCAATTACAGGCTCGGGTCACCAGGTTTCTAATGTCCCCAGGGCCCTGCGCTGAGGCTTCAGAGGTGCCATCCTGTGTCCTGAGTGAATCATGGTCGCTGTCCCATCCAGGGAAGGCCTGGGCCCGAGGGAATGGATGGGGTCCAGTCCAGGCCTGTGCTTGTCCCCACGCGGGGCCTCAGCACAGAGAAAGCTGGTTCTCTGAAGTTGTTTTTAACTCCCCCGCTCAGAAGAGCCGGTGGCATTTTCAAGCCTTCCTCCAGCTCCCTATTTATAGCCTGTGACAAGCACTGGTACACTGTTTCCATTGATAATTAGGGAGCCCACATGGGGCCCAGCCCTGGGGGTGGGGTGGGGGAGGGGCTGGTGGCTGTCAAGTGGCTCCAGGGACCCAGGATCCCTAAAGGGAAGGACTCAGCCCAGCCACACATGCACAGGAATGCCAAAGCTGAGGTGCTAAGAGGGGTCTCCCCTGACTGTGGGGGTCTGTCTTCCCATGGCGGGGACACACCCCAACTCCTGCTTGGATGTTTACATGACACTGATATTGTCAGGTCATAGGTCATACCCACACAGGACTCTGGCAGGCCTGGCTAATCAATAGAGCCTGAAGTGGAGAGGCCCAGGGGAAAGAGGTTCCTAACCACCTGGGGTTGGGGGGGGGAGGGCACCACAACATAGTTGTCTTTATCAACTTGATACAAGCTACAGTCACCAGGTAAAAGGGAACCTCAATTGAGAAACCACCTCCATAAGACCCAGCTGTAAGGCATTTTCTTAATTAGTGACTGACAGGGGAGGGTCCAGCCCATTGTGGACGGGGCCATCCCTGGGCTGGTGATCCTGGGTTCTATAAGAAAGGCTGAGCAAGTCATGGGGAGCAAGCCAGTAAGCAGCACCCCACCATGGCCTCTGCATCAGCACCTGCCTCCAGGTTCCTGCCCTATTCGAGTCCCTGTCCTGACTTCCTTTGGTGATGATCAGCAGTGTGGAAGTGTAAGCTGAATAAACCCTTTCCTCCCCAACTTGCTTCTTGGTCATGATGTTTTGTGCAGAAATGCAAACAACCCTAAGACAATGTAACATAAATACTGTTACAAAGTATAGGTAGGAAACCAAGATCCAGACAAGTTAATCTACCTGCCCGAGGCCGCACAGCAGCAAGCAGCAGAACTACATTAAACTCTACTCCAAAATGTCCAGCTGTGAAGACAAGGAGTGGACGTTGTGGCGGCAGCGTGCCCTGGAGCGCACGCAGGGCTGACGAGGCAGGCGACAGTGTCTGGGCCAGGAAACACTTAGCAGGTGAGGTAAGCAGAGGTCAGCACTTTGCAGGGCCCCTCCTGAGGTCTTTTTACAGAGGGCGGAACAGGCTGTGCAGCGGGGGGGGGGGGGGGGGGGGGGGGGGGGGGGGGAGGACATCTCTCGCAGTGCCCTGATTCCCTTCAAAGTGGACACAGTCATTCCCTAAAGCCCTCCCGTGATGGCACGGAGGTCATGTGGTCCCAGGATCACCAACCCAGGGATGGTTCCACCCACAATGGGCTCCACACCAAAGGCAGCTCAGACCCCATGTCCACCCACGACCCGCAGAATAGGCTTCCCATCTAACCCTCTACACGCGTGTCCATCTGATGCCTGGTACACTGGTCCAGTAGAAATGCCAGAGGTAGGGGATTCGTGGCATAACCACTGTTGTCCCGGCACCCTGACCTGGGAGAGGGGAGGAGGGGGAAAAGGGAGGGGGAGGAGGGGGAAGAGGGAGGGGGAGGAGGGGGAGGGGGAGGAGAAGAGGGAGGGGGAGGAGGGGAAGGGGGGGAGGAGGGAGAGGGGAAGAGGGAGAGGGGAGGAGGGAGAGAGAGAAGCCAGGAGGAAGACAAGTTGGAGGTTTCTTGGGGGAGGAGTGGAATATTTGAAGGGTGTTAGGACAGTGGATGGTTTGAGGTATGATCAAGACAAGTATAAAACTGCCAATGAATGAATGAATGAATGAATGAATGAAACAAGCAAAAAAGAAATCCGTGGCAGTCTGGCCTCCCCTTGTGTTTGGAGGGTGTCCTAGACTTCATATGAACTGTCCCTTGGAGGTTGGCATTGTGCTCAACTCAGACCCCGTGGACCCCAAAGGCCTACTTCAAAGCCAGACCAGCAAGCAGGCAGCGGGTCCCAGGTGCTGAGAATGCGTGGTGCATTCTGCCAGCTTTCCCTCCCGGGGGCCTGACTAACGGTTGCACCCGGGGGTAAAACACTCTCATAAGTCAGAGCACCCCCCACTGAGGACTTCCCGTTGCTAGGCAGCAGGAGCTGCTTATGTGCATGTGCCCCTCCCCAGGGTTTTTGCGTGGGTGATATGCCAGGGTGGCACAGACTAGAAGGGTCTGTCCTGATGCTTTGCTTGGTCTCCAGAAGCCACCTCCTGTGCACCCGGCCCGGCCCGGCCCGGCCCGGCCCGGCCCGGCCCAGCCACTCTTGTTTCTGGAGACTCTTGGGGACTGAAGATTAGAACACGGGTCTCACACAGGGCCAGAGATCTGTGTAGCGAGGAGGAGCAGGAGCAGCGGGGCTACCCTAGAACCTGCATCTAAATGAGAACCCTGGGCTGCACCCACGGGAAAATGAAAACCCAGTTCCACATGGCGTCTCTTTAAATAACAGCCATCTCCGATGGCTCTAGAGAGGCTGGGGCAGCTAGAAAAGGAATTGCCCCAAAAACCTCAAGAGTCAAATTTAGTTTTAAGGTTTAATTTTAGTTTTAAGTTGAAATACCAAGGCTAGAACCCACGGCCTGGGACATACTGGGATGCGTGTGCCCCACTGAGCCACACCCAGCCTGTGAAATATAAACTCTAGAGCTAGGCACACAGCACCAGGCTTTTTTTGTTTCTTTAAAGACAAATATCTTGTGTAGCATGTAGCCCAGGCTAAATAGAACGATCCAGGTAGCCCAGGCTGGCTCCCCTTCCCTCGGACCCACGAGCACTGGAATCACAGGCATGCATCACCAGACCTGGCCCCTGGCCTGCCCAGAAACTCTGAGCTTACATCTGAACGACTATTTCAGAAATCGTCAAGATGCAGGGGCCAATTACCCCCTAGATCCCACAGAAATTCGAGGAAAGGCTTGAAAGGGAGTAGCACCATTCTAATTCCCCCTCAACAGCCATGTCCTCACCGAGAGAGGGTAACTCCATAAGAACTGCGTGCATCGTGTGGGAGGGGCATGGAATACAGGCGTAAATCCCCATAGTTCTCTCTGCTCAAGAGCTTTCCACGGCTGCCATTCCCCACAGATTAAATCCCAAGCCATCACCAGGTCCTACCAAGACCATGCAGTCCCCCCATGCTCCTTCTCACACACCGATCCAACCCACCACCGCCGACTGTGGTGAATCCTAACATGTCCCCTACGGTCATGGGTGGGGAAGGGTGTCACACTCAACTTCACTGTCCCTGCTGGGCCACTAAAGTACACAACCAACACGGGCAGGGACATCGGGGATTCCTCAAAGAAGGATGAGGAAGGCAGTAAGGAAGGCAGACACTGCCCCACGGAGCCTGTGTGTGCATGGGAAGGCAGCTCCAACACCCGGCATAGCCTGTGATGTTGCAGCAGACGGCCCAGCTAAGCTGTATCTGGATTCCTAACCACGGACACTTCCAGACACCCACAGTGGCTCTGCCTGAACTTCCCTTGGCCTCAGCTCTTCCCCTGCTCACCAACCTTTGGCCGCGGGCACTGCCAAGCATAGCACATTCTTACTAGCAGCCCCACACTGGGAAGTCCCTTCTCCCCCCCCCCCATACCTCTATAGCTCCATCCTTCATCCTGCCCTGAAGGCGGGCTTTCCTGGTGTCTCAGTTGGCTCTACTCTTTTGCCCTCTCTCGCTGTCTATTAACTCCCAGCCCCAAGAAGTAGCTATACCACCTTGTTATCCGGCCTGCTTCCTACACGGGCTGGACGACAGGCGTTTGCCAAGCACAGAGAAGCCTGCTGTTGGCTCTACATCCCGGATACAGACAGCAGTAACGCTGTTCTTCCGGAGGACAAGGGTGAGGGGCGGCACGGCACACTCAGGACAAACATGCCTTGGGTTGGAGGTTCGTCCTCCATTCTTGTCACTCCTGTGCCCTTCCACTTCCTGGTGTCTCCCTAGCAATCTGGAGTCCTCTGGAAGCCAGCAGTCAGCCAAGCCTCCATCTTCCCCAGACCCTCCCAGGGCCAGGGAGGGGTCTTCCTCCCACCTCACTTTTCTTATGTAATTGCTTCTGTGGAAGCTCACACAAGGGACAGCCATGCTGAGAAAAAAAGAGACAGGCAGAAATGCTCAGGAGACCCCCTACTCAACCCTCCCACGCCCTCCCTCTGTCCATGACTCCTGGGCCGTGTGCAGGGGTGTGTGGTTGGGGGAGCATTCCCCACTCAGCCTGCAAGCCAGTTTTCTCCTTCCTAAGGGACAGCTGGCAGAGTGTGGAATCCCAAACCCCAAAGGTCACATACCCTACCAATAAGCTCTCTGAATCCCCCTGGGGCCACCAGGAAGCAGAAATGTGTGGATTCTATCTAAGAGGCAAGTGATAAGCAGCTAAGAATGTCGGGTAGAGGGCTGGAGAGATGGCTCGGCGGGTTAAGAACACTGACTTCTCTTCTGAAAGTCCTGAGTTCAAATCCCAGCAACCACATGGCGGCTCACAACTATCCGTAATGAGATCTGACTCCCCCTTCTGGTGTGTCTGAAGGCAGTTACAGTGTACTTACATATAATAAATAAATCTTAAAAAAAAAGAATGCTGGGTAATGCAGGCCGAAACAGCTCAAGTGGTTGAATGTAGGAGCTGGCATGGGGTAGAGGCAGGGTAAATATAAGCAGGGCTGGGAATGGGGGTGGAACACAGGAAGGCGTGACAGGGTTGACCCAAGTCTGAGAGCACCCTCGATGCCTGGGTTTCTCCGTCACCAGCCCACTTCTGGGAATGAAATAAGAGAAAAACAAATGGAGATCTCAGAGTCTGTGCTGTGCAATCTGACGTGGTCCCTGGGGTGAACTAGGAAAGATCACAGCTCGCTCACTCACAGGCTGGCTTTGATTGTGGGGAAGCAAGGCTGGGGACCCCCACAAGCTGGTCTATTAAGATGGCACTGGGACCACTGCCCTAGGTGAGGTCACGTGACTTGCCCTAGCCAATGAAACTCGAGTAGGCATGATGTCTCTTATTTCCAGGCAGGCACTGTCCCAGTTCCCAAATATTTCTGACAGCCATGCATTACACTGTCCCCCAGGCAAGCTGTTCTCTCAGCCAGGGTACAGCCACGGTCAGAGCTGAACCTCAGGAAGCTTGCTGTTGCTGTGAGCCACTGAGGCTCGGGGGATGTTTGTTACTGAGGCATAGACCCGTCTTAGCCTGACAGATGCAAAAGCAATGCCTGAGGAAAATGCTCAAACAATCGGGGGCGGGTACCAAATGCGCATGCGCGCTAAGAGCTGCTCACCCACCTGGCATAGGTAAGGCCAAGAGCTTCGGAAGGAAACCGGTTTCAGACTCTGGCCTGGCCGTGGCGTTGTAGCCCGGCAGCCTGAGACAGAAGCCATTCAACTCAGCCTCTCCCGTATAATGTCGGAATCCGGGAAGATCCTGCGGGGAAGATTGGGCAAGACTTATCTTGCTCTGAACAGAACTCAAGACAAACGCCATGGGCCATGGTTAGTACGTGTCATTGAACAGAGAGAGGGAAATAGAAAAACTGACCAAGTGGGCCTGGCCCCGCGCTGTAGCTCACAATAGGCTCACGGGCGTCTCAGTGGTCAGCTCTGTACTTCAGATGTCCCTGTCCGTCTGTCCTCCCTGCTTCTGTGACTCGGGGACTCGGTATAGTTATAGTCTCAGAAGCACAGGCCAGGAGAGGCAATAATAGCAGGAAACGGCACAGCTCTAGTCATTCCCAAATGCTGTCACATGAGGGTGGGGACCAGGGACGTAGGCTTGAGGCACAGATGGACAGCGGAGGCAGAACTAGGCTTGGTTTTCTCTGACCTCCCAGAGAGAGATGCCAGCCTCACCCTAAACTCAAATCCCTTCTGCTCTGTGGGGACAAGATCAGAAATACCGAGCTCGACTCGGAAAGGGAAGCGTGGGGGCTCAGAGCGAGCCAGGCTTCAGCTCAACGCCATGTGACCTGGGTGAGCTCTTCCGTATCTCGGGATCTCGATGTCTTTACCTCTGAGATGTGAGTATGCGCGAAGGGATTTGCGGCCTGCACACACTAAGTCCAAGAAGGCTGCAGAGCCGCAGCACTGGGATGGCTCGAGTCCCAGCCACCAACATTTTGCAGCCTGCCTGCTTGTGACCTTAGGCAGATCATTTGGCCCCTCTGAAGTCTGCTCCCAAGCCTGTCCAGTGGAGTGATAACAGGTGGACTTAAAGACCCTCAGAGCACTGTGCAGTGCTGGGCGCAGAGTAGATACCCCATGAGTACTGGCCGGCACCATCCTGTGGCTGCCGTCTCTGACTCTCTGGGAGACTGTGTGGGCGAAGTGAGGAGGCAGCTACCCCCGGGAGGAAATGCTCTCTGCCCTCTTCCAGCACTGACAGCCCTCAGACATAAGCTGCCTCTTCCCTAACATCTAAAAGGTCTTATTTCCCCAATTAAGAAGCGCTAATTAGTCACACGTCTGGCTTGATTCTTGAGCCTGCAGAGTGGGAAGGAAATCAGAACAGTGTGAAGACTGCAGGAAAAACAGGCCGTTGCTGCTACTAGAGTCGCCCACAGCCATCCGTGAAGGGGAAGGCACCAGAGGGACCCAGAGTCTGCATCCTTCAGATCCACTTCAGTTGGGCTGGTCCCCACCAGAAGGAGCCATGCAGACCACGGCCAAGACCACCTACGGCTGCAGCAGCGTCCTCCTCTCAGTGAGCCTACAAGGTGTCAAAATCACACAATATGTCCCCATCGATGGCTGACACCGGACTAGGGAGAGGCTCTGGGATTGTCATAAACAAATACCTGTGTGTGAAGCCAGTGTCTGGCAAGAGATGTTCCCCAGGGCTGGAAGAAGCTGTGGGAATTAGAAGTGGTTGTTGAATGAGCTAAGATCTTATCCTAGGAAGGAGGGAAGGGGGAAGGGAGAAGGGGGGAGGGAAGAAGGGAGGGATGGATAGGTGAAGGGAGGGAAGGAATGTGAGCTGGGATGTACAACTCACTCACCACATTGCCTGGCTGCCTTCCCTCTCTAAGCCCAGGATCCGCCCCCCCCCGCCCCCCTCCCCATCCTCCAGGGCTTCTGTGCTGGGGACAGAACAGACTTCCAAGCACCTCAGTCAGCTGTAGCACAGCACAGTGAACTGCTCACTGCAGAGCCCCTGGGGCAAGATTCTGCTTCAACAAACTGGTAAACTGGTAAAACTAAGGATAAGGAGGGGGGCGGGTCACGTGGTCATGTGACAAGAGCATGGGCGGGGCGTCTGCACAGTCAGGTGGTTACAAGAGCATGTTTGGTTCTCTCCCTCTCTCTCAACATGTAGGAGACAGATCCCACCCTCCTCTCCCCCCTACACCATCCTTCAGTCACCAAGTGTGGTAAACACATCTGGCTGCCAGGTCTCATGGCAGCCTCACTAATTAAACTTTTATGGGCTTGCTTGATTCAGGAGACCTCCACTAGCTTATGACAGAGTCTGCCCGGGGCCAGGTCCGGGCATGGGTCTCACAGTTCAATCCTTGGGAGCTCCTTACGGAGGGGTCATGTGACTCTGGTGACTGGTCACATCGGTTCTCTGGGTCTCAGTTTACCTCTCTGGGAGGCAGGAGTTTCGTCTTCTGGAATCTTGGGGTCCTTTCAGACCTGCTCCTTGTCTGTCTGGAGAATGTGGGATACACTCGGCTGCACAGACAACTCGCAGAGAGGTGTGTACGAGGCTTACTTCCTACAGCTTGCAGAAGAGGCTTCCAGTAGAATCCAGTTAGGTAGCTCTGAATGGGGGAGGTGGCCACTGGAGTTTCCTACAGTGTTACGCATGACAGGCTGCGCACACTGGGTTTGTTTCATTTTGGTCTGTTTTTGAGACATATCTTGCTTGCTAAAGGACCCAGGCTGGCCCTATGCTCATAATCCCCCTGCATCTGCCTCCTGGGTGCTGGGAACATAGGTAAGTGCCGCCAACACCGGGGTCAACGCGGAGTTCTGCATTCAATGAGGACAGCATCCGGAACCTCACAGCTGACTGTGTACCCAATGCTGTGGGACAATCCCCCACTCAGGATGGCGAACATATTCACAGCAGCTTCCTCAGCTCCTCTCAGGAGCACGGAAAGCCACGGACGACCCCCGGAGGTAGCTGGTGCATACCTCCGAGATGTGAGACTTCCTGTGTGAAAATTTAGGCTTAACCAAGTGGCTCTTAAAGGGTTATTCTCTTTTGATGGGACAGCGTTCAATAGACACAGGGCTCCAGGAAAGGCTTATGGAAAAGGTTCCAGATGAGACAAACGAAGGCAGAAAACTGTGAAGGTTCAACAGAGCCACAGGGAAAAGGTGCTTAAGGCCTCTTCCTAGCCCTGACATCCTGAGGAAACACTAGAAAAAGTCTGCCTCTGACCCTCAAGCCTTTTAAGAGGTCCCTTCTCCCGCGTCACCGTCTCCAGAGGCCTTATCTTGTAGCTGAAGGCAACCTACCCGGTCCAGTCCCAGACCAGCCTGGGCTGTGTGACCAGTGCCACCATGCACCTGCTTTACCAGGGCTCCCCAAGCCACTACTGATGCCCTGCTGTGATGGTTCCTATATGACTGGCCCAGAGAGTGGCCCTATTAGGAGGTGTGGCCTTGTTGGAGTAGGTGTGTCACTGTGGGTGTGGGCTTATAAGACCCTTATCGCAGTTGCCTGGAAGTCAGTCTCCCACTAGCAGCCTTCAGATGAAAATATAGAACCCTCAGCTCCTCCTGCACCATGCCTGCCTGGATGCTGCCATGCTCCCGCCTTGATGATAATGGACTGAACCTCCGGACCTATAAGCCAGCCCCAATTAAATGTTGTCTTTTATAAAACTTGCAATGGTCATGGTTGTCTGTTCACAGCAGTAAAACCCTAACTAAGACAACTGCAAATGGAGGAGTGGAGTTCCCCCCCCACCCCCAGCACTGTTTTCTGAGGTCCTCCATTTCTGCGTTTTGTGGAGTCACGTGGACTAAAGGCGGGTGGGATGCATGAGAGAGAGAGAGAGAGAGAGAGAGAGAGAGAGAGAGAGAGAGAGAGAGAGAAAGAAAGTGTGCATGTTCGCATGTTCCTTCACTAAGGAAAGTCACAATCGCCTCCCGCCCCACAACTACTCTATCGCCATAGCAACGGTATGGAGGGAGTTCCTCAGGCACTAAATAGCTTTCCAGACACACTGTGTCATCTTCTTTAGGACATCCCTAAGAGGCTCTACCGCCACCCTCTTCAAGGAGGAAGAGGATGGCAGTACCGGAGCAAAGCAACCTGGGTAAAGTCACAGAGCTGCAGCTTGAACTCTGACCTACCTACGTTCGTAGTCTGAGGTGTGAGGAGAGGGTACCAGGCTGATCCTTGGATAGCGAGAAGAAGATCCAGTCTCTCCCCCTTCCTTCCCATTCACAGCCCTTTCAGAGGAGAAGCAAGGCTGGCCCGGAATCATGGAACCGACCATCGGAGGGAGCCCCTCCCCCATGCTGAATGTCTTCCTGAGGTGACATCAGCTCTGGATGGTGTGTAGGGTTCTTCACCTGCCTGGCCACAGGGCCGGCCAGCCAGTCAGGGGCAGGGATGGTGACTTCATCCACTGTCCCTTGGGGAGGAGCGGTCAGGAGCCAGTTGCCCTGCCCGGGAGAGAGAGAACCTGATAACAAGCTGGGAACAGCGGGCGCCACCTCAGGCTTGCACCCTGTGAACTTAAAACCCAGACCTGGGGTTTCTCGATGCCAGACCAGGTGAGGTGGTATCTCAAGTTTTAATTTGCGTTCCCTTGACTAGGGATACCGAGCACTTAAAAGCAGTTACTGGCCATCTGTCCGTCTGTGTGTCCGTAGGTCCTCTTCTTGCCGCTGTCCCGAAAATTGTCTCTTCAATCCCCGGAGCCCATGTATTGACTGGCAGTTTTATTTCCTTGGCAATGACGTTCTGGAATTCTGTATAAATGCTGGCTATCCTCCCCTTGTCTGAAGCGTGGCTGGTAAAACTTCTCTCCCAGCCCGTGGGCTGTCTCCTCCGCTCCGCTGGTGGCTATAGCGCTCCATTAGCTGAGCAGAAACCGTTTCACGGGGTCCCATCTGTTGACACTTGGGGCCGGTCCCTATGCTGTTGATGTTCTGTTCAGGAAGTTCTCGCCAACCCCAACGTCTTGGAGAGAGCGTTCCTGAGTTTTTCTTCTTGAAGTTTCTCTGCATTTCCGGTCTTCGGTTAATGTCTTTGATCCGTTTTGAATCGATTTTTGCTTAAGGTAAAAGGCGCGGGCCTGACCTCTTCTCCTCCTGCAGGTGGATATCCAGTCCTATCAGCGCCATTTATCGATGGAACTTTTCTTTCTCCAATGTGTATGTTTGTCTCTTTTGTCAAGTCAAGTGGACATAGTATCATCAGTTTATCTCTGGGTCCTCTGCTCTGTCTCCTGTTTTTATGGCAGTATCAGGTTGCCTTTGTCACGAAAGCTCTGTAGTATAACTTGAGGTAGGATATTATAACACCTCTATCGACGCACAATTGCTACAGCCGTCCCTAGTTCTGTACTGTTCTTTCTAAATCTGTGAAACATGACACCGGAATCCAGTTAGGCCTTGCATTAAATCTGTCGACAGATCTTGGCAGTGCAGCCGTGTTTACAACATTAGTTCTGCTGGTCCAGGAGCACACCAGGTCTCTCCATTTAATCTCTGATTTTCCTTTCAGGGTGGGGAATTGTTCACTGTAGAGGTCTTTCTCTTCTCTGATTAGATGTATTCCTATGTGATATATTTGTGGAGTTATTTTGAACAGGGTATTTTCCCCTGATTTCTTTCTCCAAGACTACAGTTGGTAGATATGAAGCCTTACTGATTGTTTTGATCTTGTATCCCATTACTTTGTGTTAAGAAGAGTTTTCTAGTAGATTCTATAGGACACCCAGTGGGCAGGGAAGAATAAGACAAGTCTGGGCCTGTCCCCAGTCTTGGGTCTCCAGGGCTACAGGAGACCCTTACACACTGTCCAGTCTCCTGTCTGATGAAGGGATGAATGGCAGCCTGTTGTGGGGTTTCTGTTCCCCACTTCCTCTTTCCACTTACGAAAAGTTCTTTAAGGGAGATCCTAGTCTGGGCTTGGTGGGAAGGTATGGGGCTGGGGCATGGAGGCTCCCCGGCCCCGTTCTCCAACCCTTCAACCCAGTGCCCCTCACATCCTACATGGTAGGCACCGTAAGCCTCAGAAACTGTTCCCGCAGGCAGAGGCCAGGCACCCGGGCTGCAGTGACGGCTCATGCTCCTCCCCGGTGGCCTTGTGGCTCCCCGACAGGACCTTCCCTCTTCCTCAGTGGTTTGCCGGTGTGGAGCCGTCCTGATGTAATCAGGCGAGCACAGCAAGGAAGAGCAGTTTGTTCATTTAAACATCAATGGACAGAGTCGGTGAGAACGGCTCGTCCAGGCCACGGTCAGAGTTCTGAAATCAGACATGGTGACCGAACACACATCTATTCACTCTCCTCATGAACTCAGTCACTCACTCAAGAGCAAGAGTTCGAGCCCAGCCTGGTCTACAAGGTGAGTTCCAGGATAACCGGAACTACACAGGAGAGAGAGAAAAAAATTATTTATGGCCAGCCCATGAAGGTAGGCATACTGTCCCCAAGAGGAAACAGACAAGCTCTCTCTATACTTTATGTGTATGTTTGGGGTGTGTGTGTGTGTGTGTCTGTACACTGCATGTGCACAGTACCTCTGTGTGTGTGTGTATATGTGTGTGTATGTGTGTGTGTGTGCATGGGGATGTCTGTGTGTGTCTGTACACTGCATGTGCACAGCACCTCTGTGTGTGTGTGTGTACACTGCATGTGCACAGCACCTGTGTGTGTGTGTGCGTCTGTACACTGCATGTGCACAGTACCTCTGTGTGTGTGTGTGTGTATATGTGTATGTGTGTGTGTGTACATGGGGATGTTTGTGTGTGTCTGTACACTGCATGTGCACAGCACCTGTGTGTGTGTGTGTGTACACTGCATGTGCACAGTACCTCTGTGTGTGTGTGTATATGTGTGTGTATGTGTGTGTGCGTGGGGATGTTTGTGTGTGTCTGTACACTGCATGTGCACAGCACCTGTGTGTGTGTGTGTGTGTGTGTACACTGCATGTGCACAGCACCTGTCCAGGGCAGAAGCAGTTTCAGTTCCCTGGATCTGGCGCTGCTGATGGTTGTGAGCGCTTGTGTGTGTGCTGAGAACTGAGCCCGAGCCTCCCACAAGAGCAGGGAAGGCTCTTGGCTGCTGAGCCGTCTCTCCAGCTCTGCCATTTCTCTTCCAGCTCTAACTTAGGGGCGTGACTCCCCACCTCCCGGTGGCTGCTGGGACTTTCATTTAACCTGCACTGTGTTTTTCTCTTAAACGCTAATAAAACTATCCAAAGTCTGCCTCGCTGGGAGCTGGTTCCAGATTGAGCCTGGGACACCCACTGGCTTTTACCAACTGTCATTAAAGAGGCTTCCACGTTCCTTGACATTTGCAGGCCTGGTGGCACCAGATCACAACCTCTCAGCAATCCACCATTTAAAGAAAATCAGAGGGCCTGACAGTGAGGCTCAGCTTAGGACACCAGCACACTGGAGGCTATGGACCCCAGACAGTGCTGTAAAAATAAACTAAAAGGTCACCATCCCAAGGGCACTGGCCACTAAGGGTGCCCACCCCACTGCCTTTTGGTTCTCTCAAAGATCAGAAGGGTACGGTCATGATCCAGTTTAAGAACTCCACGCCACAGCACCGCCCTGGCCCATGAGGTCCATGCGTGCATGCGTGAGCCACCAAAGGGAGCAGAGGCCAGAAGGTTAATCATTTCCCAAGAAAGCTGGAACCTTCCTTTGGCAACAAGTTATCACTTCAGAAAGAAGAACCCAGGGAAAACCCGAGGGGTGGTGGTGTGGGGGGCAATCGTCAGCTCTGCTGTGACAAGCTGAGTGTATCCGTTAACCCTCTGCCTTTGCCCAAATACTGGAAGAGAAAAACCTCAGCGGAGAATAGGGCCATCTTGGCTCACAGTTCATGGGATACAGTCTGACGGGGAAGGGGAAGGCAGTTCGACGGCGGAAGCCTAGCGGGAGCGAGGGCTGAGCAGCATACAGTTCACTCTTCCCTCCCCTTTTCCCAGTCCCCGCCCCCAGATGGTGCCACACACACTCAGGGCAGATCTCACCTCCCAGATGCCCTGGGGTGTGCGCATCACTAAGGTGCCTCACTGTTCTTAATCCAATCAAGGTGACCTCAGCATCTTCTCTAACTCTACCTCTCCAACCACACTCCCAGGAAGAAAGCAAGCCCTGGCCCTTCACCTGATGGTCTGAGATTTCATTCATTCATTCATTCACTCATTCATTCATACATTCACCCATTCATTCATTCACTCACCCAGTCATTCATTCATTCACCAATGTTTTCCACGTAATGAAACAGGAGTGGCTACTACTTAGGGAAAGTATTGCTCCGTGGTCTAAGAACAGTAGAAAGCAAGGTCTGGTGACAAACACCTGTCTTCCCAGCCCACTTGGACAGCAGAGGCAGGAGGATAGCCACAAGTGTGAGACTAGCCCGGTCTACGTAATGAGTCACAGATCATCCCAAAGAAATAAGCAAAAGCACCGTCACACAGAACTGGGAGGGGGTGTGGAAGCGTCTGCTGTCAGAACAGACGTAAGCCCATCACGTCCCCCGTTTGTTCATCCAGCTCCAATCTGTTCTCGAGGAGTTGTTTGTGCCGGAGATGGCGGCCCGTCCTGCAGTGGCATCTGTGACGGCTGGGACCGGCTCCCTTCCCCCAATGGAGCTCCAGGGTCTCAAACCACATGGCACACGGTAAGCGCTCCACAAATGCTGGATAGCTGAAGGGGCGTCAAGACATCCTGAAGGAAATGCTCAAGTGACCGTCACCTGCTTGCTACACAGACACATTCTGGGACACCTCTCCGCCCCCAGACTCAGAGGCACCTGTAAGGACTCTGATGGCTGACTGGATCAGGTTTTCAGTTGCACATTTAGCCCACTTTGTAGCTAAGGACATCACAGTTACAAGATGTCAAGGCCACCCTCTCAGACACAGGGAGTGGTAGATCAGGACTCGAACCCAGGCCAGTCTGTCTCTTACTTCCCAGCCTCTACCTTAACAGCGAGAGAACCTCGTCACCCATCTGGTGTGGCCCAGATGGGCTCTGGGTTTTCACTTGCTGGCCGAGGTATGGAAAATCCCAGGACCGCACGTTACACCGATTGAGGACTCATTCTATGGGGTTCTAAGAGGCCCTGCCTGGTCCCATACGTCCCCAAACAGCTCAAATCTACTCCTGAGCAAAGAAAAGATCTCCAGTGTGGGCTGGGACACATCTGCCAAAGCCGGGTATGGAATATTTCAGATTTAACGGCCCTGCCGCCTTTCCTCCTTAGCCATGGCTGGATGAGCCCTGCAAACCTGCGAACACATTGATAATCAAGACAGCCCGGCTAAGAGTGCTAGGAAGGTACCCGGCAGTGGTGGCGCACGCCTTTAATCCCTTTAATCCCAGCACTTGGGAGGCAGAGGCAGGAGGATTTCTGAGTTTGAGGCCAGCCTGGTCTACAGAGTGAGTTCCAGGACAGCCAGGGCTACACAGAGAAACCCTGTCTCGAAAATACCGAGAGAGGGGGGGGGGGGAGGGAGGGAGGGAGAACCTGAGAGACCAGAGTAAACAGGTGGTCCTCTCTGGGGGTGTGGGTGGGACACTGGTCCTGTGACACTGCTGTCTGGGTCCTTCTTCACCTTCCTCCTGGTCTTGACACTGTGGAGGCTCATTCTACTGGTCAGATGGTACTTTTTAAGTACATTGAGCCTTGAAATGCAAGCAGAGCCTGTGTGTTGTTGTGGGGGTCGCCCTGTAAATGCTTAGAGAAGGAAATCATACCAGCCTGGGGCAGGGGGAGGGGGCGGGGGAGGGGCAGGGGCAGGGGCAGGGGGAGGGGCAGGGTAGGTGTAGCCCTGTGGGCTAACCCCTGGTTCTGAGAACTCATATACTCCCATCCAGGTCCATGCTGGCCACAGTTCAAACTCTCAGCCACTCAGAACCAAGGTTCCCCTGGGGAAACGGAGGCTCGCTCAGGATTCAGCTCTACCTCACAGACAAGCAAAGAAGGGGGTCAGAATCTGAGCTGGCTCGCTGAGAAGACTCCAATGCTCACCCCAGAGTGTCCAGTTACAGGCAGGAAAACACACCTCAGAGTTATCCCTCTGGCTGGGAGAGGGGTGGGTTCAAGATGGCTCCACTGGGCAATGTTTCCTTCTCACGGCTTCCCCGAGGCAGCAAAAGCCCTTCCTCAGCAGCCCCTCACACAGAGGACCACAGGGCTGCCCCTGGAGCAGGAGGAGCTCCAGAGAGGCTCACGGTACTGCAATGGCTAGCCTCGATCATGGACATAGCCCAAGTCCATCGAGGAAGAACTCCCGGCCACGCTGCTGCCCTGGGCAGTGTTTATTCTGGCTCTTGGGGCTTCAAACCTTGATGGATAATAAATCCATTCACTCAACGCAGTGTGGGCGGCTCTTCAAATCCAGCGCCAGAGGTTCCAGGACCTTCTTGGCTCTCCCTGCCAAAATGTCTGCCTGGGGTGGAGAGAGCAGCTGCCTCGACACAGTCCCTGTACCCACCCAGTTCTCTCTTCAGAGCGAAAGGTAAATACCTTGACAGACAGAAGTGCTCACAGAGCAGATGTGGAATTGCAGGTGTGCCCCGGGGACCTTGCAGAAAAGTTGCTGAGAGACGGGGCAGGGAGAGACGGGGCAGGAGCGGCCAGGGAATGACTCACTTTGGCATAAAGCAAGTATCTGCATGTAAAGCCCCACATGGGCCCAAAGTGGGGGGCTCGCAGACTGTGAAAGGTATTTGCAGTATGTGTGTGTTTGGGGAGGGGGGGAAGGGTTGGGTTTGTCAACTTCCTGTGTGACACGGGGGTGACTTGTAAAGCAAAGAGTGATAAAAGCCACACACACACACACTCCTTGCTGTGTGACTCTGGCTAAGTCCCCTGCTCTCTCTGGGCTCTGGAACCAGCATGTCATTATCCTGATACACTCTAGGTTGGACATGATGGTTCTGCAGGAATCGGGTTCTTTAGCTAAGTCAGGGGCCGGAAAGATGGCTCAGAGGTAAAGAGCACTGACTGCTCTTCTGAAGGTCCTGAGTTCAAATCCCAGCAACCACACGGTGGCTCACAACCATCCGTAATGGGATCTGATGCCCTCTCCTGGTGTGTCTGAAGACAGCTACAGTGTACTGATATATAATAAATAAATAAATCTTTGGGCCTGAGCGAGCAGAGGTCCCGAGTTCAATTCCCAGCAACCACATGATGGCTCACAACCATCTGTACAGCTGTGGTGTACTCATATATAAAATAAATGAATAAATCTAGAAGAAAAAAGAAGGAAGCTTCACAGCAACGGATATGGCTTTGCTCAGGGTCAGTAAACTGAAGCCACGCACCCAGCCAGGACCCAGCACCCATGGAGCAGAACCCCTGCCTGACAGCTCCTACCTGGGGACTCTGCGGGCCCACCACGATGGTCCTCAGGATGAGGTGATTTTTCTCTTCTAGGTTTGGTAATGTCTGGGAACATCTATGGTGGTCAAAACCGGGAGTGAGAACAGGGTACACCTGCAATCCCAAGACTCAGGGAGCTGAGGCAGAAGGTTTACTGTGAGGTCAAGGCCAGCCTGGGCTACAGAGAGCCTAAGACTCCAAGGTTAGGTAGATCAGCCACCAGTATCTGGTAGACAGAGACCCGGAACTGTGGTCAGCATGCAGGGCATCTTCCAAGATCAGAATCATCCAGCATCAGTGTCACACCTGAGCAGCACGTAGCCTGTAGGGGTGGGGGGAGGGGGTGGGGAAGGACCCTTGACCCACCAAGACGACGGAGAGAAGGGAAGGGACTGACTGACTGACCATGAGCTACACGGCTATAGGGTCACCCCTTCTGGGTCTCGAGTTAATCATTTAGAAAACAAGGCCAATAAGATTCTCACCCACCGGTGGTGGTCAACAGTGTGGAAGGACCCAGTGTCACCTGGGAGTCACGTCTCAGGGTGTGTCTGCGAGGGGGCTTCAAGGCTGGGTTAGCAGGCATGAGAAGGCCCGCCTCCACTGTGGGTGGTGCACCCCATCATTTCCAGGATGAGCAAAGGAGAGAAAATGAGTCAAGAACCAGATGGTCCCAGCTCCCTGACTGTGAGGGAGTGTGACCAACTGCCGCACATTCCTACTACCACGACGGACTGCGCCTTTAGACTGTGAGCCGAAAGGACACTTCCTTAAGTCATTTTTTTTTGGGGGGGGGGGTCTGGTATTGTCATAGCTTTGAGAGCTAAGACACCATTTCATAAGGCCACTGCAAGGGTATATACAGTTACCTTCTTAGGTCATGGTTGGCTGAGACACCGTGAGCTAAGACGTCCCCTTACGGGTTTGGTGACCTTGGCCTCAGCTCCACCTCTTAGATAGACACGGCTCAAGGTCTCAAAGGAGGCTGCCTGCAGGGTAAACCTCGGCGAGCCACTGGGCCATCTAAAAGCCCCAGGACTGAGATTTCACACTCTGTGTCCTGCGTCCTGTCACCGCGGCCCCAGAGGGAGCAAGAGGGACTCCTACAGGATGCTGGCGGGGACACTGGCAGCACCACCATCCTCCAAACTGTGCTAAGTTCATCCCAAGGAAAGTGTGGTACACCTGTCTCAAGTCCCATAGTTAGTGACCAAATCAGGATTTGAACCCAGAACTAAGGGAAGGGGAAACCAGGCTCTGAACCCAATTTAATTAGCTTGATTTGTCCCCCATTTTCTCTCAACCAAGGAAGGTCAGCAGGAAACACCAGATCAGTGTTTATAAAATAAATGTTAAAGAGGAAGAAGGAGGAGGAAGAGGAGGAGGAAGAGGAGGAGGAGGAGGAGGAGGAGGAAGAAGAAAAGGAAGGAGAAGGAAAAGAAACTTCTTCACAGCCAGGCAGTGGTAGCGCAGGCCTTTAATCCCAGCACTTGGGAGGCAGAGGCAGGCAGATTTCTGAGTTTCAGGCCAGCCTGGTCTACAGAGTGAGTTCTAGGACAGCCTGGGCTACACAGAGAAACCCTGTCTCAAAAAAACAAAAAACAAAAAAATACAAAAAAAAAAAAGAAAGAAAGAAAGAAAGTTAGTTCTTCACAAACTTTGTCTTTCTGCCTTTCTATCTTTTATGTATGTAGGAAGGGGGGGCTTCCTTCAGTTATCCCAGGTCAGCCCCAAATTCATTATAGCCAAGAATGACCCTGAATCTCTCTCCCACAAAGGATGACGGGCATGTGATACCACACTAAGTTTGTGCAGTATTGGGGACCAAACTCAAGGCTTGGGGGCTCATCTAGGCAAGCACTGAAGTCACACCCCAGCACGGTGTTCACCAGCTTCCAGTTCTTTGTGACATCTGCTGCAGATCTTCCTGTCCCGGGGCAGGGTGGTGGGACAGAAGTCCTTGCCTAGGGACAAGTCACTGTGTGTGGAGTCCACCATCGCTCACGGTGCCTCCCACAGGCTCTGAGACCGAGGATCTAAACAAAAGCTGAGCACTTTGGATACAATTGGATACAAGTGATGTACTCCAGCCTGCGGTAGGTTACTGCTAATCCCTAAAAGGCTGGCTAGCTCAGAGCCTCTGCAATCCTGAATGCAGGCTGCGGACTGACGGACACAGTGTCCTTCCTAGGCAACAGCCCCCAAGCCTTGAGTTTGGTCCCCAATACTGCACAAGTAGGCAAGAGATAAAAAAGGCATCCACTCAAACGGACCCTGGGTAGGTCCCTTGACTAGTACCGGGTCTAAGTGGGATGTATGTATCTGTTACCTAGTGCTGTGTAACAGATAGCTCAGCAACGGTTCCTGGAGGGCTTTTGATGAATGACTACCTCAGGGTTTCTCGCGAGGCTGGAGGCCAGATGTCGGCCAACCCCAACCTGCAGTCTGGGGACTTGCTATCGCTTGGAAGAGACAGTTCCCCAGTGATAGGCCTCAGGAGGCTTCCAATCGCTGCCCTGTGGGTCTCTCTACAAGGCTGCTCCGGGATCCTCTCGGCATGGCAGCCATTTCTACAAACTACTCCAAGACGGGGAGGGGGGTGGGGGGAGGGTGGGGGAGGTGGGGGAGGTGGGAGGGTGGGTGGGGTGAGCATCTGCAGAAGCGTCAGCCTCATCACGGGTGTTACAGAAAGAACACCTGTAGCACCAGCACAGGCGCCAGCCAGTGTCTAGCTGCTCTGTGACAACACGGCAGCAACCCTTTATGGAAGCCCTACTACGTGCAGGATACCACGCTATGCATTCCTCGTGCACGATCGCCTGTAAGTCATCTCTACCACAGCGTCAGAGGAGGGAAACTGAGGCATAAAGAAACTACAAAATATGCCCACCTCCTCAGAGGGAGATAGAACCAGGATTCAACTCCCAGCCCCTGGGGTCCCCACCCCAGAGGTGGCTAGAGATATCCTAGGAGCCAGGGACTGAATAGTGTGTTACCTGAGGAGGACCTCCGAGAGGGCCTGTCAGAACTCACACCTCACTCACACCCAGGGAACAGACAGCTCAGGCCATATCACCTTCAAGCGCCTGCCCCAAGGGACACACAGCTCTGCCCGGCAGCTCAGATCCCCTAAATGTTCCACAACCTCCCAAAACTGTGTCACCAGCTAAGGACCAAGGGCTCAGACACATGAGTCCAGACTCAACCCCTACCCGCACCATTGCTAAAAATTAGATTAGAGACTTGCAATCGAGTTAAGTTACTGGAGAAGGTGTTCCTGACAGGGACTCACTATGTTGCTGAGGCTTTGCCCACCGAGAGCCCTAATGACAGGTCTGCACTGCTACACCAGTACTGTTCAGGGCTGGGGATTCAAGTCAGGGCTTTGTACACAGTAGGCCAGCATCCCACCGACTGCTAAAATCCTAACCTTTGTTTTTGGGCTTTTTGAAGCAGAGTGTTATGTAGCCCAGGTTAGCCCTGAACTCCCTATATAGCCAAGGATAACCCTGAACACCTGGATCAACCTTAGTAGCAGGATTAAAAGATCGAGTCGCCAGGGCTGGAAATCTATCGTCTTATTTATTATTTATGCCTACACGTGTATGGTGAAAACACCACAGACCAGAAAGAACATCAGCCAGCGTCAAGCGGCTGTGGCTTGAGGGCTTGTGTCTGAGGACGCTGCGGTGTTTACACCGCAGGAATGAGCAGTGCTTCAGACGGAGGCCGGCATGGCACTGAGGTAACCTAGAGTGAGCCTGCGTCATGGCTACCTCACGCTGCCCCAACACAACGCTGCCAGCGACACACTACATTCCAGGCTTCCTGCCTGACATGACTGGCTTCCTGCGGAGGAAGCAACAGGCCTTTGTACAAAATATCTCATCTGTGGAGCTGCTGAAGGGGAGAGGAAGTGAGAGCCAGGGGGGCCTCGGACACAGGCCAGAGTGGCTGCAGGCCGCTCTCTGCGGCCTTCCCACAGATGCCAAGTGTCCAGAGTGCAGGGACTGGAACTCACAAACACGGCAGGGCATCGTGGTACCAGGGACCTGACAGTGCTCGCTAGAGCTGCTCAGACCGGTCCATTTCTCTGAGGAGAGGAGACAGAGGCTGGGGGTTTGTTTGGGAGAGGGAAGAGGAAGAGGAAGGAAGCAGTTCAGATGCCAAGTGGATTTCATCCTTGGGAGGACGTGAGAGCCGTGGCTTGTTTTTTTCTCATGTTCCTGTATTTTCCACATGGAAAATGAACACGCCCCGCTTTGGGGGCAGGGGGGTCAGCAGGAGCCCAGCGGCTCCCTGGGGAGCAGCCAAGTCCTTTGTCCCTACCCTGCCTGTAACTCCAGAGGCACCTGCTCTGCGACCCAGCCTTGGGCCCCTCTGGGGACCATAAAGGGACCATTGTTCTCTACGAAGTGACATCATTCTGCCGCCAGGACAGTGAAAAGAGACCTAAGCTTGGGAGGGGCCTCGCCAGAAGAAAACTGTCTGTCCTGCCTGCTGCTCATGGACAAGTGACATCATGCCAGGCCTGGGGTGCAGCTGGATACCTGGCGGGGGAGGGGGGGGTCTGGGAGAGGGAGGAGGGGCTGCATGGCTGAGCTGAGACCTCTCTTCAGGGACAGCATCCAGGAGAAATGTGAAAACAGTGCCCAGCACGTAGTAGGTACTTGGGAGATGTAATGTATCTGTACCTGGTACACGGAAGGCACACAGTAGGTGCTAAGGAGATGTAATGCATCTGTACCTGGTATACAGAAGGCACACAGTAGGTGCTTAGGAGATGCAATGTATCTGTACCTGGTACATAGTAGGAGTAGGCACATAGTAGGTGCTTAGGAGATGCAATGTCTCTGTACCTGGTACACAGTAGGAGTAGGCACATAGTAGGTGTTTAGGAGGTGCAATGTCTCTGTACCTGGTACATCGAAGGCACATAGTAGGTGCTAAAGAGATGCAATGCATCTGTACCTGGTATACAGAAGGTACACAGTAGGTGCTTAGGGGAATGCTGCATCTGTACCTGGTACACAATAGAAGTAGGCACATAGTAGGTGTTTAGGAGATGCAATGTCTCTGTACCTGGTACACAGAAGGCACATAGTAGGTGCTTAGGAGATGCAATGTCTCTGTACCTGGTACACAGAAGATGTGACAACCATGTTGAGAACACTGTAGGTGCTCAATAAATAAATCTGTTCTTATCCAAAATTCCATACAGGCCCACAATGATGACAGCACTTTCTGGTCCCAAACTCAACGCTCTTACCAGTGTTCCCAGCCCTGCATGGCCAGGCCCTGTCACCCTGACTACCCTGTCCCACCCCCTGAGGAGCCAGCATCCATCCTGGCCTTCTGTGGCTCTTCTTGCACACCAGCCTCAGCCCCGCCTTTCAATCCTCCCATCTTGGGTCTTCCTCGGTGAGCTTAGCATCACTTTGTGACTTTCTGGTCCTCCCGCCCCTGAGCCCCTCTGCACTTCCCTTGGAGCGCTGGCAGCCGGGTCACTTGTGGCTTGCTTGCTTCCTGTGCCTGGTTCTGGTAGCCCTGAGAGACAGAGACCACTCGGGTGGCAGGGATAGCCGGGAACAGGATATGATCTCTCCATCGCCTAGTGAGTGCTCGTGCTCATCCTGACTCGCCCAGGACAGGATGCCAGACTTCCCGTGTCCTAAGGCCCAGTCACTCATTCTCCTTGGGCCTCAGTTTACTCCAGGGCAGAGGCAAGGACTGGAGGTGGAAGGGAAGCGGGGCCAGGCCACAGGGCGAGAAGTCACAGCTTCCTGAGCCAGGTGAGGCAGGGGGATGACCTAGCCCTAGAGCTGCTGGACGGACTGAGGGACAGGGAATCTTCTGAGCTGGCAGGACAATGGCTCCCGTGAGACATGCGTGTCCGTCCTATGGGAGCCTGCATGGGAGGCCTCACTTGTAAATAAAGGTCTCCACAGATCAATTAAGCTAAAGACTTGGAGGCACGGTCGGTCACCCTGGCCTGGGAGAGTGACTGACTGGAGGGAAGCCATCACAGCTGAGGGCTGCCCGAGACAAAGGAGTCCAGACCTGTGGGCTCTGGCGGCCCAGTACTCAGGAAGGGGGCTGGCTCCGCGGCACGGTGTGCGGATACAAAAGGGAGTCGTCTCCATCCACCCATGTGTAAGCACCTAGAGCTGACAGAGTGTATGCACCCGAGGCACAAATGCTGCACCAGCCTCCCTATGGACCTGAGCATCTCAGGTTTTGGAACCCATGAGGGGTGCAGAACCCATCCTCATAGCCAGGAAGGGATGGCACTTACAGTAGGGATTCTTAAAACAGGAGGTGGGCTCGAATCACCTACCAGACAAGTCACAGGAAGCCCAGTTCACAGATGGGAATGGTGAGGCAGGAAGGGTCGATAGGACTTGGCTAAGGCCACTCAGCCAGTCTCCCTTCACCACACACGCCCACACAGACACACACACTCTCTCTCACACACACACATACACATAGACAGACACACGCACATGCACAAACATACTCACAGATACACACACATACACAGACGCATACTCTCACATACACATATGCACACAGATATACACATAAACACCAACACACTCACTGACACACATAGACACACACACACACTCACTCACACGTACACACATGCAAACACAGAGATACACACATATAAACATACACACACACTCTCATATAGACACACACACTTACAGACATACACTTTCACATACACACATGTAAATACAGATACACACATGAGCACACGTACAGGCATGCACACACACATATACAGACAGGCACACACATACAAAAACACATAAACACAGTCACATAAACATACACACACATTCACACACACACTCTCTCACATACATGTACACAGGGATACACACATGAACACACTCAGACACACACATATACACACTCACACACATACACACACTCACACTCTCTCACGTATACCTATATACATGCACATACACAGAGATACACACTCATACACACACACACCCACTCATAGTCACACTCTCTCACGTACACCTATACACATGCACACACACAGAGATACACACTCATACACACACACACACCCACTCATAGTCACACTCTCTCACGTACACCTATACACATGCACACACAGAGATACACACTCATACACACACACACCCACTCATAGTCACACTCTCTCACGTACACCTATACACATGCACACACAGAGATACACACTCATACACACACACACACACTCATAGTCACACTCTCTCACGTACACCTATACACATGCACACACAGAGATACACACTCATACACACACACACCCACTCATAGTCACACTCTCTCACGTACACCTATACACATGCACACACACACAGATACACACTCATACACACACACCCACTCATAGTCATACTCTCTCACGTACACCTATACACATGCACACACACAGATACACACTCATACACACACACACACCCACTCACAGTCACACTCTCTCACGTACACCTATACACATGCACACACAGAGATACACACTCATACACACAGGGATACACACATGAACACACTCAGACACACACATATACACACTCACACAGTCTCACACTCTCACGTACACCTATACACATGCACACACAGAGATACACACTCATATACACACACACAGACACTTCTCGCTTTTCCTCACACCCAGGCCTCCTGAGATGGACACTTCCCTGTAACTTCTGTGTCCCCCAAGTCCCCATTCAGTCCCTCCCACCCCAGGTCTCTAGGCCTCTAACACGCCCGGCCTTTCTCTGCACAGTGACCCTTCCTGCCTCCTGGGGCCTGGACAAGGTACTGGTTTTTTTCTCCGTTCTTATCTGGGACAGCTAGAGGCCGCCGTCAGCCAATGACTTCAAGGCTGGCCTGAGATATTTCCAGCCAGGCTGCCACAGATCCTCCCATGGATACAGCTCGAGGCCCCTTTCTGGATGAGCGGAGCTGAGGGAGACGGACTGCCTGCAGCCCCGCCCCTCCTGCGTACTTTAGGAAGCTCCCACCCGTAAGACAAATATTTAAGTTCAGAGTGAAAGGGGTGTGGGGTGTGTGTGGATTGTCCGCTTCATTGCGAGCCTCTCAAGGCGCGGTTTGAGAGAGAGAGGGTGTGGCTGTCACGCACAGGAGCCATACAAACCCAGGTGTTACACCCACTGTCTGGGCAGTGCTCCTTGTCCGCCGAGCATCCCATTTCTCAGATGGGAAAATGAAGGCATGCAGAGGACAGAGGCCGCGGGCCCACCCAAAGTAACACAGCTGGGAAGAGGCGGGCTGGTATCCAACCTCATGCAGCAAGACACCAATCCCCCACCACACACAGTAGGGCATCTTGACATCTGACAGACTTACAAGTGTTTACCTACTATGTGCCAGCAGTGTACCTACTATGTGCCTCACTGGACGGAGGATGAAACTGAGGCTTGGGGACGGGTGGAGCCAACGCCAGCTCTGCTCACCCCAGAGCGGAGGCCGAGCGGGAGCGGGAAGCCCTGGAAACCCACACTAATTGTGGATGTGTTTACACTGCCGGGTGCCCACGGTGACTGTCACTCACTCGTCTGCTTGACCACTTGGGGGGGGGGGCTGGCCTGTCACTGTGAGCACACTCCGCGCACACAGAGGCACAGAGACTCAGGGCAGCATCCAGAAATCACACAACGTGTGAAGGGCTGGGGTGGACGGCAGGGAACAGAGCCAGTGCTCCTGGAGAGGACAGACGAGGCAGAGGGAGACAGAAGCTGACACGGAGGAAGAGCTCTTGCTCCAGAGAATGGGTGGGCTCTTGTGAACTCAAACCCCAAAGGAGTACGGGCTCCTACACAGGAGGCACCCCTGACCAGTCACACAGCCTGGCTTCAGCCCTGGCGGACTCGGGCCTGCCATGCCCTGCTGCGTCCTTGCAGCTCTGGGGGAGCAGCGGCCATGAGCTCGAGGAGGGTCTGCTCAAAGTACTCCTGTCCAACACTGTCCCATAGCCACACTGGCTCTGGGGACAGAAAGGGTTGACTGAACCCATGCCTGGTCTCGTACGCCCCTGAGAACTGGGACAACTCAGCCCCGGGGCAGAGGTCAGCTATCTGAAGACACCGACTGGGCACTGCAACTAAGCTCTGTTCTGCTTGGTGACGTGAGTGTCCCCGAAGTCATTAGAGGTCCCAGAAACCATCTGCCAAGAGCCGGGCAGGGAAAGTGTTCTTCCTGCTTCTCTCTCCCAGCCAGACTTCCCGCACTTTGCCGCGCATGCCCACGCCGCCACCCGTTCCGGCTCCAGGCCCGCCTGATACCACTTGCCCAGATTACACTCACTGGCTAAAATTTCCCTGGTCTCCCAGTCCTTGAGAGACACAGCATAGAACCCCATAGCTGGACCTGGGCGGTCCACCATGGCTGGGCTCTGAGCTCCCAGGTTGGTGGGACAAACCACCTGCCACCCGGTCCCCCTACGGCTCCTCCCCTCGGATATCACTCAGTGTCTCACTTTTGAACGGTGGCAAAACAGACAACTGCCTTAATTCGGCACGCAGACAAGACCACTTGGTCACCCTGGGAGGGCCAAGAGGAGAGGGAGCAGGTGTCAAGTAAGCTTCCCTAAAAATAGAGATGCCGGCATGCCGTGGGTGGGGGCGGCGGTGTCCCCCCCCCCCCCCCCCGCGCAGCCCTGCTCACAGACAAGGAGCCCGAGTCCCTTCCCCACCAGCTTCAAGGAGGGGCTGTCGCACCTGCAGAGCTGCTAGCCCAGCCTACTTCCTCCTCGGGATCTCAAGACCACCCTCACTGACGGGGGGGGGGGGGGGTCATTCCCTGAGGCCGCTGGGAGTCAGCCCCCTCCCGGGAGTCCGAGGGTCGCCCTGCTGTTTTAAACCACACACATCCCCATGCTTACAAGATCAGGGGCCTCGGAGTCCGGCTGTCTCTTCCTAAGGGATGAGAACCTCTGTTGGCTGCGTGCGGAGAAGCGGCGGAAGGACTCTCGGCTCCTGGAGGCCAAGTGTCTGAAGGAGGAGGTGCGCTTGAATGGGGTGCGACCGGCGGACTCCCCGCTCCGCTCGGTGCCCACCGTGGCTGTCACCAAGTGCAGAGCCTCCTGGAAGGACCGCCTCACCGTGCCAACCCACTGAGTCATGTGTGTCTGGGCCACCGAAAGCTTGTCGCCCAGGTAATCCATGGGGCCAGCCTGGAGGAGGGGGCAGGCGGAGGCAGTTAGGAGGCCAGCACTGCCAGGGTCCCGGTCCTTCTGTAGGTCACCGTCCTCGGGGAGAAGTTCTGGGCTCCGATGGGAAGCCCGACAGAGCACATCAGCCCAAGTAAAGTAAACATCGCCCGACAGGCATCCGCGGGTCACAAAACAGGGACAGCGACGGGTCAGCAGGGGGTCACCAGCAGGAGCCTCGAGTCAGCCAACCAGGACGTCCAGTTCTAGTCCCCAGGGCCAACCCTGATGAATTCAAGGAGCAGGTGGCTGTGAGGAGCTGGGCGAGGGGGCTGGCACCCCGAACTCACTTCCGTCCATGCAGGGAGAACTCCCATGCACACCTGGGAGCCACCGCCCACCGCCGCCGCCGCCGCCCCGCTCTCCCTCCAGACTCTTCTCACCTGAACTAGGCAGATCTCCAGTCCTCAGGCTAGAGACGCCAAACCTGCCGGCCAGCAGGCAACGCAGCTCACTTCCGGAGAGGCAGCCACCCAGCCCGGGTCCCCTGGCCCGGCAGCTCGGAATGACATCAGCCCCCTGTCTTGGCGAGGGGCGCGCAGCCCAGGAATGCAGGAGGGGCCTCGGGAGGTGGCCGCCCAGGGAGCTGGCGTCAGCCCCAGTCCCCCACCCCCTAAGTCTCAACTCGCTCGCTGTCCCTCGGGGACTTCATGTGCCAGACTGCCTACCCACCCCAGGCAGCACCGTGCAGGAACGCGGGTGAGTGCGAACGGCCGTGCGCGCCGCGTGTGGGGGCATGTGCGTGGGAGGCGCGGCTGCCCCGGGGAGGTGGAGGGGCGCCTGCCGCTCGCTCGAGCCTCCGGGGCTTCAGGTGGAGTCTGAGGACCTGTGGCTGGCTGTCAGTCTGTCTCCCTCTCCCGGCGGCGCCCTTCAGCTTCCTCCCTTCCGCTAAGCTCCCCCACCAGCTCCTTTCCCTCTTATCCGCTCAGCAGTCCCAGCCACCTCTCCTGGAGGATGGAGGACGCCGGTGACCTGCCCTGAAATTCCCTCACGGGGGAGTCTGGGGCCAAGGTGCTGCTTACAGTTTGGTAGAAGCAGGGTTGCCATGGCAACTTGGGGGCACGGCATCTGCCCCCTTCCCTAGGCCGGGCACAAGGAGCCATGAGGATGACTCATGTGTAAGGGGATCACATGAGCACTCTGTGTTTAACCCTTAAGGGCTGGAGCTTGTGGGGGCTGGGGTGATGAGAGAGAAGACGGTGCGCACTGGACAGGGAGGGGCATCTGCGTGGTGGGAATCTGAACCTTCCAGTGGGGAGCTACACCCCCCCCTTCTCTGTTCTTTCTGCAGGTGAAGAAATGCCAGCTCCGAGAGGTGGATTCACATGTCCAAGGTCACACAGCAATCAAGGTGCTCTTGGAAATACCCCGCCCCCCACGGTTTGTGTCTGACCCCGCACCTCCGTCCACTGTGAAGCCTCAAAAAATATTGACTTTTCAAAATGCCAGGCCAAATCCAAGGTTGTCATCCACATCAGCCCAACCGCCTGGTGCGATCTCTGCAACGCCCCCTCGCCTCTGTCCCCGAGTAAATATTTGCTCTCGAGACACCAGACTTGCCAAAGTAAGTTTATCTTGAAGGACCCTGTGACAGACAGTGTGTGAAGGCTACCACCCCCTCTTCCTCCTCCTCATTCTAAGCCCCTGCGGTCCTGGAATCTCTCATTCAGTTAACAGTGAGAGTGGGGAGGCCGGGCAGTGGCAGCGCAGGCCTTTAATCCCAGCACTTGGGAGGCAGAGGCAGGCGGATTTCTGAGTTCGAGGCCAGCCTGGTCTACAGAGTGAGTTCCAGGACAGCCAGGGCTACACAGAGAAACCCTGTCTCTGGAAAAAAAAAAGAGTGAACGCCTCCTCTGGCCCAGGCTTATGTCCCTGCAGAGGGTCAGAGAGAAAGAGAACACAACTGCTGATTGACACCACCTGAGCCTGATAAATAAATGCTCAAAGGATCCATTTGCTAAAATGGGAGACTGAGGCCCAGAGAGCTGAGGCTGTGTGTGGTGGGCTGATTCCCAGAGTACATGGGGGTTGGTCCCTGATTTCCACAGTAAGAATCCCTCTCCAAGGTGACACTAAGGCATGTAAGGGGCGGCAGCCATGTTGGATGCTCAGGTGGAGAAGCCCACAAGGAAGAGACTAGACTTCCAGTAGAAGCCAGCACCGTGGCTGGCCGCTGGACAGAGGTAGGTACGTGCCCTTAGTAAGACCGAGAGGACAGGAACCATGGTCAGCTTCCCGATTAGAGTCACCAGGGGACAAAAGGTCGTTTAGCCAAGCTGCCCTCAGTCTCCTGATCATAGTATGAACACAGGTCCTGAGGTCAGCCAGTTCCACAGGGAAACTGTGGGGATAAAGACAGGTTGGCTGGCCACGCAGAGACTGCCCTACCTGGGGAGTCATCCTATAAACAGTCACCAAACCCCGACACTATTATGGACAAGAAACACTTACCAAAAGGAGCATGTCATGGTTGTCTCTGGAGGGGCCCTGCCAGAGCCTTACACATACAGAGGCAGATGCTAGCAGTCAACCATTGGACTGGGCGTAGGGTCCCCAATGGAGGAGTTGGAGGGCAGATCGGGAGCTGAAGGCGTTTACAGCCCCATGGGAAGAACAATGATGTCGGCCACCCAGATGCCCCAGGACTCCCAGGGTCTAAACCATCAACCAAGGGGTACACATGGTTCCAGCCAAAAATGTGGCAGAAGAATGCCTTGTCGGGCATCAGTGGGAGGAGAGGTCCTTGGCCCAGTGAAGGCTCAATAGATGCCCCAACAAAGAGAAATCGAGGAGGGGGCGGAGATGGGAGTGTGTTGGATAGAGGGGCATATACTTGGAGGCAGGGGGTGGGAGGAGGGGTTGGGGGTTTTCGGGAGGGGGAACTGGGAAAGGTTTTAGCATTTGAAATGTAAATGAAGATTATGTTCAATAAAAAATAATAAAAAAAAAAGACAGGTTAGCTTACAACGCAAGGAGGGCCTCTGGTTGAGGTCAGACTGTGTGCCCAGCAGGTTAGAGGCCACCCCAGCATGCACCTCTACATACAGATGAGGAATCATGCCAGGGAAGGGCCAGTCCCCTTCTCCACCTGAGCCTGGCTCCTTCCCAGGCCTCCAAAGGCGGCTACACTCACAATCACAGTCGGGATTTCTGGGTCCCACAAGGAATTCACAACGAACTCCTGCCTCAGGCCACTTTAGACTTCCAGGTAACCAGGGACAGACCGAAGACAGGAAAGGACAGACAGGCCCTTCGCATCTGGCCCCAGAAATGCGACCCCAGGAACCTTTTGAGAACCGGAGGGGGACCCGTGTGACAGGCTATCTGGACACAGAGATGGGGGCCATTCCAGTCTTCGGAGGGAAGGGGACTGTGAGAGGCACGGATACATCTAAAGTGATCGCAGTTCCTATGGATAGGCTTCAGGAGGGGTGCGGCACCCGTAGTATTTCTTAGAGAAGCTAAACACCCCAGATGAAACACTGCCCTGTGGGAACAGACACGCTGAAGCTGGGGACCGGGTTGGGACGGACAGGTGCCATCAGCTTTGAAAACACCTCAGACAGGTTTGATGAAGAAGACAGCCTGGGCATCATTTTAAATGACTTGAAAGTGCTTGGAATTAGGGAGGCGGGTGCGTGACTGCAGACCCCACAGTTCGTGACGGACACCACGCGTGAGACACACGTGAGAATCCACCTTGGAAGGAAGAACACACACGGGCTGATGCTAAAAACACGTCCATTACAAGGTGTCCAAGTGGGACACAAGAAGTCGAAAGGGGCGGATGGGCGGGGAAAACGGGGTGTCTGGATTCGGGGATGGAGAAAGAACTCTATGGAGCATGGACCCTGGTTTTACAGTACTGAGTCTGTATTCTCATGGGATTTTGTTTTGACTTTTAAAAAAAAGTACTCATTTAAAGTATTATTTATCTCAATCACAGATTCGTTGTCTCCTGGTACTAAGTAATGTCCCCATGGGCTGTGCCCTGCCTCCTGCCCTGCACAGGACTGGCGAAACCAAGTTACAATCTGCAAAACTGGCTTTAACTAGCCACTGAGAATGTAACTAAACCTCTCTGATTGCTTTCACAGAGGAAATCACCAAGTGTTTCCTTGTCACGGAGGTGGGTTGGTTGACTCCTTCCCGTTGCCACATCCAGAGGGCGCACTTGGTCTTTTGCCCAGGAGTCTAGCTTGCAGTCCCTAAAACACCGTCTGGCTCAGACCTATACAAAAGGTGACCATATACCTCAGTGACCAGCCAGCGAAGAACTCAGAACCCACGTCCCCTGTCCAGAGAGACCAACCCCGGGGACATGCTGGGGACAGAGCTCACCAGACTGTGTGTTGCCAACTCTGTCCCTGCTCAAGTCTATGGCCCAGCCTCTGCGTTAGCCACCAGCACAGGAGTCCCCACCGTCTCTGCACACAAACACCAGCCCCAGTGCACTCTGCTCCCCGACTCCCGTCATCACCGTCTCCCAAGCACCAGCCGTGGCCAAACACCAGGGCACCCTGTCCCACCCACACCACGTATGATGTCACAGGCAGGATGATGATGTCACTGCAATGCAATACCATGTGACATCACAGTGCTAAGCCATTACATCATCAAATTACATCACGCACCACCATGCTGCCTCATTGTCACATCTGTCACACCTCATCTGCTCCTGCCAACAACGCAAGAAGTTCCATCCCATTTTACAGATGGATGGCGCGAGGCAGGGAGAAGTGAAGGACATGGCCACGGATATGGACAGTGTCACTCAGCTGTAAGCGGTGGAGTCACCGGTGTGCGCGGTGCAGGAAATGCTGTGGAAATGCTGTGGAAATGCTTTCGGCCTCCTTTGGAGAGACGAAAGCGGAGAGAGCCAGATGCTGACTGTTTGCTCCGGCTTCCAGTGTCACCACGTGCTCTGGGAGTGGGGCTATAAAAAGCGTCACTCCTGAATCTGGGGCAGCACAGACGTCCCCCCAGAGGGCTGTTTCTGCAAATGCTATTCTCTCCAGGAAACTCTGGGGACGCCGCAGGCATCCTGAAAGCAAACTCTATCTTCCTTACATAAAGAATTTGCGAAACAGGGGACCTGTGGGGACCGGGAAGGAACCTAGGATGCCGACCACAGTGTGACATGAGGCAGTGAGCCCATGGGTCTCACGAAGGGAAGAACTTATCACTCATTTAATCACTCATTCATTCTTTTATTCATTCAACAAACAGTTATTCCACATACATTCGAGCTGACAGGGAACAGAGCTGTGGTCGCTCCCTGCGCAGCTCAGCCTGCCTCTCTAAATCTACAATACCGAAGGAACCCCCAACCCCCACCTCCACCCCCCCCCACACACACACAAGCCACCTCAAGCCCAGGCATCACCAATCCCTCCCAGATCTGGATCGAGCATACACCTTCAAGATTTCTTGGTCCAGTGAAAGAGAAAGCCAAAAAGGAAAGGCTGACGCGTGCCCGAGAGCCAGGGGCCAGAAACAGAGATGGCCAACCCAATGCAGTGAGGAGATGGGTTATCTGGGAGGGGTTTGGCTGGATGAATAGGAGTGCTTCCGGTACTGAAATGGAAATAGCCAAAGTGTGGCCGTGTTTAGTCTTGACTCTGGGAGGCTGACACACTATAGCTATCCCTTCCCAGAAGGCCACCTTCTCCCTCTGGCCTCACAGCCCAGGGCTCTTTCCCATTCTGCCCAGGAGGTCTCTTCCCTCACTGTCCTGGATTCTGAGAACGAGTGGAGGAAGTGGACTATTACTCTGCTGATAAGAAGCTGTAATAAAACCATCACTCAAAGGTGTTCACAGCTGGAAGCTGCCCACACTTCTCACTTCATTTGACTCTTGGAGCAACTGAGCATGAGCACCCGGGAGCTCCAACACACCCACGCTCACAACCCTGCAGGGCAGTGAGGTGCTCCAGGACCTCGCTCCTCACTGAGTGGATGAGTGAGGCTTGGGATTTGATCTCGGGCTCCTCTGGCCCCAACACTTCCCAGCCTCTTTCTCTGATACCGCAGCATAGAAGCCTGGAGTCACACAGCACATCAGACCCCCGACCCCACAAGAAGGGTCAGATCAGCCCCAAGACCTTTCCATGACTACGGCTGCCACTCTGAGTGACTCTGCATTCCTGGGGCTCCCCGTGACGCCAGGAACTGCTGACAAGGTCACATTGTGTGACGACCCCTAACTCCCTTCCAGCCAACAGCCTGGAGATGACTCCCCAGGTGCACACACGGAAGGTGGGAGAAGTGGGAGACAACTCAGTCTCCTTCCCTCTCCTTCCCTCTGATGGATCTTTGTGGCCCCAGGTCTCCTCTGAGCCCAGCTCACTTAGGCCCGATAGCTGCTCATCCAAGCGATGGTGTGGAGAGTTCGGTGTGACGCTCTCAGGAGGATCCTTGCTAGTCCTTGTCAGTATGCTGGGACATAAACCAGCAAGGAGAGAGGGCCTGTGATCCCAGCACTCAGGAGAATCAGACCTTCAGAGTCATCCTTGGCTACACGGGGAGTTTGAGGCCAGCCTGGACTACATGAGATCTAATCTGGCAGGTGTGGGAGTGAAGCCCACTCACTTTAAAAGGGTTGGGCAGGGGAATTAAGACCGTGTTGTCCCTCTCCCAGAATATGGAGACAATCACCAAGACAAGAATTCTCCATAAAAATTTTATTACTTAAAAAAAAAATGTTAAGCAAACCTGGCTGGTTTGGCCCAGCATGTGGCCGGCCCTCTGGGAGGAAGGGGCGGGTGTCTGAAGAGTTGGTCCCTGCTCTAAGTCTATTGTCTTGTTCAAAGACCACCGCCCCCCCCAAGACCCTAGACACCATTTCAGACACAGGCCACACACGCATCCCTTGGACCCCACGGGAAATCCATCAGGTGCCTCTGGTTCCTTGTAGCACGTGGTTGTGACACCAACTTTATCGGGCTGTGACTTCCCCGCACCGACTCATTTCCTACTTGCCCTAGACAACAACTGGGTGAATCTCCATCCTGGACAACCTACACAGTCCACGCCCATTTCTGCTGCACACCTCTGCCATGCTGTTCCCTTGCCCTAGACAACAACTGGGTGAATCTCCATCCTGGACAACCTACACAGTCCTCGCCCATTTCTGCTCCACACCTCTGCCATTCTGTTCCCTCTGGTTTGGAAGCTCTTCCACCCCTCTCACTCCTGGTCCAAGATCAGGATGTGTTGTCTAGACAGCAGCCCCCTCCTCTGAGAAGCCTCCCTCAAACGACTGAGCCTATACCAGGCCATGACTCAATTTAACAACCAGTTGGGGTGCCCTGGTTCACCCAGCACCCTCGGCAGACACGCCCCATGCCCAGCATGTAAACAGGAATGACTGAGGCCAGGACCAAACCACAGAACTCTCAGCATCCTAGGCCAGTTCCCATAGCAACAGAGAAGCTTTGATAGCGGGGGAGACTGTAGCATCTTGGCCTCCACCTCCAAGTCCACCCAGGTTATTTATAACCTCGCTGAACACACGGCCACTTCCTCGTGTCTGCGTATTCACCCGTCTCCAGCCGTCATCTCAGAGGTACACTGTTAATTAACCAGGAGAGAGGGAGGGGATCACCCAGAATGGACGACTTTCTAGAAACAGCGGGCGGGCGTGGGCCATCAGACTTCAGTGGGAAGCGTGTCTCCTGCACTGTGGAATGCTGGGGTGTGGCCCCCGCTGTGGGAAGGCAGGACTATGGTTGGCAGCCTCTCACTGAGGAGCCAGGGAGGCGGGCTCAGCACAGACAGGAGGGTTCCAAACACAGCCTACCTGCCTGGCACCCAGAGAGAGCTGTACATCACTGTTCTTTCTACCCGCAACCAGATTTCAGGGGTTTGGATCAGTGAGCTACGGGTAGGACCGGAGGAGATGCCTGGCCCTGGAGGGGTATTGATTTCCAAGCTGTCGATCAGCCGCACACGGCTGAGCTGCCCCCGAGTCTCCCTCCAAGCAGCACCCCAAGATCTTAGGGTCACAGTGAAGAGGACCATGGGTTAGCTGCGGTGGTGATGGCTGCGGAACCCGCTGGCTAAGAGCATAGGGACCTGGTGCAGTGCCCACTGCCCGCTGCACTGGTGCTGACCAGCAACTTCTTCAATTGGGCCTCAGTTCTCACCAGCCTTCCTAGAAGGCTGTAACTCAGCATCTGAGGCTGGGACTCTTTTCAGACAGGGTTTCTCCGTGTAGCCCTGGCTGTCCTGGAACTCACTCTGTAGACCCTGACTCAAGAGATGTTCAAAGCTGAGAGTGGAGACTGGAGGATGTCTATTTGGTAGCCAGTCTGAGTGTGAGACCCGTGCTCCACCCACCCTCTGGGTTGCCACAGCTCAGTACACAAAGGGATGATGATGACTTGACCACTGTGGGGTCTGCACCCCACCCCATCATTTTATCCTGGCTCCCCTGGCTCCCTCAACACACACACACACACACACACACACACACACACACACACACACACACACAGAGTTCCAGGAGCCACCCTAGATCATGTCCTAGTACATTTCAGCACATAATCTTGGCAGCCAAATTGCAAACCCTTCCAGACACACACACACAGTTCCAGGAGCCACCCTAGATCATGTCCTAGCACATTTCAGCACATAATCTTGGTAGCCAAAGGGCAAGCCCTTCCAGAGACACACACACACACACACACACACACACTCATACACTCTCACATACACTCAACACTCTCTCACACACACACACTCATTCTCACACACACTCAAATACATTCTCACACTCACACACATCCACACTCACACTCACACACACACATTCACACTCACTCTCACACATACACAGTCATACTCTCACACCCACAAACTCTCACACATTCACAAATACATTCTCACACTCTCTCACACACTTCCTCACACACACTAACACTCTCTCACACACATACACACTCTTACACTCTCTCATACACACTCATTCACACACACACTCAAACACTCTCATACACACATACACACACATTCACAAATACATCCCCATACTCTCTCGTACACTCTTACACACTCACATATTCATACTCTCACACACAGTGACACATACACACCTCAAGACAAAATGAGTCCCCCACACTGCCGGGATCTTCAGCACCCCAGTCCACCGCAGCTCCCCACAGGCCTGCAAGCATCCTGCTCCTGAGTCTGACTGATCTGTTTGTAGCACCACGCCACACCCACACCCAGCTCAAAGTCCCCACTGCCATCCAGGAGGCAGCGAGGCCACACTCTGCACTCAGGCCCCCAGGGTTACTGAAGCACAGCTCTCTTGCAGACATCTTGTAAAAGTTAACTACCATAACCCTCTGCCTTCCTGATCCTCACAGGGGACACC
This sequence comes from Tokudaia tokunoshimensis, assembly GCA_036184795.1. Lineage (NCBI taxonomy): Eukaryota > Metazoa > Chordata > Mammalia > Rodentia > Muridae > Tokudaia > Tokudaia tokunoshimensis. The sequence goes on from BTHU01000006.1 coordinate 3,235,879, forward strand.
TGGCTCGGCCCTCAAAGTGCCACCAAGTCTTCCTGCGACGGCTGGATCCTTGGCAGCTATTTTGGGGCCATTCTGTTGTGGAAATAACTAGGATAGGAAGAACCTAGGCTGATCCGCGGATTCGGGACTTAAGAGTATCTCTGGAAAGTGCCAGATGGAGACTATTTTTGGGCTTTGTGAGTCACATGTAGCTTCTTTGCAACCTTTTAAAGATGTAAAAACTCATGCTTGGTTCACTCCTATCTGGCCAACACAGCCCCACTCAGGTCCTCAACCAGGTGAGCCTCCTCATGGCGCGGCCAAGAGACACGAGGTCAGGTCACGTTCAGCCTCAGACAAAAAGGCATCCAGGGCTGGTGAGGACTTCGGTCTGGTGAATCTGAGACAGGGGAACACAAACAGCTATGAATTCACAGGTTCTGGTGAGACCCGGGGAGGGCCTGGCTGACTTCCAGTGTGCAGTGAATGTTACCACCAGTACCACAGACCGACCCAGGCCTAATCTACTTCCAAAGCTAGAACATTTGCCTTCCATTAATCTTCAGATGAGCCTGACCCCCAGGTATCCTGAACCCTGCTCTGGGGTCCCACCCCTGCTCCTCCCTGCTCCTTCTCAGACTTCAAAACACTACCTCCCACCACAGCAGGACCCATCTTCCTCTGCCACCCAGCCCCAGCAGACAAGCTCACCCACCTGGAAGAGATGAGTGATACCCCAGTCCCGCTTCCCCACCCCCACCCTGGCAAGCTCTAGCCTGGCCCGCTTCCCGACCCCCCCCCCCCCAGGCTCCAAGGTGCCACTGGGCAGAAGCGCGGCATTCTCCCCGGCTCCTCTCCCCACAACCTCCCTCTTGCTTCTGCTTCCATGTGAACTTGGCCAGTACCACACACTTCCCACCCACGTGAGCCCTGGATACCAATGTTCAGGCTTTCTGGTCTTCCCCATCTGACCTCCCCCCACCCATGAGCTTTATACCCCTGTACCCCACCATGCACTGTCCACTGATGCCCCTCACGTGACCCCACCCAGAACATACACAGACACTCTGCCTTGTCCCCAAAAGTCCCACTGCCTCCTCCTTCACAATACCACGTGGCTGGCCACACAGGCCACCGGGCCTCAGCCTCCCCAAGTTGTTCCCATTCCAGGACCTTCACATGCCCGAAACCCCTAATTGGGAAAGGTAGCTAAATGCCACATCCTAGCACCAAGACACGTCGGCTGAAGGCCTGGGGAGGCCGTGTGTGCGAGAACAAGGCTCGAGGTGCCCCTGTAGCCATGGCAACTGAAATCTTCAAGTACAATTTTTATCTCCCTCTGACTTTACAATGTAGAAACTTTGGAAGGCAATATTCAAGTCCTTTCCTGGAAACAGGCATACAGAAAAAACCTCACTCGGCCACAGGACTGCGCTGGACATCCTCACCACATAGAAAGCACCTGTCTGGAGGCTGTGAAGAAAAGGCTCAGGACCAGCATTGAGAGCACACAGGAAAGGCCTGATCACTGCTCACTGTGAGATAAAAGGTCATGGCTGTCCAGGACTCCTGCAGCCTCTGACAACCCAGGTTCCTAATAGGAAGTTGTACTGGCTGGTTTTGTGTGTCAACTTAACACAAGCTGGAGTTCTCACAGAGAAAGGAGCCTCCCTTGAGGAAATGCCACCATGAGATCCAGCTGTGGAGCATTTTCTCAATTAGTGATCAAAGGGGGAGGGTCCACTGTGGGTGGAGCCAGCCTATTGTGGGTGGAGCCAGCCCATTGTGGGCGGTGGTCCTGGGTTTTATAAGAAAGCAAGCTGAGCAAGCCAGGGGAAACAAGCCAGTAAGTAACATCCCTCCATGGCCTCGGCATCAGCTCCTGCTTCCTGACCTGCTTGAGTCCCTGTCCTGACTTCCTTTGGTGATTAACAGCAGTGCAGAAGTGTAAGTTGAATTAATAAACCCTTTCCTCCCTAATTTGCTTCTTGGTCATGATGTTTTGTGCAGGAATAGAAACCCTGACTAAGACAGAAATGGTCCTCTGGACCATTTGGTCAGAGAGAACCTTGCCCAGCCTCTGTGTCCGTAAGACCCGTCTACACAGCTCATCCCCAGCCTCAGCCAATGGGAAGACTATGGAAGTGGGTATCATGCAGTACATTAGCAAGGATAGGTTCACCTCTCTCTGTTCGTGACTGTGTGACAGCTGCCCCTGTTCCTGCCCAGACAGCCCTCGGTGATGGCTGGCTGTGAGAGTGTATGCTACAACAAATCCTTTCTCCCGGAAGCTGCGACTGGCTACGGCATTTTATCCCAGGCATAGATATGAACCAGGATTCCCAGAAGAGTTGACCACAACCAGCAGGTAGCGGTCACCGATCCTGGTGGGGGTGGGGTGACACAGCCTCTGAAAATGGTTCAGGAAATCATGACAGCAAGATGGGCAAGCCCATCTGTGCATGTGTGTGTGCCTCTGTCTGTGATTGTGAGTTTGTGTACATGTGAGTGTCTGTTTGTGTGAGTGTGTGTGTGTTTCTATATGTCTGAGTATATGTGAGTGTATGTGTGCATGTGTCTGTGTGAGTGTATGTGTGCATGTGTGTGTGTGCATGTAAGTATGAATGTATGTGCATATGAGTGTGTGTGTCTGTGTGAGTCTGTAAGTATATGTGTGAATGTGTGAGTGTGTGAGTGCGTGAGTGTGTCTGCATGTGAGTATGTGTGCATGTGTGAGTGTATGTGCATGTGAGTGTATGTATGTCTGTGTATGTTTGAGAATATGTGAATGTGAGTCTGTGTGAGTGTGTGTGTCTGTGTGAGTCTGTAAGTGTGAGTGCGTGAGTGTCTGTGTCTGTGCATCTGAGAGTCTATGTGTCTGTTTGCATGTGTGTATATGTGCACGCACGCGCGCGCACACACACACACAATCATCAGAGTTGACAACCAAGTGTCTTCCTCTACGCTCTCTATCTTCTGAGACAGGGTCCCTCACTGAGCCTGGAGCTCACTGATTGGCTGGATGGACCACCATCAAGCCTCGGGGGTGCACCTCTCCCTGGGCGTGTGCTGGATTAGACACCCACTGCTGCACCCCACGTGTACAGCCATCTCCACAGCAGCCAGCTTTTCTCTCAGACAAGGTCGCGCTCTGCGGCCCAGGCCAACTTCAAGCCCATGTCGTTCCTGCTGCCGGCTTCTCAGTCCTCGGGTGGTGGAAGAACGCCGCCTAACTCCAAAAACGGCCTCCTCGGGTGGGGCCAGCACCCCACGTGAGTCCCACCTCACACTCTGCACACTATCCCCCCCCCCCGCACTACACTGGGGGAAAGCAGGCCTATAATTGAGTGGCAAGATGGCGGCCCTGGGGTGTGGTCCCTCTGAAGGAAAGGTCCGATGAAGGCAGACGCGAGTGGTGGTCTACAGTGGTGGGGTACAGGATCCCCTCATCCCACAGAGAACCTCTTTATGCCCTTCGTGCAGGCGTGGAGCCCGGCGGGCCCTGAGGAAGCCCGGGTCAGGCTCCAGTGGGCCTCGGCTCTGAGACACAGTGGCTCAACGGTGGCTGCGGGCTGGCGCGGCCTGCTCTAAATTTAGAACGACTAGAGAAGCTGGGAAGAGGGGTCCCGGGGGTGCTGCCCCTTAGCAGCAAGCTTGGCAGGGTGCCACAGCCGGTCAGGGCCAGCCTGGGCAGCAGCAGCAGCCCCCAGCAGCCTGTGCGGTTTCCTGTCCACCTGTGTGGACCCGAACAACAGGAAAGGCAGCAGCAGCAGGGCCCCACCCCACCCGGCTTTTCTTCTCCATCCATTCTGCGGGGACAGCGACTCCTGAGGGCCGCCCCGCCCCCCAGGACACATCCCAGTAAGTGTGAGCCACGCACATGCTGTGTGCGTAGCCCTGCGAGAGAGCCGGGAGGAAACAGAACAAAAACAAGCCGCAGCCAGTTTCAGAAATGTATTCATCTCAGCTACTAACTCCGCTCGGCGTGCACGCATCGTGCACCTTTGTGTACCAAGGCCAGTTCAGTCACAGTAAACAACCCAAAGAGACACACTCCTACCCTCAAAAAGAAAAAAAAAAAAAGAAAAAAAAAACCAATTCACTTTGTCATTGGTTCACTATTAACAAGCACCTACTGTGTGCAGGACCTTGTGCCAGGAAACAGCAGGAAATGAACAAGGGGTCATAATCACTCTTTTCGGCCGCTCACTCTTTCATTCGGGTCTATCAGCAGTTATTGAGCACTTTCTGTATACCCAGCCCTCCGCCAATGAAGCACAGTGAACAGAGCCTGTGGTGTGGCCAGTGCTTGATCATCCAGCCTGAGTCACGCCCACTGTGTGATGACCCAGGGCTGCGGTCCAGTGACCACCTCAGCTGCCATCCTTCCATGCACCGAGTGCAACCAGCCTACTGTGTGCATGGGAGAGAAGGCCCGTTGTGACCTTCCCTCTCCTCTGACCGGCTGAATTTTTGCCTTGAGCACCTACTATGCGCCAGGCCCTGAGAAGTCAGAGAATGAACTCCATACAACCGAGGCTGGATCCCATAGGACATGTGCTCGCCTGGTCCTTCTGTCAGGACAGCAAGAGTCTCTCAGTTATTCAAAAGCTCCATGAGACTCCGGTGGCTGTGAAGCAGGTTACAGGCACCCTGCTCTGGCAGGGGACACAGGGGACACAGGGACCATGATGGGGTCCCTTGGCACCCAGGATCATATCTAGACATCGAGATGAGAGAATCCACAAGAACTCAGGGAGAGCTGAGCTCAGGGAAAGACAGGACGAACTGCCCACGTTTCCAACAGCGTGGAGGCACACAGCAGCAGACTGCAGGCAGGCAGGTCCCTCGGCACCCACACCGTCCCGGGCTGAGTATGGAGAGGAATAGCAGGCTTCATACCCGCTGCCCAGATGGTTGAGGCAGCAGGTCTGTGGCCACCGGAATCCACAGAGCGCAGAAGGGGTGCCATGGGCCATCTGTGACTGTGTCCACAATGTGGTCATCGCACCGGCTCTCACACCCCTGGCCCCACGTGCACAAAGGCCCAGGTGACCAGTGACGGTGTTTCTAGAAGACTTAGTTCTGGAGTCGCTGGGGCACCCACCTAACCAATTTATACCCAGCCATGGACAAGTGTGTCCGCTGTGCCCCCCCCCCCAGAAGTCATGAGTGTGGCAACAGCTAGTTACAGGGCTCCATCTTGGAATGGCTTGTCAGGACGGGCTATCGGGCCCCCATGCGTGCCTGTGTTCTGCGGACCCTAGGAGGATCCAAGAAAGCAGACGAGAGAGGGCCGGGCTCCCAGTGTGTGCTTCTGTGCACCCAAGAGCCCGGGCATCGCCCACCTTCCTGATCTCCAGAAGCCCTGCCACCTGAGGCTACCCAGCCTGCCATGTGGGTCACAGGATGACCTAGGCTTCACAGGACACGACACTTGTTCTGCTCTAGGAGTCTTATGTCACCTGTCCTAGAGGACAAAGGACGCTTTCATCGGGCCCCGCTTCTCCACGCAAGCCTGGGCAGGCGTCAGGGCAGGGAGGGCGGCCCCAGCAGGCCCCTCTGGGAAGACAGCCAGACAGCCCAGCCTCTGGGGCCCTGCAAGCCAGGGCAGTGCCGAGGGCTGGCCCTCTTCCCCTCCCAATCTATACCTTCAACAGGGCAGAGAGAAGCTTGGAGGAAAAGCTGATGAATTCAGTCAGCTTTGTTTGGCACTCACGTGACAGAGATGAGACACACCTTCAGAGCTAAGATCAAATCAACACGGTGCAGGCTCCAAGGCTGGGCATCCTAGGTCAGATCTCTTTCTACTGCTGACTGGTGAGTGATATTCCAGAGGTGGCTGAACCTCTCTGGGCAGATGATACCAGTCTCTCTCTCCAGGACGGCTCAAAGGACAAAATAAAGTCCCTATGCTGACACTCTGGTCACAGAACTCAGCATGTGGCTAAATTTTAGAAGAGTCTTAAATCCATTGGGTAAGGGGCTGGAGAGATGGCTCAGGGGTTAAGAGCACTGACTGCTCTTCCGAAGGTCTTGAATTCAAATCCCAGCAACCACAGGGTGGCTCACAACCATCCGTAATGAGATCTGACACCCTCTTCCCTCTTCTGGGGTGTCTGAAGACAGCTATGGTGTACTTACATATAATAATAATAATAATAATAATAATAATAATAATAATAATATAAATTAAGCTAAAAGAAACCAGTAGGGTGGCTCATCCAATCCAAGTAGTACTTTTGAGGCTGGGGGTGAGCGCTCATGGGGCTCCGTACCTGGAGGGGGACCTAGATAAACTGAGGGAAGGAGAGCTCCCGCATCAAAGCAGCTCACACATGTAAGGTCACAGGAGAGGTCACAGAAGGGGCGGCCTCTGCGAGCCAAGGACAAAATCCTCCTCCCAACACCTTCATCTTCTCTTCAGGACCCTCAGAACCGCAGGGCGGGGCTTCTCCAGTCCTGGAATTCTAACAGGGTTAAGGGTTCCAGCAACTCTTCCAGGAAGAAGAGAATGAAGACTGCTTCCAGGAGGAAGCATCATCTGTGTCAGAGCATACAAGGACGACATTGACACTGAGCTCACAAAGCCATTGGCTGCAGAATCGCACCTCCCGCACACAGAGCAGTCTCCTCCCCGCTGGGATCGCCACAGAAAACACCGGGTTCTCTCTCCTGCAGAGTTTCTTTTGTTTCTGTTTAAAATTCCTTTGCTACATGTATCTATCAGTGAGCACGCGGAGGAGAGAGGGCAACTTGCTGGACTGGTCTCTCCTCCCCACCGGTGAGTTACAGGGATGGAATTCAGGTTTGGCAGCAAGCACCTTTAGCCATTTCACACACCCTTATTTATTTTGGGGTTTTGTTTATTGTTTTTTGTTTTGTTTGGAGCCAGGGTTTCTCTGCATCACCCCAGCTGTCCTGGAACTATGTAGACCAAGCTAGCCTTGAACTTACAGAACTCACAGAGATACCCCTGTCTCTGCCTCCCAAGTGCTGGGATTAAAGGCGTATGCCACCACCACCAGCTAGCTCTTATTGTCTTTCCGGCAGCACCGCATACATATTTATGGAGTCCTGTGTGACACACATAGTGCCCAGCAACCCACTCAGGTAACGGGTGTCACCCCTTGAGATGTACCGTGGACCAACCAGCAGTAACTCTAAGCAAACTTTTGACCCTTTCCATCTGCTCCCGAGATGGCCAAATCTGACATTTAAAGTGTAGACACAGAGATACCCTCCATACTCCCCAGGAACTGTTGTGTCCCCCTGCCTGATGGTCTCCCTCCCTCCCGCATTAATCTCCCCCTCCGAGTCCGAGCTCATGGTGAATAACAGAGCTAACCCTAGCTTGTGAAAGACCCAGCCAGCTTGTTAGGACCAGGGCGCCCTCTACTGACCAACCTGGGAATCGCTCCTCCAGAGGATCAGCCCGCAGCAACTCACAGCCTTGTTGGTTTAACAGTCAAGCTTAGGGAATATATGTAAAGACAGTAGCAGCAGCTCCCGTTTATTGAGCACCTACTGTGTGCCAAATCTTCCCTGCAGATGAGAAAAAGGCCAAAATACACAGCCTTTGGGGATCGCAAGGCAGGAGGGAGACCTGAAATTGAACCCAGGTCATTGTGTCCACAGAGCACTCCCCCTTCGGTGGAGCCATGGAGAGTGTGCACAGGCTTTAAGGAGAATCCGATTCAACCCCTCAGGCCCAGAAAAGGCAAGCAATTGCTCAGAGTCACACAGCAACTGCATCTCCCTCCAGGTTCCCAGGAGTACTCTGGCCACAAGACTAACACGTCCTTTGGAACATCTCGAAGCCTGGAAATGTCTGAAACCCAGCGAGACAGCAGGGGCCACAGCCTGGAGACTTTGCCTGAGAGAATAGCTCCCATGGTGCGTTAACACAAAGCCTCAAATATCATGGTAAAGTATGGAGTTCCTCTGCGGGCCAGAAGATGGCCTTCCAGGCTCGGAGGCCACCAGCAAGCCAAAGTCTATTTCTACCTTTCTATTTCTGACTCTGTGTGACAAACGCTGAGGACACGCCCAACAGGCAGGAGAGGGGGCACGCTATGGCCGGGGCGCAGCAGGCCAAGTCTGGAACATGGACTAGGGGTGCAGCTCAGGGTACAGCTGGAGGCTAGACCACTGGCTGAGTGTGACTCCAGCATGCCAATCACCATGTCGGCATAGACATGAGACTGTTACAGAGAAGGAGGGAGGGAACCAGCCTTGGCAGCAGAATCCCGGCCACTGGCACATCTGTCCCGATGAAAGGACTCTGGGTGCCTCTTCCTAGGATTGGACACCGTGGGAAGGACTCGAGGGGTGGGATTCTCAGAACAGGGTCAACTGCTTTTACTTCAAGGATGTGAACATCCAGGGCCCCTTGTGGTCTCCCTGATTCCACTCTGGTTTGGCCCAGGTGTCCTCCGACCCCTCAAATGGCGGCCAGATTTCCTTTTGAAGCCCAAACTGAATAGTCCAGTATGGAGTTTTCCTCCCTGAGGCTCCCGTGACCTCAAAGTGACTTCACGCCCAGCATCTCATTGCTAACCTTCTGCCGACTCCCTCCCCTCACCAGCTCCGCTGTCAACCTCAGTCTTTCCTTTTAAACAGGCCCTTCCTGTGGCTTCATTTCCTGCCAATCTCGCCTGCCGTGCCCCTTTCTTCCCTTCATACCGTCTCAGGAGGTTCCCCCTGGCCCAGCTCAGTCACCCCCTGGCTGAGTATCCTGCCTTCCTTTCCACAGTGCACCCCACCTTCTGACACAACTACCTCAAGTCTGTGTCTTGGCTTAACTCCCCACAGGCTGAGGTGGACCATCTTGCCCGTGGAGGGAGCCCACACGCATGCCCAGTACAGGGTGTCTGTCCACCAGGACCCAGTGGCATTTCTGATACCAGGCATGGACTGCTAACATTTATCCGGCACTCACTGTGACTAACACCACACTTATCCAGCACCTACTGTGACTGCTAACACTTATCCACCACCTACTGTGTGCAGGGTCTTGTTTTTACCACCTCACCAGCTCCTCAGGAAGCCCAAGAGGAAACTGAAGTACTATTCCCATTCTACAGATCAAACCACTGAGGTTCCAGAGATGAAGCATGGGTATATTAGGAAGTGAACCAGCCAGGACCAGAGAAGCCTGAGACCCAGACATGAAAACCCTGACTCCCACAGCTCTAGCTAAGTCTGAAACCCCAGTGACTCACGTCCTGTGGCTTAAACCTCAGTGCAGGGCTACAGCTGGAAATAGCCGGTTCTTCCATGTTAGCCACAGACCTAACTCCGTGAGCAAGGCCAAACCAGAGCCTTAGCAGGATAAGAAGTGAGACCCAGAGCCACGGCAGAAGCAGGGACGTGTTCCAGGGTTGTCAGCAAGCAGCAGGCATCCTTGGCCATCTGTAACTCAAACTCATGGACAGTGCTCACATCTCCTGAGCACCCACTGCGCAGTGTAGCCATGATGGAGGTGACCTTCCACACGTGGCCCTTCCTGCACGGTGGAACTACACAGGCAGCAAACTGAACTTCTTTTTTTGGATTTTTGAGACTGGGTTTCTCCTGGCTGTCCTGGAACTCACTCTGTAGACCAGGCTGGCCTCGAACTCAGAAATCCACCTGCCTCTCCCTCCCAAGTGCTGGGATTAAAGGTGTGCACCACCACTGCCTGGCTCTGAACTCTTTTTTTTTTCTTTTTTATACCTCCCTGGTTCAAATCCCAGCTCAGCCTCTGCCTGAATACTGAGTTACTGGATCTCCCAGAGCCTCAGTTTCTCCGCATATTTAATAACAACCTTCAGGTATCCACCTTCAGGGCTGCTGTGAACATTGATGAGAGCCACACGTGGAGACCCGGGGGGGGGCGGGGGGGAGGGCGTCGTGTGGGCGCACGCCTTTAATCCCAGCACTTGGGAGGCAGAGGCAGGAGGATTTCTGAGTTCAAGGCCAGCCTGGTCTACAAAGTGAGTTCCAGGACAGCCAGGGCTACACAGAGAAACCCTGTCTCGAAAAAACCAAAAAAAAAATAAATAAATAAAAATAAAAATAAAAGGAGACTGTTATAACCGAAGTCACTAGGGAGAGGCCACAGGCAGCGGAGGGGCACAGCTAAGCAAACACCCTGCAAGAATGCCCGGAGGCAGGGAGCCAAGCCGGCCACATTTAGACATTTTCCATCGAAAGAACAAGCTCTGCTAGTGGGGTGGAATGTGGACAGACCAAACTCGGCCACCACAGTGGGAACTGGGCAGCTTGTCCCCAGCATTCCAGACAGTGACCACCCCTCCCCCCAGACCAGGCACAGCCCGGCAGCTCGGGCTGCCTCAGTTTCCCTGCTATGTGCGTGCTGTGTTTCCTACCGTCTTGAGCTCCCACCATGCTGCTCCGAGTGCCTACAGCTCCCTGAGAGAGCTGAGGGAGCCACTGAGGACCATCCTCAGTCCTCGGCACAAGCTGGAACGGTCAGGAATAGTGAGAGGTGGGGGTGGGGATGGGGGGGGAACTGTTCCATCATCCCTTCCAAAGTACATCTAAACATGGCTGTTCCCTAAAGCCCAACCCCTAACCAGTCCTACGATTGCTAGTCCAAGCCACAGATAGGGGAAATAGAAATTCAGAGCAGTTGTGTGACTTGCATACAGTCACCCTACCAGGAAGGGCTAGAACCATGTTGCAGGCCAGGCCTTCTTCCCTCCAACACCCTGGGGGTCCCCAGTGCCACACCATCCTGAAAGCTTACAAACTCCATGTGGGTTTGGCCAAAGCTTGCCCAGTCACCTCAACACTGGTAGCCTCTGTGTTCATTCCCATTCAGACCCAGAAGCGCTTGACATGGGACAAGGCGGTACCTGGCTTCACATACTGACTCTGACATGCCCCAGTGGGGGGGGGTCCCCAAACCTCACAGGCTTCAGTTTTCCCCGCTGCAAAATGCAGGTAGTGCCAAGCAAGATCTTCTCACAGTGGCCTGGGGCTGGGGGAGGCCTGAGTTGCTCACAGGACCCACGAGGTTCATGCCAGGGGACTTCGTAAGGACTCAGAAGAACAGCACGGGCTAGAGCTTCCAGTCGGATGCCCAGCTGCAGACCCCAGGACCCTAGGAGGGTCTGTCCACCTGGCTTATCTCATCAGCAAGATTAAGTGACTCCAAAGAGTCCCAGAAGAGGAAGCCACCAGCTCCGGTTACTAATGACAAGGTAACAGAAACTCAATCTCCTCCCACTTCCCAGCTGATGCAGGGCAGGCCTAGGAGGTGGGGGTGGGGGTGGGGGCCTCATCTCGAGCTGTGTACAAGGCCAGGCAGTAGGCAGGAAGCCTGACCACAGCCAGACAAATGGCCCCTTTGCGGAGGTCTGCCGTAGCCACCCTTGGCCAGGCCACCTGGACCTGAGGAAGACTGAGAAATCTTGAGAAAGATCTGAGACTTAATGCTGAGGTTAAAGGGCACAGGGAGCACCGGAGAGCAAACGGAGAGCAAACTACTGCTCAGGCAGGAGGGTCTGGGTCATTAACCAAGGCTGAGGACAGGAGGGAGCACGGCCTCAGATGCTGAGATGTCTGTCTGCTGGAACCCGGGCCTCACGGATGCTGGGCAAGAGCTAAACCCCCAACCCTCTTCTCGCAATTTTTAGTTTTGAGACAGAAACTGAGTTACCGAGGCTTGGACTCACTCTGCGGCCCCAGCAGGCCTTGAGACTCTTTTGATCCTCCTTGCCTCAGCCTCCTGAGAGGCAGGGATGACAGGCCCACGCCCCCAGGCCTGAGACAAGCATTTTAGAGCCGTGAGCAGCTGCCGGACTCTCCACCACCCATGTCAGTGAACACACAAGAAGGAACAGCCAGGACTGACTTGGTCAGTGGGCAGTTGTTGAGGCCCTGTTGTGGGTCCTACATAAGAGAGTAAAATGCAAACTCGGATCCTGTTACGTCATGAGGAGACAGAGTCTTTTGAGTGGCGTAGTCCTCCCATGAGTCCTCCCCTATCTTCATTGATAAGTCCTCCCCTCAGCTGCCCATGAGTCCTCCCCATCTTCATTTATGAGTCCTCCCCTCGGCTGCCCATGAATCCTCCCCTCCGCTGGCCATGAGTCCTCCCCTCCGCTGGCCATGAGACCTCCCCTATCTTCATTGATGAGTCCTCCCCTATCTTCATTGATGAGTCCTCCCCTCAGCTGCCCATGAGTCCTCCCCATCTTCATTGATGAATCCTCCCCTCCGCTGGCCATGAGTCCTCCCCTCCGCTGGCCATGAGACCTCCCCTATCTTCATTGATGAGTCCTCCCCTATCTTCACTGATGAGTCCTCCCCTCCTCTGGCCATGAGTCCTTACCCATCTTCATTGATGAGTCCTCCCCTCAGCATCTCCCTTGACGTGTTGGTCATGACTGGTCCCAATGGTACTAAGGGAGTGGAAGGAGGCTGCCCCGCCTTGTACAGCATCACACATCACCCTTGGCCTCTATCCACAACATACCAGAAGTACCAGTCCCCAACCCCCAGTCAAGACAACCGAAAATAACTCCAGACAGACTGTCAAGCATCCCCAGGAGGGCAAGTTCAGCCCCTCAGAGCTCACCATCCATCCAATCTGGAGTTTCCCAGCAGTGAGCTCATGCAGATGGCCTGCCTGCCTGCCTGCTTGGAGCAGGGGATAGAGGGAGCTGTGTCCTGTAGCTCAGGCTGGCCTCTGACTTGCTATGCACCTGAGGATGACTTTCAACTCCTAATCCTCCCACCCCACCTGAGTTTAGGAGTGTGTGTCACCAGGGCCACACATGGCTTGTTCACTACTGGGGAAGGAGCCCAGGGCTGCCCGTGTGCTAGACAAGCCGGCTGAGCCCCTTCCCAGCCCTTCTGACTACTGACTTGTTTTACGTTGTGCGGGTGTTCGGCCTGTGTGCACGTCTATGCACCGCGTGAGCCGTGAGGATGGAGGCCAGACGACGGTGCGGGATCCTCTGGAACTGTAGTTACAGATGGTCGTGAGCACGCCATGAGGGCCTTCCGAGGGAGCCCTGCCCCGTGTTCCAGTTCTCTGCTGGAAGGAGACACCTCGGCGTTCCCTCCAATGCCTCCTCGGTGAGCACAGAAACGCGAAGCTTTAAGAGCTGAGCAACGGCAGCTATCCACTCTCTGGGCAGGCGCACAAAGGGAATAGCCCCCGTGCTCCACGGGAGTCCACACAGGCCTCCTTACTCATCAAAGCGAGAGTCACATCGAAGCAATCTAAGTGGACAGACAGGTCACCAGGCTGCACCGTGCACATGCTTGCACACACACGCACTTTGCTATTCACAGCATCATGGATGAACACAGAAGATACTGAATTAGGTAAGAGCCACATACTATATGAGTAATGGGTGCAATCTAAAAGTCAGATTATGCAGAGGCATGGAGACGGGATGGTGGTGACCCAGGAAATGGGTGCAGAGACTGGAAGACGGCCATCCCAGCGCCCAGAGGATGACAACAGCCATGTACCATCTGGGGAGAGGCAGAAGGCGCACCACCCTCCTTGGCACTCCACAGATAGTCACTCTGAACCTGACAGTGGGTCCCTGAGAAAAGGAAGCCTAGCAGTATCCGAGTGGCCCTGGGCTGCGGACTTAAGTGAGGGCCTGGAGGAACTGTGACAGGGACGTGTGGGAGGTGGCATGGCCTGCTCTGCAGATGAGGAAGCTAGCCTGTAGCCTGTGGGTCTCCCACACTCCCAGGCCTCCTGTGGAGGACACGGGTAAGAGCTGAACTCTGTAGGTGGAGGGCTGATCCCACGCCGTGGTCTCAGACACCTGTGCTGGCCCGAGTCTAGTGACTCGGTGGGCGATTTTCACAGCCAGAAGCCAGAGTAGGGTCCAGGTGACTAGAGTTCTACCGTGCCACACCTACAGAGGACCTAAACTGTCTTGTCCACCCTGCCTTCCTTCTGGTCCATGGGTCAGCCGGATGAAGAACTGAGGCTGTCCATACACCTCAGACAGGCCAGGCTGTGTATATACCTTCCGTGGAACTTGCCATACACTCTCAAACCTCCTAGACCGCCTGGCCTTAACACACGCTGTTCTCCTGCCCAGCACACCCTCCCCTGACCCTTTCTTACATCCTCCGGGGCTCAGCTATCTCGGCAGACTCTGTCGGCCCCCACATCCCGGAAGACCACGTCTGCCACAGCTCCACGCTCAGCCACGCTCACCAACATATAACTAAGTCCGCAGCTCCCCACGGAAGTCCCCAAAGTCAGGGTCCTATGCATCTTGTTGCATCTTGTTTACGCTGTGTTCAGAGTGTCAAACCACCTCAAAATTGCCACCTCTGGGTGTGAACACACGACCACAGCTATTGACCCATGTGCCCGGGAAGTGGTCACTGTCTCTTAGCCACATCAGTGTCCCAGCACCAAGACACAGCTGAGCACTGGGTCCCTATGGGCTGCAGACTTCAAAATATAAATAAGCAAGGTATGTGGCACAAACCTCTACTGTTTGGGAGTCTGAGGCAGGGGGATACCTGAGAGTTCCAGGCCAACCTGGGCTACAGAATGAAACTGTCTTAACACACACACACACACACACAAAGAAAAAGAAACCAACAATCTGTGAAACATTCCAAGTGTTCTGTGTCTCATCTTAGTTTACATTTGTAGTTTAAAAAAAAAAAGGAAAATAAATCAATGAATGACTGAAAAGTGTTTTGTTTCCCAGTGATTCGAGGGCATTGGGACTGTAAAACTCCCATTTTCCAGCCACTCCACGAGGGCTTTGGCGAGCAATGCTAAGAGAGATGGAGGAGAACAATGTTTCCTAAAGCTACTTTTTGGCTTAGGAAAATCTATGTGGCAAGAATCTGAAGGATCTGCAAATATTCAGAAGAGGGAGAAAATATAACATTTTCCAAACTTTCCTTCCTGGGAATTTTTAACTCAGTAGCAATAGTTCTAGAAAACCCAAACACTGTGGTGATTCCCTGGTAATTTCTTCAGTCTGCAGAGCCCCGAAAAGTGTCACATAAGCCACTGTTACTGGGTCCCCTTAGTCCCACCAGGGAGGAAAGAGAGAGGACAAGCGAGTTGCCCAGGACACACAGATCTGTCTCAGTCAAAACAAGGTTTAAAAACACTCCGTGCCCATAGAGCCTTCCAGGCGGGCACCCCAACTGGGGTTCCCACGGCGTTCTGGGGGGATTCTTTCCTCTGCTGTATACCACGTGGGAGTGGAGGTGGGGGTCCAAGGTTCACTTTTCCCAAGTTTATCGGGGAAGGAAAACAAAGCTATCAAAGCTTCCAGGGTAGAGCCCAGGAGCCCCTAGAAAGCATGCTTTCCGAAGGAAATGCAGAAGGGAACCCACTGGGCTGGCAACAGTCCCAGCTCAGGACACCCAGGATGCCCACCTCCGTCAGACTCCCTCCTCCCAACAGTTAGCCAAGAGAAAGGCACAACAAGCTGCAGGCCCCTGCGGCCGCACTCACCCACAGGTACTGCAGCAGTTTCAGCAGGCTGGGGCAGTAGTAATAGTCCATGTCTGAGCAGGATGTGGGGGACACGCAGTGTGCCTGTGCTTCCACCGCGTCCCTTGGAGGGGGTGGCTCCTCCCTCCCCACTCCTCTCACCACCCCCAGAGTCAAGTTCAGAGTGGCATAAATCTTTCAGAAGCCAGGGCTCACAGCCAGGCGGCCTGACAGCCCTGTGAGCGGCTACGGCCACCTCTGGGGTGAAACTGCAGCCCAGTCCCCAGAGCGGGTGGCAGCATTGCGGGGGTTGGCCCAGGGGGCGGGGCGATGGGCGGGGCTCCTCCCCCACAGTCGCCCGTGTGGTTCAGGGAGACCTGTGAGCAGGGCACAGTGTGGGTTGTAGTTTAAAGAGCGAGGGTTCCTGTATTAGTATGGGTGGGCGTGGGAATGTGTGTGGCTATGAACTATGAACGCATGGCTGATGACTGTGGGGTGTGCGTGGGCGCCTGTGTGGATTAGGATGTGCCCATACCTAAAAGTGTGTGTATTACATGGGAGAGGGATAAGGACATGTGTGCCAGCAAGTCTCCTTCCTGAGACCCACAAGCAGCCTTGGCAAGAGCTCAGTTACCCCCATTTTACAGAAAGGGAAGCCGAGGCCCAGAGCTGCCTAGATCATAGTAACTGAGGTACAGCTGGAACTGAGGCCTCCCGGGGAAATGTCCACCTCTGTGGGTAGCCTGGGCAGAGGCTGTGGAAAGGAGGGTTCTCCAGAGCCACCACCTGTGGCTGTATAATAGCCTGGGGAGGGCACAGATTTCCAGTCTGCAGAGTAAGAATGCAAAGAACCCCAGGTGACCCTTATCGAATGCTTCCTACAAAAGGGCTGGTCTGGCATGTCTCTGAGCCTCAGTTTTACTGTCTCTAAAATGGGTTGAGCTGTGTCCACATTTCGGGGTTTGAGGATCTAACGAGGCAATATTAGAACGCGGTGTCTGGCAACATTAGGCTGTGACTATAGCCAGAAGCAGAGGCTCAGAGAGAGAGTTTGGCTCAAAGTGCAGGATTGTTCGGTGGGGGCTGGGATTCAAACCAAGGATGCCCACTCAGCGCCACCTTCCTGAGACCGGCGCCCGGCAGGAGCATTCAGGACGGAGCAGAAGCAGAGGCTGGATCCGGCCCCCAAGGACACACTGGTTCCTTGTAGATGGTGATGCATACTTTAGCCCCACTCGCCACCAGCCCAGAGAGGCACAGCAGCTAAGGGGAAAGCCCCTGGAGCATGGCGGCTGGGCTTAACTCCTAAGGACACTGCGGGGCAATAAGCCTCAAAGTCTCTCAGAGGCAGGGCTGAGGTTCATCTGCACTCGGAACCTTCACCCAGAAGGCCTGGGCCTTAGCTGCTCAGCGGTAGGTCACGGTTAGTCCAGCGCTGGGCTGGGCCAGGCAGCCTCAGGACCAGACATTATAGCTAAAGGCCAGGCTCCGCCCCCTGAATGACTGACAGAACAGTGGAGTCTGGCTCCGCCCAATGACATCAAAGTGGAGGTCAGGCCCCGCCCCCTGGCAAAAGTAGAGGCCAGGCTCCGCCCCCTGATAGAACAGTGGAGGCCGGGCCCGCTCTCTAAGGCCGGCTCCGCCCCTTGAATGACAGAACAGTGGCGGCCAGGCCCCGCCCTCTAAGGCCAGCCCCGCCCCCTGACTGACAAGACCAAGGCTGGGCCTGGGCTCACTGACCGGCTAACACAGTGGAAGGTGTCGCCCCTGCTCATTCACTGAGGAGCTGGACTGACAACAGTTGGAAGGCCGCCCTGCTCACTAACTGACCAACCGGAAGTTGGGGCGCACGCCCTGCTTTGACTGACAGCTGTGTGACAGAACAGTGGAAGGCTGGGTCACGATCAGTTACCGACGTAAGTCCAAGGCTGTGCCTGCCCTGACAACTGACAGACAGAGCAGGTGAAGCCGGTGCCCTGCTCTCAGGCAGACAGACTGACGGACACTCTGCTAACGGGGTGAAGAGGAGCAGGGCCTCCGATCCTGCTGCAGGGAGAAGGGAAGAGCGAGCCTGAAGACGGGGCCAGGAGTGACAAGGTCTGGCGAGCAGGTGCCCGGGAACAAACAAAGAGACACAGGATATGGGATGACAGGGAGCCGAGACGGAGAGCCACATGGGCAGGAAAGAGATGAACCCCAAAGCCACAGGAGACAGATGGCCCAGCAGGGAGCCAGGGACAATGTGAACGGGACCAGCTGGGGAGCTCAGCAGCACAGCAGGCGGCACGGGGGCGGAGCCTCGGTGCCGGGGGCGGAGCCTCTGTGCCAGGGGAGGAGCCTCCGCGACACTGAAGGGCACCATAGGAGACAAGATAAAAAGAAACTTCCAAACTCAGACCTGGCAAGTGGGTGCAGACAGAACCCACAGAAGACGGCAGATTATTATGCATTATTAGATGCATCATGTGAACGCCCCACTCCAGGGTCCTATCTGCCTCTTCCCACAGGACCCCATCTGTCGCCCGAGCTAAATGATGTCCCGCACCACCCCCCCAAACTATGCTTCCGCCTACGATTTGAAACTGGTGACGTCTGTGAGGGTGACGCCATGAGGGACCCACTTCTCTGGCTACGGAAGGGCTGAAGGGACAAGTTCAACCCTTCTGTCGTCTGAGGATGCCCAGAGGCTCCATCGTGAGGAATAACAGGTCCTCTGCAGATGGACGGATGGACTGACGGACGGATGGTCCAGCTTCTTGACCTTTGTGCTTTTAGCCTCCAGGAATGAATATCAGCCCCTTCCTCTAGTGCCTTGCTGTGATGGCCCAAGGTGCAGTTGGGGGATGGGAAAGGGTGCCACACATTCACGGGCGAGCCAGGCAGACTATGGAGAGAGCGTGACATCGAGCCAAGGAAAGCCTGCACCCTCTGGGGGCCCGGCAGGCAACAGAACAGACTCTCTCCCAAGCACTGTTCGGAGGGAGGTCATCGCGCTGACACCGAGACTTCCCACTCTGTGCCCTTTATTAGCAACCATGCATGTCACTGAGTTCCTGCCCTGGCTGGGCCTTAGTCTCCTGCTAGCTCCTGATGCGCAGTCCCAAGGGACAGGGCTGCTGCAAAGCTAGATTCAGGGACCCCCGTGGTAGTCAGGGTATCCCAATGGTCTAATACCTTGCATTAGAAATCTCTGATGAGAGGCTGGAGAGATGGCTCAGAGGTTAAGAGCACTGACTGTTCTTCCAGAGGTCCTGAGTTCAATTCCCAGCAACCACATGGTGGCTCACGACCATCTGTAATGGGATCCGATGCCCTCTTCTGATGTGTCTGAAGACAGGACAGTGTGTGTGTCTGTGTGTATACATATATACATACATATATATACATACATATATATGCACATAAATACACACATATATACACATACATATTATATATAGACATTTTTCTTTAAAAAGAAAGAAAAAAGAAACCTCTGGTGAACCATACTGAGCTAGATCTGTCTGCAGCAGGAAGATGGAAAGATTGAACTTTCCTGTGCCGTCTTAGGTCGGTCAAAGGCTTGTATCTGTGACCTACATTTCAGCCTCCGCAGACACACAGACCACGTGGCCAGCCTGACCCACAAGCCACATTTCTGTACAGGGACAGGGAGTGGGTGCTGGTTGGGGGCGGAGTCAGGGTCGTGCCTTCACACCCAGGCGTCTGCGTGTGAATGTGAATCCAGGCAGCTCGCCCACTCACCACTTCCCCTGCGGTCCTACTGGACGCTGCCCCCTACTGTGTACAGGGCCCGGCCTTAGGGATGGGCCTGAGATGTCAGACACATCAAGCCAAAGGCACGGTGTCTCCAAAATGTGTCAAGTCAGCGGTATTGTTCCCAAACCCACGAGGCTCTCACTGTGGGCTGGCCAGTGTCCCCTCTCCCCCAGCACACATTCCTTTCAGAATAAAAACAGATCTTTTTCCCCTTTTCGGTAGAGAGGCATCGCTGTGAACCTAAATGTAAGGGTCTCGACCCAGCGCAGTCCCGACGCTGGGCGCAAACTGCAGAAACCATCCCAGGGTCAAGGGGGAACACGGCAGGATGGCACATGCGCCACGGATAGCGAGCTCCCTGGACAGATAGTCAACAGGGTCATGGAAAAAGGCTGGTCTCAGAGGCCGGAGAACAAAGTAGACAGGCTTTAGAAACCCTTGGGCCTGCAAGATGGCTCGGTGGGTGAGGACGCTTGGCGCAAAGCCTGAGGGTCCCAGGTTTGATCCCTGGGACCCACATGGAAAACAGAACTGATACTTACAAATAGTCCTCACAACACGTGCACATGCGCGCGCACGACACACACACACACACAAAATGAATGTTAAAAATCTCTTCGTTGCTGCTAAAGCGCCTCTACTCTGCCCTCTGGTGGTCATTTCTGGTTAAGGTTAATCTCCTAAGAAGGCTGAGAGGGGAGGGGGGGACAGAGAACTCAGAGAGCACCCCACCCTACTGAGACCTGATGCTGCAGGCTACCGAGAGCCCTTCGGATGGGTCCGAGCCCCAGCTGGGGTACATACATTCCCCACAGTCTCTGCGTTGTCCAAATCACTTCGCTTCCCCGTGCCTCGGTTTCCCCAAGTCTCAGTCCAGCTAGAGCTGGGCTTGCACCTCGTCTCCTCCCCCCCCCCGCCGCCGCCCCCAGCTTCGGTCGCACAGTCCAGAGGGACGGGGTTACAAAACTGGATTTGGGAACCCCAAGGTAACTGAGGGTGTCTCAAGGAAGGTTTGGTATTAGGAATCCCTGCTGAACGAAAGCATGCTGGGGGGGGGGGACCACCCACGGGGTCCATCAGTCTACAAATAGGCGAATAAATGTGATGTTTATTTAGCAGAATATTATTCGGCCATGAAAAAGGAACAAGGTACTTGTTCGTGACATTGTGGGCATGAAACCTGAAGCATTCCAAGGGAGGAAAGCCAGGCCCAAAGGTCTCTGCTGGGCAGCTACATCTCTGCAGCCTCTGAGGTGCACACGGGTGTACTCAGAGAGCAGACTCACTCACGGGATGAAGGAGTGAGGGCGTGGCTTCTGGTGGGTGTGAGTTTCCCCAAGGGGTGATGACAGTTTCTAAGCCGAATTGTAGTAACGGTTTTATAGCTCTCAGCTGCACCGCTAGGTGAACTGTGTGTATGTGTCTCACCAAACATGCTCCTGAACCAGGGGCAGCAAACACTTGACATCCAGTTCTCCGCCTTCCCTGACTCATGCAGACATCACTAATAGATTATTATTGCTCTTGCAAAGACTTAGAGTTTGGGTCCCAGCACCCAAAGTCAGGTAGCTCACGGCTGCATGCAGCTCCGGCTCAAGAGGCTTTGGCGCCCTCTGCTGGCCTCTTCAGGCACTGCACTCGTGTGCACGTGAAGGCCTCCCTCCTGTCCTATCTGGTGCCAGAACAAACCTTAGGCACGCTCCCCACGACGGTCATGTGACATCATCTGTGATAGGCACCCACAAGCCTGGACGTCCTCCATGGGAGGCCATCATGCCTACAACCCTGTTCCTGTCCACCGGGGAGGTGTGCCAGAGTGTTCAAGGCCTCGTGGACCTAGCAGCTACTAGATTCCTGGATTTCCCGGTGGTGGACAGCCATTGTTGGACAAGCTGGACCATAGCTTGTAAGCCGTTCTAATAAAATCCCACATATGGGATCTCATAAAGATAGGAGCAAGATTCACTTAATAAGTTCTGTAGAAAACCCCGATACAACCTGTACTGGGTGGTTTTGTGTGTCAGTTGACACAAGCTGGAGTTATCACAGAGTTATTCCCTTGAGGAAATGCCTCCTTGAGATCCAGCTGTAAAGCATTTTCTCAATTAGTGATTAAGGGGGAGCCCCACCCATTGTGGGCGGGGCCATCCCTGGGCTGGTGGTCCTGGGTTCTATAAGAAAGCAGGCTGAGCAAGCCAGGGGAAGCAAGTCAGTAAGAAACATCCCTCCATGGCCTCTGCATCAGCTCCTGCTTCCTGACCTGCTTGAGTTCCAGTCCTGACTTCCTTTGGTGATGAACAGCAGTGTGGAAGTGTAAGCTGAATAAACCCTTTCCTCCCCAACTTGCTTCCTGGTCATGATGTTTGTGCAGGAATAGAAACCCTGATTAAGACACAACCCCCATCCTGCTACTGAAGGATCCCTTGTCTCCACTTCAGTTCCAATGATCTCTCACTCAAAACCGTCATCATCACCATCATAATCAAAGGAAATAAGTCCCAAGACCTTCGTTCCTGACACCTGCCCTCTGATTCTTTGACATGCCCCACCCTAAGCCACTTCCTCCAAGAAGCCCTTGCTGACCTAACGAGAAACAGCCCACATCCCTCTCCTCAGTCCCCCCTCCTCCCACATTCCTCTCCCCAAGTCCCCCCTCCTCCCACATCCCTCTCCCCAGTCCCCCCTCCTCCCACATCCCTCTCCCCAGTCCCCCCTCCTCCCCATCCCTCTCCCCAGTCCTCCTCCTCCCCATCCCTCTCCCCAGTCCCCCCTCCTCCCACATCCCTCTCCCCAAGTCCCCCCTCCTCCCACATCCCTCTCCCCAGTCCCCCTCCTCCCCATCCTTCTCCCCAGCTGCCCCCACCCCACCCCTTTCCAGAAGTTCGTGACACTGTGGGAACCTCAGAACGGCTGACTTGTGACTTTACTGCTATAGGAGGGATTTCTGGGTAAACTGTGCCCGAGGTCAGGGTCCACACTGAGTCATCCTTCCCTATAACCCCTTGGAGATTATAAACCCTGAGCAGAAGGGCGGCCACCCCTGAGGGAGGAGGCATCACAGGACCAGGAGAGGTCATTTCCCCCTCCCAGGTCTCAGCTAAGCCCCTGAGACAGCAGACATCTTCCTTTCCCAGGAGGACAACAGAAAGCGTCTGGCTGTGGCCAGCGGCACCCAGTGTGGGCAGAGCATGTGGCCTGCCTCCCTCTGCCCTGCAGGGCAGCCGGGAAGCAGTCCCGTGACTACCAGTACTGGATGGGGCCGTGCCCTGTGGGTCCCAGGCCGGCTTAAAGTGTGACAGACTGAACAGCCAAGGCCAACCCTAGCTGAGCCCCAGGACTCAGATGTCTCCTGTCCCGAAAGGGCTGCAGCAGCAGGGAGCTGGCAGGGGGATAGCGGATGGACACACACACACACACAAACAGAGAGAGAGAGAGAGAGAGAGAGAGAGACAGACAGACAGACAGACAGACAGAGAGACAGAGACAGCCCGCCTAACACAGTCCTGGGAAAGGCTCAAGTCCCGGACAACACATGCAGGCCCCTGTTCTAGCTATCCTTACTGTTGTGTGGCCTAAGGCAGGTGGCTGAGCCCCTCTGAACCCTAATTTTCTTCTTAGCAGGATGGGGTGCGTTTGCTTGAATGGTGGGTAGCGCTCAAGCAAGGGCAGATAAATCCCGAGACAAGTTCAAAACACACAGACTGAGGCCATAATGTGGCTTAGCTGGCAGAGCGCTGTCCTGCCATCTACCAGGCCCTGGGATGCACAAACGGGGCATGGTGGCACACACCCGTACTCTCCACACTAGGAGGCAGATGGGAGAAATAGAGTGCAAGGCTATCCTTGGCTACACAGAGTGTTTCAGGCCAGCCTGGGCTACATGAAATAAAAGTAAAAAAATCCCAAAAGAACGGAGATATGTGAACCCAACATGAAGTTATGGACAGACTAACGGCTGACGTTCACCAGACAGACTAGTGGACAAGACATTCACCAGACAAACTAGTGGACAAGACATTCACCAGACAAACTAACGGGCAAGACATTCACCAGACAGACCTAACAGACATTCACCAGAAAAAGACGACATTCACCAGGCAGACTAACAGACACTCACCAGACTTCCCCGACTACCTCAGGGGAGCACGCGGCTGTGACCGAATCCTCTGAACTTTCTTGGCTACCCTAACCAAGTCGGGTCCTCTCTGTGGGCCTCAGTTTCTCCATTTATACCCAGTTGAACAGACACCAAAAAAGGGGGTAAGCAGGAGAGCGAGAGGAGGGGTGGAGACGGCAGGAAGGAGCTTCCTCGTTCGAGCATTAATAAAGAGTGCTTTGCTCTGTCCCACGGGAGAAAATGAGTCCCCAGAGTCATGGTGTGTCCATCACTGGCTGTGGGAGGAGCCAGGAGCGGGACGGGCACCGCTGTCCCCTAGTGGCCGCTTCCCAACACTGCAGGCAAAGCCCAGTCCTGCAGGGCTGAGCTGTCTCCCAGAGAAGTCCCACAGGCCTCAGGCAGGGCTCGAGGGACACGACATGGAGGGAGCCAGAGAGAGGAGCCAAGGTGAGCCACGCAGGGCTCCTGGGACAGAAGGTCCTCAAAGACAAAGACACAGAGGGAAGAGGAGGAGCCTCAGCCAGGGGCGCCTCCTGCAAGCTGGGGGCTGTAAAAGGCTTTCAAACCTTTTTTCCCTCAGTAACCTTTGCCTTCACAGCGTGTGTCCGCACACAAGCGCGCGTCCGCACACAAGCGCGCGTGCACACTCACGGACACACACACAAGCACTCACACGCGCGCGCACACTCACGGACACACACAAGCACTCACATGCGCACACGCGCGTGCACTCTCTCGGACACACACAAGCACACAAACATGCACGTGCACACGCACGCACACACGCGCGTGCACTCTCTCGGACACACACAAGCACACAAACATGCACGTGCACACGCACGCACACACGCGCGCGCACACTCACGGACACACACACAAGCACTCACACGCGCGCACGCACACACACACAAACGCACACGCACGCGTGCACACTCACGGACACACACAAGCACTCACACGCACGCGTGCACACACATGTACACACACGCACACACACGCACGCACGCACAAGTTCACACTGATCAGATAAGGGAGGCAGTGACACCAGAGAGGAACTGGAGACAAGGATATGAAAGAAATCTAAGGACAGGAACCTGCAGGGGAGGCCACGAGACACAGGCCTGTGGAGTCGCCACTGGGACCTGTGCACCAAGGAAATTCCCAGGGCCACTCAGCAGATGTCCTCCCAGGCCCGTGGCTGGCACCCCCGGTGTAGTTTAAAAAAGGTTAATTAATCCCGGCGAAGGGTTTCTTCCCCGCCTTAGACCATTTCCGTTCTCAGATGGAGGACACACGCCACCTTTATATTTTTTGGATATGTCTTAGGCAGCACAAGAGCTGGGCAGCTGTCTACCCTCCATGTTGTTAAAGTCTACTTTCCCACGGATAACCCCAAGTTATCACCCATTATTTACTCTGTTCCGTCTGGGCCGCTCTCAACTCCAACCAGGATGTACTCGGGGCCACGTTCTCTTGGCCCCTAGCCCTAGCCGCTCTCCTTCTCCCTTCTGTACGTTTTTCTTCTCTCTCACAGCAGCTCTTCTCTCCTCCTTGTCCTGTTCTCTCTCCCTCACAAGCGCTCGAAGCCTCAACCCCGCCTATGTCTCTTCTGCACAGCTATTGGCTGTTGGCCTCAATCGCGAGTAACCCGCGAGCAGGGTCCCAGGGGCAGACTCCAGGTCTTGGGGGCCACACTTAACATGTCAATAGACGATAAAAGATAAAATCTTAACATCCCAGACCCTGTCACCCCATCCCTACAGTAAAAGCAAACGCCCCCATTTTACAGATGAGAAAACCAAGACTCGGAGAAGTGAAAGCTCTTTCCCCAGACCGCAGATGCTGAAGGGCACCGTGAGTCAGAACTCACACCACCCTGGTCAATTGCCACCACCTGGGCCGCGCCCACAAGGGACCTTCCAGCAAGGAAAGAACTCAGTCTGTTCACAGAGAGCACAGCAAACACAATCGCCACAGGACCCTGGGTCCAGTCTCTTGTGGGTACCGCGTGGCTCCCGGTGCCAGAGGCTTCCCAAGAAACACGGTGTACCGTGGGTTCCATCAAGCAGGGAGCTGGCTTTGGATAGCCTAGTGTCCTTCTCGGGCGCATTTTCTCTTGGTTGTCTCCCATCCCTCAAACCAGCGCTAAGGACATGGGAGTCACCACCCAGCTTTCCAGCTGAGAAGATCAAGGGGCACAGACATAAACTCTCAAAGATCTCAAAGCTGCCGAAAAGACATCCTGGTGTGATGTGAGCCCCTAAGACGCATCAGCTTCCATCAGCCAGCTGCTGAGGTTGCAGCGCCACCTAGTGCCAGAAACCCAACACACGCGGTGCCCAGGCCAGCACACACAGCGCAGGGATCTGGAACCCTCCACGCCTAGCCACAGAATCATCCGACACAGACGACGCCAGCAGGTGTCACTCACCACGAAGAGACTGTTCCTCTTGTCCTTGCAAAAGCTGTGACTTCGCCTGGGGACGGAAGCAACGGGGGACACCTGCTGGAGAGGCTGCTGGCCGTCCTGCCGACCGTCCCTTCGCTCCAGGTTCTGCAGAGGCGCCTAGGATAGAGAACACAGAGAAGAGCTTCCGTGGGAGCCTCTCGTCTGCCGCCCCCCTCCTCACCATCGTGCATAGGTAACATGTGACCCAGCTTCACGGCTGTGTGACCTCAAGAAGATTCTTAACCTCTGACCATCTAAGGAAGGAACAGTTTTAACAGCTTCGAGGGTTTTGCTCAGAGCGTGGGTGACATGGTCCAGCCACTAGGGGGCAGGTGTGACTGGCTGATGTGTCTGGCTCTCACAGGGCCTCCCGTTGGCCAGCCCCATCCTTGCCCGGGTGGCTCTATGGTCCTCATTTGAACATGTTTCCTATTAAAAAAAATTACATATATGTGTGTGTGTGTGTGTATGTACATGTATACGTATACATACACATATGCATATATATTATATAGAAATATATTGTATATTATATATTTCTATATATATATATATATATATTTTATGAGGACACTGTAGCTGTCTTCAGACACACCAGAGGAGGGCATCGGATCTTATTACAGATGGTTGTGAGCCACCATGTGGTTGCTGGGAATTGAACTCAGGACCTCTGGAAGAGCAGTCAGTGCGCTTATAACTGCTGAGTCATCTCTCCAGCCCCTTTTTCCTTGAATCCAAATGCTGTTTCCCGGAGAAACAGTAGGGAGAGGAAAAAGCCCAAAGGCACATGGTTTGAATTCTGCATTTTCCCCCTGTCACTGCACACTCAATGCACATAACCCAGGAGGAGGGCCAGAGAGGGCAGGTGCGTGGCGAATAGCACACAGCATCATGGAGGGCAAGGCTGGTTTAGTCCCCTTCCTCCCTCCCTGCGCTTGACTCCTTAGACATGACGTTTTGAGACAGGGTTTCTCTGTGTAGCCCTGGCTGTCCTGGAACTCACTCCGTAGACCAGGCTGGCCTCGAACTCAGAAATTCGCCTGCCTCCGCCTCCCAAGTGCTGGGCATGCGCCACCACTGCCCGGCTTTGCTCGCGCTCTCCCTGGCTCGGTTTCTGAACGTCCTTAAGCTGCTGCTCGGAGCCTTCTCTTTGGCCGCCATGCCCCGCCTACTGGGCTCATTTTCATACCCCAGTGGCATTAAATAAGTCCCACCCACACTTCCGCCCTGCCTGAAATCAGGACCGGTCTCGCAGAAGCCCCTCACCCCTGTCCTACACACCAGCACCATGGTCCCTTCAGATGCACAGCCCGAGCCCTGGAGTCGGCCCCTTTCCCTACCCACAGCACAGCCTGGGGCTCTGGCTCTGGCCCTGACCTCACCCCCTGGCCCCCTGCTGCACCTCCTGCAAGGCTTTAACACAAATCCAGGGCTTCTGTGTTAGGAGTACAGGATAGCCGGACAGACAGACAGATGCTTACACAGCCAGGGGTTCACGAGCTCTGCCCCCGACTTGCCCAGCCTGGGAGGACAAATTTTACTGGAATGAACGTGCACAAGAGTTTAGTCTCCTGGGTATGGTGGTCATGATTGTGTCAGCACTCGGGCCCCCTGAGGCAGGAGGATTTCTGGAGCTGAAGGCCAATCTAGAAGCCACCCAGAGAAAGGGAGAGACTCAGAAAACCATCAGTCTCTTAGTCACAACATGTAAAGAGCAACAGCAACTCAACAACAAGAGTAATCACAACATGTAAAGAGCAACAGCAACTCAACAACAAGGAAACAACTCAGTGGGAAACGGAGCAGGATCCAAACAGTAATTACTCCAAAGAATCACGCCTATAGCCAAGTGAGCAACAGGGGGACAATTAGCCCTTTAACCACGACGGGACTGAACATCAGGACCGGGTCATACAGTACACGCAGCCAGCCTGGGCCACATGTGACCCTGTCTCTAAAGACAACAAAAATAAGGAAGTTGTGGCAAGCTACATAGTGTGAACCCTGAGGAGGCCAGGCTAAGGAGAGGACAGGAGCAGAGATCTCCACAGAATAGGTGGAGGAGGGTGGTTTATGAGGAGCAGGACTTCCTGGGGGTGACACAGGTGGTCCTCAACATAGGCTGTGTAGGGTGAACGGTAGCTGCATGTCACGGCAGAAAGTTTGCAGACAGGGCACGCCCTCCACCAAGGCTGGCCTGAGTCCCCAGGACAAGCCCTGTGCTGGGCATCTCCACCGTAGCTCTCACATCCTCCCTGGGTCCTGGCTGGCCTAGTCTCTCCTGTCACTCAGATGGCTCTGGTCTGTCCCCCTGCCCTGCCCCCAGCTTCCTGCCACCCTCAGACTCTGGGTGACCTCACCCACTCACTGGCTTTGGGTTGCTTGTTCCTACACAGCCACTGAAATGTTCTGTGGGACCGATCCAGTCAGTAACTCGAGCAAGCTTAAGTGTGGCCGGGGCAGCAGAGAAATTAGATTGAAATTAGATTGAAACCAATTTAAACTAAATAATACACAAATAACAGGCGCCACACCGCCCGGGTTCTCTTCTTCCTCCTCCATCCTCCTGCCTCAGACACCACAATGCTCACCACGCCTGGCTAGAACATTCCTTTGTTATAACCGAATACTATTCCACCGTGGGGCTATACCACGTTTTACTTTCCCAGGGATCCTTTCCTGAGACGGGGTCTCCTCACCCAGCCCAAGCTGGAACTCTGGAAGATGATTTGGAACTCATGATCTAGGCGTGAGCCCCAGCCTGGCTAGCACATGTGTCCAACGTGCTCCATGAACAGAAGGCAGGATTTAAACCTGTATTTCTTAGTACTGCATGTGTGTGTGTGTGTGTGTGTGTGTGTGTGTAGGGGGGATGTGTGTGTGAGGTATCTGTGTGTCTGTGTCTGTCTGTCTGTGTCTGTCTGCCTGTGTCTGTCTGTCTGTGTCTGTCTGCCTGTGTCTGTCTGTCTGTCTGCCTATGTCTGTATGTGCCTGTGTATGTGTGTGTGTGTAGGGGGGATGTGTGTGTGAGGTGTCTGTGTGGCAGGGGGATGTGTACCACAGGCCATCTCACTTCCCTTTACAAGGTGGCAAGACTCAAACCTGAGTCACCAGGCTCGTGAGGGAGCATCTTTACCCACCGAGTCACCTCCCGGCTCCTCGTTTTAATTTTCAGGCTGGGGGAGGGGAAGGGGTGTGTGTGGAAGTCAGAGCAGGGCTGTGTACAGCCAGTTCCCACCCTCCATCAAGGGAGACTGAATTAGATTCTCATGCTTGCCCACACCGTATGATTTTAACAGCAGGTAAATACTGGGGTCAGCAGAGATCTCAACCCTGGGAGCGTCCTGGGAAGGGGGAACCTCCAAAGTTACCTGTCAAGGCTAACCCCAAAGATTTCAGCCTAACTTAGGGGGTGGGGCCCCCCAGTCACCATGCTGGATTCTCTGCTTTGTGCCTAGCTGTCACCAAGCACCAAAAAACGCTCTCTCCCACAGGAAGGGACACAAAAACCAGGCTAAGCCTCGTGATCCTTTTGGCTTCTGAAAGCCATCCTAAGAGTCGGGGCTACAAAAGATGCTCTGAGCATCTTTCTTAACCCTCAAGCCCAGGCCTGCAGTAAAATATCTTCACCCCACCGAGCGTAAGAATTCCCCCTGAACGCTGTTTCAGGCTAACTACAGTCCCCGTGTCTCCTGGCTCTAGCACAGAGTGGACTGTGGCTTGGCTCCCTCCGCACAGGGCTATCCAGCTCCCTAGAGGATTCTAAATGGCAGCTCTTCGAGCAACGCCCTCCCCAGAGTGACAGCAAAAATGCCCCCAGAGGACTGCGGATGTAGGCTCAGTTGGCTAGCAAACATGGCTAAAGGTGTTCTAGGGAGTATGGGCTCACACGTGGAGAGGCCTCCCCTTTGAACACAGGGTCTCTCATGTGTGTGCCAGGCAAGCGTTGCACCAGTGAGCCATACCCCCAGGCCTCCCTTCAACTTTTCTTTTTTTTTTTTTTCTTTTTTTTCGAGACAGGGTTTCTCTGTGTAGCCCTAGCTGTCCTGGAACTCACTTTGTAGACCAGGCTGGCCTCGAACTCAGAAATCCTCCTGCCTCTGCCTCCCAAGTGCTGGGATTAAAGGCGTGCGCCACCACCGCCCGGCCCCTTCAACTTTTCATTTGAAACAAAGTCTCACTAAATAAACAAGGCTGGCCTCACACTTGTGATTCTCCTGCCCCAGCCTCCTGGATAGCTAGAGTAGTGAGTCTGAACCCCGAGGCCTGGAAGCTAACTGCTCTATGGGAAATTCGCACCCAACACCCCCACAGTCCCTTGATGGATGAAATTTCCCTATGCATTCAAGACAGAAATATGTCACCCATGTGTATGTGTGCACATGCGTGTATGTGTGCTTGTGGGTGCATGTGTGTACATGTGTCTGGAATGTATGTACATGCACATGTATCTGTGTGCATGTGTACGTGCATTCACGTGCATGTGTGCATACATGTGTGTGCTTGTGGGTGTGTTGTGTAGGTGTGTACGGTATGTGTATACATGCATGTGGATCTGCATGTGTGCATACATGTGCGTTCATGTGCATGTGCCCACACGTGTGTGCTCGAGTGTGTGTGTGTGTTTTATGTGGTGTGTTTCATGTGTGTATACACACTCAGGGAATATTGCTAACTCTGGAGACACAGGAAAGCCCAGAAGGTTGGAACATCCTTACCAGCCGCCCTCCTAAGTAAACACTCCCTTCTTCCCCCCCCCCCCCCAAGGTTTGTATTTTTAACAACCAGCATTTGGGCACCTCTGTGGTCTTTTGTCTTCACTCATTTGTTTGCTTTTGATCTTTAAGATCAGGAACCAGAGAGAGGAAAAGAAGCCTAGTAATGGAATGAGGATCAGGACCCTAAGGGCAGCCTGTGCTACAAGAGACCCTGACTCCACAACCAAACAAAACAAGCCTCCCAGGAGGGGAGGCCAGAAACAGGAAGCAGGAAGCTGCTGGGTGGATTCCCTCCCTCTGTCTGCCTTGAGAAAGCTGATCCCTGAGAACCAGCCCTCCTGGGGCCTGGGCACTCTGGGCAGCATCCAGGCCCCTCCACAGCCCAGGCGCTCCTGTTGCCAGCGGGACCCGAGGTGCTGGCGAGCTGTGGAGTGTCACATTTCAGTGTCTCTTCCACAGCAATGGGGGAGGGGAGGGGTGAGAACTGGGCTAGACCACCAGAGGCAAGGCTAGCCCAACCTCGCAGCAGCTCTGGGTTCCCAACAGAGCAGGGCTTTGAGGCGGGTGTGGGAAGAAGCCTTAACCGGAGGAGGGAGGAGCTCAGAGCAAGTCAGGAAGGTTCTGCATGACGCGGGGCAAGTCTGAGCTCCCGAGGAGAAACACAGGTTCGAAGCCCCAATCCCCTACACTCCACAGCATAAATCGAGGACAGCTCCCTCTGCGTGGCACCTTGTTCCTGCCAGGCTAGACCCCCCGGTTCCTCTCCCACAGGCTTGGGGATGAGAAACTTTGCTGTAATCCTTGACTATGCTCGACTTTGTAAACACCATGTCCTGAGACTCCAGGACAGTGTGGAAGGGAAGATCAGAAAAACAAACCTGAAGACTAGGCTGCTGCCTCCGCAGAACTGCACAGCCAGGGCTAGGTGGGGCTTACTTCAGCCTCCAGACTTCCCAGCATGCCCTGCTCCCGGACTCACCTATCAGTGCCTCCTCCAGGATGCCTTCCTGGGTCCACTCCTCCAGCGCCTCATTGAGCATCAAGCAATTTCCTGACTCTGGGTTCCAGGCTCCTATGACCCAGCTGAGGTAAAAAGCTCCCCAAGGGCTGCACGCGGCTTCCCGTTTCCTCCCCGCTTTTACCAAAATGGCTGTCATCTCATGGGGATCGAGCCAGCCCTGGGTCCAAGCATCTTGGCTTTTTGCTATGTGACCTGTAACAGGTTCCTTAGTCTCTCTGAGCCCCGTTTTCATGTTGTCTTGTTTTACGACCATGTCGGCTCCTTGCCTGATTCTCGGGACGCGCCGATATGTGAGTTGGTGCAGAGCTGTCCTACTATGTGCAGAACTGCCCTACTACGCGCAGGATGGTCAAGTCCCATATTCAAAAGCCCAGACACAGCCTTCAATGACAATGGGAGGAAACAGAAAATGCACGTTCCTGGCCCTCTGACCCTTGACCAGATCAACCCAGTTGTGCTATGGGCTTCCCAAAGGTTCCTCGGGCACCGGGTCTCAGTTGCCCACACTGGTAATTCCTTGTCACCTTCCCCAGCCCGCAGCCGGTCCTCCCTCAGGTCACCTCCTAAGAGACCTAAGACAGGCTGCTTCTGCCCGAGCCAGAGCGAGCCGTCTTGTAAGACCCCGTGGGCTGCTTACATTCTCTCTCTCACGGCACAGATCTGAGAGCTCACACAGATGGCGGTGGCTCTGCTGAGGACAACGGGCGAGGTGGCATCGATCAGGTGCTCCACAATGCTCACACAAAACGTCCTCCCTCATCCAAGTCCCAGGCCAAGTTTTGAACCCACAACCCGTGGCCAAGCAGACAGAGTCAAGGGATTAGCACAGCCAGGACAGAATGAAGTTTTCTAGCAAGCTGCCTAGTTTCAGGGCAACACCTGAAAGTGTGGATTTCTCTTAATAAATGTCGATTTCTGTCACAGGTTACAAAATGGCCAATGGGCTGAGGTCGGGTGTTGTGGGCGGGGCCAGGGTGGGGCGGGGCTATGGCAAGGACCAGCTTTAGTTTCCCATGCCACGCCCAGTAAAAGGGAAGAGAAGGAGAGGATGATAAAGAAAGGGATGGCTTGAGAGTTAAGAGCAGTGACTGCTTTTCAAGAGGTCCTGAGTTCAATTCCCATCAACCACATGGTGGCTCACAACCATCTGTAATGGGATCTGATGCCCTCCTCTTCTGGAGTGTCTGAAGACAGCTAGAGTGTGCTCATATACATTAAATAAATCTTTAAAAAAAAATAGAAAAAATCCTAATAGTCTGAAAGCAAGGACACCTACACGTCCTGTTACCATGCAGTCCGCATCACTCCCTAGAGTGGCACCTCCACTCGGTCACGCACCTACCCACACAGCCCATGTGAAATCTGAGCTTGAGACTGGACACAGATGCTTACAAACTATTGACGAAATTCCAAGCACCTCTGTACCCACCTTAGGGCCTTCCGGCCTCCTCGAATCCCTCTGACAGGGTCCGGCAGCAGCCTTGGGGGTCTCGGCGGGGAGGTCCGGCTTCCCTTTGGACTGTTCTTGCCTTCGCTGCCTGGCGTCTTGTATGACGGACAGGCCCTCCCGGATCCTGGCTGGAGGGCCCTTCTCAGAGCAGGCCCTCTTGATGTCCTGTGGTGACCAAATAGAATCGCGTGGGGGGGTTCCCCACGGCACCTCATTGCCTTCCACTCCCTGAAGAGTGGATCTCCTTGGAGTCCCTTTCTTCCGGTCAGAGGGAGGTGACCTGGGGGAGACTGGTTCCCCGCTGCCTGGCTCCTGGGACTTGGCTGAACTTTGCCTATGTCTTGTACCCTGGTGCTCACTGGAAGAGGGCTTGCTTTCAAACTCAGCGATGCCTAGAGATTTTCTCCTGGAACCAGCAGGGGCGGGAGAAGGTGAGGGACAGTTTTCCCCCGAGGCTGAGTGTGGCGGTGCCCACAGTGGCAGGCCAGACTTGGTGGATGTGGCTGTTCCTAGGGGCTCTGCTGGCTGCTTGCTGGGGCCCGGTGAGTGGAGAGCTTTCACAGAGGGCCCTGCTTGTGGCCCGACACTGTCTGACTGTGGCATCTCCTTCAGGCTCCTCCGTCTCCACTCCGCCTCCTTGGGCCAACCTGATCTCTCCTGAGGAGAGCTGTTGGGCTCTGCAGGAGGGCTGTCCTGTTGCTCCTGGGCCTGGCTGGGAGTCCTGCTGGACTTCTCCTCGTAGTCAGCCATCAGAGCATCGAGGTCAAGGATGACAGATCTGTAGCCATCTCTCATCTTCCCCGGGAATGTTTCGCTGATCACCTCTGTTCTCCTCCTCACCAGGAGGCTTTTGGGTCGCTGCCTCAGGACTGGGGATGTCTGCGAAACATCCCTGCCTGAGGATGACCCCATCCTGCGGTCCTTCACGGCGCCATCATCTGACCCTCTCTGAAGCCACAGAGCGTCCACGTCAATGATTCTGTCCCTGGAAGGATCCGGAGTCCTGTCCCCTGCAGACGTCGTCGGCTGGTCCGTGGACTTTGGGTGTTTTGAAAGGTTCCGTACTTCTTCATACTCTCCCCGCTTAGCGCAGCCCTTACTGCTGGCAGGAGACCACGGCTCTTCACGGCCAGGAGAAGCCAAGACAGACACAACAGAGTGAGGCAACAGGGGTGGAGGCGTTTTTCTGGAAGGTTCCGACGTGTTTTCAGGCCCCAACTTAACCACGCTCTTGGCCTTCTGAATATCAGGAACCTGATAAGTCACTGCAAAGAAAGTTGCAGTGGGCTCTGCAGACGGCCCCGGCTTCTCCACCAGGAACGTCCTGCCTTGGGAGGCATCTGGCGTTACCTCCTGAGTTTGTGCCTGCTGGTGGGACAATGGAGGTCTCTTTAAGGCACAGGTTGGGGTGGTTGGACCATCTGCTGGTCTCTGCTGCCTTTTGGAAGTGCTCTCTGGCACGAGGAGGTTGAAGGAATCAAACTTCACATCATGGGGCAGTGTCCGCCGCCTCAGCCTGTCCACTCTCAGCTCCGAAGGGTTGGACCTCCGCATTCTGACTTCGGGCTGGGACACCTGGGCCAGCCTTGAGTTATCCTCACTGGCAACCATGAGGGGATCTTTCTGCGGGATCGATGAGTCTGGCCCTGCCTGTACTTGGGAGTCACGGGGCTCAATGTTGGCCCTGGATGGAGGATTTGAAGAGACATTCCAGGATGGACTCCTTTGGGCAGTACTGAGATCTTTGCTGTACCAGTTTGCCACCACCCCTCCCGTCCATTTGGGAGATGGGCAAGTGCCCCCAAATCCATCCCTTGGCTGTTGACAGTCAAGCTTTGGTCCACTGCCTTCCTTACCCCGAGCTTCCCATATCAGACTTGCCCTCTGGACGGCACTCCCATTAGCCTGCAGAGAACACTCTGTAGGGCTGACCTCCTGGGATAGCTGCCGGCCGGGCAGTGAGAGCCGGGGTCTGCCGCTGCGCAGGGTCACCGCCTTCTCCTCGGGCACCCTGGACACAACTTCGCTGTGTGCACGCTCCCCCGAGGCATGCACAATGTCATACCTGGGCTGGACCCTCTGGGACACAGGGGGACTTTCCAGATGCCTCGGCGGGACAAAGCGGCTGTGCCTCTCTTCCATGGGGTGTAGCTCGGGGACTGGCGTGGGATACTCTCTCGGGTCCACATCCACAAGGGCAGCTCGCCCCAGCATCCCTAGGTCAGCATGGTCCGACCATCTGGAGCGGTCTCTCTTGTCTATCACTGCGGGTGGCTCCTTCCCCGGCCAATTCTCAGGCCTGGGTTTGGGAACCGGTGCCACATCACAAGGGGGTGTGGTCGAGAGACAACCGCCTGCCTGGTCGGCCACTGTGTGCCTCTCCACGTGATGCTCAAACACTGTCGCCCACACCTTCTGGAAGCTTCCATCGTCTTCCGGACTGACTTCAGAAGGACCTGCATCTCTCACCGCCGAGCGAGGGAAGCTTCCATCGTCTTCCGGACTGACTTCAGAAGGACCTGCATCTCTCACCGCCGAGCGAGCGCTCCAACACCTGTCAGGGTTCTCCTGGTCAGAGGCATCTTTGAACTCTGTCTGCTTAGACTTTTGGGGAACCCCAGACTTCCAGGGACTTTTGGTGGCAGGGGCTCCATCCAAACCGTGCCTCTCCTTAAGCTGAAAAGTAACAGAAGATAACGTTAAGGATTTGAAGTGCACGGGAACCGAAGAAGCAAATAAAGCAGCCGTCCTGTCAGAACGGCAAGAAGCCTTCCAGGCAGCTCAACTCAGCCTGGTGACCCGAGTCCCATCCCTAGAACCAAAGCCAGGAGGTTGGACTCTACAGAGTGGCCCTCTGACCCCACGCTGTGGCACGGGGATCCCCGCTACACATCGACAAAAACAAGCTAAACTTTGATTTAAAAAGCAAAAACAGGGCTGGAGAGATGGCTCAGCGGGTAAGGGCACCGACTGCTCTTCCAGAGGTCCTGAGTTCAATTCCCAGCAACCACGTGGTGGCTCACAACCATCTGTAATGAGATCTGACGACCTCTTCTGGTGCGTCTGAAGACAGCTACAATGAACTCACATAAAATAATATTTAAAAAAAAAACATAAAGACACACATATAAAATGTTTTGTATGGTGTAGTAAGAAAAATATTAAAAATCCCTGCCAGGGGCTTCTTTCCTTCGTGTGTGTGCATGTGTGTGTATGTGTTCATGTATGTGTGTGTGCATACATTTCCAAGCTGGCCTAGAACTCACAAGCCCTCCTGCCCCAGCGTCCTGAGCTCTGAGGTGACAGACAAGCACCACCACCTGCAGGTGCAGCTTCATTTCTAACGGCTCAAACCAACCACCACCCCAGCGCCGGCTGGAGAGTGACAGGGAAGCCTCAGGGCTGGAATACGACGCAGCAGTGAAAAAGGCTATGACCCGACCAATCTCAGAAGGATGATTCGGAGTGACGAGCGTAAGCAGAGGGACACAAGCACATGAGCGGAATGAGTTAAATTGGTCTGCGAGTCGAGGAAATGGAAACCAGTCTGTATGAACAGAAAGTCAGGCTAGGCAGCTGGAGGGAGGGGCAGGCTGGAGGCATCAGAGAGGCCGGGGTGGTGTCTGGGTGCGGTGCAGATTCTTGCTATCCCTGTGTGGTAACAGCTGCCTGGGAAGACGCAGGCGGAAGTCCATCCACTGGGCACTTTAAAGCCACATTAAGTCCGCCATTGCACCCCAATAAGGATGTCTTTTAAAAGGTAACACCTCACCGGGCAGTGGTGGCGCACGCCTTTAATCCCAGCACTTGGGAAGCAGAGGCAGGTGGATTTCTGAGTTTGAGGCCAGCCTGGTCTACAGAGTGAGTTCCAGGACAGCCAGGGCTACACAGAGAAATCCTGTCTTGAAAAACAACCAAAAAAAAAACCAAACAAACAAAAAAATAAAACAAATAAAAAGTAACACCTCAGATCATCAGCCACAAACCCAGTTACCTGAAGAATGCAATTGCGAGCTCTCTCTTACGAGCCATGTCAAAGAGAAATGGTTTTTGGCACCCAAGCTGCTTCTGTCACTGGATGCAGATCTAGTGGAGAGAAGAATCTCCACGGAGCTGGGTGGAATGTCTCCCAAGTTTTTGTTTTTTCTTTTTTTTTTTTGAGACAGGATTTCATCATGTAGACCAGGATACCCTGGAACTTAGAGATCTGCCGGCTTCTGCCCACCCGGGGGGCTTCTGTGAAGCCACTTAAGAAGATGGTTTTCCCTCAAGTTTGTTTCGCAGAAAGAGAATAGTAAGAATAAATGCCATCAAGCATTTCGGTTCACGGCCTTCAACCCCCAGGGAGTAGGGACTTTAACAAGGCAGGCACAGTGGTGACAACGAGATTCTGATATTCTTTGCCTGCACCCGGCGGGTCACAAGCTTCTAAGGGAGACAGCAGATGACATGCCTACCTTTTCTCTCCTCTCCCCAGAGAGTTCGCCACCCGGAGTGGCAGACTTCTCGTGCCCAATCTCGTTGCTCGAAGCTGCCCTCAACGAGAACCTGGGACAAAGACAGGAGTTACTCACAGAGAGCAGAGGGACAAGCCTAGACTCCCTGAAGCCCACACTGTCCTCGACGGGGGTGGAGGGGGAAGGGGAGGGGAAGAGAGGGAAGGGGGAGGGGAGGAGGGGGAAAGGGGAAGGGGAGGGGAAGAGAGGGAAGGGAGAGGAGAGTAGTGGGGGGAGAGGGAGGAGAGGGGGAGGAGGGGAGGAGAGAAGAAGGGGAGGGGAGGAAAGGGGGAGAGGGAGGGGAGGGGGAGAGGGAGGGGAGGGGGAGGAAAGGGGAGGGGGAGGAGAGGAGAGGAGAGGGGGAGGAGGGGAGGAGAGAAGAGGGGGAGGGAAGGGGAGAGAGGGGGAGGAGGGGAAAGGGAGGGGGAGGGAGGACGGGGAGAAATCAGCCTGGCCACCCCCCCCAGCTTCCTGTGTCCTCTCCAGTCACAGAAGGGGCCTGGTGGGAAGGGCGTACCTCAGGCAGAGCATGTCTGTGTGGAAAGCCTGACACCAGAGAAGCAGGTGTCTGGGGGTTCCCTCTTCATGGGAACCTGTGTGGCTTCCGGCCTCCCCGGAGCCTCTCTTTCCTAGTCTATAAAGCGGGAATAATTAACATCTCCCTCGTCTTTTATAGGGCAGACCTAAGAGGCCAGCCATGACCCTAATAACTGCGAAGGCGGTCAGGGAAGACCAAAGAAGCCTTGGGCGGGCGGGATAATTAATGGTTCTCAGCAACTGAGAGCACAACACTCACCCACGGCCAAGGAGCACGCACGAGCCCCGGGGGCGGAGGGTCGTCGTGTAAAGTGGGGACACGGGCTTGCTTCTGCCTCTCTGGGCCTCAGTTTCCCTACTTATAAGGGGGAGGAGGGGGAGGAGATTCAAATCTTTTCATCCCTAGCATACACACTCTTTGTAGCACGTGAGACACAATGTGTCTATACAGTGTTTAGGGTTCAGGGCTCCGGGATAAAAAGGAAAAAAAAGAAAAAGGGAGGGGTCGGAGCATTTGAATTTGGCCCCCACCAGGCAATCCACACTGCTGGGAAGCCTTGAGTATTCCCAGTCTCAGAGACTCAGTTTCCCCATCTGTCACATAATCACGTGGCTCCTCCCAGGAACCTGTATGGCCCAGCAGGGCCCTGGGCATCTGTTGTCTTAGCCTGGGGAGGACCAACATTCAAACCCTCTCAGTAGATAGACATCCCAGGACATGGGATCACGAGATGGCTCAGCGGGTAAAGGGGCTTGCTGCCAAGTCTGACGACCTGAGTTTGATTCCCTAAGAGTTAACTCTGGCCCCGAGAGTCCACCCTAGTGGAAGCACGCAGGCAATGAGCAGAACACGGAGGAGAGGGTAGATCAGGCCTGGTGACATTTCCCTGCCGTGGCCACGGTGGAAAACAAGTCGGGAGGCGTGGTACGTTAAGTGTTGGCTTTAACCTCAGCTGCCGAATCTGTGCACCAAGGGCTCCGGCGCTGAGGGCTCGCTCCTCCATGGAGGATGCGGTCTACATTCTTTCTAGAGTTTTTCCTCTCAGTCTTTGCTGGGACGTCCTGGTGGGGTTTCAGCTCTTGACCCCCAGCTCTAGGGAGGCAGAATCAGGAGGACATGGAGTTCAAGGTCATCCTTGGCTGCCTAGAGAATTTGAGATAGCCTGGGCTATATTAGCCAATGGCCTGGTCATGTAGGCGCTGTAGGTTTTGTTCTTTATCACAAATGCTGAGATCTAATCTTGTGTGTGTGAGAGTGTACAAGAGTACACTCTAAAGAGTATAAAAGAGTGTGTGATGAGGATGTGTATGTGGGTGTGTGTGAATGCATGTGTGTGCGTGTGTATGTGGGTGTATGTGTATGAGTGTGTGTGTATGTCAGGGTGTATGTGGGGGTATATGAAGGTGTGTATATGGGGATGTGTGTGTGTGCGAGTGTGTGTGTGTGTATGTGAGTGTGTGAGTGTATGTGTGCGTATGTGTATGTGAGTGTGTATATGTGAGTGTGTATGCGTGTGGGGGTGTATGCGTGTGGGGGTGTATGCGTGTGAGGGTGTGTGCAGGAGGTGTATGAAGGTGTGTATATGGGAATGTGTGTGCGACTGTGTATGTATGTGACTGTGTGTTTTTGTATGAAGGTGTGTATATGGAGATATGTGTATGAGTGTGGGTGTGTATGTGAGTGTATGCAACTGTGAATGTGCACCATGCTGGGGGTCCTTGTACACGCTGAGTGCTCCCCTCCCCCTCCCCGATGAGGCAACACGCCATCATTGATCTAAAGAGCACTCTGGCCCTTCAGATTAGGGACAGCTCAGCCACAGAGCCGGACTGAACCGGAACTGCGGCAGACTCCCTCTGACTCTCCCAAAGCCTTCTCACCAGTGAGAGGGGAACCCCACCTCCCACCATGCTCCCACCCACGTGGAGTGCCAACTGAGCCCAGGGCTGGGGACGACCTGACCTCCTCCTCAGTTCAGCTGCTTATCTGAGAGGAATCGCTGCCTCACCTCCCCTGGGGCAGTGCGTGGATTTGCCTCTGAGTGTTCTCCTAGCCTTGGGCTCTCCAGTGGGTGCTGAGGCAGCCCAAGGCTGAGCGTGGTTCTAGGGTGTGTCTGTCCACTTACGGTTTGGTCAAATCCGCAGGCAATGGCCGTGCCTGGGACGCCCTTCTCCTGACCTCCGGCTTCTCCCCTGCGCTCTCCACCGCCCAGCCTTTGATCCGAGCCTGAACATTCACACCAGCTCTGGAAGGCTCCGGCGCCGTGGATAGGGCCTCCGGGGTCACGGGGGTGGGCTCAGATACCACCGCCAAGGCCACGGCGGAGGGGCTGTCTTCTCCAAATAGACTGAGGCGCTTCCTGACACTCCCTGCGGGCTTCCTCTCTGTCCGTGCGGAAGCCTCCTGGTCAAACCTTCCACCCTTGACCTCGGTCAGCCCCAGGTCCCTTCCAGGTCTGGGCGAAGTGGACTCCTGAACCTTCTCTGATTGCTGGCCTGACATGGCTTCCTCTTCCTGGGGACCCTGATCATCTCCAGGGGTGGCCCTGGCCCTCGGAGTCCTGGGACTGTCTGTCTCTGTCTTCTCCCTCCGTGCATGGAACCTCTTGGTCAGGTCCTGGAAGTCCGCATCAGGGTCCTGAGGCGCCGCATCCATGTGGGCAGGATTCTCCATATCGCCCCTGGGTTCCATGATTGGCTTCTCTGGGCCCTGGCGCTCCGTTGTGCTCTGCTCACTAGCTACCTTCCTCAGAAATGTGTCTCCACTCTCAAAGATGGAAGTCAGGTCCACAGACAGAGGCCTGGGTTTCCTCACCCACGTCTTCTCGGGGGGCTTAGGGGGGACTTTGCCCGTGATTGCCGCTCCACCTGAGCCCGGCTTTGGGGGCTGCAGGTACTCGCTGAACACCGCCGACATGGGCCGTCTCTTCGAGAGAGGCTTAGCCTCTGGAGCCTGGCCAGCGGGGTCCTCTACACTGTGGGCCTTTGGCAAAGGTTGGGCTTGACCTGCCTCCCCCTGAGATATGGTGGACCCCGGGTCCTGCAACAGGGAGGTTGGTCGGGGCAGAGTCACTGGGGGCTTTCGAGCGGGTAGGGCAGGCTTGGTGGCGACCTCAGGCCTGGCACTTATGGGAGTCACCTGGGTTGCCCGGGAGCTGGCCTCCCGGCTCCCCTCACTGGTTCCTTTGCCCAGGCTGGGTCCGGCTTTGGTTGCTTCATAGAGGCCCACGGTGCTGGGGCCAGATCTCAGGAACGTGGCTTTGTTAGGGACAGACGGGCCATTCTGCAGGACCTCCCCTCTGTCTGTCTCCTCACCAGCTAAGCTTGGCATCTTTCTACCCAAGTCCACTTTAGCTTCCTCCTTGGCAGTCCGGGCTGAAGGACTGGGCTGGGTGGTGCCAGGCCACAAGGATTTGACAGGATCCTTCCTCTCGGGCACCTGCTCCTTTAAAAAAGGCTTGGGGGCAATGGGCAGTGGGAACACGCTGACTTGGAGGGGGCTTTTTGCACCTAGGATCCCAGTGGAAGGCCTCCCAGGGACGTCCCCAGCCTGGCAAAAGTAGGTCCTCTTCAGGGTTTCCTCCCTGCTGATGTCACCGAGGCCGGGCCCCGCCCTCAGGGATGCGATAGAGCCAACTTCGACCCGGGTTGCCATGGTTACGAACGTAGCTCCATGAGGATTAAGCACACCAGAAATGGAGAGGCAACTGCTTAAAACACACACACACACACAAAAAAAAAAATTAAAACAGTAAATTTAGTAAAGAGTGACTTAAGGATCTCAGAATGAGGGTCTAGAGGAACAGGACCAAGAGACTCTAGCCCCAGATTCTGATCTCACCGGGCAAGTTCCAGACACACTGCCATCTTGGCTGGACCCTGGAAAGGCACCGTGACCCTGGTTTGCACCTGTTTAGAGGGGGGTCACACGAAGCCCCGTGTGTGTTCTGAGGACTCGCCTGGCTCAGTTCCAGCGGGCCCAGCACCATCCTGGGCTGAGTACCCAGCACAGAGAGGGCAAGTAGCCACCCTCAGCTCACACAGCCACCTAAGCAGTAGCCCGGCGCACTGCCCTTCCCCCATCTTCCCTGGCGCCTTTAAAAGCCAAAAGTTCTCGAGCTTTGGGGTTTTTTTGTTTTGTTTTTTGTTTTCTGTCAGACCCCTGTCGCCTGTCTGCTCGTGAGCCTGACTGTTGACCCTCTTTCGTTTCGTTTACGTGTTCTCAGCGGTGAGGATGAAACCCAGGGTTTCACGTGTGCTATGCACACGCCCAGGTGGTTGCTGGGATTTGAACTCTCTACCTTCGAAAGAGCAGTCTGGTGCTCTTAACCGTTGAGCTATCTCTCCAGCCCCCTAATACTCTTAATAAGAAGGATGTGGTGATGGCGGGATGAGGGGCTTACGGTGAGAGGAAGGCCTAGCTATGCCGAGTGCATCTGGTTCTCCACCCACGTGCCTATTTACCTTCCAGGCCGGGCTAGCAGACAGGTCTCACTTCCCAGCAGCCTGGACACTGCCGGTCTTTTGGGCTCAGTCTTGAGGTCTGCTCTCAGAGAGTAGCCCCTGAACCCCCCCCCCAACACACACACAGCTCAGAGAGGTAGGAATGAGGTGCCTTGTGGAATGGAAGAAAACAGGCCCAGAGAAGTTCCCAACTGGTTCCGCTCAGCTAGAACCAGACCTCCAGTCCCGGCCCATTATGCCTAGCCTCTTTCATTCTTTTTGATTTTCAAGACCAGGTCTCCCGTAGCCAAGACTGGCCCTCACACTCCCTATCAATCCAAGAGTGACCCTGAGCTCCCCAGCCTCCTGCCTCCTCTGCCCACCGGGTGCCGTGATTATAGGTGTGTGCCACTCCACGGAGCTTCAACCCTGCCTCCTTAAAATACAGCTTTTTACTCTTTTCTAAACCTAAGAAGCATTTTATGAGTCTCCCTGCTCTTGACCAACCCGGCTTCAGCTAGGAGGGCCACCCCCTTTCTCCCAACTACCACAGAGATGGCCCAGGCCTCCGGGCGCTCAGGAGACCTGGTTAAGCAAGGACCTCCCAGGCCTGCATGGCTCCTTCGCTGCAGGGAAGGAAGGCAGACAGATTTGGGCGTCTTCTCCTCCTTACACACTCTAACAGATCCAGCAACCCAAGCCGGGAGCCCTGTCTTGGCTCAGCCTGGGGCACCTAAGAGTCTGAGGTCTTTCATCTGTATGGTTCCCTGGCAGAGCACTGAAGCCCCGATTCCCACCTCAAACCAGCCTGCTCACCTCAGAGTCCCGGGGGCCTCTCAAAGTCCCCATTCTGTGACTCACACCCAGCCAGGTCATGGACAGGACGCAAAGGACAGACAGAAAATTCCCCGGCAACCCCGCCTTCCAAACACCCAGTCCTCAGCTCAGCACCCACTCACCCAAGCTGACAGGTCCTGGACGAGGGACACGGGGCCACCTGGGAATGCCAGCGGGGTCACAGCTCATGGCGAACTGGATATTCACTCATGCTCATGGTAGACGCTGCGGGGAGAAGGCGGCTGCACCCACGGGCTGTCTCTGCAGGGCTGGGAGACACAAGAGGACAGCTTGGTTCCGGAGTTCCTTCCGCACAGACGGTGCAAAAGCTTTCAGGTTCCAACTGCATCCGCTGGCGTCTCCTCCAGCTCTGAGGCTCACACGCCTTTCAGCTTTATATATTCGAGTATAGTGCGCATAAAGCGTTGGGCCCACGGAGATAAATCTCCCCCTGCTCCCCAGATGAGTATTTACTGAGCACCTACTGTGTGCACCAATATGAACTAGAGACCCCTGCAACCAGTTCTGTGACACGCCCATACACATTCATGCACACACTCATGCACACACACACTCGTGCACATTCATGCACATACACATTAATGAACACACACTCACACATACACACACACTCATGCACACACTCTCACACATACACACACACTC
The DNA here is from genome assembly GCA_036184795.1 of Tokudaia tokunoshimensis. Classification (NCBI taxonomy): domain Eukaryota; kingdom Metazoa; phylum Chordata; class Mammalia; order Rodentia; family Muridae; genus Tokudaia; species Tokudaia tokunoshimensis. The sequence continues at coordinate 3,279,805 of BTHU01000006.1, forward strand.
ATGCACACACTCTCACACATACACACATTCATGCACACACATACTCATGCACACACACTCATGTATACATACACACATTCATGCATACACACACGTTCATGCACACATACATTCATGCACACACACATTAATGAACACACACTCACACACACATTTATGCACACACTCATACATACACACACATTCATGCACACACATATTCACGCATACACACACATTCACGCACATGCACACATGTTCATGCACACACATTCATGCACACACACACTCATGCACACACATTAATGAACACGTACTCATGCACATAGACACTGACACACTCATGTGCATACTCACTAATGAACACAAACACTCAGACGCATACCCATACACCCGAGCAGTTGTAACACTGCATGGGAAGAGCAGAGGCCTTTAACGGGATGGGGAGCCTATGAACAGGGGTGCAGGTGGAATTCTGCTACTCAAACACTGGTGCCTTTCGACCAATGCTCTCAACCTACGGGAAGTAGCCACTGAGTACTCAAGGTGTCTACAACCATGTGTGTTGGTGCACACCTGTCATCCCAGTGTGGGGAAGGTTGGGGCAAAAAAAAAAAATCAGGCGTGTAAGGTCAGCCTGACTACTTGAGATCCTTTCTCAAGACCACACCAAACCAAAAGGTTTCAGCTGACTGGGTCACTCTCTCCTATTCGTCAGCATCTACACACTGAACCTGCTGGAGGCTCCCAAAAGCCTCCGCAGGGCCTTTGCACATGCGGGCTGTATCTGTGGAATGTACCTCTTGCTCACACACAGATGCAAACCCTGGGCCCACCCCTTGGGCTGCAGTTCAGACATGCCTGGCTCCTCACGTGTGCTCGAGGTACACTGCAGATACCAGGAAGTCCACAGGACTTGCTGCTGGATAGCCTAGGACATGATCCTCACTGTAAGTTCAGTGGCAAGCTCACAAGACACTACATGCCCTGCACAACAGCCTATCACGTAACGGCATGAAATGAATAGTCACTGGATGTAGAAATACTTGCTGAGGGAATGCATGAAAACAGCAAGTGACCCTGGTCCCCACTAAGAGGCTGGCTAACTCCAGGTGCCCAGAATTCACAACAATGGCACCGAGTGATCTAGATCCTCGTATTGGTCAGGGACCTCAGAGCTGCAGTATCTGTCTAAACACTAGCCAATCGGGAACCCCACTGTCAGACTGGATGACCCAAGGGCAACTTTCCCCAGGGTGGACACCGCACTCACCTACAGTGGCCACAGTCATAGCTGTGCCAACATGGTAGTGAAAATGTAGACAGAATTAACTTCTTCATGGGCTGAATAGAGTGTCACCAGGGCACTGCAGAGCTGGAATCGATGGTGTACAAATGTCAGCCACTGGGGGACCCCTAAGTCCACCCCAGAGGCCACGATGCAGATGCAAGGGAGGGTGGGGATTTACACACACACACACACACACACACACACACCAGGGAATCAAAGCCTTAGTGAACAGATCTATGAGCCAAAACACCAAAACTACAGTGGCACCGGGGGGGGGGGGGTAGGTGCCTAAATCATCACGCCTGACGTTAGAAGCCCAGGATTCTCTGGTTTACACTGAACCTGTTGTAACTGGCAAGGAGCCCATTTAGATGCTTTTAAACCCAACTCCGAACGCATCACATATGCTACACCCAATTTGAGACGGCAGTCTCTTCCAGAACCCGGCAGAAGCCTACTCGCACTCAACTGGCTGCTATTTATTCCCGGGTGGTCTCACTTACTGTGTATAAGTGCAGAACTGACAGGCCACGTTAGCCGGGTAGCTAACAGGTCCTTAGAGAAAGGAATAAAAGGGACTGAGCCAGGTCTGGGGTGGGTGGGTGGGGGTGTGGGTTACTTGCTTGGTAGATGTCACAGGACCGAGAGTTGAACTCAGGTCTTACCCATGCTAGATAAGTGTTCTCCCAGTCCCCGATTCATACACACATGGAAATACAATTCATGATTCATACATGATCGTGGAAATAGTGGGAAACAGGCAGAGGACAGGGATCATTCTCTGGGAGCTGGGGGGAGGCTAGGTAGCTGCATGAGGAGAATGAGCAGGGATCAGGCCTGCCCTGAGTCTAGCTGTAGCTCAGCTCCCAGACTTGATTCAGCACGGCAGCTGCGTCACGCCGCCTTCAAACGGATCTGCATGCTCTCCAGCCATTTGCTGCACTGTATCGGTGCCCGAGTCCTGGGAATGCTACCATATGGCGAGGGACGTGGGCTAGGACCGACACCTTCTCAGCCTCTTCCGCTACACGACCTCGGCCCCTGAATCCTCGAAGCCACCCGAGCTAACCCGTCACTGTGGGAACAGCCAAGACGAGACTAACATCCTCTCCCCAGAGCCAAGCTGCAAGGCACACAGACATGTCCTACCACGGACCCCCAGATGACCAGCGCACAGCCATTGGTCAGATGCCACGGGAATGGGTGCATTTGTTCCTTGGTCCCCGCAATGGCATCTACTCTAGAGCAGGACGTGGTGGTGGACATTCAAGAGGCAGGGCTGGGGATACAGACAGTGACAGAGTGCCTGCCTAGCCCAGGAGAGGCCCTCTGTTTGTGATTCAGAATCCGCACTGCACCATGTACAGACACACACATAGGCACTCCAGGTGTGATGGCACACACCTGTCACCCCAGCTCTTAGGAGACCAAGACAGGGAAATCGTGAATTCGAGACAAGCCTGGATTGGACAGGAGCCCTAAAGTATCACCCAGCATCACAGCCGAGCTTCTCCGGGCCTCTCGTGTGAGCCTACTCCAGGTCAAGCCAGCTCATGCCACGTTCTGAACACAGTGGTTGGCTCTTTTCTTGACCCCAAGCTGGCTGCGTCCGGTGGTTTGCACTAACGCTGTTGGGAAAAAGTATGGTCCCATACGCTCCCAGCCCAGGCAAAGAGTGGATCAAAATGTACAGCGTAGCTTCCAGACACACGCATCTCCTGCTCGGTGGGGCAGCTGAGAAACAGCGAGTTCATCTGTCCTAAGTGAGGACTGTCTGTCAGAGCCTGATGTGGAAACACCTCCCCCAAAGAACACACTCCTGAAAGCGAATGACTCCCCAGCCCCTGTCCTGACCTCTAGGAACATCTGACCTTCTTCCCCCACATGTGTTGGCCCTAGCTGGACATTTGATAACCGTAGGGTCTGTATCCTGTCTGTCGGTCTCTGCTCCAGTCTTATCTTCTCTCCAGACAGGACCTGCCCCCTGGGCTCTTCTCTGTGGCCCAGTCCAGCCTCTCCCTCCTTCTGGCCTCTGACCTGAGAGGTAGGGTCCAGGACCCTTGATGGGTTCTGCCTCCCAGACTCAGCTGGAGGCTCAAGGGTTCTGTGTCAACCTCTTCTCCCTGGGCAGGCACTTCCCCAGCACAGGGCAGCTTCCTGGATCCCTGATGGAGTTCTGAATCTCCCATACAGAGAAGACGTCCGCTCCAGCCCTGGCTCCCCTGTAGCTGCAGCTTCAAGTACTTTTTCTCCAGCTGCCCTGGCCTTCAGTCCACAGTCACATCCACAGAAGAGTTACATAACGGGTTTGAGGAAGTTCACAAGTATCCCCCAGTGACGCAGAACGGGACTATCTGCCACAGCCCCTCAGAGATTGATACAGTCAGACCCCCCCCCCCCAGGCCAGCTGTGCATCTAAAGAGTGTTAAGAGTTCATCTCCCCTGCAAGCAAACATCCGCCTTTTCAATCCGACCGCCAGTTCCTTCCTACAATTTATGCTATTTTGGGACAATGTAGCCACTGGAGGACCCAGTCATCAAGCAGACTTCTTCCCCTCTTGTTTTCTCCAGGTTGGGATAATTGGTAAATTTCATCTTGGAAGCTACAGCTTGTCCTCTACAGCCTGGATTTGTAAATAAAGTTTTATAGAGCCCAGACACTGAGACCTCTTTCGGGAGCCACGATCTATCCTTTATAGAACAAAATTACTCTAATGTGCATAGCCGGGTTCCCTCAAACACCAGGTCTCCAAGGCCACAACTGCTCCTGTGACTGTGGTAATATTTCTGGCTGTAGCCAGCTTCTTCCAGTTCTACTAGAGAATTGCAAAACTGCTAATCAGACAGCAGAAGGTTTGAAAGTTTGGCTTTTTTGAGACAGGAGTCTCACATTGCCTCTGATTTGCTATGTAATCAAGGATGGTCTCGGGCTCCTGCTCTCCCTGACTCTGCGATGACATTATACCCTATTTACTCCATCCCGCAGATCAACCCTGGGGCCTTCCCCGTGTTATGCAAGCACTCTGCCAGCCGAGCTGTATCCTCAGCCCAGCAAGTTTGGTTTGTCTTTTAAGTTCCTCGTGTATGAGACTGTGCATACAGGTAGGCCATAGCGCTCACATGCATGGAAGTCCCAGGCACAGTCCCTTTTGGGACTCCATCCTCTCCTACCATGGGACCTGGGGCTCAGACTCAGGTTGTCAGGCTTGTGCAGAAAGTGCTTGGACCTGCTGATCTCCCACTTTGCAGGCCTCTAGGAAAGCATTTAACAGTCTTAAACTCCAACATGGAGACCCAAAGGCCGCGTGGCAGTCTGCCCGCACAGCCAACGTAACCAGTGGGCATTCCTGGTGCGAACAGGAGCCTGGCACACACTGCACGGTGCCAGTTCACACTGTTGTCTAGGAACCAATTTGTCACATTGTTCTGGTTTTTCCAGACAGGGTCTTGTTATCTAGCGCTAGTTAGCCTCCAATCCAAGGCAATCCTCCTGCCTCAGCCTCTCAAGTGCTGAGACGGGTTTATGTTACCACACATGGTAGGATTTAGATTTTGTTATTTTTATGTTACCAGTATACTCTCAGCTCCGATACCTCACAGAGCATTTCCTGGTGCTTCTCAAATGCATGTCTAAGGGTACAACCTCATGTGATAATCTGAGTCCTGACTAGTCTTAGGCCCTTTGAGAAACAGAACAGTGGATATGCCTCAGTCAATCAAGTCTTTGCGCACATGAGGACAGGACAGCCAGAAGAAAAGTTGGTGTGCCAGTGAACGGTGCTACTCCACGAGAGGCCACCATTGCCCACTCTTGGGGAGTTCCTGACTAGCAAGCAATCCTGCGTCAGAAGCCAAGTCCAACACTGCAGTGATTGGGCTTAATCGGGTAATTATTTTCCCAGGGAATCTTGCCCAGAAGACACGGGGCTGGGTCAGGAGGGTGTGAGCTGCTTCTCCAAGCCCTGCGTGTTTGCACAGTGATTCCCAGGGACCGACTTTCCATGCTGACCTCCCTGCTGGAGCTCAGGGTTTGCAGCCACTCCCCTGAAGCGGACCCAACAAGCACAGCAGGTAGACACTGGAGCCTGGCTGGCCTCTCCTCCCTAGAATCTTCCCCGCTCCACTTAAAGGCCATTATCACAAATGTGACTAGGTGATGGTTTCCAAGGGCCTGGATGGTGTGGTGCTCGGAGAGAAGGGAGTTGGCTAGAACCAGCCCAGAGGCTGCGCAGGCCCAGCATAGCCAGGGAGGGAGAGGCATGAACAAAGACAGAATCAGAGCAGAGAGATCTCCACCCCGGGGGCCCAACTCAACAATCCACAACACAGCTCTGAATGTCAGCACACTGTACTCTCCACGGGAAGTCGGGGAAGCCATTTTACACAGCGGAGAAAACAGCAATTCCCTCCCAAGCACACATTCTGGAGGAATTGGCCGATACTGGCCCAAGGACCGCCTACACACAAACAAGTCCTTGCTAGGTTTTAAGCATAGCATCCTCTCCTCTCACAGGTCAAAATGGTCCATCCAGCTCCTTGGGAGGTTTTCATGTCCCCACCCCCCTAGAAGAGATGGAGAACAGAGTGAATCCCATTTATAAACGGGGACCCCTAAATGCAGCGTCTCTTTCCAGGGACAGCCCTTTACCCAGTACCATTTCCACACACCTAAACATGCTTTTTACAGCAACTTAACTAGAGCACACATCTCTCTGAGGAAGTCCACGTGAGACCCAGTTCTCAATGCAGCCAACTGAAGCCGACTCAGGAACAAGGCCCAGGCTGAATCCATCGCAAGGCTGGTGTTCCCATCATACCCTACTCTGGCCACAGACCCTTTCCAGGGTTACCAGAAGCCCGATGACCTACGGAAGTGCTGGAGACCTATGGCCTGGTGCCCACGTGGCTCTGACGCCCACCTCTACCTCTATGCTCATCATCAAACGGACACACAGAAAACAGCCCTCGCTCTGAGGATGCGCTACCCTGACTGCAGTTGGCTGTCATGGTTGAAACTGTAAAACACCCCTGGATTTGCAGCACACTTGATTATCACTGCTGTTTTCTTTTGAAGAAAAGCCGGGCTGCTTTGGGGTTTGCAATAAAACTTTTTTTTCTTCAAACATTCCTTTTTAAATAATTGTATTGGCTGGAGAGCTGGCTTGGCGGTTAAGAGCACTACCTGTTTTTTTTTTTTTTTGTTTGGTTTTTCGAGACAGGGTTTCTCTGTGTAGCCCTGGCTGTCCTGGAACTCACTCTGTAGACCAGGCTGGCCTCCAACTCAGAAATCCAAATGCCTCTGCCAAGTGCTGGGATTAAAGGTGTGCACCACCACTGCCCAGCTACTGATCTTCTTGAGGTCCTGAGTTCCATTCCCAGCAACCACGGGTAGCTCACAGCCCTCTGTAATGAGATCCGATGCCCTCTTCTGATGTGCCTGAAGACAGCTACTGTGTACTCATATAAAAACAAAAACAAAAAAATGAACAAATAATCATACTGAACTCTTTAAAAAGCGAAAAGTTAAAACTAAAGAAAAAGATAATTGTTCAGGAGGAATGGCTGACGCTCACCCTTTGTTTAATTTAAAAAAAGGTAAGTGTAGTGCAGAGACAACAGGCAGACAGGGGCCCCCAAACCAGAGGCTGTGATCTCTCAGTCTGGAACTGCATATGACCCTGTGTTGACTCAAGACCAAGGACAGAGGAAGGTAAAGTGGCGTGGAGGGAGACTTCCACTCTGAATAAAACAGGCAGATGTGACCAGCGCGGTGGCCTTATCAGGACACAATGCCTAGACTCACAGCAACCCTCTTGGAATCAAGAGGCCACCAGGGAAACAGTACTTTACAGAAAAATGACATGAACCCTTTGGGGTTCATACGTAAAAACATACTTGTTTAAGACATTGTCTGTCAGGGCTTGTTAAGCACAGGTCAACATCCCCGATAAACCCAGGAGCTTGGCGTAGATTAAGTTGACACAGTCTCTAATGAGCAGATATGGACACTGCCAATTTGGGCCTTAAAGAAGTGTTCTGTTCAAACGCTCCGATAAAGAAGCGCCCCAGAGCAGACCCGGCAGCGGTGGGTACCCAGAAAATTGTGAGTGAGTGTGCAAGCCAATAAACAGAAGAACAGAACCCTTGCAGACTATTTGTGAGTGGTGGGATTGGGGTGTTATGTGGGGTGGGGTTTTAAGATGTCAAAAGCTAGAGGAATGGATTTCTAATGAAAACTTAGGCTCTTTCATTAGCCTGCTGGCAGAGTGCACACATTTCTCAGCTTGGGAGTAGAGAGATCAGACCCAGGGGGTGTAGACATTGGTCACAAAGATGGCCACACCCTACTAGACTAAAAGGAGCAGAAAAATAAAAATGCAAACGGCAAAATGCTGACCCAATGACTTGAGACCGAACTCATGCCCCGGCCCTGTGAGGTCCTTCTGATTTTTCTCAGCATTCACCACCTGGTCCTGTGCTGGGTTCACACCAACCACTCTGCAGTGACACAGCCCTACACCAGCCAGGCATCACCAGTCCAGGCCTGGGCAACCCAAGGGCAAGCCTCACCCTTACACGGTCAAGTTCAGCTGCCAGCAGAAGGTACAACCTTGTCCGTCTCCGGAACACAGCTTCTGTGCGCGGACTCTCGGGAAACACTTCTCGGAAGATTTCACATCAGCGATGCTGGCCTCTTAATCACAGCTAGTTTCTCAGCTCCAGCTGACCAGCATCGAGTGTCCCAGCGACTCGAGGGTTATACGTTATTGGTGCGAGTCTCTGTTAATCACAGATAATTCTTCGGCTCCAGCTGACCAGAAGCACAAATTCTCAGCTCAAAATAGCAAAAGGTCCGCAAAGTCTATGCCTCCCTCTGAAACCTCACAGGCCAGGCCTGCATGTCTACACTGCCCTCAGGACTCTCATCTCCCAGTCTCCCACAGAATAGCTCACCAGCTCTCAACACTCAACGCTGGCTTTTCTAATGCAAAGTTCTTTCCCCGGTCCTCCCCCAAAACATGGTCAGGTCTGTCACAGCAATACCCCATTATCCTGGTACCAATTGTTGTCTTAGTGTTTCTCTTACTGTGATAAACACTATGAGCAAGCAAGTAGGGAAGGTAAGGGTTAATTCGGCTTACATTTCCACACCATGGTGTATCACTGAAGGAAGTCAGGACAGGACCTCAAGCAGAGCAGGAACCTGGAGGCAGGAGCTGATGCAGAGGCCATGGTGGGTGCTGTTTACTGGCTTGCTCAGCCTTTCTTATAGAACCCAGGACCACCAGCCCAGGGATGGCCCCGCCCACAACGAGCTGGCCCCGCCCGCAATGGGCGGGACCCTCCCCCCCATCAATCACTAGTGAAGAAAATGCCCTACAGGTTTGCCCACAGTCAGTTCTTTAGAAGAGTCATTTTTCTCAATTGCGGCTCCCTCCTCTCAGGGGACTCCAGCTCACAGTCAAGTTAACAGAAAACTAAACAGGACTGGGTTCTGAGGCAAAAGAAAAGTCTCTACAGCTGGGGTGGCTCCAAGGCCTGAGGAAACACAGGCAGAGAGCCGGGGCTTAGTCTGGTCCGACCACTACTCTCCCCCCAGCTCCCAAGTCTTTACCAACCTGCTTCCGGAGGAGCCAAATAACACCATTAACTAGAGGAGGCTGCCTCATCCACCCCTAAGGGATTCACTCGGACCAGCTAATTGGCAGGTAATGACTCACAATGAGTGTAATGGAGTCCTTTACACTTTAGCTCCAGGGAGCCACAAGGCATCTCAGAGAAAAGTGAAAAACATAATTAAAAACAAGTTTCCAGCTTGTCCGCTGGGGCGAGGTGTGGCGGGTGGGGTGGGAGGGGCCCGGGTGGGAGGGGCCCGGTCTCACCTGTACTATGGACTTGTTCCTCCTTGAACCCTGTAACTCTACCGCTCATACGCGTGACATTTTTTTCCCCTTTGCAGGTGTATGCGTGTGGCTTGCATGCTCAAACACGTGTGGGTGCACATGCGTGTGGGTGCACACGCATGTAGGCCCAAGGTTAGTGTCAGGTGTCTTTCAATCTCTGTCCACTTACATACTAAGGCAGGGCCACCTCCTAGCCCAACATCAATCTTTTATCCGTCCAGGTACAGCCGGCCACCCAGATACAGATCCCGACAGAAGGACACGGGTGATGAGTACGCCCGTGTTTGCGGCACGTGTCAGAGAGATCAGCAGGTGCTGTGCGCATTAGTCATCTCTAGGGCGGGAGGCAAGTGCATGAGTCGTCCAAGCCCTGTTTTGGTTTACTTCGACTTCTGGAATTCCACAGGAAGCATCCTTCTGAATTATCAAAACAACGGCTCCATGAAATACCTAGTCAACCAGAGTTCACTTCTCCCAGAAGCCTTTGAGGCGGGTGATCCCCTGTAATGACGCTAACTGCCAGGGTCCTGGGGCAGACACATTGCCCGATATAACCTTACTCCAGCAACGGAGGGAGCTGGTTTATGAATGCCTCCCCTCCCCCTCCTGTGGAAACTCTGGATGTGTGCCTCTCTATAAAACAGTTTTAGCTCCTAACCTCCCACCTGGTGTCTCCAGTCACCCAACAGACCTGCCTGCAAGCTATCCAAGCTCACCCCTGGACTTGGGGAACTGGGACACTCCAAAGCTCTGGTTTCCAGGAGCCTCGCTGGTGCTGATAACCACCAACAGGCCCCGTGTACTAGGGTAGGGACCCTGGAGAGCTTCTCTCCCCGGGACTGGTGCGGAGCCTGAAGTGGGGGCCATCAGGACAGAGGGGACGGCAGAGGTGGCACTCGGCCACACCCCCACTAGCACGTGGGGGGGGTCCACCATTTTAGGTGTAGGTGGGCAGTCCCCAAGCTCCACGGTTCAAGTAAGTTCCCATTTCACAGTGGCTGGGGTGTGCGCAGAAGCCACACTCTGCCTCAGCATCTTCTCCACAGCAGGTGACACAACCTGACTTTATCCCTCACTGCTAAGCAACAGCAGCGAGCCTCTGATATAGATGGGGTCACAAACCCCCAAACGAAAACACCCCATAACCAGTGAGCAGCTTTGGTGGGACAAGGGGGCTGCACAGGCTGCAGACAGAGGCTCCCCAAGGCTGCAGTAGTCCTCAAGGGGTCAAGCTGAAGCCAGAGCGGCTGAGACCCTGTGTCTGCCTCAAACCACCTCGCCTGAGAGGGAGGTAGGTGTGCCGGAGTGCAGGCGGCTAAACCCAAGGACTTAGTGGCTCAGAAAGCAGCCACAAGACCTGCTCGCACCAAACCCCGCAGCCCAGAAAGAGCCGTACCTGGCTTCAGTCACATCCGGAGAGGCGGCCAGCTCACCAGACCCCCCAACAGTCTGCAGCTGTGACAAACATCTGCCCTGGCCTCACAAACACTTCCAACTCCACCCACACGCTCTGACGCTGTCCTCTCGGGTACGGAGCATCAGAAACCCAGAGTCCCCCGGTGTTAGAGGACCACGCAGTGTCATGTCCAAAGGTCCCCCGACACTGTCCCCAGCACAGGTAACCTGCAGGAACCTCAGAGGTAAACTGCTCACTGGTGCACTGTCCTGGTACCAGACAGACAAACTCAACCTGGCCAGCGCCAGAGTCAGATGCCTCTGGGGCAGAACTGTGGCCCCCGACTTCCTAGGACTGCTGACTCACCAAGGAACTGGTTCAAAACTCCAGTCACCCCATGGCATCACACACACACACACACCACCCCGCTAGACTAAGCATAACGTGCTGACCGCCAAACGATGTGGGTCACACATATTTTAGTGTTCAGAGAGCGGGGTGAGGCTCAGATGAGTGACGGACTTGGGGGCAGGTGAAGATGAAGATGTGTCCTCGGCAAGGAGGGGAAGAGTGCAGGATCCCTCTCGGGTAGTGATCGAGGAAGGCTCCAGGGAGGGGGGTGACAACACAGCCATGTGGCCTGGGAGGTTGGAGATGGCGGACAAGGGAGAAGCAGATGTCGAGAGGTCGAGAGCAGGAGCTGGAGAAGAGGCAGCTGGGGCTGGTGGGGGGCAGGGGAAGGGGCTTTATAATAATTATTGGTGGGGGGCAGGGGAAGGGGCTTTATAATAATTATAATTTATAGAAAAGCCTAATTTGGGGACAGGAGAGGGGAAACTGAGGAAATTCTCTCATTCAGGGGGAGCTGCCAGGCTTAATGGCTGGGGTCAGAACTTGGGGGGGGGTTCAGGGAGTTGGGGTCACAGACAGAAGCCTTCCCCTCCCTCCACCTTAAAATTGAACCTCCTTCATGCCCCAGACTGGCTCAGAGCACTTTGTACAAATCCGTGTATATACTCCTGAGCTGCCGCTGTGGCCTCTGATTTTTAAGTTATTGCCCCCCACTTACCCGTCAGCTCCTCACCTGCTCATATAAACAGTAGGAGTCCCTCCAACCCCTGAACCCCTCCCTGGATGACCTGGTGTTTTCCTACCCGGCCCTTGGCCTGCAGGTAAACCAGTGAGCTGGGGACTTGACCCCCAACCTGTGTTTCTGCTTGCTGAGCCTTTGTTATCTCATCTGCAGAATGGGAACAGTGGGGTTGGAGGGTGGGTGGAGGATGATTATGAAAGAGGGCAGAACAGAACTGGCCCCTTCTGTGAAGCCCCAGCCTTCTGTGAGTCTCTCCTCTTGGCCACTCCCTCCCCTCTGCCATATTACACTGGACCCAAAGTCTTTTCCTATTCCAGGAATACATGTATTCAATAAACAAAAAAAGGAATGCCTCCCTCCCTCTAAGGACTCCACTGCACTTTCCGGAGCACGAGAGAGTGGAATTACGAACCTGCTAGGAGTGGGGAGTCCAGCCCGTTTCAGGGCTGTAGGCTTCTGGAGAGGCAGAAATGGAAGAGGGGGGAAGATGTATTGGGAGAGCTGGAGGTAGTGAAAAATTTGGTTTCTTAAAAAAAAAAAAAAAGTTATGTGATTATGTTTTTGTTTTGATCCCAGGTGTGTGATATATGGAGCAGCTACAGATTGCCCACTGCAGCAGGCGATGATTTGCCTCGTGCTCCAGCAAGGGCGTGACTCTGCCAGCTGCAGATAGTTTGTTTGGAATTCTGGAGACTCTTGAGAGCATATGAAGGGGGGGGCAGGGGGCATGTACCTGGGGGTGGGGGAGGGGAGAGAAGAGAAGCAGCTGCTTGCTGGTTCCCAACATTGCGTTTGCTGTCTGCTGGATTACTGGTTGGCCACATCCTGACCACAAAGACTGGGTTTGCCCCAAGAAACTCAATGCCCCTAATCAGCAGGAAGTAGTCCAACAAAGTCTATATCCCCTTTCCCCTCTAACCTTCTTTCTTGCCTGCCTAGTGTTAGGGGGAAAGGATTGGGGTAGAAAAGGGTGGTAGGTATAGGAACCCAACAAAGTATCCTAAAGTCCACCATGAAGTTTCACCATGAAGGCCTTGCCCAACCTGGGTGTCCTCAACTGTCAAAGGCTTCTGAATCACAGACAGGAAAAGCACTCAGCAATGTTTACATTTGAGTCCCCCGCCATGTGACAGGAACGTGTGACCAGGAACACAGGTGTGAACAGGCCTGGTCAGCAGGTGGACATGCAGAGGAAGGTGGGTCATGATAAACTGAGACCCTGCCCCTCCCCAGTAAAAATCCACAACAGCAGCGATACCATGAAGACAGCTTCTTGCAGAACACATCCATCTGAGCAAAGCAATCTGGCTTCCTGCAGGGTCCCATCCCCCCACTCCACCCCCCAAGGCAAAAGTGCAGCTCAAGGCAGCAGGGGACAGGATGGTCAGGGACGCCCTGTCACTGACACCAGGAAATGGCACCAGGAAAGCCCCTGTCCCCTTTAAGAGAATTGTTTGGACGTGTCACCTGGATTCCACAGTGACTAGATGAGCTGGGTAGTTTTATGTCAACAAGACACAAGCTAAAGTCATTGAGGGGAGGGAGCCTCAACTGAGAAAAGGTCTTTTTAAGACAGAAGGCAAGCTTATAGGGCATTTTCTTGATTAGTGATTGATGGGGAAGGGGGGGCACCCATTATGGGTGGAGCCATCCCTGGGCTCAGCGGTCCTGGGTTCTATAAGCAGGCTGAGCAAGCTATGGGGAGCAAGCCAGTAAGCTGCACCCTCCGTAACCTCTGCATCAGCTCCTGCCTCCAAGTTTATGTCCTGTGTGAGTTCCTGTCCTGACTTCCTTCAGTGATGAACAGTGATGTGGAAGTGTAAGCCAAATAAACCTTTTCCTCCTCAAGTGTGTTGGTCACGGTGTTTCATTACAGCAACAGTAACTCTAAGACACCAGGAACCACTGAGAGGAGGAAGTGGAGTACAGAGAGAAACCTGCCCGAGCCAAGCTCATGTTTGTTACAAAATTGCAGAGCCCCAAAGTCTTGAGTGCTCTGTAGCTAACTAGCAGGAGTGAACTGGAACAATCCTTCAAAGTCAGGAGCCAGAGGGACAGGCTGCCAGGACCGGGTGAGGATGTATGGTCAGAGTGGGACCAGAGTTCTGGCTCAGGACGTCAGCTGTGTAACTGAACCCTCAGTTTCCCTAGCTGGGGCAGAGGAGCAGACTCGGTGTCTGACTGCCGAGGAGCTAAGAAGTACACAGGATCCCGCCCATGGCAGGAAGCCAAGGCCAACAGTCGCAAAGTTGCCCACCCATTCCTGAAGTCACCTCGTTCACAGCTAGCCTGCTGGCCCAGCCTATCAGGGAGAGACTGAGTCAGCCATCCAGGAGGAGGGTCATCAGGGAAGACACCCAACATGGATCTATGGCATATATGCCCCCACACACAAATACAACATACACAAAGGAAAACAACACATGCATACACACACACCACAAAAAGAAACAACATGCATACACACATACAACACAAATACATACAAGGGAAATAACACATGCACACACACCACACACACAAAGGAAAACAACACATGCATACACACATACAACACACAAATATAAGGGAAACAACACATGCACACACACACACACCACAAAAAAAAACAACATGCATACACACATACAACACAAATACATACAACAAGGAAAACAACACATGCACACACACCACACACACAAAGGGAAACAACACATGATACACACACACAACACAAAAAGAAATAACATGCATACACACACAACACAAATACAACAAGGGAAACAACACATGCATACACACACATACAACACACAAATACAACAAGGGAAACAACACATGCACACACATACAACACACACATACAAGGAAAACAACACATGCATACATACATACAACACACAAATACATACAACAAGGGAAACAACACATGCGCACACACCACACACACAAAGGAAAACAACACATGTATACACAACACACAAACACATACAAGGGAAACAACACATGCATACACACACACACAACACAAAAAGAAACAACATGCATACACACATACAACACACAAATACAACAAGGGAAACAACACATGCACACACAACACACACAAAGGGAAACAACACATGCATACACACACACATACAACACACAAATACAAGGGAAACAACACATGCACACCCATACAACACACACATACATACAAGGGAAACAACACATGCATACACACATACAACACATACACATGCAGAGAAACAGAGGAGTCCTTGTGCAAAGGCCCCGTGGTAGAAAACTTGTGGGAAGAAGGGACCCTTCCCTTGCATAGTACACCAGGGTAGAAAGCAGGGGAGGGCACTGGGGCACGAGGCTAAAGGAACGTGACTGCCCGGAGACTGGGGAGTGACTAAACAGGCTGGGGCATCCTGGCTTGGGATTAAACTGTCCCAAGGGAAGTTCACAAAGCTGCTAATGGCATGATGCTAAGCAGGAAGGGCGTTTGAAAAGCGGGACACATCTGGGGATCTGCGAAGTTGAAAAGAACAGCCACCAAAAAAAAAAGTAACAGGCAAAATCCGCACCCTGCAAAATGCCTCCACGCCCTGGCAGGGTATCGGTGTGCTCGTCTGATGGTGGAGGCTTCCGCTTGTCTGATGGGGGAGGCTCCCGCTTGTCTGACGGGGGAGGTCTCTGCTTGTCCGATGGGGGAGGCCTCTGTGAGGTAGCCCTGCTGTTTGCAGAGCACCAGATTCTAGCAAAAAAAAAAAAACCTTCTTGTTTTTAATGCTGAACAAAGAGGCAGAGTGTGGTTTGCTGCCATCTGCCCCATCCACAAACCCCAATGAGGCTCCTGGAGCCAAGGTCTTAGGAGGACAGCCACTCTCATCCAATGTTCAAATAAACAAACGTCCCTTTGGCAGAGGTCCCCTCGCCCCTCCCCTCCCCTCCAGAGCTGGAAATCAGACAATAGCAGTGTTTTCTGAGAGACAGTGAAGGGCTCGGGCTCGGCAGTGGGAACTCGCCCAAATACAAGCTTCCCCACCCAGGACCCTCCCTTTCCTAGTCCGGGTCGGCCCTCCTCCCACTCTCTCCTGTGCCAGATGCTTCCCCTAGAGCCCCGACCAGCCCTGAATTCCTGAGGCCCAGAATCCAGAATGTTAAACACCCAGGCTCCCCGGTCAAAGCGCCAGAGGAGGACGAGGCCACCCGCGAGCCTGCCGTACCGGTCACTCCGCAAGAGCTTGTTAAATAAGAACCTTCTAGGTAGTTATGTCACGTGCGCGCTTCTCGGGAGGAAGAACTGGCAGGGGGCTGGGCGACGTGGAAGGGTTAGAGGTCAGGGGGCGGGGCCCAGGTCTACACTATACAGTCCTAACCCTAACCTTGAGGGCTCCTGAGAAAGGAGAGGTAGGACCCTAGAGGATCAGACCTACATGTGGAGGAGGAGCCTGCCAGGGGAGGGGTTTCCCGGACAGCGGACCCAGGAAGCAGAGCCCACGGGAAATGGGAGGGGGACAAGTTGGATGTGAGGGCCACCCTACCAGGCAGAGTCCATGCAGAATGAGTGAGGAGACCTCAGTGGGGCCCAGGAAGCCCCTGGGTCTTCAGGGCAGTGACTCTGCAGTGCGCCTCCCTGAGAGAAATATACGAGAGGAGGGTGTTTCCCAAAAACCTCAGCATCTAGACTGTGAGCACCAGGGCTCTGGCCTTGGGGACCTCCCCTCCAGGATAGGTCCCTGTTCACATGAGAACAGCTGCCAAGAGCCCAGGACCCAGTGTGCGTCCCAAGGCCTGCAGCGGACATGCTAGCAGGTATCTGAATGCTAGGAATACACAGAGGGACGTGGCTCCCATAGAAGCCACCGGTGCCACCCCGTAGGGCATCCGGAGTCCATCGCTGCCTGACATCCACTGAGCAGGCCTCTGACCGGCAGTGCCAGCAAGGCCTTGACATTTGTAGGCTACGAATTTAAAGGCAGGACGTGATTCATTCACACAGGCCTTTCTTGAGGAGGAAGGAAACGGCCCTCAGATCCGCAACCAAATTTAACTTCTTTTCTCCACGCAGCACGCACCGTAGCCAGTAGCGCAGGGGGACGGACATGCGCACAGGGACCCTAACCTCTTGGGAATCATAGCTCAGTTTTCTCCAGAAGGACCTCCTGCTACCCCGAGCGCAGGGCAAGGAAACCCCCAGAAGGACCTCCTGCCACCCCGAGCGCAGGGCAAGGAAACCTTAAGGAAGTGGGGGCAGGGGGTGAAGGGGCAGTCCGATAGGATGAGCGGCAGGCAGAGGGGCAACTGGTCCTTCCCAATCTCCATTCTTTCTCCTTCTCCATAGACAGGGACAAAGAGTTAAAGTAACTTTACTGTCTCTCGCCACCCTGGGAATTTCAGACCCTGTGAACAGGGTTGGCTCTGGGGTAAGCGGGCACACCCACGCCTGGGAGAGGCGCCTCCACTGTGTTAGGTCCTGGGGGGCAAACACAGTGCCCTTGTACACTCAGGGCTGGAGAAGCGGTTCACAGGGACCGGCAGTCAGAGCCTCCCGGCCTGGCCTTTAGTTCTGGGACCAAGACTCCCATCTGAGTTCTTCAGGACACTCAAGGACAGGTGACAGGTG
Source organism: Tokudaia tokunoshimensis (assembly GCA_036184795.1). Classification (NCBI taxonomy): domain Eukaryota; kingdom Metazoa; phylum Chordata; class Mammalia; order Rodentia; family Muridae; genus Tokudaia; species Tokudaia tokunoshimensis. Next base: position 3,297,067 of record BTHU01000006.1, read on the forward strand.
GCTGGGCTCCTCTATGCAAACCACAGGGGAGGGTGGACACTGCGTCCCTGGCCTCCTAGCAGGAAAAGACACATAAGCCGGGACTCCCCAGGACCCAGCTGTGTCTGAGGCGACCTCCACCTTCAGGCCCGTGGAGCACACAGAACCGGCCATAACCTCTAATTCTCATCCCAGCTGTGTGAGCCTGGGAAAAGAGCTCACTCTCTCTGGGCCACCATCTCCTGGGGTGACAGCCAAGCTGCTGGGCCTTCCACAAGGGCTGGGGTGAGGTTCAGTGGAGAGAACCAGCCTGGCATGCATGATGCCCTCAGTCCTTACCCCAGCACTGAGAAAACAGGGTTCAGTAGCTCGATCAGGAAGTCAGGGTCATCCTCAGCTACATAACAAGTTTAAGGTCTAGCCTGGGCTACATGAGATCCTGTCTCCAAAGTAACAAACACCGAAGTGAAATAAGTGAGCTTAAGAGTGTGTGTATGTGTGTGTGTGTGTGTGTGTGTGTGTATCTTTGAGAGTGTGTCTGAGTGTGCACATGTGTCTGAGTGCACATTTCTGTGTCTGTGTCTATGTCTACATGCATCTGTTTGTCTCTATGTGTATGTCTGTGTGTATATGCTTATGTGTGAGCATGTGTCTGTGTGTATATCTCTGTGTGTACATGCATGTCTGTATGTGTGTATGTGTCTGTGTGCATGTGTGTCTGTATATGCATATCTGTGTGTGTCTGTATGTGCATTTGTGTCTGTATATGTATATCTGTGTGTCTATGCATATCTGTGTCTGTGTGTATGCATGCATGTCTGTCTGTGTCTATGTCTACATGTGTCTCTGTGTGTGCATGTGTCTGTGTGTCTCTATGTATGTGTCTGTGTGTGTATGCATGTGTGTGAGCACGTGTCTGTGTGTATATGTGTGTGCATGCATGTCTGTATATGTGTGTACGTCTGTATATGTGTGTCTGTGTGCATGTGTCTGTATGTGTATATCTGTGTATGTCTGTGCATATCTGTGTCTATGTGTACGCATGCATGTGTGTGTGCCTGTGTGTGTCTCTGTGTGTGTATGCATGCGTGTGAGCTTGTGTCTGTGTGTATATCTCTGTGTGTGCATGTGTATCTGTGTGTATATCTGTGTATGTATGTGCATATGTGTCTATGTGTATGCATGCATGTGTGTGTGCCTGTGTGTGTGTCTGTGAGTATATATCTGCGTATGCATGTGCATATCTGTGTCTATGTATATGCATGCGTGTGAGCGTGTGTCTGTGTGTATACCTGTGTGTGTGCATGTGTGTCTGTGTGTGCATATCTGTGTCTGTGTGTACGAATGCGTGTGAGTGTGTGTCAGGGAAAGGACAACCTCCATGCTGCCTGCCTCCGTGTTTGTTTGTTTGTGTTTTTCACTTTAATTTTTGAGACAGGGTCTCTCCCTGGGACCTGGAGCTCACTGACTAGGTGAGATTCAGCTGCCCACAAGCTCCAGGGATCCACCCTCCACTCCACACACGCACACCTAAGCCTCCAATCCCAGCATGTGTCTCCTCCTTCACGCACAGTAAGCACCTTACTGAACTGTCATCCCAGCCCCAAACGGCTCTTACCTACAAGTGCTGTCCTTGCCAGAAAGAGGATGCACAGCTATGAACCACGAAAGCCTAGCTCTCAGGTGCACTTTCTCCTCCCTCCATCCCAGAAACACCATCTCCATTGTGCACTCCCTGCAGCAACCAGCAGAGCTGACCCAGGCAGGTGCCCGGTGAGTACGTGAAAGAAGCTCAGAGAGGTCAAGGGCTCACACAAGGTCACACAGCAGATAGCGTGCAGAGTAGAATCAGTCATTAGACCAGTGACCCACGGCGAGGACACAGAAGTTTTCCCTGTTGTCGGTCTTCCTGCGGCCTGACCTATGCCCGAGGCCTTGGCAGGGATATCTTCCAGCTCAAGGATCCTACTGATAAAAGCTTCTTGCATCCTTCTAAGGTTCTGCTGTGGGCCAGGGGGTGCCCTGGAGGTGTATCACCAACGCCCACAGGACACATGCCAACCACCAGCCACAGCGACTCGGCAACCCTCCCAGGGCTCCTCTCTGCCTACTCCGCCCCTTTATACCCCCATGTCTGTGAAGGTGGAGAGCACCCAGCCCGAGCTGACCACCAGAACTGAGAGTGCCAGGCCCCCTCAGGCGTGACACTCATGGTGCCAGCAATGCTCGGGGACTGGCCGGGGCTGTTTGCTTTCCTGTGTTTGTGTTATCAAAGTCACCTTCTACTTGGACACCATGGCTGGCTGTTCTCACTGCGGGGCCATGACTCTGAGACTAGCTCAAGCACAGCCCAGTGGGGTGACCTAAGTGTATGTGTGTGTGCATGTGTGTGTGTCTGTGTATATGTGTATATGTATGTGTATGTGTCTGTATGTATGTGGGTGTGGGGGTGTGTGTATGTATGTGTGTGTCTATGTGTATGTGGGGTTGTGTGTATGTGTGTGTGTGTATGTCTATGTGTATGGGGGTGTGTGTGTATGTGTATATGTATGTGTGTGTGTGACTATATATCTGTGGGGGTGTGTATATGTGTATGTATGTGTGTGTGTCTATGTGTATGGGTGTGTGTGTGTGTGTGTGTGCCTATGTGTATGGGGGTATATGTATGTGTGTGTATGTGTGTCTATGTGTATGGGTGTGTGTCTGTGTATATGTGTATATGTATGTGTATGTGTCTGTATGTATGTGGTTGTGGGGATGTGTGTATGTATGTGTGTGTCTATGTATATGGGGTGTATGTATGTGTGTATGGGGGTGTGTGTATGTGTATATGTATGTGTGTGTGTGACTATATGTATGTGGGGGTGTGTATATGTGTATGTATGTGTGTGTGTGTCTATGTGTATGGGGGTGTATGTATGTGTATCTATGTGTATCTATGTGTATGGGTGTGTGTGTGTGTCTATGTGTATGGGGGTGTATGTATGTGTGTGTGTATGTGTATGGGTGTGTGTGTGTGTGTGTGTGTGTGTGTGTGTGTGTCAGAGCCACGGGGCCCACGAGCCTCCTCAGCCCTCTCTGCTGACTGGATACTTGGAGGTAGCTCTTGGTACCAAAGGAACTGAAGGAGTTTCCTTCCTTAAGGTAGATGTTCAGACTCAGGTACTCATGTCAGCACCTCTGTCTGTCTGTCTGTCTGACTGTCTGTCCGAAGATCAGCCAGGGACTTGCTGAGAGCCAACCAGGCGACGGGCCTCTTAGATGCAAGAATACTCCAGCAGGACAAGCCAGCAGATGAGGTTCAGGGGGCCCACAGCATGAACCCCAGACCTTACTAGCAAAGCTAGGAGTGGCCACAGTGGCTCCCAGCGGGCATCTTCCATGAACTGAGCATACAGAGACCAACCCGAAGGGGATGGGGAGATGCCGGGGTGAAGCTCTGCTACACAAAGGACCTGAGTTGGGATCCCAGCACCCACAGAAAAGCCAGCAAGATGGTGTGTGGCTATTACTCTAGCAAGGCTGGGAGGTGGGACAGCCGGATAGCTGGGGCCCAGTGGCAGGCCAGCCAGGTTCAGTGAGAGACAGCCATGGGGGACGTGGAGGTGAGGGGGGGCACCCAACATTGACCTCTCACCTCCACATGCTCATTCTCGGGTCAGCACGGTCATGTGCACACACACACATGCACACCACCCAACGCGCGCACGAAATATATAAGTAAATGAATTGATAACACCGAGCCACCTACAGCCAGGGCCGGCCGCCGACACCGATGAGGGTGACCCAGATTTATTGGAGGGAGTTAGTGAGAGGGACAAGCACTGATCAGGGCCAGCTGAGTCAGCACCAGAGCTGGCACAGATGGGAGGGCTGGGGGAGGGGAAGGGAAGGAAGGTGTCAGCCCGCACACGAGGCAGCCCAAGAGAGGCTGAGACCCCCACCTCAGCCCCACGTCACACCAAGGGAACTGAGGACTGAGCCACTACAATGTACCCATCCAAGGTCACACAAAAATGCAGCACCACGCCAATCCCCTGCAGATACCCCGGCTCCCAACTCACCTCTGAGAACCTGACTCCATCATCCACCCTGCCCTGTGGCTCCCCACACCCTCTCCTCTCTCTGCCCTTCCAGATCTCCATGGCCGGCCCAGCCAGTCCTCCGGAAGCTGCTTCCGCAGCCAGGGGAGGAGGTAGACGGTTCTCGGGAGCTCATCTTACATGGGTCACCTCCTGACAGTCCAGCGGTTAGAACTTGGATGCTGGCCAGGCCTCAGCAGGGACAGGAAGCATCCTCCGTGATGGTGATTAGGTCTCATGAAGGAGTCTAGTGTGCCGGCCAGGAAGGGATGAAGTCCTAGTCTGCACTGCTCCCACACCATGAGCTAAGGACAATGCCTATGGAGCTATAACCTTAGAAGTCTGCTGTTGTCCCCACTCTGCCCTACCCGCTCCATCTGACAGCTACAGGTTACAGAGGTCTAGGAGTCGGTCCACTGAAAATAAGGAAAAGTATGCAGCCCTGTAAAATGGCAAGCTGTAAAGATGGAGGGTATCGGGTGCTCAGCTGTTAAGAGCACTAGCTGCTCTTCGGAGGACCAGGGTTCAATTCCCAGCACCCACATGATGGCTCACAACTACTATAACTCTACTTCCGAGGACTCCAACACCCTCACAGAGACATACATACATGCAAAGTACCAACAAACATAAGATAAAAATAATAACTCATTTAAAAAGGAGAATGAAGGTAGTAACAAACAGGAGTCTTAGAACTTTGTTTTACAGAAAAGAAAATGAGGCAGGAAGAAGTGACATGAGGTCCCCAGGGCCGCACAGCTGAGAGTTTCTAGAGAATGAAATCCCATCCTATGGCGTGCGTGGACATCTCTCAGTTAAACGCATGCTATCAGCATGGACTCTTTAGAGCATATGGTTACGGGCCTTCCCTCCTGTCTCACAGCCCCATGTCGGACAGAGGAGTCTGAGGTTGGAATGCTGCTCGCTCAGGTAAGGGAGCTGTTCACCCAGGTAAGGGACAGCCGCATTCTAAGGCAGAAGCACACAGAGACAACTGCACAGAAAACAGAAGACCGGCCGCACGTTGGTGCACTAGACAGCACCCTCATGGCACCTTCAGGCTGAAGGACATATAACCAAGCAAGGAAGGAGCCCTGAGCACACAGTAGGAGTTTTACCGCGCACAGTAGGAGCTTTGCCCATCCCCACCCGCCCTAACAGAGCCGCAGCCCTAACAGAGCCGCAGCCCTAACAGAGCCGCAGCAGTATCCATCCGCCACAAGCCTTAACGTGCACACCTGTGACCCCAGGCTGTGTGGCTCCGAGTCAGGTGGGGTCGCCCCTAGAAGAGCCACCTCCCAGGGGTGACTCAGGTCTCAGGGTGAGAACTGGGGAGCACACCCAGTGGATGCAGGGCTGAGCCCTCGCCAAAGCTGGGGAAGATGGCTCACACCTGCCGGCTGGGTCAGCCAGCATTCTGGGCATTCCGAAAATTCTTCCGGCTTTGGGCCGCAGCCTCCCTCCCTCCCTTCCACCCACTTTTGAGTGAACGGAAGGAAAGTAGAACAGATGGGCTGTGGAGGAGTCTGTGGTTCACAGGCGTCCGCACTCACTCTGAAGTCAAATCTGAGAGAATCCAGGCCGTCTGACCTCTCCAGTAGGGACGGTGTCACCTATCACTGGCACATTCTAACCAAGTCCTAACTGCACAGAGGAAACAGTTCTCAATGGAGTCAGTTCAAGTCTCAACGGGAGACAGGACCAAGGCTGGACCCTAGACACCACCCTGGAAATAAGGGGCTCTCTGTCTCCATGTCTCTCTCCCCCATGGTGGCAGGGGCCTAGCCTGGGGCCTGGGTACACAGCAGGTACTCAATAAGTAACAAATATGAAATGGGCCCACTCTCCCTGGAGAAGGCAGAACTCTGGCTGGACGTGGGACCTCCCAGGACAGGGGAGTCCTGGTGTCTCCACCGCAGCAGACGGGCATCTCTCCTGAAGTTCCACGCCTCAGTCAGCTCGTCCGTGAAAAGGTTAAGGATGCCGACCGACTGTCTGAGTCACTCTGAGGGTGACAAGAAGACGCAGAACCCAACACCTCCCGAGCTAGAGACTTGGCACGCACCACATCCTGGGCAAACTGTTGCTCCCCCAGGCCCTGCCTTTTAAAGGGCTGGCTTAGATTCTTCCTGGAGGTGTAGCAGAAGACTCGCTTGGCTCTCTATCTGCTTGCACCAGAGAGGAGAAATTCACCATGGCACCACACAGAGAGGCCCACCCACACTGGGAACTTCCTAATACACTTTAATCCTCACTGGCCCCAGCCTCAGCCCTTCCGGCGGCCAGGCATGGTCCCTGACACACTAATAACTAGCCGAGCCCGGCCTGAGGTGAAAGATGAACCTGGGCGGGGTCCCAAGTCAAAGGTCCCTGGGAGTTCCCTCCCCAGCCTGCCCGGTGCCCTAGACTGTCTCAGAGAGCCAAGCCTGCCAGTCCTGAGCTTCATGTTCCAACAGGCCAGGCTGTGTAGTTCACAGGGTGACCCTGGGCAGCCAGAGCCACGGGCCTCCTGCACACTCGCTCCTCGGATGGGCAGTTCAAACCCCGGAAAGGCCTGTAGCCACAGAAGGGACAAGGCAAACAAGCAAAGTGCAACGGAGTGAGTGGGTAGTGAGAAGCCACCGCCCTGACTTGGGGGAGGTGTTCCAGCTTCTCCAGGGGGCAGAACCACACAGGACAAGCCAGTCCCTCCGTCTGCCACCCCTGGCAGGGCCTCTAGGATTTGGGCTACTTTTTCACCTGTGTTAACAAAAGCAATTCAGGGTACTGCAACCAAAGGCACCAGGTAGCCCAGGCTGGCCTCAAACTCGTGGGCAGTCCCTCTGCGTCTCCCTCTCCTGTGCAGGGATTACAGGCGTTGGCCATCCCCAGGCCAATCTGTGTTAATGATTAATTATTTTATGGCTGCTGCCGTCCCTATTTTCTGCTGGCGGTGCAAACAAGGGAGGTTTAAAGTCATAGCTTGACATCGGCTGCGCACGTGAAGGAAAGTGACTCCGAGCTGAGCGCACGCACAGTGTGAACTGGGCCTGGTATCGTTATCACGTACGTTACGAGGTCCTAAAGCATCACAAGGGATGTCTACAGTTATGTGTCTTTAAAATTTTTTTTTTATTAGATTGTTTGATTGACTGATGATTGGTTGATGGGGCGGGGGAGGGGGTGGTGTGCGTGCACAAATGCGGAGGAGGTCAGAGTTCGACTTGAAGAAGTTGGTTCTCTCCTTTCCATCTGCGGGTTAGACTGAACTCCAAGACCCCAGCAGAAAGAGCCCCTACCCGCTGAGCCATCACTCTAGAGCCCGTTCTTTGTTCTGGAGAGGAGCTGAGGCTCAGAGAGGCTGAAGCCACACAGCGCTGAGCGGAGCTAAGCATCCAGTTCACCAGAGTGAGGATCTGGAGTCAGGCTGTAGGGACCTGCAGCCTCCTTCCTGGCCGCCGCAGGGGACTCTAAAGACTCAAGTAGACCCATGTCCAGACGGACGCAGAGCCACAGGCAGGGAGAATGCACGCCACACATCCCTGTTGCTTTGCCACAGACACTGCCATTCTTGCCAAAAGCTAGGTGTTGGCAGAGGAGGTGACCCCTCCCAGACATCTGGAAGCAGAGAGGCTAAAACAGAGGCCGTGATACGCAAGGCTAAGGGCAAACCTCCCTGATCCCTCAGACTCACTTCGCACTCAGAGAGGGCAAGCCAGCTGCCTGGTCACACAGCACACCCATGCTACTACACTCATGCATCCAGCCCAGTCCCAATCAGGCGTTCACCCAAGCTCTCCACACACCCACAATCATTCATGGCCAATGGAGGTCCCCAGAAACCTGCATGCTTCCTGGATGGACAGCACGGTGACTTCTTACTGACGGATCAGGACTGAGCAGTCGGTCACGGGGCTCAGTCCCCTTTAAGACATCCTATATCGGGTAGAGAAAAATCTCACAACCCACAGACAGGCAGTCAGCCAGCTGCAGCAGGGACAGAAGCCCGGACCACATCCGTCACTTCACTTCTGTCCTCAAGGTGCTGGTGGCTCCCTAGAAGGCGAGCAACCTCTCTGGGCTTCCTAGACTAAGAGTACCACAGCCAGCAACCACCATCCCGCTTGGTCTGTCACCGCGGGCCTGTAATCCCAGACACCTGGGAGGCTAAGACAGCAGGATGGTGACTTCCAGAGTAACCTGAGCAAGTAGAAACAGGACAGGAGATGCCACGTGGTCCACCACGCCGGAAGCCCTACGGTCAGTCCCCGGCACCGCCAGACGAAACCACAAACAAGACCGCTCCAAGTCAGTGCTCAGGCGGGGTCCTTTGAGGCTCTCCCTGTCAGCACAGCGATGCTTGCAGAGCACCTGAGCCAGCCACTGCGATGGCTACCATCTCACAAGTGCAGAAACAGACGTCCAGAAAGGTTCAGCGGCCAGCCCAAAGCCACACAGCCAGCGAGTGGCGGAGCTGGGATTTGAACCTGGACAGTCTCTCTCTCTCTCTCCAAGCTCCCTACTGTACTCTCATCCTGTGCTAACACACTCAGGCTCAGGGAGATCCTCACAGTCATCACTGCTGACCACCTGCTTCCTGCCGAGCACGCCAAGGTCCTTTACGGTAACAAACACAGGACCCAAGTCCCTTTCAGTAAACAGGCTGAGAGGTAGGCAGGCTAATGAAAGTCACGATCCCAGATCTTGGGAGGCTGAGGCAGGAGGGTCAGGAGTTCAAGACCAACCTTGACTACTTAGAGAAACTATCTCTGAAGGCAAATAAAGGAAATAGGTTGTGAGGCTCATAGGAGGTCAGGCGAGGGACTGAACTGTGCCCACCAGTTCACGGCAACGTGGCCAGGGCCAGAGAGCCACCAGTACCATCTTCCAGACAGGGAAACTAAGGCCATTTCTGCTTCAGAATTCGTGTCCCTGCCCTCCCCACAGCCTAACTTTAAGACCACTGCTCCCACACAGATTGTGGACTGATTCCTACCCTCTCCTCAGCCCCTGCACTCCAGAGAAAAACGAGTGACCCTAGTAGGATGCACAGCTGTCAGCAAAGACCTACTCAACCTCCGGGAGGAAGCCCACTGGGCTCGCTGATGGGAAGGGGATCCTGTCACTTGTGGGGACTTAGAAGAAGGACAGAGGCAAGGCTATCTCACTTCCTCCTGAGGTTCTCACTAGGTCCTATATACCTGCTGTCCCACCCCTGCACACCTGCTGTCCCACCCCTGCACACCTGCTGCCCTACCCCTGCACACCTGCTGCCCCACCCCTGCACACCTATCCATCCCTGTACACCTGCTGTCCACCCCTGCAACCTGGCACCCCAGCTCTGCAACCTGCTGTCCCACCCCTGCATACCTCCTGTCCACCCCTGCAACCTGCTGTCCCACCCCTGTACACCTGCTGCCCCACCCCTGTACACCTGCTGTCTCACCCCTGCACACCTCCTATCCACCCCTGCTGCCTCACCCCTGCACACCTATCCATCCCTGTACACCTGCTGTCCACCCCTGCACACCTGCTGTCGGCCCCTGCAACCTGGTACCCCACCTCTGCAACCTGCTGCCTCACCCCTGCACACCTCCTGTCCACCCCTGCAACCTGCTGCCCCACCCCTGCAACCTGCTGTCCCACCCCTGCAACCTGCTGTCCCATCCCCTGCACACCTGCTGCCCCACCCCTGCAACCTGCTGTCCCACCCCCTGCACACCTGCTGCCCCACCCCTGTACACCTGCTGTCCCACCCCTGTACACCTGCTGTCTCATCCCTGCACACCTGCCACCCCCCCCAAGAGCACACCCCTCACTGCTGTCAGCCAGGAGATCTGTCAGAGGACAGTTCAGCCAAGCCACTCCCTGACCAGAGTGCAAAAAAATCATGCCTATGCTTAAACAATTTATTTTATTATATATGAGTGTACTGGCGCTGTCTTCAGACACAGAGGGCGTCAGATCCCATTACATTACGGATGGTCGTGAGTCACCTTGTGGTTACTGGGATTTGAACTCAGGACCTCCGGAAGAGCAGTCGGTGCTCTTAACCACTGAGCCATCTCTCCAGCCCCAGGCCTATGTTTAAAAGTCACTCATTTGATGCCTGCCACACAAAGCAATCGCAGAGAAAGCAAACCAACATGGGAGCCACGTGCTTCGGAGACACTAGTGCGTCCATTGCCAGCCGCCTTCCAAGACACAGGCTGCCAAACTCCACACAACTTACAGGGGCTCTGACCTTCCCTACTGTGGGGCCGCAGGCTCCAGCCTGCTGCCCCAGGAAGACAAAGCCACCAGCCAACAGCACCTCATGCTGCTAGTTTCTATCAGTCTCTGCCCCACCCTGCAGCCCCTCACCCCGGCGGCTGTTCGCTGAGCACCTTCTCTGTCCAATTAGGACCAACACACACCCAAGTCCATCTCAGTCCCCACAGCTACCCTCACGGGTAAGTCATTTGCCTCATTTACAAAGGAAACTGGCTCAGAGAGGTTAACACACTTGACTGCAGTCACACAGTAGATAAAGCCAGGACTTAATACGAGGGCAGAGCAGATCTGAAAGCAAGCGTCATGATTGGCAGATGTGATGGGGGCTCAGGAGGAGTTAGATCCTGTGTATGTGAACCCTTAGGAGGACCAAGAGGGGCTGGGAAGTGCGGCTCTCCGAACTGTCCACCCTGTTGGGCATCTGGGGTCAGACACTTTGGTTTCCTGGAGCATTTTTACAACGCGCTCAGCTGACTCAGGTGTAAGCGGTCAGCGATCATACTTTGAAAACATATTCCTATCCTCAACGGAGACCGGGCTGTAAACATTTCAAAGGTCACCTAACCGCCTGATTACCGAGAAGGACAGCACTAACTCAGGCCCCAAAGTCAAGTCCTTAATTGCTTCCTGATAGGTGACGTGCCCTCTCCCCCACACAGCTGACTAGAGGATTTCTAGGGACAGGAGAGCTCCAAGTTCTCAGGCCCAGGGACGCTCCTGCATAAGAGACTCTGTGAGATATCCATCTTGTGTCCAGCCCTCCACTCAAACAGCGATCCCCTACCCTGGGCCAGCAGTCGGGGTGCGGGCAGTGGGTGAACACACTTAGCCATGGAGACATGCAGAGTTGGGAGGTCAGAACTCAGCTCCCCCTCTCCCCTAAACTTCCATTTCATGAGCTGCTCATGGGTATAAGTGCTGGAGTCTCCACAGCCAACACTGCCTGAGAAGACTGTCACGAAAAAGAGGGGACAGACAGAAGGACTCAGCCCCAGGGGGTCTGATGTAACATGGTACATCAGTAACTCTGGCTTTCCCTATAGCCTCCTCAACCCTCCCATGGTGCCTAGCTGGCCCTGCTCCCACCTCCTCCTCCAGGAAGCCCCCCTTGGTTTACCTCTGGTACTTCTCAGCAATTCTGCCTCGATGTCTCCAAACATCCGTCAAGTTAAGCGGCAGGCCTTAAATCCACACTCCCGCAATCTGAAAGCAGGTAGGGGCAGGTACATGCGCCTCCAGGCAGGGATCTTGTCCCCCTCAGTTCCCAAGCTTTCTGATGCAGAACAGGGGTGTAAAGGTCTTTTATTCACTCAACACGCCCTACACTCTGGGCAGGACCAGGAGTGAGGCCTTGCCTCTTCCCTACCTCCTACCTAGCCCTCAAGGCTCAACTCAAGTGTCACCTTTGAACACACACACACACACACACACACACACACACAATAGGTTGGGCAAGGTACCGGCTAGCAGGAACCGTTCTGATGACACAGGCTATCATGACAATAATCCTCCTGGGCTCACGCCTTGAGCTCACACAATCAGACCCATCCCTAATACCCACCCACCCCACCTTACCAACGGCCCTCCCCCACCCCCATGGAGGCGAGGACCATTTTACAGTTAAAGAACTTGAGTCTCAAAAAAAGTACCACAGGCTGCCGAGGTGACTCAGTGGGTAAAGGGGCTTGCCAAGAAGCCTGAGGACTTGGGTTCAATTCCTGGCACCCTTCTCTGCCCCAGACCATGATCCTCCTCTGCCGCTCCGCTCTCTGTCCAGATAGACCCAGAGTTCGCTCCTCCCTGGTGTGACTTCCAGCCTGGTGCTTGACCCAGAACCATCTTTTCAGTGAAGGAACGATTGATGAATGGACATCAGTCGGAGCTAGCTCATCCTGTGGGCTGGTCAGGTGAATCCTGGTGATGCTAGAGGAGTGAGAGGCCAGGGATGGACAACTGGCCCCTGCACTCCCTTGTCCTCTCTGGTGAGCAGTTAAGTGCTAACAGTCATCAGGGATCCCTGGGGGAGGGCTGTGTAGCTCAGAGTCTGGGGTGAGGGTGCACCCCCAACGTCACAAATCAACAAAGACACGGCGCAGGCTAACGATGGCTAGAAAGTCATCCCTGAGGGGCAGATTCTGAACTGCTCTGCGCCGGTCCACACTGACTCCCATGCACCCCTGCACACAGCTGCAGGCCAGGCTGGACCACGCGTCCAGACTCTGCACTTCTCGGGCCTAAATGCGCTCCTGCCAAGCCCTCGAGCCTTTTAAAAGGACTCTCCCGAACCCAGCAAGACACCCAAGACACGGATGTCTGCCGAGCCCAGCCCTGGCCGCATGCCTGCCCTGCGGGGTGGCAAGGAGAAAGTTGGCCGCTTGAAGCCTCCACCTAAAGTCCCGGTTACTGATTAACCAGCCCCAGCGCTTCTCTGTGCGCGGCCTGGAGCCGCAACTCGTCCCAGTGGAAGAAAGTCCAAGTTACACATCTTTGTCACCGCGGACCGGGGCAGTGCGCGCGCCACCCCGGAGGGCGCGACCCGGGGTCAGGGCGCAGGCTCCAGCGCCAGCCGCAGGCCCTCCAGGGACAGCTCTCTGCAACAGGCGCCGTCCCTCCGAAAGCAAAAGGCCACGGCTTCCCCACCAGAGGAAGGTCAGCCCTGGCCTGCACGGCGCGATCCCGAGGCACGCGCGGGCCGCGGACGCGCGTGGGGGGAGCGGGGCCAGCCCTAGGCGTCCTCCGCCGGCATTCCCCGGCCGCAGATGCAACGGGATCCCCCGCCCCCCAAGTCCGCAGCCGGACACGGCACGCGGTTCCTCCTCGCTCTCCGCTTTGCCCTCCGCCAACTTTGCCAACTTTACACGCGGCCCCGCGGGCAGGAGTGGGCGTCCCCGTGCGTCTCCGCGCGCCCCCGCGCCCGCCCGCGCGCCCCCGCGCCCTCCGCGCACCTACCGCAGTGGCCCGCCGCGCCGCACCTGCCCGCCCGCACCTGCCGCGGCGCGCGCAGCCTCGCCGCTGGGGGCGGGGCTCGGGCGGGAAGCGCCCCGTCGCCGTGGCAACCGCACCCGGTGGCGCCTGCGCAGAGGAGCGAGGGGCGGAGCGCGGGAGCGGGAGCCGCGAGACTGCGCGAGGCGCGTCCCCTGCCGGATAGAAGCGGCATTGCGCCACGGTCCCAGCCAAGGCACCTACTGTGTGCCCCCGCGGTGGGGTGAGAGAGCATTGCCCACCAACTGCTACTGCGCATCCCTGGCCAGCGGCCTTGTTCATTTCATCGATCATATCGACCCCGGTTTCTTTTTCTTCTTTCTTTTTATTTTCCTTCCTCTTAAAAAACAAAACGATTGCTTTTATTGTTAGTATGTGTATATGTGCATGAAAGTGCCGGTGCCGGCAGAGGCCAGAAGAGGGCAACAAATCCCCGGAAACTGGAGTTGGAATATGTTGGATGCCATGTTGGAAATAAACTCTTTAACGGGGAGGGGGGTGGGTGGGATAGGGGGTTTACGGAGGGGAAACCGGGAAGGGGGGATAACATTTGAAATGTAAATAAATAAAATAACCAGTAAAAAAATAAAATAAATTCTAGTCTTACAAAAGCGGTGCATTCTACCACTAACTAATGGCTTGTTCTCTCTCTCTCTCTCTCTCTCTCTCTCTCTCTCTCTCTCTCTCTCTCTTTCCCCCCACCCCCGCCTCCAAAGGCTCTCCCTATGTTGCTCAGATTTGAGCTCCTGAATTCAATTCGTTCTCTCTCCTCAAGTCCATTCCTTCCCCACCCTCACCCCCTGTAGCTGGGACATCATTGGAGCCCTACTCTGCCAGCCCGTGCATCTTTGCTGAGTACCTTTTGTATGCTGGGCTCCGGGGACTCAGCTCTGAGGCAGCTGGTGGGTCCAGGTTCTCATGAGAGAAACATCGCATGGGTAAATTGAATCATATTTATGACACATGCACCCCGGGGAAATGGGACATGGTTTATTCTTTTATTGTAAACAAGCCTGTCTTAGTCAGGGTTTCTATTCCTGCACAAAACATCATGACCAAGAAGCAAATTGGGGAGGAAAGGGTTTATTAATTCAGCTTACACTTTCCACACAGCTGTTCATCACCAAAGGAAGTCAGGACTGGAACTCAAGCAGGTCAGGAAGCAGGAGCTGATGCAGAGGCCATGGAGGGATGTTACTTACTGGCTTGCTCCCCATGGCTTGCTCAGCTTGCTTTGGTATAGAACCCAAGACTACCGGCCCAGGGATGGTACCACCCACAATGGACTGACCCCACCCGCAATGGGCGGGACCCGGGACCCTCCCTCTTCATCACTAATTGAGAAAAATGCCCCACAGTTGGATCTCACGGAGGCACTTCCCCAACTGAAACTCCTTTGTCTGTGATAACTCCAGCCTGTGTCAAGTTGACACACAAAACCAGCCAGTGCACAGCCCAACCTCAAGAAAAGAGACAGAGACCCAAGCAGCAGTGTGGCTTCCAGAGAGCTGTCTGCCATTCTTCTGCCTCCTCTCTGGCTCTGATTGTTGGTGGTGGTGGTGGTGGTGTGTGTGTGTGTGTGTGTGTGTGTGTGTGTGTAGCTCATACAATCCTTTGAATTTTGACCCTTTTGATGTAAGGGCTAATGCCTGGTATAATACCCTGGATCCCCCTGAGGCTTCTCTGGTCCACAGTGACAGAGTCCAGCAGTAGTGTGGGTCATCTGGATGCCATGGACACAGTTATCAAGTGGAGGTATCCTAGAGAATGTCAAATATGACTCTGCCACTCCCAGGGGGTGAGGGCGGAGTCTCTGAGTTCAAATGGTTGGTCTGCAAGATGAGGTTCCTCCAAGTCTACCTGAAAGCAGGGCTTCATACGGAGTTTATATGTCACCATAAAAGAATGTTTGGTGTGCTGAATGTGACGGCTCACACCTTTAATCCCAGTCCTCAGGAGGCAGAGGCAGGCGAATCTCTCAGTTGAGTCCAGCCTGGTCTACAAAGTCAGTTCCAAGACATCCAGAGCTACACAGAGAGAAACTCCGTCTCGAAAAACCAAAACCTACAAGAACATATTAAATAAAACTAAATTTAAAAACAGTTTGTGTCCACTCCTGTCTAGAAATACTTCAGAAAGGGATATGGGCACCCACCTGATTCACAGTGCCTACCTCAGGACTGGGACATAGTTGGTGCTCAATGAATAGATGTGTATGAATGGCCAATCTGTGATGCCCCACTATGTGCCGTGGCGTCTCTTCCAGAAGCACTGAGAAACTTTCCCGTATCTATTATGCAAATCACTTCTTACAAAGCGTGTGTCAGAATTCTCCTGAGTAGCCAGATGTTTGTTATTCTCTGCTCCCCAAACAAGGGAGTGTCCCCTCCTCCCTTCCCCTCCCCCCCCCCACTGCCAGTCTGTCTCTGAATATAAGCTCTGAAGGGAACAAAGCAGGGTCTTTCCCACCACCCACACAGACCCCGGACCTAGATAAGTCTTTCCCCTGTGACGACCCTACCCCCATTCCTCACTCTGTCAACTCAAACCAAGCTGGAAGCGCCGAAGCGAACCAAACTACAACTCCCAGAAGCACCTGGGTCCTCATGGGCGGAGACTTCTTGGGAGACAGGTTAGACTCCTTCACATTTTCTTGCGCTCGCCAGGTGAGAGGCTGCCAGCCACACAAGCCCAAGGATTACACCCTGAGCAGGGAGTGTCAGATTCCACATGCTACCCGGAGCCAGAACCCTGGGCTTGTCCGTTCTGGTACACAAAGGACAGCACACCCCAGGGACTGTCCCAGAATCTTTTATCTGCCACATCAACCTCCTCCAGGAAGTCTGTGGGGATTGTTCTGTCTAACAGCATTTGCAGTGAAAATAGAGATTCCACAGCGGCTCTGCCCACCCTCCGTGCAGAGGACCGTGAGCACCCCGGTGGTCAGCGGGACTGCGCACAGTGTGCTAAATCTGTCCCATGATTTACCTGCCCTACTGGCTGGGTAGCCCTAGAAACCACAGCTACCTAGCAGGACCCTGTTTCAGCCATTCTTGGCTATTGCTTTATGTCATTGCCGGGATTTCAATACTAGTCTGAAACTTGTGTCAATCCTCCTGCCTCAGCCTCCCAAGTGCTAGGAGTACAGTCCTGCGTCACAGTCACAATGCCCTATGGGTGCCGGGAGACCAGACCCAGCACTTCCTGCTGACCAGGGAAGCACTTTACCAACTGAGCCACATCCCAGCCCTTCCTGGTTTTGGACGGTAAGAACCAAGCTGGTCTTTGAAATGTTTTCTCTTGACTCCAAACCTCTGCCGTACTGCATTGGCCTCCCAGGAGGATCTTGCCCTCGGCTGGTCTATCCTCGGCTTAATGACCATCCCTCCCACATTAGCTTTACAGTCAGTTCACCCAGAGGCCTTCTGGATTCCCGGGGTGGAGATGAATTCCATACTCAGACGTAACGATTGAGATACAGAAACAAAGCTGACCCTCCAGATGGAACCGCTGTTAGAGTCAGCATTGTCACGGGACACAATTCGGGACTCTTGGTCACCAAGGAGGGGGTCCTGTTGTGGTTTGAGCGTGAAACATCCTCTCTAGGCTCATGCGTTCGAGTACCAGTTCTCCATCTGGTGACATCGTCTGGGAAGGTTGAGGAAAAGTTTTAGGAGAGGGGTTCTCAACCTGTGGGTCGCGACCCCCGAGGGGCGTTCACTTGGACGCATAGGGCGTATCCGATTTTACATTCTGAGTCAAAACGACGGCAAAGTTACCGCTGCGAAGTAGCGGTGAATTGATTTTACGGTCGGGCTGGGGGTCAGCACAACATGAGGAACTGTGTTAAAGGGTCGCGGGCGTTAGGAAGGTTGAGAGCCGCTGTTCTAGGAGGGGAAGGGGAGGAAATGAGTCACTGGGGGAAAGGAAGGCCCTGGGGTTTCACGGCCTGGCTCCACTTCCTGTCCACTCTTTGCTTACCCAGCCGGCCTCCCACTCCGCGGCCACCACGCTTTTTCCCCCCACCGTGATGGGTTGTGCCTCTCCGGAAGTGTGAAGCCAGAACAAGCCTCCCTCCACTAAGTTGCTTTTGTCTTGCTATTTATTACAGACCCTCCCCTTCGCAGTCATCCTTGGACTCCGCCTCCCGTTTCCATGGTAACACACTGATTTCTAAGAAAAGGGAGAGTGTCCTGGGTGCCCCTCCTCAAGATTTAATTTTCCTGAAGCCCGGAGGAGGATGCTCACTGGTGGATTTTTTTTCTTCTTCTTCTTTAATTAATTGAAATCTATTCTTGCAGGGTTTTTGGTCAAGAGAATAAGGGACCTGAATCACACCTCCGGCCGAGAGAAGAAGTGATCTAAATTACGGTTCTGAGGCAGCAGGGACACCATTATCCTCTCGCGATGTCTCACTCGCTCTGCCAATCACCTGAGTAGGAAAAGAGAACCCGAAGACGCGTCGAATGACTGCGCGCGGGGGTGTGAGGGTGGAGTCGGGGTCTGCGGCTCAGTTACCAGCCCTGGGTTCGATCCCATCTGGGATGCTGCGGGGCTGCACGGTAGGATGGAGGCAGTGGGTTATCCTCGGCGTTATTCAAAGAGAATTCAAGGCAAGCCTGGGCTAAGTGAGACTGTGCTCGGAATAAAATTAAGCGAGGATGGGAAAAATAACCCTGATTTTAATGAGATGCACGCTCATATAACCCAAACTGCACCCATGCATGCTGCGACTCAGACCCTCCCTGATGAGCCTGTCCGAGGTCTGGGTTCCTACCTGGGAGCCTGCTCCAGGCATCCCCCCCGCTCCTGTTCCTGCTTTCCTTACCTGTAACTGACCAGCCCAG
The DNA here is from genome assembly GCA_036184795.1 of Tokudaia tokunoshimensis. NCBI lineage: Eukaryota > Metazoa > Chordata > Mammalia > Rodentia > Muridae > Tokudaia > Tokudaia tokunoshimensis. The sequence continues at coordinate 3,315,209 of BTHU01000006.1, forward strand.
ACTCTCTCCACCTCCCTCCTACAGGCAGCCCACCTGACCTGCTGCTTTCTCTCCAACTCCTATAGTTTCCTTCTAAGTTCACTGGGAGACAAAGTACCCACAAAGGGGACCCCGAGTTCCCCAGTCGGGATGATACTAGTGAAACTAGCCGTGTACCAAGCCAGGGGATTCTGCTTCGAGGGCCACAGCCCTTTAAGAGGCGATGTCTCTTCAGCCCCCACCCGCAGAGGGGTGAGCTGAGGCTCAGTCACACAGCAGGAATCTCGATCTGGCAAACAGAGCCCCAGGCAAACTTGGGCGTGCTCAGGCGTCTTTGGGGAGGCGACTCCAGTACAACAAGAGCGAGGGAAGACACACTTGGAGAAAGTGAAGGAAAGGGAACAATTACAGGAAATGCCCGGTGAGGCTGGCCAAGCCTCAACTAGAAGCTGCGCGAATTAGCCCAAGGCAAGAAGATGGAGCGAGCGCGCCCTCTGCTGGCGCATCCTGCAGCGCTGGCTTCCTATGGAGCCAGGGAGACTCAGGGAGCGGACGCTTGGATACCCAGCTTGGGCACCAGTATTTAATAGTGGCTCGGGTACCCCTATATGTGCCTTCTCTTGCCCAGGAAACCAGCCCCGCCCCGCCCGCCCCTATCCTATTTGAGGCTGGAGTTTCTCTCTTGGTCCAGCCCATCCGTCAGCCCAGAGTGAATAGCTATTGATTTCAGGAAGGAAAACACAGGCCTGTGAGTATACACCCTTCTCAGACCAGCTCCTCACGTGACCCTGCTCTGTTTACCAATCTGAAAGTGACCTTTAAAGCGGAAGACACCTTTTTTTTTTTTTTTGGTTTTTTCGAGGCGGGGTTTCTCTGTGTAGCCCTGGCTGTCCTGGAACTCACTCTGTAGACCAGGCTGGCCTCGAACTCAGAAATCCGCCTGCCTCTGCCTCCCAAGTGCTGGGATTAAAGGCGTGCGCCACCACCGCCCGGCTGGAAGACACCTTTTTAAAGCTCACAGATTTACATCCAAGGCCAAAGCAGGGGAGGTCACTTGGGAGAGGTAACCTTGAAGAGGCTTGACCCAAAGTGTGGGGTTCCTGGACAGAGGGAATATATGAAGTGAGGAGAAAAATGGGGTTTGGAGGAGGAGCCGGGCTGGCCTCAGGCACCGCTTAGTGGCCCTAGCAGGCTTCAGCGGAGTACACCTGGAGCCCTGGACCTGCACATCGTTGTGTGTTCGAGTCTCTGTGTGGTTTGAAGCTTGAATATGGAACACAACCAGAGTTTGAAAATCACATTTTCAGAGGAACCCAGCCCTCCAAACGTTAGGCGCCCCTGCCATAGGTCAGGATATTTGTTATTTCGGAAATGGAGACGTTGAGACATTATATCATTTGTCTCAAGTGACAGAGTCAGCAGGCCTGGTTGAGACTGATACAAGCGTCCATGTTTTGAAGGACCCCGTCCTCAGATCTCTCCTGGGCAGCTTGGCGATCTCTATCTCTATGTATTTATCATCTCTCTGTGTATCATCTATCTATCAACTATCTATCTATCTATCTATCTATCTATCTATCTATCTATCATCTATCTGCTATACACCTGGTTCAGCTGCTCAGCTACTGTTCCTTCTCACCCAGAAATTATCACCCAGGTCCAGACTTCAGGCCAAAAGCCCTGGGGACACACACACACACACACACACACACACACACACACACACACACTTCCTCTCATACCCCCAGCAATTCTGGCAGGGCTGACTTTCACCGTCATAGCTGCCACACAGCTTGGCTACTGTTTGTCCATGCCGGGGCTCCACCACCCCTAGAAGCCCTTCATTCTGTATTCCACCCACCCACATGGCTTCTTTGCTCCTGCCAATGTGCCCTGCACGTGCTGGCCTCAGGGCCTTTGCACAGGTTCCACACTCAGCCTGTAATGTTCCTCCCACGCTTTCCACACAGCTCCCCCATCTCCACCTTCAGGTCAGACTTGGCTGACTCATGAGGCTTTGTAAGACTCCTCCACACAGGTTCTCTCTCTATCCCATTATTTCATATGTATATCATGGGATATATGTGTGTCCCATTATATATGACAGTGTCTCACATCTGCTTCATATATGCATTTATTTCCTCAACATCTCTTCTCCAGGCAGGGGTGGGATCCACGGGAGAAAGGCTGTGGCTGTCCTGATCCATGTTCAGTTCCTAGCACCTAGGAACTGCTTAATAAGTATGGTGGGGGAGGGGTGGAAAGATAATGGATGGAAGGAGAGCTACATGTATGAGGGGGAGGGAGGGAGGGAGAGATCGATGATTATAGATAGATGGATAGATAGTTGACAGATACATACAGATAGACAGAAAGATAGATAATAGATAGATGATGATAGATACACAGAGAAAGATAAACAGAAAGATAGATGATAGATAGACAAATAGATGATAATTGGATAGATAGATGATTGATAGATAGATAGATACATACATACATACATATATACATACATACATAATACATGGATGGATGGGTGGGTAGATGGGTGGGTGGGTGGATGGGTAGATAGATGGGTAGGCAGGTGGATGGTGGATGAGTGGATTGGATGGGTGGGTGGATGAATGGATGGGTGGATGGGTGGGTAAATGACTATAGAGATCATATATCTTAAGGCCCTGTCTTGTTGACCTGACCCTAAGCACCTTGAAGAAACAGATTATGTCACGTTCCCTACTGTGTTCTGTTGAAGTTGGGGGTCACTGTGAGCTCAGAACTTAACCATTAAAAGAGTAAAGTCCAAACACATTCAGTCCTTAGACAAGGACGTCTGGGTCCAGAGAAGAATAAGACAGCTTCACATCTTAAGTCTCCAGCTGCCTCTTCTGCGTCCCTCTGACGTGGGGCTCACATCTGGGCTTTTGGAAAACCTTTACTTTCTGACTGGAGCTGGTGGGACAGTTGCTGATGCCCTAACTGTGGTAAAGTCTGCAGCTCACAGGGATGCCCAGCCTCTGACTTAAATCCTCCACATCTCCAAGAACTCGAGGCTGAGAGGCAGGCAGAAGCCTCAACTGCGCCATCTGTGAAGGGAACAGCGTCACTCACTGACTGCTAGCCCAGGTTCCTTCAGCTGTAGCGACCAGCAGAGTGACTCTGCAGGAAAAGGTGCTAACTGCCAAGCCAGTCGGCCTGAGTTTGATCCCTGGGATGTAAGGAGGGAACCAACATGCTCACCGTGACACCCTGCCCCTCCACACATATAATAATTGCTTTAATTACATTGAAAAGTCAGCTCTAGGCAGAGGAGAAAAGTCTCCATTCGGTTTTCTTCAGGCTCCCTGTAGGTGGACTCCGGTAACTGGAACCTGGCCGGATGTGCTTTGTGGTTATAAAGCCTCACTTAGCTTTCTGGGCACCTGTTCCACTGCGGTGATTTTCTCAGGTGATTAGTCTTTTCGAAGACTCAGAAACACCAGAGCAGCCCGGGACAGTGAAGGGCGGGGCCGTGGGGTTCCATTCTACAGTCTCCTGGCCTGGAATTACACCCCTGAGATCAGCTGACCCATGGGAGGTATGGGTTCTGGTGAAAGTCCTTTGTCACCCAAGGGATGATTACTGGCTAGCAGCCTCAGAGAGATTTCTAATCCCAGAGTGAAAATCTCCCTCCACTTCACCATGCCGTTCTGCCCAGGCTGATCTTTTTCCACCCACCTCTGTGTGCCTGGATAGAGGCACATCCCCAATCCTGTCTGCTCTGTGCCACACCTAGTGCTGGGATTTAGGCGCTCCTTATAAACGTGGAGAAACACGGCCATCTTGCCCAGGATCCCAGGTGAGGGCTGGGATTCCTTGCCATGTTTAAGTTGCTGACAGAGGTTTCAGAACCTGACTCCTACTACAGCGGCCCTAGGCCATTTGTCATTGTTGGAGACCCCCACCCCCCCACCCCCGAGACAACTCAAGCAAGCTCTGCCACCTCCACCAGCGCCAGGACAAGTGGACACTCCTTGCAGCCTGGCAGGAGTGCATCTGTCGTTACTTAGGTAAGGCTCTACTTTAAACCTCTTGCTTTTTGGTTTTTAATTTAATCTTTAGAAAACTGGTCTTGATTGCCTGTCATGATAGGGATATACCCCATGAAGCTCCCTGCTGGAAACTTAACCCTCAGATTCTTGTGTTAATGGTGTCTGGAGGTGAGGCCTTTGGGAGGTCAAGGTGGGCTAGATGTGGTCAGAAAGGTGGGTCCCTAAGATGGTTAGTGTCTTTTGTATGAGAGGAATAGAGGGCTGGGAGATACTCAGTAAGTGCTGGCAGTGTAAGTCTGAGGACATGAACTGTCCCTCCCCCACCCATGTAAAACTCCCAGGAGATGCTGAGTGTTGGTGCCGGCCTTTAATCCCAGCACTCAAGGGCAGAGGCAGGACCATCACTGAGTTGAGGCTAGCCTCGTCTGCATATGGAGCCCAGGACAGCCATGCCCTGTCTCTAAAACCAAACAGACAGAAGCCAAGCGTAGTGCATGCTTGTAATCCCAGCACTGGGGAGAAATGGGTGGACCCTGGGGCTCAACAATCAGTCAGCCTAATGAACGAGCGCCAGGTCCCAATGAGAAACCCTGCCTGAAGAATCAATGGGGGTGTGTCTGGGGAATCACACCTGAGGTTGACCTCTGGCCTCTGTATGTATGTGCCATCATGTTCATCCATGTCCACACATACATAGACACACATGCACACTATGAAACACTGGCCAAGAAGGGGGAGAAAGAGGTGGGGGGCCTAGACTAGACATCTTGCCAGATGCCAAGCAGATGCTACACGATGCTCTTGGTATTCCTGGTCTCCCAACACCGTGAGCCAGATGAACTTTATATATATATAAATCTCAGTCTGCAATATTGTGTTATAGCAACAGAAAGTGGCCTGAGACAATGCCAAAGTTTAGCAGGACCCGAGGGTCGGTGGGTCCAGATTGTCAGGAGCCATCTAGGAAAGGCTAGGGCTAGCAGATGACTTTCCTGGAGATGGCCCACTGTTTTTGAATGGTGTGTGATGGGTAAGATTCTGAGTTGCAAAACCTTTGGAAATCTCAACTCAGGATTGATTTTTATTGCTATTTTTATTTTATTTTATTTAATCTGTCATGATTAAATTGGTCTAATGATTCCTGGGTATTAGTCTACCCTACTAGGCAGATTTTCTGCAGCTCAAGGAAGGTGTAGCAATGCTATATAGACAAATTGGTGATTTTATAATTCCTAAATGATTCTATAGAATCCCTACTAAGTTTATGCAGCTGATTTTGAGGCCTCTATAGTATTAAAGCTGTAATTATGAGTCTGTAAACCTTCTTGTGTAAACCTTCCTGTGTCACAGGCTAATTGTACTAGGACAGAAAACAGGCTTGAAACCAAGTTGCAATCAGTAATTGCACTAGGATGGAAGGCAGGCTTGAAACAAAGTTGCAATCAGGAAAAGCATTCCTTCCTTCTAGGTGAGCTATGAAACCATTCTCTGATAACTCAAAGTCAGAAACTGGGAATGGACAATTTACTGTAGGTGCAAGGACAAAAGATAAAATATTGACGGTATTTATCTGTACAAAATTTCAAAACTAATGAGACACTAGGCAGATGATTTGCCTCTTGACAAAACCGTGTGCTAACTTAAGACATAAGAATTATTATCTTAAACTTTTAATGAATTTATGAGCTAGTGAAAGATGAGTGTTTAATTAGATGATTAGTCTTAATGGAAACTCTTGTAAACATTCCTGCTGAAACTTCTTATTTGATTTATGATGAACTTTGGGGATGTAGAGATGCTTGGAAGACCATGTGATCTATTCTCCTAAGAAAGCATAAATACCAAGGACAACAAGAAGGAAGCAACTTTTTTCTTAGTCACAAGGCTTCTTTCATTCAGCAGTAAAAAGGTAGAAGCTTTTTCTTTCTCTGAGCAATAAAGATTGGAGCTTAACCAGAATGAGTGATTTTTTTTTCTCTGCATTGGTGCTTGCTCAATGAAACCTGCTGTTGGGGGATTTTGCTGCATCCACCAAATATGTGTATATGGATATGTGTGTGTATATGATGTATATGTATGTGATGTATATGTATATGTAAAGTATAGGTGTGTGGACTTAAATATGCATGAATACTTGTGGAGTAGATTGGCCGAGCCAGAACGTGTGCATGATCTGTGTGTATGATGTGTGTGTGTGGATGATGCATGTGTGTGTGTGGTGTGAATGTATGTGTGTCAGTACATATTTGTGATTTGTAAACTTTTTTTGTTTTTGTTTTTTTGGTTTTTTTTTTTTTTTTGTTTTGTTTTGTTTTTTTTCTGTGAGCATGACTTTCTTTTCCTGGTTCACAAAGAGTTAAAGCTCCAAGCCTCCTTCTAGCCTGGCCAGCCAGAGGTGAGGCTACCAGGCAAGAAAGAAAGGAACTCTTAAACAATCTTTAATTAATTCCTTGCTGTTGCCAGCAAGAATTAATTACCCAATGTATATCTATCCAGCTGTTTGAATGTACACTTCAGAGTTAAAACTGAGTTCAGAATTTCTCACTGGGCATTCTTGTCAGCCCCAGATAATTAAATTTGTTCCCTTAGTAATATTGACCCCATAAATCACCCATAGCTGTCACTGGGGCCTTCTGCTATCAGCAGGACCCCAAGCCTAACCCTAACCCTAACCCTCCCCCATCTGCAGTCTTTCCAAAGAGAGAACTTGTGCTGGACAGACTACTATGGCACCATATCCCCAAATTCTCACCAGAATCCTGCTGAAGTCTGTCTATGTGGTTACCCCATAGTGCCTAGCGCGGAGTGCCCACCCCCACATGATGGTTTGAGGAGACAGGACTCTTGATGGCAGTAAGAATCAACCTAGAAACAAGGCAGTCGAGTGGGACAGGAGCAGACGAATCCACAGACTCCCAAGGAGCTGCCCAAACACCATTAAATCCTAGCCCACGCTGAACACCGGACAACCTCCATCACCTCCATGAGGAGGGGTTTGCTGATGGGTGGGACGGTGCGACAAGCCCAACCTGGGAGTATGAGGTTTAAGGGATGCCACTCTTCGGGACAGGGCTGTCCTTTTGGACGAGGAAGGTGTTATTCTTCTTGTTGTGGTCAACTGCCTGACAAGAAGGGACTTAAAGGAGGGGTTTGTTGTGGCTGACAGTTTGGGGGCAGCGTATTCATGGTGACACGGTGGGTGGGAGGGGCGGCGCGGTGGGAGGGGCGGGACGGTGGGAGGGCGGAGCGGTGGGAGGGCAGCAGGGGTGGCAGCCTGCTACATCTGCAGTACGAAGCAGGGGGGAGGGGACTGATGCTTAGCCCACTTTCTCACTTTTATTCAACCAGGACCCCAGCTTTGTGCCGCCCACTTCCAGGGTGTGCCTTCCCAGCCTAGATTGCTTCTCACAGGCACTGAGAGAGACTTGGGTGGAGGAAGTCAGGCACTTGTGAATGAGCGAGCTCATGAATGGGTCTGGTGTGTCCTGGCGCTGGCTCACCTCCTCCATCACACCCTCTTCATCTCTCACCTCGGCTTGACCCCTAGGTCAGCGAGATTCCCGATGGAGGTCAGCGTGAGGGCTGCTCTGGGACTCTCCCTCACCAGCATGTCTAGCCTCAGCCTCATCTCGCCTGCCTGGTTCCAGAGCCCTTCCTCCTCCTATGGTGTCTTTACCTACTGCTCCTGGCCACAGGGTGACCACTGGAACCAGAGCTGTGTGACCTTTGGGTCCCTGAAGGACATGCCCAGCTTGCCCTGGAAGGTGAGATATGAGCTCTTCCAAGGCTGCTGGCTCCCAAAGACTGGGATCCAAGAGTCCTTTGCTGACCAGTGGGGGTCCCAGTGTCTGAGCACACAGGTTCTTAAACCCAGCAACTCTCAGGAACATCAGAGAACTCTGCATAGGGTTCTTCATACCTCTGAGCTTGGGTCTCTGCAGGCATTGGGTGGGTGTGACTTCTGTCTAGAGGCAGATCTTAGTCCCCAGAAAGCCTTTGTATAAACCAGGAAAAAGCACTTTCTTCAAGACACCATATTGCCACCTGCTAGGAAATCGCTGTCGATAAGCAAATCTGCGGTGGTTCTTCAGTGTACAACCTGCACATCCCTACCTGACCCCACCCCTGGCACTGCTGGGGTTAACAGACCAAAGATGAGATGTTCAAGTCTTTGGAGTGTCCTGGTGATCAACATGGGGTGGGTGAAGACCGGGTACTTAGACCAGCACTGTCTTAGTCAGGGTTTCTATTGCTGCACAAAACATCATGACCAAGAAGCAAGTTGGGGAGGAAAGGGTTTATTCAGCTTACATTTCCACATTGCTGTTCATCACTAAAGGAAGTCAGGACTGGAACTCAAGCAGGTCAGGAAGCAGGAGCTGATGCAGAGGCCATGGAGGGATGTTTCTTACTGGCTTGCTTCCCCTGGCTTGCTCAGCCTGCTCTCTTATAGAACCCAAGACTACCAGCCCAGCGATGGCTCCACCTACAAGGGGCCCTCCCCTCTTGATCACTAATTGAGAAAATGCCTTACAGCTGCATCTCATGGTGGCATTTCCTCAAGGGAGGCTCCTTTCTCTGTGATAACTCCAGCCTGTGTCAAGTTGACACACAAAACCAGCCGGTACATTCACCTTGGGGGGAAATTGATCCCAAAGGTTACATTGTGGATAGGGGCTTCTCCTGGTGATTCTGGCAGGTTCTTAATCAGGGCAGGAGGTAGTGGTTCATTGACCTGAATTTTACTTCTGTTTATTTGCCTGGCTCTGGGTCTTGAGGCAAAGGGCTTGCAATCTCTGGATGGGTTTATTTAAGGAACAACGGGGCTATAGTAACACGTAGCTGCAGTGGCAATTTTGGAACTTTGGTTTCTTTGCAAAACACAGAGATGTTGTAGGAATATGTTTTCATTTTGATCTCAGGTGTGGGATGGGGGGGAGCACTTCAGACTGTCCGCAGCAGATGACTATGATTTGCCTCGTGCTCTAGCAGGGGCGTGATTTTGTCAGCTGCAGAGAGTTTCTGTGATTGCCTGACATTTAGGAATTCTGGGGACTTTTCAGAGGATATATAAATGCAAAGGCTCCAAGAGGTGTGGGGTGTTAGTTGGTGGTTGTTGGTTGGTTGCCATTGGTCATAGATTATTAAGTACTTGTGTGCAAAGACACAAGAATCCTGAAGGAGAAAATCAAATTACCTCCAGGGATTCAATGCCCCTAGTCAGCAGGATGTAGTCTAATAATAACTCCTCCCCCTTTCCATGTATCCATTTTTCCTTCCTATTTAGTGTTAGGGGGTTGAATGGGTGGGAAAGGGATCAAGAAAGGTGGAAGAAAAACCTACAAAGTAGCCAAACACAAGCTACACGTAGCTATTGGAAACATTTTAGCGGAAAACAGGCAGAGTGACTGCCTCATTCCTCTCCTCTCTCCAAAGGTCTCAGCAGCAATGCTCCTTGGAGGCTGGCTTTTGCTGTCCATCAGCGCTCTTCTCCTCTCGGCCTGGGCACTGGCCCCCAGAAGATTGTTTCCTGAGAGGGGCTTTGGTCCAACACCGGTGGTGCAGGCAGCAGCAGGTAGATTCTTGCACAGTGCTGAGCTCTTGGAAGTGAACCCCAGGATTGTGAACTACTCCCACTTTAGCAATTCAGGACTTGGGGGCAAGGGGACACACGATGTTGAAGCCACCCATGTAGACCTTAGCTGACCTGGTCCTATGCCACCAGCACCATGCTCACAGTAAATTGTGCTTGGGCACAGTGTGTGTGTGTGTGTGTGTGTGTGAGTGTGTGTATTTGTGTCTTTTGTGTGTTCGTGTGTGTGTCTCTGTGTGTGTGCATGTGTGTGTGTGTCTGTCTGTCTGTGTCTTTGTGTGAGCTGGTCTACCTCTGTGTTTCTCTTTCTTATTAGCACTACCACTGTACAGTTGCATAGGCTGTGAACTGCCCAAGGATGCCCAACCAAGGGCTGAGAAGTTGCTGAAGTCTGACCCTCACTTTACTTGGTGCTTCAGAGGAGGAGGACTGTTCTTTGCTAGTTCACCGAGAGCCCCAGGATGACCCTCCATCCTCCACCCCCCTCACCTGAGTTAGAACAAGGTCCCCCAGGCCCCAGTTCCCCCTTTCTCTCCCGCACTGGGCAGACAGGTCCAGCTGAGGTGAAATCAGATCCAGCCAGCTGGCTGGCTTATCCACCTTCCAATGGCTTCCCATGGCAGACAGAGGGAAACCCAAGTCTCTCTCTCTTGCCTCAACCCTCCCTGTCCCGGCCTTACCTCTCCAGCTGCTCACTTCTCTCCGATGCTGTAACCCCACACTCACCTCACTGTCCCCTCCTGTCTCTGCAGGAATCTGCTCAGGACTGCACTGTGACATGGCCCCTTACTTCTCAGCAGGGAGTCATCTCTTCTAATCTCCTGTGTCTTGCCTGGCATTACCCTCCTTTCCCTGCCTCATCTAGAGTCTGCTGGGCTCCAAACTGAAGGCTCCTTTCTTTCTCTCAGCGGGGGGTTGGGGGGAACCTCCAAGATGTCTGTTCCTTTTATTTCTTTCCTTAATGCATGCCCAGGAGTTCCTTTTGCTTTTAATTTATTTTTAATAGAGTTCTGATCTTTAGAATCTATGGAAAGAATACACCTAGATCGGTAGTGTCAAAACTCCCCAGGAATCTGCAACTTGACACCCCCAGAGTTGTACTCCCATGCACATGGTGACAAGCTGAGCAAAAGCAAGACATCACTCTCTGCCAGGGCTCCTTCCTGGGGCGGGGTCCATTTAAAATTAAACATTAACAAGGTATGGCACAGAAACTCTGAGAAATAATTCACTGTGCCATGGTGCTGAGGATGGAGCACAGGTGCTTAAGCATGGTGTATGCATGTGTGTGTGCGCACATGTGTGTGCTCCTGCACATGAGTGTATGTGCATATGTGTGCATGTATGTGTGAGCATGTGTATGTGTGCATGTGTATGTGTGTGCATGTGTACACACATGTGTGCTCGTGCACATGAGTGCATGTGCATGTGTGCATGTATATGTGTGCATGTGCATATGTGTGCATGTATGTGTGTGCGTGTGTAAGTGTATGTGTGTGTGCATGTGTCTATCAGTTTCCACAGTGGGTCAATGGACGGGTGAGTGGTTGGGTAGGTGGGTAGATGAGTGGATGGATGATGGGTGGGTGGGGGGATGGGTGGGGGAATGGGTAGATGGATGGATGGGTGGGTGGGGGATAGGGGGTGGATAGGTACATGAAAGGATAGATGAGTTGATAATTGGATCGATTGCTGAATAGATGGATGTGTGGGGCAGGCAGGGTGCTGGGTGAGTCCTGGGATCACAAATCAGCCCAGAAACCCTGACCTATACAGTGACTTTTCTTTTCTGCTGCCCACAGCAGCCTCCATGCTGGTAGGTCTGCTGGTTTTCCCAGCCACTCTGGCTTCCCCATTCGCCAAGGAAGTCTGTGAAGGCTCCTCCATGTACCAGAGCGGAACATGCCGGCTGAGCTGGGGCTATGCCACTGCCATCCTCAACGCGGTCCTGACCAGCCTGCTTGTCATCAGGTGGCAAGTGACCACAGTCCAGAGGGCAGCCGTCCCCTTCTCCAGTGACTCTCAGAGAGCCATCCTTGTGCCAGAATAAGGGAATGAGTGTCACCCAGGAAAAGCAAAAGACAGACAACAATCTCTACAGTCGAATGAAATTGCTACACACTCAGGTTCAAACCTCATTCACTCCCATGCTGTGTGACCTCGGGCAAATCACTTTCCCTTCCTGGACTCATTTATTCTTCGGGACAGTGGAGGTTTCCATAATGCCTACTGTGTGGGGGTATTGTGGAGGACTTTGGTTTGCCATATGTAAATGAGCGGAAAGTGCACAGAACAGCCCTGCAAACACAGCTGTCCAATCTAAAACTTAGAGACAGCGTCTCTATGACGGTCCGATGTCCTAGAACTCCCTACGTAGACAGGACGGGGCTCAAACTCTGCCTTTCAAGTGCGGGGATCAAAGGCTTGCACCACCACACCTGTGTAATCTTTCCTTCACTTGTTTTCTTTCTCTCCTTATAATCCCTCCTCTTCTGGGGGAATTTGAGCATCTTTATTTCCCATGATCCTTTGTGCGCTGGATACTGTTCCTGCTGGGCGGGGCTCAGGACCCTTCCCCACACTCCATGTAAATAAAGCACCATTAAGGAAACCATGCTGCTTCTGGGAGCTCGGAGGCCTTCCATCTGGCTGTGATGTCTGTCTGTCTGTCTGTCTGTCTGTCTATGCTTCCCGTTTTCCGTGATGTTTTCATGTTGATTGTCACCGTGACAGGACCAGGAATCACCTCAGAAAGCAGCCTCCGGGCATGCCAGTGAGAGACTTTCATAACTGGGTTGACGGAGCCGAGGAGACTCACTTGAATGGGCAGCAGCTTCCAGGGGCTGGGATCCTGGTCTGCATGAGTTGAGAGGCACCAGCACTCACCACCCTCTGTCTCCTCACTGTAGACACCACATGACCAGCTGCCTCACGCTCCTGCCGCCATGCCTTCCCGCCAAGACACTGTACCCTCAAACTCTGAGCCAGGACCAGCCCCCTGAGACCACTGCTCTAAACTTGGCTGGATCCAGATCCGCCTGGAATAAGTTTTTTGGGGATCATCTTGTTTGTACTGAAGGATGAGGGAGGGTTGATCACATGGTCAGTGCCACCCCCTTGTCTGGGACCCGGCACCGGTGTCTTCGGCTCTTTTTTCTTTACTGGGGATATGGTATGACCAGCTGATTCAAGCGCCTGCCACCTCGTCTCCCCCATCATGATGGACTGTGCCATGGAACTGTGAACTAGAATAGAGCCCCTTCCCCTTCATTGGGTTTATCATGGAATTTTATCACAGTGACAGGAACAGAAACTGAGGCATGGATCTTTCAACCTCCCTGACCAGGCCCTGGCTAAAGGCATTCTGGGTATTATCCGAGGAGACATTAATGTAGTCAGTGAACTGGGGGAGCGCCTATGAAGATAGATTCTCTCTCTCTCTCTCTCTCTCTCTCTCTCTCTCTCTCTCTCTCTCGCTCTCTCTCTCTCTCTCAGATATATATATATATACTGTTGCTATCTTCAGACACACCAGAAGATGGCATCAGATCCCATTACAGATGGTTGTAAGCTGCCATGTGGTTGCTGGGATTTGAACTCAGGACCTTTGGAAGAGCAGTCAGTACTCTTAATCGCTGAGCCATCTCTCCAGTCCCTTAGGGCACTCTCTAATGGTGGGATATACCTTGAGTTCATGGGGGCTCTAAGGTTCTTAATTTTCTCTTCAAACCATCCCAGTGACTCCAGGGGTGACTTCAGCACTTCAAGAAGCAAAGGCATTCCCAGAGAGAGTCTATCTTTAATATCAAATTCCCAAATTCCCCTGTATGGCTTTTTCCATCAAAATGAGGAGCTGTTGTCAAAATAGCCACCAAGGACAGAGACCTGTGCTCAGCCAAGCTCCAAGCATCTCCCTAAAGAAGAAAATCCCCTGGAGCCATGTGGGCTGGTGGCCATCAAGCTTCTGCTGGCGTGACTTAGCTATGGACTGATACCTAGAACTTCTGCCTGTGGGGGTCAAATCCTGCTGCTCCGGATTGGGAACCCATCCTGGGCTCAGGCTCCCACTGTGCTCTGAGGCTTTAAAATAAAAAAGGGCGGAGGCACTGGGGGAGGAGGAGGAGGAGGAGAAGGAGGGAGGAGGAGGAGGGAGGGCGGGCAGCTACAGTTTCCGACTGATCCTCCATCACATGGCAAAGGTGCCAGGAGCTCACCCAGCTGGAATCTGCCCTTTAAGTTGCACAGGCTCACCCAAGAACTGAAGGAGGAGGGGCTGGCAGGAACTCAGGGAAGATGGATTTCCAGTCAGGACAGCTCAGCAGTGACAGGGAGGGAGCACCATCAGAAGGAAGACGTGGGTTTGAGTCCAGAAGAAAGAAAACCTCTACTCTCCCATTGCTCGTGTGTGAAAACAGCCTGAGAAACTCTTAACCAGGGACACACAACTGTAAACAGCTATCATGAGAATTTTCGCCCTGGGTTGCAGGGAGCATAAGAAGACTAAGCAACATTTACCCTTCTCCTACCGAAGACAACTAAAATCCCATCCAGAACAACCAATGAGTTGATTAGGCTCATATACAAACCAATGAGTGAAGGTTGATTAAACCAGGCACACCGGAAGTCAGTTCTCAGCATGGATGCTAGCTTCACCGTGTCTGCGTAGACGGAGACCCCTTCCTCTAGCCTTCCCCAGTATGTGTAGCCTAGCCTCTTTCTGAGATCCTGAGGCCATATACAATCAGAGCAGAACTGGGTACAACTGGTTGGGAGGGACCCATGACCCAGTGAGTCACACACCCAGGGAGAAAAAAATGCTCACGACCGTGTGTGTGTGTGTGTGTGTGTGTGTGTGTGGCCATGGGAGCCTTTGTTTCCATGTCGGCTGTCCACAAGTCCCACTGGGAAGATCTTTGCAAGTGGGCACAGCAGACCCGATGAGGGTGGTGGCTGTGGCTTGGGGGGTAAAACGGCACATCAGCATCGCGTAGACGGGGCAGACAACCCCAGCTCACTTGGCAGTGTGAGATGACGGTCCTGCCTATTTCTACACTTCCCTTACATCGTGGGATACAAAAGTCTCGCTGGGCACTTCTTTATCTTCAATGCCTCACACACCCTTTCTCCAACTGCTCTGTGTGTGTGGGGTGTGTGTGTGTGTGTGCATGTGTGCTAGTGTGGAATACAAGTGTCTGGAGGCCAAACGTCAACCTGGAGTGTTGGTCCTTAGGTATTATGGTGGTTTGAATACGCATTGCCCATGGAAAGTGGCCCTATTAGGAGGTGTGGCCTTGTTGGAAGAGGTGTGGCCTTGTTGGAGGAAGTGTGTCACTGTGTGGGCGGGCTTTGAGGTCTCTTAGTGTTCAAGTTCAGCCCAGTGTGAAGCAGAGGCTCCTCCTAGCTGCCTATAGAAGACAGTCTGTCTCCTCCTGGCTGCCTTCGGATCAAGATGTAGAACTATCTGTTCCTCCAGCGCCATGTCTGCCTGCACGCTGCCACGCTTCCTACCCTGATGATGAAGGACTGAACCTCTGAAGCTGTAAGCCAGCACCAACTAAATGTTTTACTTTATAAGAGTTGCCTTGGCCATGGTGTCTTTTCACAGCAATAAAACCCTAATTGAAACAGGTACTGTCAGGTCCAAAGGAAACTCCAATTCCCCAGACTCCAAAGGTAGTCCAAATAGTCAGAGATGAGCTCATCCTGTGCTACAGGAGGGCTTCTGGGGGTTAGATAAAAGCCGGCATTCCTCAGGAACTTGTGAACCCGGCTCCCTTCTACTGAAAAAAGTCATCTCCCTTACCTCTGGCAAAAAGGAATTATGGTCAACCTATTAAGGTCCACGCCAGCCTCCACCTCTGTCCCTAAGCACAAGTACTTGCTCCATATATTTCAAATCCATATGCTGGCCTTCTGGCCCCGCCCTGCTGGTCTGCTGGCCCCGCCCCGCTGATCTGTCGGCCCCGCCCCGCTGATCTGCCGGCCCCGCCCCGCTGGTCTGCCAGCCCCGCCAAGAGGCGTCCCCCATATCTACAATAAAACCTTCCCACGCCGTGGAGGGTGCCATGTCGTCAGTTTACACACCATCCACCTGTTTCGAGACGATGTTTGTCAGTGGCAGGGCTGGTGGGCCAATGAACCACCATGTTCCCCCGTCTTTACTTCTTTAGCACTGGGATCCCAGATGTGCGGGGCCACACCTGGCTGTCTGCGTAGGTGCTGGAGATCAAACTCAGGTCCTGTGCTATGTGGCAAGCACTCCGCTCACTACACCACCCCCAGATCTGCTCTCTCTTCCCAGCCACTCTAGATCGAAGCTTCAATGTCCCAGTCTTGCGTCAGCGGGAGGTGATGAGCCTTTTGCAGGTAGGGCCTAGAGGGAGGTCTTTAGATCACTAGGGGTGTGTCCTTGAAGGGAATTGTGGGACCCTGCCCTGTGGCTGTGAGGTGAATGGCTTTGCTGTACAGGAAGTTTCAGCCATCATGTGTCCTTCCCAACCTTAAGACCTAAAAGCAGCATGTCCACCCACCATGGACTGAGGCTTCCTAGACACAAGCCCAAATATTTCCCTAGGATCAGATCACTTCAGGTGTCAGTTACAGCAGAGAACGCTGGCTAACACCAGGGAAGGCTGACTAACTCGACAATAGAGCCAATGGATGCCCCAGCCAAAGACTCTGCTGAGAGAGTAGTTCATCAACTAACCATTCACACAGCTTTCCACTGTCCGCGCCAACGGACCTGGCTTTCTTTTTGAAGTTTTAAAAGTGAGTTGGTTTAAGGACATTGTGTTGGGGGGGTGTGTGTGTGTGTGTAGTGTGTGTGTAGTGTGGTGGGATGTGTAGTATGTGGTGTGTTTGTGGTATGTATATGAGTGTATGTGGTGTGTGTGTGGTGTGTGTATGATGTGTGTGTGTATATGGTATGTGTATGAGTGTGCGTGGTGTCTGTGTGTGTATGTGATAGATGAGTGTGTATACTAGTGTGTGCATGGTATTTGTGTGTGTGGTGTGGTATGAGTGTGATGAGCATGTGTGTGTGGTGTGGTATGTATGTGAGAACTTGTGGTGTGTGTGTGGTGTGTGTATGTTGTGATCATGAGTATGTGTAGTGTCTGTGTATGAGTGTGCATATGGTGTCTGTGAGTGTGTGTGGTGAGTGTGTGTGGTGTAAGAGTGTGTGGTGTGTGTATGTTGTGAGCATGAGTGTGTGTGGTGTTTGTATGTGTATGAGTGATGAGTGTGTGAATGGTGTCTGTGTATGTGTGTGTGGTATATATACGTGTGCGTTTGGTATGTATGTGTGTGGTGTGTGTATGAATGTGTACGAGTCTGTGAGTGTATGTGTGGTGTATATGTATGTGTGTGGTGTATGTGTGGTTTGTGTATGAGTGTGTGTTGTGCATGTGTGTGACTGTGTAAGTGCACACAGGGTCAGAATCATGGCTGCTGAGGGACTCGATCATGAGTGATGGTGACTTGGTCCAGGGGAGGGGAGAACCTCCTTGATCACCTGAGGAGAGTCTGCCAAGGTCAGAAACAGACAGTGCCTGCTCCAGCTGCCCTGATGCAGCCACTCCTGCTTCTGCCGGGACCTCCCTGAAGAGAACGGGGAACAGTGAGGGAAGGTGAGGGTCCCCCAGACTCTTCCCCAAACCAAAAGTATGAAGTGGGGGCATGCCTATAATCACAGCACTCGGGAGGATTGGGAGTTCAAAGCCAGCCTCAGATGGCCTTGTTGGATAGAAAGGCTGAGGCTAGCCTGGGCTATATAAAACCTTGCCTCCTCTCCCCTGCCACCTCAGCTGTCGCTCCCCAAGCGCTGGGCGTGGTGGCACACACCTGTGATCCCAGCACTTGGGAGGCAGGGGCAGAGGGATGTCTTGAGTTCAAGGCCCATTTGATTTATATAACAAGTTCTAGGCCAGCCGGGGCTATACAGTGAGACCCTGTAAAAAACAAAGCAAACCAAACAACGTAACAAACAAACAAGCAAATAACTAGACCCATGCTTATGTTTTCTGCTCAGATATATTTGTTCTGAATAGTCATCTTTGCAATGAACATTTACAAGACACTTGGGCAACATTAAAAAGAGAACGCGTTGGGCAGGAGGAAACTGCCCCCCACGCCCAACTCCAGGACACCAGGAAACACGGCACACAGACGTCGGCTGGTAAATGGAATAAATACGAGGCACTCGGAACCACAAGCACGCGCTCGGGAGGCACGAGGGAATTCTTGTGCTATACTCCACACTGGTCAGTTACAAAAATAAATAAGGGTCAGGAGGCCCGGACTTGGCTGTGCTAAAATACCACCCTCTGCACCAGCAAAATAAACTTTTATCTGACGACCTTTCTTCCCCCACCTCAGGGAGCTGGGGGACGTAGCTGGGAGGTGACTGTGGTCATCGACCGCCTCCCGTCCTGCTGCCCTGGGCACAAGTGGGGCTAAAGCAGCATCGGTCTTTCGTGTCCCTGTCCACCCTGCCCCGTGTGGGAGACAGAGGTTCCAATTCAGGAGGTGTGGCCAAGGCGGGGTGGGGGGGAGGGAGGGGAAGGTCAGTGTGTGCATCAGCAGGTCTTGGTATGAAGGTATAGAGGGAACATACTCAGCCTGGCCCCAAGCTCTCCATCACAGAACGCAGACTAACCCTGCCATGGGCAGGTTCATCCCTCCTCTGTCCTGAGTGAACAAAATGCTTAGAGAAAAGCCAGCCTCGATGAGCATGGCTTCCGCCAAGTCTGCAGGCTTCCGAGCCCAGATCACCGGTGATGGCAGGGAGGTCTCGCCAAGGGTGGGATAGTAAGGGTTAGGCTCTCATCAAGAGCGTCTTGGCTTCTGCCTACAAACACTTCCTGGATCTCTAGGGCACCTACAGGGTGCCTTTTCTAAAGAGAGTCTCACGGCAGCAGATAGAGAAAAGTCAGAAAACACAGGAAGTGAGATCGTTAGATCGAGGACTCAGGCAGGGCTGAGTCAGAAGCTTCTGCCAGGGGCAAGGAACAGACCTCGGGTGAGAGGGATACACGGAGACGCGCTGGTAGCCCCTCCTCCAAGCCAGTGGTTCTCTGAGGGGCACACAAGCTTTAAAGGGACATCAGGGTCACCTTGGGAGATGGGGGGGGGGGGAGTGGGACCTGGTGGTTCAAAGGCAGGGGTGATGCTCAGAAGCATCTGGGACTTTGAATGTGAGCGATGTCTACGGGGACAGCCTGTTCCAAGACAGCCTGGTGGGAAGATTCTGGACCACCTCCAAAGGCCCTTGCTGGGTGCAGAGGAAACCCCGGAGGCCTCTCCTGTACAGATGAGGAAGGAACAGAGGAAAGGAAGAAGGACAACAGAGCCAGAGGCCACCTCTACCCACTCACAACCCCAACTCCCAAGAAAGGGGGAAATCCCAGACTTGGGCACTCTTTGGTCAAAGAGGAAAATGTAAGGCCGAGATGGCTTCTTTTCTACCCCACTGCCCAGTGGCCAAGGGTAAGAGCATGGCTCTCTGCACAGAAGTCCACGCTGGTCCACAGACACCAGGACCTCGTGCTGGGCTGCAGGGGGGAGGGTGCGGGTGGTGGATGACAGCAGATCCTCACTTGTTCTCGATTAGAATCTGCACCTTATGCACGAGGTCCCGGGCGAGCTGCAGAATCTGCTTCACATTGTGCCGTTCTGCCATTTCTGAAAGAGGAGAAACACTCGTGAATGGCTTTGCATGTCTGTCCAGGGAGAAAGGTCCAACTCCTGGTGTGGACTCTAGAGTGTTCACGCCACAAACTGACTCTGGGAGGAGGTTCCCCATCTGTGAACGGAGGGTTGTAACATTGTAACATGAAGCCTTTTTCACACCACCACCATGGAAACAAAGAGACCATGCAGGGTCAGACTGTGCTAGGAGACCCTTCCCTGCAGGCAGAATGTCTGTGAATCCTTTACAAAGCCCACGTCCAAGGCCCGGGGCACCACAGGATGCACCAGGAACAATCCCAGCACCGGGGGTGGGGGGGGGTGGGGGGGGAAGGGGGAAGCTGGGGGAGGGGGACGTCTGAGAGTTGGAGGATAACCTGGAATACATAGCAAGACTTTGCCTCAAAAATGAAAGGGAATACCAGGCACATAGCAGATTCTTAAAGATTCCTTGGGAACGATGGAAGCTGTGGAGGGTGGGGAAGAGGGGAAGAGATATCAAGAGCCACACAAATGCTTAGATCTTCAGAGCTTTGCATATAGCAGGATAATCTTAAGCTTGACTTAAATGGAGAAACCATTTCACAAAGGGAAAAAAATAAAAAGCTAAGACCACAGTTTCTAAAGCAGCAGCTGTGGTACCCCTAGTGAGCTCTAGGGGGCACTGTGGGCTATGCAGTCATTTGGAGGGGACCTCCGCAACCCTCAGCATCTGTCAGTTCTGACACACACTGCTGGCCGCAGAGAGTACTATGTTTTTCTAAGTGGTGTTCAGTCTAGACCAAGCCACGTTTGGGGCGGCAGGGGTGAGGGGTGGGATAAAAGCAAGAACTGTGTGAAAGTTTGAGGGAAGTGGGGGTGGGGAGCATGATCTCATCAGGAGGCAAAGCTGTGTATAGCCCGAACCGTATGTGTATTCTACCGCCAGGGACCGCATGAGGTGAGGGGTTCCCTCTGGGCTATGTGTGTCAGAGACTTTCTAAGTGGTGTGGACCTCCCTCCTTAGCATTGGGGACTTGGCCTGCATGGGGTACATTTTGCAGAAAAGCTAAGGGTGCCCTGGAGTGAGGAAGTTTGGGAGACTGAGATGTTGAGGCACAAGGATTGTGCTAAGATGTGGACTGCTTTGGGCTTTTTGTCACATTTTCAAACTGAACCAACATCAAAGGATGCTTAGTAAGTTATAGTTAGCTGTGCAGGCACATACTGTGGCCCTGAAAAGGAGATACTTTTTGAAAGAGTAGATACAACTGTAACAACAGAAAATAAACAAACATGGGAAAGAAGGAGACGGATGAGTAGGACTGGCAGGGTCTGACGTGGCCCAGGCTGGCCTTGAATTCAGCTATGTGGGGGATGACCTCGAACTTCTGATCAGTTGAGACTCTCTTTTTCAAGTTTAATTTGGTTTTCTGTGGATTTCATACATGAGTGCTGTATTTATATAATTCTGCCCCTCACTGTCCCCCTACAGCTCCTCCCGTATCCCCAACCTTCCTTTCAAATTCATGGCTAGGAATAATTATTATTGTTACATATGTGTCTGCCTATGTGTGTGTGTAAATGCATGCGGTTGAGCCCATTTATATATGCATGTGAACACATGTACGTGAATGATGTGACCTCTTGTGACTGAGTATAACCTATCAGTGGGGCTCATCCCTGGGGAAGACTGCATCTCACTTCCTCTTTCAGGAGCTATTAATGGCCGTTGGCTCTTCACTTAGAAGTGGGGCCTTGGGAGAGTTCGCCTTTCCTTGTTGCCCTGCCAACAGGTGATGCCATTGCTCTGGTCTTGTGCAGGTGACCGATTCTTTCAGATCTCATGGCTGCTGCTTCCCTACCATGTAGAGAAGAGGCGATCTCAGAGAAGGCATCCTGGTCCTCAGAAAACGCCTTTAATAAAATCCAGCAAACCCTCATGTTTAAAGTCCTAGAGAGGGTAGGGCTGGTGAGGAAGGGGGAGGGAAGAGGGGAAGGGGGAGGAGGAAGGGGGAGGAGGAAGGAGAAGGAGGGAGGGGGGAGGGGAGGGGGAAGGGAGAGGAGGAGGGAGAAGGGGGAAAGGAGGGGGAGGGGAGAGAGGAAGCGGAAGGGACATGCCTTTAATCCCAGCACTTGGGGGGCAGAGGCAGGTGGATTTCTGAGTTCAATGCCAGCCTGGTTTACAGAGTGAGTTCCAGGACAGCCAGGGCTACACAGAGAAACCCTGTCTCGAAAAAACTAAAGAAACCAAAAAAAGAAAGAAAGAGAAAGAAATTAGACCTGTATTTATCATCCCATACAGAAACTAACTCCAAATGGATCAAAGATCTTGTGCTGGATAGTTTTATGTTAACTTGACACAAACTAAAGTCATTCTCAATTAAGAAAAATGCCTCCATGAAATCAGCTGTAGGCAAACCTGTAGGGCATCTTCCTAACTGGTGATTGATGGGGAGGGGTGACCGTGGGTGGGGCCATCCCTGGGCTGTGGTCCTGGGTTCTATAAGAAAGCAGGCTGAGCAAACCATGGGGAGCAAGTCAGTAAGCAGCACCCACCATGGCCTCTGCATCAGCTCCTGCCTCCAGGTTCCTGCCCTGCTTGAGTTCCTGCTCTGAGTCCCTGTCCTGACTTCCTTTGATAGTGAATAGTGGTATGGAAGTGTAAGGCAAATAAACTGGTTCCTCCCAAAATTTTCTCACTCTGCATAGTGTTTCTTCACAGCAATAGAGACCCTAACAAAGACAGACATCACCACGAAACCCGAGACACTCCCCCCCCCCCCGAACTCCTAGAAGAAAACATACGAGATCTGACATAGGAAAAGGCTTTCTGAATAGAATTCAATTGCTTAAGAACCAAGGGCATCAGTTGACAAGTGGGACCTCACAGAACTGAAAAGCTTTCTTACAGCAAAGGAGGCAATCACTCCAGTGAAGAGGAAAACCGCAGAGAGAGATGGGATGTTTACCGGTAATCTACCGGGCAGAGTAGTAATGTCAAGAATATATAAAGAGCTAAAGCAAACATACAAAAACTCAGGAAAACAAACAACCCAACTTAAAAAATGTGACTGAGAACTGAACAGAGTTCTCAAAAGGAGAGATAGAAAATGGCAAAAACAGTTAATCCTTAGCAATTAGATGCAAAGCAAAACAACTTAAGTTTCATCCCATCCCCATCCCTCTCACCCCCAACCCCCAATCCCCGACCAACTCCCATCAGAATGGCAAAGATCAATGGAACCTACAGATAAATGCTGGAAGGGGTGGGGGCAGGGCTCATCCGGGTTGCCGCGAGTGCAAACCGGCCCAGCCGCTCTAGAAACAATGGAGAACATTCTAGAAAACCTGAAAATAAATCTGCCTCATGACTCAGATGTACCACTCCATGGCATATGGCCAAAAGACTCAACACCTACTCTATAGACACTGACTTGGCCATCAGACACTGAGTCATCAGAAACTGACTGGGCCATCAGACACTGGCTGGGCCATCAGACACTGGCTGGTCTCATCGGACACTGGCTGGGCCATCGGACACTGGCTGGGCCATCGGACACTGGCTGGGCCATCGGACACTTGCTGGGTCATCGGACACTGGCTGGGCCATCAGACACTGGCTGGTCTCATCGGACACTGGCTGGGCCATCAGACACTGGCTGGTCTCATCGGACACTGGCTGGGCCATCGGACACTGGCTGGGCCATCGGACACTGACTGGGTCATCGGACACTGGCTGGGCCATCGGACACTGGCTGGACACTGGCTGGTCTCATCGGACACTGGCTGGGCCATCGGACACTGACTGGGTCATCGGACACTGGCCGGGCCATCGGACACTGGCCGGGCCATCGGACACTTGCTGGGCCATCAGACACTGGCTCAGTCGTACTCACTGCTGCTGTATTCACAACATCTACAACTGATGTCAGATAATACAGATGTGATACCCCTGATCTTCTTGCCTTTATTTCCAGAGTGAGAACTACAGCTGTGTACTGCCACACCCCGTTTACATAGGTGTGACGGTGCTGGGCAAATATTCTAGCAACTGCCTCACACCAGCTCAAGGAGTGTTTATGTTGTTTTTAAGGGCTGCACTGAATCCCGTGTGGCTTCCTGGTTCATTTCTGGTGCAGGTGAAACTCACAGTCCGCCAAAGTTGATTTCTGAGTTTTGGCGTCGAACATTCCAGAAACACGTAAGGCGGCGATGGAAAGGAAGGAAGCTAGGAGACACCACTGTTTGGTAACCTTGCTAGTAAATCAAAAAATAGTCCTAAATATAAAATTGTAGTAGATGGCCAAAATCCAAAATTATCCCAAAAGAAAAAGATGACTTGAAAGGAATCTAGCAATGTTTCCAAGGTTGGTTACAGGTGGGTCTCTTTTTTGCCTAGAACCTTCTTCAGTCTTTAAGTTTTGGGGTTTAGTGCTTGCCAGTGCTCTATGATGGAGCAGTCCCCCAGCCCTGGTTTTTAGCATTTAGTTAGTGCTTAAGTGGCAATGACAACAGTAACTGTCTTGTGTTTACTGGGTCGCTCCCAGGCACAGCTACCGGTGAAGGATTTTTCATAGCTCATCATTAATTCTCTAGACTTCCCTTGAGGGAGGAGGTGTTTGCAACATTGTTCCCTGAAGAACTGAGACTCAGGGATGCCATTTAGACAAAGCTGTTCCCCTCGGCCTGCTAGGGCCTCACCACTCCAAGAACATCCCTGTACCCAGGCTCTCCCTACTCATGAAATCCAGAGGGGTAGACCTTGGTGTTTCACAGATGATAAAGTAGATGCTCAGAGATAGGACAGCCCCTTGCCAATGGGCATAGCTGGCCAGTGGTAGAGCCAGGCACTGCCCCAGAGCCTCAGCCTGGAGAAAAATATACCTGGGACATGTTGAGATCCACCAGGTCCCTTGATAAAGCGCCAAGGGGAGACGGGGTGGGGGAAGGGCTGGGGAGACGCTCGATGGGTAAGGGCCCTTGCTGTGCAAGCAGAGAACATGGGTTCAGGTCTCAACACCCAAGTGCATGCCCTCGTAAGCTGTGATCCAGAATTGTGGAGGCGGAGGGGTGGAGGTAGAAGAATGACTGGGATCTGCCAAGCTGCTGGCATCGGGAGCCCCTAGGGAGTCCCGACTCTGGGGAGCCCTGCCCATAGGTAGCCTCACTCCTGAGGAGCTCCGCCATTAGGGATCCCTGGCCTGAGAGTTCCACCCCTAGGAAGCCCCGCCCCTAGGGAGTCCTGCCCTTAGGGAGCCCCGCCCCGGGAGTTCCACCCCTGGAGGGCCCCGCCCCACCCCCAGGGAGCCACACCCTGTCCACACCCCTTGATACCGTTGAAGAACTTGATGATGTCAGTGAAGTCCATATTGTTCTCCAGGATAATGTCTCGGTAGACCTCCACCAGTGCCAGCGCGATGAACAGCACGTAGTGGGCGGAGGACACGTGCTTAGCCGCCCAGATAGTTTCCCACACGGAGAAGACGTCATCATAGACCAGCTCTGTGGGACACCAACACACAAGCACAACATACATAGGAGCTGGTCCAGGACAGGTGCTCCCTAGTCCTCCCTGGGAGCATCCCACTTCCCTATCTGACTGTCCCAGACCAGGCGGAACCCAGGCTGAGGAAACAGGAGACCTGGACCTTGCCACCTGACCCCGAGTCTTCCCATCTGTGGCCTGGGTCTAAGGTTCCTGTGTGAAGAATCTGGGCATGTGTGGGTTTGATTGGCATGGGCCTGTCCCTACCCTGCTCTCTGTAACTGTCCTTCCTCTGTCTCCAGGGGCATTCACGGGTGGCTCTCAGTGGTCTGTACATATAAGCAAGCCGGCTGCTGCCTCAACCTAGCCAGGAGATGTTAGAGTCCTTTAGACAGTGGTTCTCAACCTTCCTAAACGCTGCGACCTTTTAATACAGTTCATGTTGTGGTGATCCCCGCCCCCCAACCATAAAGTTAGTTTCGTTGCTATTTTGTAACTGGAATTTTGCTATTGTTACGAATTGCAACGTAAATATCTGATGTCTGTATTTTCTTTTTTTTTTTTGGTTTTTCGAGACAGTGTTTCTCTGTGTAGCCCTGGCTGTCCTGGAACTCACTCTGTAGACCAGGCTGGCCTCAAACTCAGAGATCCGCCTGCCTCTGCCTCCCAAGTGCTGGGATTAAAGGCGTGCGCCACCACCGCCCGGCTGCAGTCTGTATTTTCATCGTTGCTAACTGAACATAATTAAAGCACAGTGATCAATCACAAAGAGATGCAATTATATACTGTGAAATGTTTATTTCTAATTACGAAAGGGAAACTTTGCCTCGAAGCATGGCTAGCAAAGGTAATGGTGTTGTTATAACAACAGTAAGGTAACAGTGTTACTAGAACAACAACAAGGTAACAGTGTTACTATAACAACAGTAAGCTACGTTGAGACATTTTACAACAGACTGCGTAAAAAGCCAATATTCCTGCCAATGCTGACATTGTTTCTTCAGTTCCCAAGACCATGGGAAATATGTGTTTTCAGACGGTCTTATGCAACCCCCGTGAAAGGGCTATTTGATCCCCACCCACCCAAAGGGGTCAAGAACCACAGGTTGAGAACTACTCCCTTAAGAGAAAGGCTACCAGGTCCAATAAGTTGGCTTTGTGTAGCAACCTTTCACTCCCCAGCCACGAGCTGTGGGTTGGGGCTGTACCCCTCTCTCCTCTCTGCACCTCAGTTTTGCATGGGGACTGCTGGTCGCAGTAAGGGACCAGAGATGAGGTGGTCAATGGCGCTGCACAGTGTAGGGCGGACAGTTAATACCACCACATACGCCAGGTGTTCCTGGATTCAAGCCGGGTTAGCATAATGGCATGCATTCCGAGGCGACATCCCAGTCCAGGGTGAAATGTGCTTAAAGTTGCCTCAACTCAAGAGTTTTGGGTCTGTGATAAGCAGGGAGGCAGATGGGAGGGACTTGCCCCCTGCGATGAATGCAACCAAGCTTGGACCCTGGCTCCCCTATTAATAGCTTCCTATTGGACTTCTTAGTTTCTTCACCTGTGAAACAGGAACGTGTGTGTGTGTTCATGTGCACATGTGTGCATTCTCATGGAGACCTGGTGTTGATGTCATTATCCTTCCCTATTAATCTCCACCTTAAGAGACAAATTCCCATTCTGAGTACAGAGCTCAGCAATATGGCTGAGCTGGTTGGTCAGCGCGAGTTCCCGCAGCCAGCTTGCATCTGCCTCCCCACAACTGCAGACACGTGTGGCTGCACTTGGCTCATTAAATTTCTTCAATTATCCATTCAGTGTGTGTGTGGGGGGGGGAGCGTCAGAGGACCACTTGTGGGAGTCGCTTCTCTCTTAACCAAGCGGGTTCCAAGGATCAAACTCAGGTCAACCGGCCTGGTGGCAAGCGTCCTTACCATCTCACTGGCCGCCCCACCTGGCCTTTTATTTGGGTGCTGGGGATTCGAACTCTGGTCCTCCCGCTTGTACAGTAGCACTTGGATGACTGAGCTGTCCCCCATTCCCCAAGGCAGGGATTTCATGACCCCTACTGCACAGTCAGTTTCGATAAGGCTTGTGCCAAGATGGACAGATGCCCTTCCCTTGGGAGCCTCCCCCTCCCCCCCTGCTCCTCTGAGACAAGGATTCTGGGGACAAGGCGGAGCCTGTACCTCGTTTGAAATCCAGCAGAAACCAGCGGTAGCAAAAGTAGAAGTGGGTGTAATCGCCGTTCTGATGCATCAGCTCGAAGAGCTCGGAGTCCAGGATCTGTTGGAGGGAGGGCGGTCCGTCAGTCCCAGAGGGGACAGCGGGATTCATGGTGCTAAACACCCACCCTGCGTGCCCGTTGACTCTCACCCACCCAGTCGGCTCTCAGCAGCTGGGTGCAGTTAACAGTGAGCATAGGGTATAGAGAGGATTTACGATGTACAGCCTAGGTCCCGCTCAAGGTCAGGGGCAGCGAGTCAGAGAATGAGAGGCAACCTTGCACCCCCTGGGATGGCTGAAGCCAAAGTGTCAGACAGTAACAAGTGTTGGAGGGGATTCAGAGAAAACAGAACTCTTGTGCAGGGCTGCTGGGAATACAGAGCCCGGAGGCTGCCGGCTGCCGCCTCCCGCGCAGCTGCCGCCACCCCAGTGCTCCCCTCCCCCTGCACCGACCCTACAATGGCCTACATACCACCATGCTCGGTTTTCACAAGGTGCTGGGGACCTGAACTCTGGTCCTTAATCTTGTGCTAGGTCATGTCCCTAGTTCTCTCTGTCTCTGTTTCTATCTTTGTCTCTGTCTGTCTGTCTGTCTCTCTTCTCTCTGTCTTTGGTGTGTATGTTTGTATATGTGGTACCTGTGTGTATCGGTGGTGTGCATGTGTGTGGTGTAGTGTGTGTGTTTGTGGTGTGTGAACATGTGTGTGGTATATGTGTGTTTATGCTGTGTAGTATGTGTGTGTGTGTGTGTGGTGTGTAGCATGTGTGTGTGTAATGTGGGATGTATGTATGAGTGTGTGGTGTATGGTATGTGTTTGTGTGGTGTGTGTATATATGTGGGTGTGTGGTATGTGTGTGTGTACTGTGTGTGGTATATGTGTGTGTGGTATGGTGTGTGTATGTGTTTGTGGTATGTGGCATTTTGTGTATTGTGTGTGTGATGTGTGCATATGTGTGTGTGTGTATGTGGTGTATGGTATGTTTTTGTGTTGTGTGTGTTTGTGTATTGTGGTGTGTGGTGCGTAGTGTGTGTGCATGTGCACTGTGTGTGGTATGTGTGTGTGTGTATGGTATAGTGTGTGTGTGTTTTTGGTATGTGTGTGTGTGTGTGTACATGTGTGTGTATCAGAGGACCATGTCAAATCTTCCCTCATCCCTTGCAGGCTCAAGCTGAGGCCGTTGGTCTTGGTGGCGGTCCCTTTTACCCTGATCCACCTCACAGGTCCTGGATACCTTTTGTGATATCCAGCTCACAGGATACCTTATGTATCCAGAATATTTGGTAGCTTTTTCTGGATCCCGTCAAAGCAGCATCAAGAGCTGCTTTGTGCTTGTACGCGCGCTCCCTACAGCGCCTGGAGCTCCAGCCTGTGTGAATTTTCCTGCAGAACCCAGCCTGGCCGCTGGGCCTGCCTCTTGTGGATTCTGATTGGCAGCTGAGGGAAGTGCAAACCGAAAGAACACCGAGATTTCACCTTACCACAGCCAGAGGTGGAGAGGGTCACGGCGTTGGTGGGAATGTAACGCAAACCCACCCACCATGGAAATCAGCGCGGAGAACTCTCAAACAGCTAAATACAAATCTACCGCATGACCCAGCTGCACCACGCCTTGGCGTTGCCTGAAGGACTCAACACCTGACTGACTGTACAGACATTTGTCCAGTCGTGTCCGTTGCGGCTCTACTCACAACAGCTGGGACACGGATACAACCTAACGTCCTTCAACTGACACATGGATGATGGAAAAATAGTACATATCCACTACGGGATGCTGTTCAGCTCTACGGAAAAAATGAAATCGTGAGCTTTGAGGGTCAAGAGATGGAACTAGGCAAGTTCACAGTGAGATAACCCAGACTCAGACAGACAGACAGACAGGCAGGCAGGCAGGCAGACAGACAGACAGAAAGACAGACAGACAGACAGATATGGTGTGCTCTCTCTCAGCTGACTCTCCTAGCTCCAGACCTTCAGGTGTGAGCCCACAGTCTTAGTAACTACAGAACAGGAAGGTAAAGGGGACCATTTGCCAGGGTAGGGAGGACAGGGAGAAACAGAGAGGGGAATAGTGGGGTACAGTTGACCTGAGGGGGGATGGTGAAAACAGAGGCCTCCAGTTAGGGATGGGAGGGAGGTAAATATGGAAGAAGGGGGTAAAAACTATAACAAGGATGTCTGAAAAAGTCATAATGCGTCATGCTATCGGCTACTTACGATTAACCAGGCGCTTGTGTGTGCAATCACTCCTCCAGCTAAGCCACACACTCAGCCTGAAACCGACTCAATCTAAAGACAGTTGGCTGTCCTCCTCGCCTCCCCCGAAGTCAGGGCGGGAGGCCTCCAGGTCCTACCTGGATCAGAGACCTCATGTTGGCGAAGTGCGTGTCCATGGCGCCTCCATGGGGGAAGTTTTGATTCATCCTCTTCATCAGCTCCGTGAAGCAACTGAAGGCCAGGGCCTCTGGGGATGGCACAAGACAATGGGTTAGCCAGGCCACGGCCTCAGGCACTGGGGCTCCTGAAGAGATGGTGTAAGGCCCACAGTGGGGTCCACAGCCACGTGAGAGGCAGGCGGGCCCAGTGGAGGCCACTTCCTAGGCTGCTTACCAACCCATAGTGGGTCACAGATCTCATCTTAGAGCCGCTGGGGGGGGGGGGATGGCTCCTTCAGACACAGAAGCTCCTTTTAGAGATCCTCACTGGCTGTGAGGCAAAGCCCACACTGCTTTGTTGGTATTTGTTTTAGTCAGGGTTTCTATTCCTGCACAAAACATCACAACCAAGAAGCAAGTTGGGGAGGAAAGGGTTTATTCACCTTACACTTCCACATTGCTGTTCATCACCAAAGGAAGTCAGGACTGGAACTCAAGCAGGTCAGGAAGCAGGAGCTGATGCAGAGGCCGTGGAGGGATGTTTCTTACTGGCTGACTTCCCCTGGCTTGCTCAGCTTGCTTTCTCATAGAACCCAGGACCACCAGCCCAGGGATGGCCCCACCCACAAGGGGGCCTCCCCCCTGGATCACTAATTGAGAAAATGCCTTACAGCTGGATCTCATGGAGGCATTTCCGCAACTGTAGGTCCTTTCTCTGTGATAACTTCAGCCTGTGTCAAGTTGGCACACAAAATCAGCCAGTACAGTACCCATCTTATTCCTTCAGAAATTCTACCCATTCATGGAATTTCAAAAGTAACTGTCAACCTAGCAAGGGTTTTGGTTGATGGTTTGTAAAGAATGGTCAAACTCCTTTGGCAAATGCTGCCTGGAATACCCGTTGACACAGATCAAGAAAGCAGGGGCTGGAGAGATGGCTCAGTGGCTAAGTATGCCGGCTGTTCCTCCAGAGGACCCAGGTTTGATTCCTACAACTCACGTGACTCACAACCATCTGTAACTCCAGTTCCATGGGATCAGTTACCCTTCTCTGACCTCCACAGTAGGCGCGCAGCACACAGACACGTACATTGGCAGACTACTGATTCAGTAAAGTACAAAATCTTAATCATTAATAAAAGAGAGAAAGACTGTAAAGTGTCCTAGAATCCTGCAGTATAGACACTTGATTCATATTAGACAGCATTCGAAGTCTTATTTGACAATGGCAGTGGGGACTGGAGAGATGGCTCAGTGGTTAAGAGCACCGACTGCTCTTTCAGAGGTTCTGAAGGTGGCAGCTTTCCTTGTTTCCTCTTAGTAGCTCTGGGAAGAAAGAGACTCCTGGGAAGCTCCCTCCGTTGCTGGATCTCACTCAGGCTGAAAGGGTTAGGAGAGATTACAGAAACTCTGAGCAGCCTCCATCTTTGCAGGCCGGCAGCCTTCACCTCTGGTGCCACCACACCACTCAGCCCACTTGTCACAAAGTCACCTTGACATGTCGGTGACTGCCATCTCTCATGGTGCCATGCCTCAGTTTCTCCATGACTGTTCTTTTAAAAAAAAGATTTATTTATTTATTTCATGTATGAGTATACTGTAGCTGTCTTCAGACACACCCAGAAGAGGGCGTCAGATCTCATTACAGATGGTTATGAACCACCATGTGGTTGCTGGGATTTGAACTCATGACCTATAGAAGAGCAGTCAGTGCTCTTAACCACTGAGCCATTGCCTTCAAACCACTTGCCTTCAAAACCAGTGCTACCTGGAACACTCTTGTGCTTTACCAAGCTTGCCTGCCAGTCTGGGCCCACCCCGTGGACCATGTTTTTCCGCGCTGAGAGGAAACGCCTCTTTCAGAAGATTTCACGTAAACAATGCTGGCTTGGATCCTTGGTTGACTGGCATCGGCTGTTCCAGTAACATCGCAAGCGTTCACCTGAAATCTTCCTTCTCAGAGTCCTGCCATCCTGGGTCTTTCTGGGAACGATTTCAAGTGCGTCCCTTGTGTGTGTGTGTGTGTGTGTGTGTGTGTGTGTGTGTGTGTGGTGTGGTGAGGCAGGGGTCATCCATGTTTTGCATGTGGGTATCCGGTCACTGCAGGAGCAATACATTAAATATGTTAAAATGAATTTATGGTGTGGAAATGAGTCTGAGCTTGGGTCAGTCAGCAGAATATTAACTGCAAATGTTTCTTTTCAGACTCTCAGCTGCAGCCCAGCACCTATGTGCAAGCTTTGCTGGAGGCAACATAGCTCTGCCTCTGTCTCTCCGTCTCTGTCTTTCTCTGTCTCTCTGTGTCTGTCTGTCTGTCTGTCTGACTCTCTCTCTCTCTCTCTCTCTCTGTGTACACAAACACTTGTGACAGTTGCTTCTTTCCTTTCACCACATGAGTCCCAGGGTGACAATGCCTTTACCCACTGAGCCACCCTGCCGCTGCAGCTGGGTGTTCTGATGGGCCTTTCCGTAGTCTGTAGACAGTACAGAGGACAATGCTCCTCACCCATGCCAAGCCTTGAGGCTGTGGTGGGAGACATCTCCCTCTTTAGGTTTCCTCCCTTCTGTCTGACAGTGGTTTATGGTGTTCGGTCTATAAACCACACGCCCTGTAGAGGTATTAGAAACATGTCAGTCTTCGGGAAACATTACCCATGGACTTGTTTTCTTCATTTCACACTGTGATTGCTCAGCTGTGTAGACATAACGAGATCCCCGCTTACTGGTCCTATGTCTGCAGTCCTTGCGAACTCACTCTTGTTTTCTTTTTGTTGTTGTTTTGGTTTTGTTTGTTTTCTCGAGACAGGGTTTCTCTGTGTAGCCCTGGCTGTCCTGGAACTCACTCTGTAGACCAGGCTGGCTTCGAACTCAGAAATCTGCCTGCCTCTGCCTCCCAAGTGCTGGGATTAAAGGCGTGCGCCACCACCGCCCGGTCACTTCTGTTTTCTTATTCTTTGGGTTCCCCCTTTAAGTCCTATCATCTGCAACTGGGACTGCATTGACATTTGTCTTAGGGAGGGTTTTACTGCTGTGAGCAGACACCATGACCAAGGCAGCTCTTATAAAGACAACATTTAATTAGGGCTGGCTTACAGGTTCAGAGGTTCAGTCCATTATCATCAAGGTGGGAGCAGGACATCATCCAGGCAGGCATGGTGCAGGAGGAGCTGAGAGTTCTGCATCTTCATCTGAAGGCTGCTAGCAGAAGACTCACTTCCAGGCAGTTAGGATGAGGGTCTTAAGGCCCACGCCCACAGTGACACACCTACTCTAACAAGGTCACACAGCTACTTCCACAGGGCCACATCTATTCCAACAAGGCCATATTTCCTCCAACAGGGCCACACCTACTGCAACAGGGCTACACCTCCTCCAACAAGGCCACATCTCCTCCAACAGGGCCACTCCTTCTAACAGTGCCACTCCCTGGGCCAAGCATACACAAACCATCACAATGATTTTAATTCCTTTTCAATTGTCCCTCCTTTGTTTTCTTCTTTTAACAGTTTGGGACACCATCTCATATAGCTCATGCTTGACTTGAATTCACTTTGGTCAAGGATAACTTTGAACCTCTGATCCTCCTGCCTCTACCTCCTGAGCACTGAGATTGCAGGCATGGCCATCACACACACACTGCCTGTCTTTTATCGTCAAGTGGTGGCTTATATTGATTGACACATGGATATTCAACCTTCCTTGCATTCCCGGGATAAGCCCCGCTTGACCATGCAGTGTAATCTTTTATATTTTGTTGACCCAAGTTTGTTGTTTTTTTTTTTCTTTCTGAAGGCTTCTTGCCTTTATATTCATGAGAGGTACTGGTCTGACGTTTCCCTGGAATGATTCTGTCTGACGTAGATATTAGGGTACGTGTGCGGTGACTGGTGTTCTTTGAGGGGTGGAATCGCCAAGTAAGCTGGTAACATCCCGATTGTCTTGGTTTTCTTTTCATTTCATTCCTTCCTTCCTTCCCTCCACCCCTTCCATCCTCCCAGACTCCCTCCCTCCCTTCATTGAAGAAAGAACCCGTGAAGGATTATTCTTCAGTCTTACACTGATAGACCTCATCCTGGGATACCGTCTGGAGCAGTTTTACTTTGTTCTCATTCCTGATCCAGTGGTGGCCCAGCCAGGTGGGATTCAGTGCCAGGCCCGGTGGGACACGAGGACGTCTCACGCTGCTGGGGCTGGGATGTGTCCGCCAGGCAGCCCTGCTATGCCTCTGTCCTGACCCAGTCCATGGCGACACAGGGTGAAGCTGACCCTTCCCCTCCTACAGGCCAGGGAGGGCACACTCACCATCGTCCAGGATGACCAGCAGCGGGGCCAGGAGGTCACACATGCCCTGGACGTAGCCGATCTCGATGTGCTGCCAGATGTAGCTGCAGGGGAAACTGGGCTCAATAAGTGGGCCACGCCCCTCATCCCAACATCTGCCCACTCCTTACTGCTTTCTCCCATCTGCTCCTCTGTCCCTCAGCCTGATGTCCACCCTCAGTGTCACCACACATCCTAAGTGTGGACATCAAAGCCAACCTGCCCGAGTGGGCATCACAGAGCACAGGACTCTGCAGATGCCCCGCCACCCTGGGGTGCTGTCATGGGTGCATGGGATCAGGGTGTCTTCGACTCCTCCACCCAGCCCCACACATCTCTTCTAAGCTTCTCAGCTTCTCTGGCTACACGGAGGGAGTCACTTTGCATAAATAAGTGACTCAGAATCTCTAGAGATTTCCCCTACCAATTCTGTTGGGAATCTGGATCAGTCCCTGTGAAGAACAGCTTTGGCCCTCTGGGTCTTGGATGATACACTGAGCCCCATATGCACCTCGAATTTTGGAATCTTTCAAAACGATCATGTGAAGCGTGTCTCCTTAAGAGCACATTTCCCAGGGGAGGAGACGGAGGCAGAGAGAGGCAAGGGTCGAGTGCAAAGTCAGTGTGATAGTTCTACTTGTCACTTTGGGAGAAGAGTTGTCTACTTGGCTGGTGGAGCTGTCTAGGGGAGGGTGGGGAACTGTCTTGATTACATTTTCTTCTTCTTCTTCTTCTTTTTCTTCTTTCTTCTTCTTCTTCCTCTCCTCCTCCTCCTCCTCCTCTTCTTCTTCTCCTCCTCCTCCTCCTTGTTCTTGGTTTTTCGAGACAGGGTTTCTCTGTGTAGCCTTGGCTGTCCTGGAACCTACTCTGTAGACCAGGCTGGCCTCAAACTCAGAAATCCACCTGCCTCTGCCTCCTAAGTGCTGGGATTAAAGGTGTGTGCCACCACTGCCCTCTTGATTACATATTAAGTGATATAGGAAGACCCAGCCCACTGTGGGTAGCTCCATTCCTTAGGCAGGGGATACTAGACCATGTAAATATAGAAGGAGCTAAGCACAAGGAAACAAGCATAGGTTGGGGCTTTGTCTTTTACCGTCTATTGTAACACTAAGTGCGAGTCCCCAAGATCTGGAGTCTGCAATAGCCCCTGGGATGCTGGCTCAAGTTATTTGTGACTGGTGAATGAAGATGCTGACTGATAACCAATAGCTGGGCAGAGGAGACGTGGGGGCAGGGGGCTGAGGCTTCCTGGGCTTGGAGGAAGCAGGGGAAGAAGACCGTGCAGGAGGGAGGAGAAGCCGCCATGGGTTAGGAGAGCCATTAAAAACCGTGGCCCTGTGGGCTGGCCCAAGTGGAGCTAAGAGCAGCTCGGATGAAATGTGGTAAGTGATAATTCGGGATTACGATAGGAGAGTAGATTGTAACAGCACAGAGGGCAGGCAGCTGCCCAGCTCTTGTGTTGTTACAGGCTTATTGTAAATATAACAGCTGTGTGTGTTTTGTCCGGCAACTCAGTAACCAAAGGCAGGCGGGGTTTAAATAATTTCTATACTATGCACGCATGCCTTTACTCTCCCTCTGCCTTTGACTTTTTATTTATTTTTTTTTAAGATTTCTTTATTTATTATATATAACTGTCTTCAGACACACCAGAAGAGGGCATCTGATCCCATTACGGATGGTTGTGAGCCACCATGTGGTTGCTGGGATTTAAACTCAGGATCTTTGGAAGAGCAGTCAGTGCTCTTAACCGCCGAGCCATCTCTCCGCTAAACCATCTCTCCAGTCCCTGCCTTTGACTTTAAATTTGTCATATTTCATTCCTGGTGTTAGGAATGAAAGACAACTCCCCCTCACCATGGTATCAGCGACAGGGATACAAAGGAAATTTCAGCCAGGTTTCCGGCATATCCGCCTTCCCCACGGCACCTCATCCTTATCCCCATCCCTCCATTACCCCACACCCTTCCTCTCATCTCTATTCCCCCATCCCTTCCATCAGCCCACCTTCCCTTTCCCTATATCCTGACCGCTCTATGCTCTATCATCTCAACCCTCTCCCTCCACTCTCCTCATCCCCTTCCCCTCCTCCTATTACCCCTCCCCTCCCCAACACTACCCTCCCCCACAGCACCCCTCCCCTCCCCACACAACCCCTCTCCCATGCCACCCCTTCCCCACACAACCCCTCTCCCCACTACCTCCTCACTTCCCCCCCACATTACCCCTCCCACACGCACTGCCCCTCCCCCTCCCCCACAGCACCCCTCCCCTCCCCCAGGCCTTAGCCACCTGCACATGATGTTCCTCAGCTTCTCCAGGTTGGCGGCTGTGAAGTACCAGTAGCTGCGGTCGCACCTCTGCACGTCTTTCTCGATGCGGTGCAGGTTCACCGTGTACAGGTCCAGTAGCTCTGGCTGTGGGCGGGAGGAGGAAGGAAGAAGGGGACGCTGACCCCCCAAGAACCGTTCCCAACCCTCACCTCCCAACCGCTCACTCTGGAGTTCGATTTGTTCTCTTTCTTTGTTTCCTGGGAAAGCTATGTTGATGCTGCGTGATGAAAGAGTATTCTTTTGAGACTGGGTCTCATGATGTAGCCCATGCTGGCCTTGAACTCATAATCCTCCTGCCCCAACTCTCAAGAATGCTGGGGTTACAGGCAAACATGTATGCTCTTATGTGCATGTGTACACATACACACACACACACACACACACACACACACAGAGAGAGAGAGAGAGAGAGAGACAGACAGACAGACAGACAGAGAGAGAGACAGATCTGTATCAGAGACAGAATATTAAATAAATACATTTAATGCATGTAAAGATGATGCTAATCTGTCTCCTCAGTGCTCAGGAGACTACAGCAGGAGAATTGCTGTCAGTTAGAAGCCAGGTTCGGAGCTGGGTTACAGAATGAACTTCAGGTCAGTCCGGGCTGCGTAATGAGCCTCTGTCTAAGACAAGAAATAAAACAAAGACGCCAAGACTAGAGACAGGAGCCTTGGTATGGGATCTGGGTCCCTTTGCCTACAAGACTTTACTGACTGAGCTATGTCCCCAGCCCCTAAAATAGAATCTTAAAAGATTGCTGACAGGGAGAAAAATCATCTTTAAGTGAATAACTGTTAGGCTTCCCAACACCAAAGACAGACTTGGAAAGAGAGCAGCGTCTTTGAAGGGTGGGTACTCCTCGCCCTGTGATAGGCTTACTGTGAAGAAACTCAAAAGCTGCAGGAAAGTAAGCTTTTTTAAAAAAATGCGTGGACTCGACAGGCAGCACACGCCTTTAATCCTAGCACTTGGGAGGCAGAGGCAGGCGGGTTTCTGAGTTCAAGGCCAGCCTGGTCTACAGAGTGAGTTCCAGGACAGCCAGGGCTATGCAGAGAAACCCTGTCTCAAAAAAAAAAATGCATGGACTCCACCTAACCCATGAGCATCTCAGTTGAGGGCAGAGTGCCCAGCAGAGAGTCTGAAGCCCCTTAGGATAGTGTGGCCCAGGGTAGGTTTAACCGGCGGTTGGCCCTCTCTGCATGGAGAAATCATACCGCATATGCTAGTGCAGGGAGAGATCTGGATGCCAAATTTAAAGTCTGCGTCCCAAAGAATACATTCTTTACCACTGTGGAGTTGAAAACATTGTACCATCATATACCAGGCGACATCTGTACTGAGCAAACATGGCGGCCGTGCGGGCCCTGTACCCAGTAAAGGGACGTGCATGAGGCAGGGGAATGTCACTCAGGGTGAAGGTGGACGAGGGATCTTCCTAAAATATCCTTCAGCCGCTGGGGGATGGCTCCGTCAGTGAAGTGTTTGTCTGGCAAGCGTGAGAACCCAAGTTCAGCACATCCAGCACCCACGCAGAGAGCCAGGCCTGGAGACACATGCTTATTGTCCCAAAGCTGAGGAAGAGGAAGGGACAGGAAGATCACTGGGGTTTGCTGTCGGGCTGGACAGCCTGGTGGAATTGGCGAACTGCAGACCGCTGAGAGGTGCCGTCTCAACAACAAAAGAAGGATGGTTTCTGAGTAACTGCACCCAAGCATGTCTCGTGGTGCTCACATATACCCCCATAAGCACTCAAAGGTCCCCACACCCGATAAGACACTGAGAAAGAACCGCAGAGTAGGCGGGGTCCCAGCCCTGCGGCCTGTGTGACGTCACATGTCACGTGGGATGGGAAATGCGGGACTTGTGGAAATCACTCTAGAGTGCCGTCAACTAAGGAAGAAAGAAAGATGTGAGAGAGAGAGAGAGAGAGAGAGAGAGAGAGAGAGAGAGAGAGAGAGAGAGAGAGAGAGAGAGATCGGGGAGCCAGACGGAGCAGAGGCCTCAAACACACAGGGGTACATCGGCTCTCTCCGCTTAGCATGTGCCATCACCATGAGTGCAAGCCCAGGTTATCCTGCCTGAGAATGAAAGACCAGCCCCCCAGTACCTTACCCCGACAGCAGACATCAGACTGAGCCACAATCAGCTTGGGGCAGAGCTACCTAACTGACCCACAGACTGGGAAGTGTGTGTAGGGTACTGTGTTGAGGGGAGAAGCCGCTGACTTCGGGTGACTCCTTGCCACACGGCATGGATGTGGAAGCTGATGACAAATAGATACATCATGGTGAAAGTGAGTGTGTCTGAGCTCTCCCTCAGAGTGTTCTGCTAAAGTCTGTGAAGGCAGAGGCTACCAGAGGCCAAGATCATCTCTGAGGAGGCTCCAGGCAACAGCCAGGAAGCTGGGGCTCTGGGAGGGGACTTGTCCCAGCCAGGAGAAGAGATAGAACCAGACTTCCCAGGTCCTAGCCCAGCGAGCCCCTCCTGTGAGCCCCCATGATGAAGAGAGTGAGACAAGCAGGAGCTGACCCTGTGGCTGCCTCACCCTCCTCCTAGAGAGATGGCTCAGCGGTTAAGAGCACTGACTGCTCTTAACCTGAGTTCAAATCCCAGCAACCACACGGTGGCTCACGACCATCTGTAATGAGATCTGACGCCCTCTTCTGGTGCTGTCTGAAGACAGCTACAGTTATTATTATTTATAATAATAAATTCCCAGCAACCACATGAAGGAACACAACCACTCACATCCATCTGTCATATACATAAAATAAATAAATCTTTAAAAAAATAAAAAATGACTCCGGGTGACTTAACTCTGGGTGACTTACAGAGTAGGTGACGCCACTGGAGGACACAGGGGAGGCCTCGTTGTTGCCAGAGGAGGTCACAGCCAGAGAAGCCAGGGCAGGGAACAGGCTCTCCATCTCAGGCTCCTCCGAGAGGTTGTCCTCACTGTCGGCCCGACCGTGCTTGTCCGCCTCGCTGGGCCAGCCGTCCATCATGGCTCCATCCTTCTCAGGCAGGGCCACGTCGAGGCTGCCCGGGATGGACATGAACTCCTCCATGCTCTCGTTGGCGAGGAGGTCGCTCTCAAGACTGTCTTGAACGGCCAGCTCCTCCCGAGGGGCCTCGTCCCGGGAAGTGGTGGCTTCACTGCTCTGCCCCTCTTCCACACTGCTGTCTCCCCCGGGCCGAAACACCGCGGGAAGGCCGCGCTGGGCATCCAAGACACTGTCTTCGGTGCTGAGACTGGGCTCTGAGTGCTCAGAGAGGCCGGAGGAGAAGTTGTGGGAAGAAGGGTGTCCGGAGTCTGGGGAGCAAGTGCCGTTTGCTGGGTTCCCGTTGGGGATCTTGGGGTGCTTTTCTTCTGACCTGCCTTCTGCCTCTGTCTGCTCCACCTCATCCACAGACTCAAATACCTGAGGAAAGGGACACACACAGACGTGAAGGTCAGGATGTGCATGGCAACATAGCTCCCAGCAGCAATGTAATATCCAACAACAGAGGATACTTCAGTAT
This sequence comes from Tokudaia tokunoshimensis, assembly GCA_036184795.1. Lineage (NCBI taxonomy): Eukaryota > Metazoa > Chordata > Mammalia > Rodentia > Muridae > Tokudaia > Tokudaia tokunoshimensis. Next base: position 3,354,741 of record BTHU01000006.1, read on the forward strand.
GGAATCTGCAAGTAGTGAAATAGCACGCAGTCAGTACGAAGGCAGTATGTTCTTCTTTTGTTAATAATCCAAGTGCTGAGGTCACATCGGCAATTCAGCCGGCCACAGCTGGTTCTGAGGAGGGCAATTAGGGAAATGAAGTTTGGGGGAGGGGAGTGGCTTTCAGGATGTCAAACACTTAGATTTACTTGTGTCTCCTCAAGCTCACAGTGAAGATGAGGTCTAAGCCTCACACTCTTTCTCGATGTGGCCGCCATCAGCTTTCGTTCACTATTTCTGCTTTTTCGTAGGCAGGGCTGGGAACTTGTCATGTGCATAGGCTTGGTGTACACACACACACACACACACACACACACACACATTATTCTACCCAGAAGGTAATATTTTGTGCACATTTGTATACTTTTCATTTAAAAGTTATTTGTGTGTGTATATATGTGTGTGTATGTGTATGTGTGTTTGTATATTTGCATGAATGCAGGTGCCTTTGGAGTCCAGAAGAGGGCGCCAGATCTTCAGGGGTTACATTTGGTTATAAGGCACCTCATGTGGATACTGGGAACTTATTTATCTATTTATGAATATATGTATGTATGTATATATGTATTTGTGTGTGTGTCTGTGTCTGAATGAATGCAAGTGGCCTTGCAGTCCAGAAGAGGGTGCCAGATCTTCAGGGGTTACACTTGGTTGTGAGGCACCTCATGTGGATACTGGGAATTTGTTTATGTATTTATGTATGTATGTATGTATGTATGTATGTATGTGTGTGTGTCTATGTGTCTGCATGAATGCAGGTGCCCTTGCAATCCAGAAGAGGGCGCCAGATCTCCTGGGGGTCACACCTGGTTGTGAGGCACCTCATGTGGGTGCTGGGAATTTGTTTATGTATTTATGCATGTATGTATGTATATATGTGTGGTATGTATGTATGTATGTATGTATGTATGTATGTATTTGTGTGTGTGTGTGTGTGTGTCTGCATGAATGCAGGTGCCCTTGCAATCCAGAAGAGGGCGCCAGATCTCCTGGGGGTCACACCTGGTTGTGAGGCACCTCATGTGGGTGCTGGAAACTAAATCTGGGTCCTTTGAAAGAGCAGTTTGTGCCTTTCACCACCGAGCCCTCACTCCAGCTTGCTTTGTGCTTTTGCTTTTTTTAACGAGGCTCCAGGAAGAGCGATGCCCAGAAGCTGTTGAACAATAAGTCCGCTAGTTTATGTGGGATTTTAAGAACTACCAAGTATGGTGGTTTGAATAGGTTTGTCCGCCCCCCAGACTCATGTGTTTGAATGCTTGGCCCACAAGGAGTGACACTATTGGGAGGTATGTCTTTCTTAGAACAGGTGTGGGCTTGTTTGGGGAAATGTGTCACTGTGGGGTGGGCTTTGAGGGTCCCATGGTCAAGCTCCACCCAGTGCAGAAGAGACCCTCCTCCTAGCTGCCAGCAGAAGAGAGTGTTTCCTGGCTGCCTTCAGACCAAGATGCAGAACTCTCGGCTCCTCCAGCACCATGTCTGCCTGCACGTGTCATGCTTCCTACTGTAATGATAATGGACTGAACAGCTGAAACTAAGCCAGCCCCAGAGCAATGTTTGCCTCTGTAAGAGTTGCTTTGGTCATGGTGTCTCTGCACAGGAAGTGAAATCCTAACTAAGACACCATGTCTTTCAACGCATTATATATTTCTGTGTATGTAAACTCATCCAGAAGGTTCTGGAAGGTCACACAACAGACCAATGATCTTAGTACTGTTTCAAGGGAAGACGGAGATGAAGGAGACGGAAGCAAAGTACGGGCATTCGGTTTGCTATTTCATAGGAGAGCGGGCTCCTGGTCAGCCTCTGGGTTCATAGGCGCTGGGGCCAAGAGTCAACCAATGCCGAGTGAAAATACCCACAAACCACTGCACCCATGTAGACCAGGCTCGTCATTCCTGGGGACAAAGCCTGATGACTTTTTCCATATTGTTTGCACTGACTGCACTGCTCGTGAGTGGCCTAGAGGTGACTTGACGAATGCAGTGTTCTGTGCACACCCTTGTCATTTTACCTGGGACTTGAATCCCGGGACGCTAATGTCCACAGGGGCTGCGTTCCACCGCTGTGGGGTTTCAAGGAGGCAGCAACTGCTTGTAATACTTAGTCTGCTTCCGATACTAGTCATAAAAAGCCGAATGCATCAAGCAAAGCAGCTGGTAGATGATGGACATCTAAACCCTATCACCGCAGAGGGGAGGGTGGGGCTTGCACGAATGGGGCGGGGCTTTGTGGATGGATGGGGCTTGCGCGAATAGGGCGGAGCTTGTTGGTGGGGTGGGACTTTGTGGATGGATGGGGGCAGGATTTGTGGGTGGGGCGGGGCTTGTGGATGGGGCAGGGCATGAGTGGGGAGCGGAGCCTCAGAAAGTCACCTGTGTGCTGCTGCTGGAGTCGCTCTGCAGTCGGAGGTTCTGGCGGCCTGAGCTGCAGCTCTGTGAGGACTGAGACAGACAGGAACCAGACAGGCAAAGACAGAAGGTCACACAAGGGGCTTTTGGGTTGGGAATCCAGGAAGCCTGGTTACATTCCTTCTCCTGGCTGGTCCAAGTCCCTTTCCAGAGTCTCAGCTGTTTCCTGGGGCCTCCTCAGAGATGTCCTTGGCCTCTGCTCCCACCCGCCAGACTCCACACCAGAGCTACCAACCTGCTCTGCTGAGCTTAAGAGCTCTGGCTAGGATTTAGGTCCTTCCTAACAGAGTCTCAGTTTTTCTGCGCTGTAACATCCTGCCCCCCGACTCCCCGCTCTGACACTAGGTTCTGCCAGGCAGTTGGCTTCAGCCAGTCTACTTGAGGCTGTTCAGCTGAAGTCTGTGTGTGAGCAGGGGTCTGCCTTACTACAGAACATTCCAGATATTCCTGAAAGTATATGGTAGGTATTCAATAAACGTTATTTGAATACACGGAGGCAGACGCTGCAGTGGAACCTGATGCACGCTGTCTTCTCAGGGCTATCCCCAGACCTCCACCACTCCCACTGTACAGATGCAGGAACTGAGCCCCAAGGCAAGGCACTGGCAAGAGACTCTGGGTGCAACTTGAACCTAGATCTGATTCCTAAGCTCCCCCTTCCCTCAAAAGCTGAGGGTGAGGCTGTCCCAAGGCTCTGGCCCCTCCCACCAGCATCCTCGCAGGTCAGCTGTTGCTTACCTCGTTGCTGATGGTGGAGTCCCGGTGCAGCATCCGGTGAAGGTGACTGTCCAGGCTGGCTCCGGAAGAGCATTTGGCCAGGGCAGCCGCATGGGACTCTCTCTCCCTCTGTCTCACGATAGCTTCACAGCCCAGCCATTCTGACATGGTTTGCGCGTAACAAGCGTGGATCTGCTCGTCCACCTGTGGGCACATGTGAAGGTCACAGGCGGTGCTGAACACCCTGGGCTCTAGCCTGTCCGCATTTAATGTTGATGGCACGTAACAGATCTGGATGATGTCCGGTGCCCAGAATACTACAGAGGAAGGCTACCTCATCCCCACCCTCTCTCTCCCTCATCCTCCCGCCCAGTAATTCATCCACCCCCACAATCAGTCAACTGTTTGTCTGCATAATTTCTCTATTTCTGCATTCCTTATTATTTATTCAATCCATTTCCACATTCGCTTATTATTTATTTAATCTGTTTCTGCATTCATTTCTTTTGGTAAGTACCCATTTTGTACCAGGCACCAAGTTAGGCATATACAAGATGAGCAAAATCCAGCTATGCATCTACCCACACACCCACCCACCAGTTCACCCACCCATCCATCCATCAGGTGAGGGCAATATCAGATAGCCGGACTTTCTCGTTTTCTTCAAGACTGAACCTGCCTCCACCAGTATGACCCGGTAATCTCACTGCCAGGCATTTCCCAAACACAGAAAACCTGCACTGGATGTCAGTTGTAGTTAGCTATTCTTAGCCAAAAATAAATAAATAAATAAATAAATAAATAAATAGGGGCTGGAGAGGTGGCTCAGCGGTTAAGAGCACTGACTGCTCTTCCAGAGGTCCTGAGTTCAATTCCCAGCAACCACATGGTGGCTCACAACCATCTGTAATGGAATCTGACACCCTCTTCTGGTGTGTCTGAAGACAGTGACAGTGTACTCATACACATAAAATAAAAAAAAATCTGTTTTTTTAAAAAATGTAAATAAATGAAGGCTCGTGGCATTGCCCAGCTACCTATCAGCGATTCAGAGAGAAACCTCAGCATCCATGGGAGGTGTTAGTCACTAAAAGGAAAAAGGTATCAGTAGAAAAATTTGGATGGATCTAGAGACTTGTACTGCATGAAAAAGTCAATGCCCAAAGTTTCCATCCTACATAACTCTGTTTATACAACGTCCTAGACATAGAAAAATCTGGAAATGGAAGACAAGGGAGGAGGAGCCAGGGGATGACGGTGGGATGGAGGTGGGCGTGGCTATGGAGTGGCAGGTGAGGATTCTTTTGTTTGTTTGTTTTATGGTTTGTCCAGATATGGCTTCTTTGTGCAACAGCCTGGCTGTCCTGGACTCACAAAGATCTGCCTGCCTCTGCCTCCCGAGTGCTGGTATTAAAGGCCTGCGCCACCACTGCCTGGCTCAAGGTGAAGATTCTTAAGGCACCAGCACTGCACAAGTCTTGATACATGAGGAAATAAGTACACACACATCAGGTGCACACGCAGACACACATACTCGTGTGTATTCATGTACACAAACACCAGCAGGCATATGTGCGCACGCACGCGCACACACACACACACACACACACACACATACACACACACACACACAGGGTTACAGGAGGAGGCAGGAGCCCAAGTGGGGTGTACAGCGTCAGTATTCTGTGACATCCTAGGGCATCATGGTTCTGCTGGAGGTCACCAAGGGGGAAACCGAGTAAATGCCACATGGGTCTCTCCAATGCTTCCTACAAGGCACAGGAGTATACATGGCCTCAAAACAGGAGGTCAGCTTATTTGAAACTTCTCTCTTGCTATATTTCCACCACACAGCTCTTTCCCTGATGTTCCTGTTTCTTCACTGTGTCACTCACCAGCAAGACTGCAACAGGCAACCAGGTGCCCAGGGCCCAGCTGTATAGGACCCAGGTGCCCAGGGCCCAGCTGTATAGGACCCAGGTGCCCAGGGCCCAGCTGTATAGGACCCAGGTGCCCAGGGCCCAGCTGTATAGGACCCAGGTGCCCAGGGCTCAGCTGTATAGGACCCAGGTGCCCAGGGCCCAGCTGTATAGGACCCAGGTGCCCAGGGCCCAGCTGTATAGGACCCAGGTGCCCAGGGCCCAGCTGTATAGGACCCAGGTGCCCAGGGCCCAGCTGTATAGGACCCAGGTGCCCAGGGCTCAGCTGTATAGGACCCAGGTGCCCAGGGCTCAGCTGCATAGGACCCAGGTGCCCAGGGCCCAGCTGTATAGGACCCAGGTGCCCAGGGCCCAGCTGTATAGGACCCAGGTGCCCAGGGCTCAGCTGTATAGGACCCAGGTGCCCAGGGCTCAGCTGCATAGGACCCAGGTGCCCAGGGCCCAGCTGTATAGGACCCAGGTGCATAGTGCCCAATTGCCCAGTACCCAGGTGCACAGATGCACAGTGAACACCTCCCCAGTACCCAGGTGCAGTGACCAGGTGCCCAGTACCCAGGTACATAGTGCACAGCTACACAGTACCTAGCTACACAGTGCCCAGCTGCCCAGTACCCAGGCACACAGGGCACAGATGCCCAGTACCCAGGTGCATAGTACCCAGGTGCACAAGGCCCAGATGCCCAGTACTCAGGTGCACAGAGTTCAGCTGCATAGTGCCCAGCTGTCCAGTACCCATCTTCATAATACCAACTGCATGGTGCCTGGCTGCACAGTACCCAAGTGCACAGTACCCAAATGCCCAGTGCCCAAGTGCACAGTTCCCAGCCCCACAGCCATTGTCCTTACAGGTAACTAACCTCTTTCCTCTCCATCTCTGTCATCCCAAACTGGTAGTGGCCCAGGAGGAAGGGCCACACTGCCCTGCGGATCTCAGGTTGGACGCCTCCGTAGTAGATGAGCCGTAGCAGCTCCTGCTCCGGGTAAGTCTATTGGGGAGGGGTCAGAGGGCAAAAGCTCTGGTCAACAGAGACGCCAGAGTGACCTGTGAGTCATGAGTGAGCAAAGCCCTATCTTTTGTGTCTGGAACGTCCCCCCAAACGCCTGTGTTAATGACTTGGTCCCTAGCTTGGTACTACTGGAAGCTGGTGGGGCCCTGAGGAGAAGCCCACGTAGGTTTAGGTCACAGAGGAGGATGGTGGCTCAGCCCCACAGTAAGCCGTTCTGTTCTGCTCCTTTGCCATGTGTTCCTGATGTGCTGTCCTGTGCTGCCAAAGGCCCACAGCCACAGGGTCTACAGACCTAAATCTCCACAATGAGAGCCAAGATAAACATCTTTTCTTTATAAGCTTCCGGGTCTGGGAACTTGTTACGGTAACAGAGAGATAACACACTACAGGGACCTATAACTAACTCTGATATCACAGGAGGAGCTAACAACTCAACCCACCCCAACTACCCATCAGAGGGGGACATTGCTTGGTGGGGACCCTCACACAGGGAGTTGTGAGGGTGAGTGGTGCAGGTGTGAGGAGTGATGTATGTGGGGCTGGGGGCAAAGTGTGAAATGGAGAAAAAGATGTGATCGGAGAGCCTAATTTCATAGGATGGCCAGCGTGAAGGTGTGTGCTGTGACTCAATCGCTCCGCACAGGTCAAGGTCATCTTTAACTACACAGAGAGCTTGCGGCTAGCCTGGGCTACATGAGAGACCTCATCTAGAATAAGATAGAAAAAAAAACCCAAACCAAAAAGAGGAGAGGTAAGAGGGAGAAGAGGAAGAAGGGAGAGGGAGAGAAGGGAGGGAGGGGGAAGGAAAGAGAGGGGGAGAATGGGGTGGGGGAGACACTGCCCAAGGCAGTGTCTAATGAATTAGCATTTTTTTGTTTGTTTTTTGAGACAGGGTTTCTCCATGTAGCCCTGGCTGTCCTGGAACTCACTCTGTAGACCAGGCTGGCCTCAAACTCAGAAATCCGCCTGCCTCTGCCTCCCAAGTGCTGGGATTAAAGGCGTGCGCCACCACTGCCCTGCTAACATTCTCATTTAATTAACAAATACCATCTCGTCTGCAGTCAGCATGAAGACAATTACTCTAAAGCAAAATAATCCAAAGTGAGCATTTCCAGAAACCTTTTCTCACACAAACAGTGTTTTGCACAGGAGTAGCTTAGGGCTTCCTCTAGTGTTGGCTTAGTTTTGTTGCTTCAAGAAAGATCATGGGTCTAAGTAGCAGCTACAGTGTATCCTTCCTTGGCTTGCCATGGGAACTCTGACCACCTAGGTAGATGTCAGAGTCTTTAGAAATCAGAAAATCAGGTTGTGCTACAAATGCAAAGTCTTCATCAGAAAATACTTCCTTTCTTCAAGGGGTGGGGAGTTCTCCGGAGACATTTGGATGTCCACTGTTTCCCTCGTTTTTTATTTTATGTGCATGAGTGTTATATATGAATGTAATTGCACCATGTGCCTGCAGTGCCCATAGAGGGTGCTTTTAACCACTGAGCCATCTCTCCAGCCTCCTTGGCTTTTCTTTATGAGTTATAAAATGACTCCTCTGGGACTTCTCATTCCTTTTTGAGGTCATTTAGGAAGCGTGAGTCTCTAGGAGTTTGTGAGTTCTGTTGTCAGTTTGCTGGTGCATACATGTCCATGGTGCTCACATGCTCAATCCATTCCTTTGCCTGTGGAGTCTGTAGTGATGTCTCCTTGTTGACTTTGGATTGGTCACCTGCGTACCCTCCACACACTTGTGGTTCTAAGGTGTTTACCAGCCTTGCTGGTCTTCTCTGAGAGCCAGTTTTACTTGCATTTGTTATCTCTGTTCTCTGAGTGTTTTAATTTGTTCTGATCACTATCCTTCCTCCTGTCTGTCTGCTTCAGGCTCAGTTTGCTGCCTATCCCTCCTCCCCCTAGTTCCTAAGATAGAAGGTTGTTGATTTGACATCTTTCTCTGTTTTACTTTATAGGTACAAAACCTGGACCTATCTATGTATGTATAATGTATATATGTATGTATACATATATGCACGCACAATGTATGTATGTGTATTTATTTTATATGATAGTGAGTACCTGCATGAGTTGATGTGCACTGTGTGTATGCCTGACCCTCTCAGAGGTCAAACGAGGGTAGCAGACCCCCTGGACCTGGAGTCACAGGCCACGGTGAACTGCCTGATGTGGGTGTTGGGAACACCAAGTGCTCTTAACCACTGAGCCATCTCTCCAGCCCCTGGATTGTAAGACAATGCTATGCGAAATTTTAATATTTCCTGTTTTGTTTATGGCCTTGGCTCTTGTTCCTTGTAAACGCTATAGCTGCAATTATTTGCGAGAATGACAAGACAGGAGGTGATAGTAAAAGTAGAAAAGTCACTTCCGGGACTCCTGGCTCCACTAAACTACATTTCCCAGACGCCTTTGCAGTCGCGTGTGGTCACATGACCGTTTCTGGCCAGTGGGGTATGAGAAGTAATGCATGATAGTAGCAGGCCTGGGACCGGGAGGAAGTTGGTAGGTTCCCTCCAGCTTCTCAGGGGACCATGAGTGGCAGGGGATAGTGGGTTCACAAGCGCTTCAAGTGAAGACGGAGGTGCATCCACTGACACGGCTCGCCAGTGAGAAATAAACCCAGTATTTCCAGGCAACAAGACAGCGGGGACTGTGTTCCTTGGATTCAGTGTATTAAGCACAGGAAGGCGGCTAAGCCTTGAGAAAAGACTACACAGTAGGGGGAGGGGGTGTTCAACGAAGTAATTTTGGCTCAGCCACTGTTTCACCCAATTTGACCTTAAACTGTTTTCTCCAAAACTGGATCACGGAAGCACTCCGGGGACTTCAGAAACGGACGTGGGCTCTTCTCCCAGAGATGCAGATCTGGCGCTGAGCCTAGAAGCCAGTCGGGCCCCGCAGCTCCCCAGGAACCAGCAGGCTCACACTGTGCCCGTGGGAGGCTGAGAGAGTACTCTGGCTTATCTATTTCAGGTCTTATTACACTGCAATCAACTTCTAGGAACTCATTCTCAAAATCAAAATGTCGGGAGTACAGGAGGATTCTTTTAAAAAGAGCTAAAAGGAAGCCAGGCCTGGTGCAGATTGGCAAATCCAACTTCAACACTAGGGAGGCTGATGTAGGAGGGTTGTAAGTTCAAGGCCAGCCCTGGGCCATCTAGTGAGAGCTCCTTCCCAACTCAAGCCCCAATAATTGAGAAGGGGGGAGGGGGGAAACAAAAACGTGAGAATTCTGTAAGCAGGAATTTAAATAAGACCGTGGGCCTCACTATTTCTTTGGGATCTTAAAGATGAGCCTCATTCAAGGGCTAGGAAAGTAAGCTGCCCATTGAAAATACAGAATGAAAATGTTAACGGTATAGATGTAGAGGCCAAGAGATGACTCAGCAGGTAAAGGTGCTTGCTGCCAAGCCTGGCGAACTGGTTTCTGTGTGGTGGAAGAAGAAAATTTATGTCTGCAAGCTGTTGTCTTCTGAGCTCCATGTGCATAGTGTGGCATTTGTATATCCCCTTCCAATACACATAAACAATAAATATAAGAAAATTTAAAAAGAAATATAGATGAGGTGGATACAAATATATTCCTATCACTCTGTAGCTATAAACGAGAGACCAAAGATATGATACATAACTTTAGAAACTCTGTGTAAGTATAATAAATGCAGAAATATATAAGATCTATATAACACACAGGCATAAATATCTCTACGTATTTGTAGACCTATTAAAAATCCTAATGAACTATATGATATATAACTTGCATGTTTATTTTTTTGTGTTTGTTTTTGAGACAGGGTCTGGCTGTCTTGGAACTCACTGTGTAGATCAGGCTGGACTTGAACTCACAGAGATCTGCCTGCCTCTGCTTCCCCGGGTGCGGGGATTAAAGGTGTGTGCTACCAGTGCCCAACTTTCCTCTTTATTTCTTCACAGCAGTGGGTGAGATGACCAACTGCCTTATGCTCCTGGGCCTTCACTTCCCCACTATGGTGGGACACACGAGGAACTGTGAGCTAAAATAAGCCCTTACACCTTTAAGTTGCTTGGGGGGGGGCGGGTTATGACTGCAACAGGAGGGAAACTTTGTAGCATATAAATCCACATAGCTTTGTAGCTATAGATACAGCAACAGGAGAGAATCTTTGTTGTATAAAAATCCACACAGCTTTGTAAATATAGATACAGAAACAAAATCAAGGCAGGTGACCAGCAGCACTGGGGCAAGTGCCCAGGCTGTAGCCTGAACCAGACAGACAGGGTCAAAGCAGGTGCCAAGGCCACAGCCTACATGCACCCCAAGGTAGGTAGGAACTTGGTCCAACATATAATCAGTAGCTTAATCAGAACATTATGCTGTGTAACTTAGGCTATCCTGGATCTCACAAAGTGGCTTCGGCTCGCCTCAAACCCACAATTCCCCTACTTCAGCTTTGTGAACTCTGAAATGACAGGTATGTGTCACTGTGGCCAGCTGAGCTGTCCCTTCTCTTCTCTTCAAGGTTGAATGGCCTTGTCCCTACTGCTTGGGCCCTGAAGGGTTTCAGACTTAGATTTTCTTGCAAGTTTGAATATTTGAATGTATGTGTGTGTGTGTGTGTGTGTGTGCATATATATATGTATATATGTATATGTATATGTATATGCATTTGTATAGGTCTGTTCAAAGTCCATGTGTTTAACCTACACTTATTCACACGGCCTGCAGGTCACTTTATATGGTATTTTTAGTGCATGGCATGTTTGTGACCTGTCACATGAGGTCAGGTATGGGATTTTCCATTGGGGTTTCACGACAGATTTTCAATTCCAGAACACTTTGGATTTCGGGTTTGGGATTGGGGTGCTGTACCTATGCCTGTTTTCCGACTCCCTCACCCTTTCATCTGGATGGGGCTTAAGTCAGCTGTAGGTCTCTGGACTCGACACTCCATGTTCAGACAGACATGCCTACCTGGATCCCTGTGAGTCTGACCTGACAAGATGGCCTCCCCCTGCTCTGCCTTCTGGTGAACAAGCCCAGCTCACCGTGCTGTCCTGGATGTATCGCTCCCAGATGCTGGCTGTCAACCCTTGTCCAGCGTCACAGGGCAGGTCTGGAGACACGATCATGTGATTGACCAGGGCCGACAGGTGGGTCCTCACGGTGGACAGGTGTCTGCAGTAGGCGAGCCCTGGCCAGGGAGGGAAGGCAGGCTTCATCTTCTGCCCACCACACTTCACCAAGTCTCTCCTGGGAGCTCCACGGGGCTGTCCTGTCACCCACCTCTATCTTCAGGCACTCTCAACCCAGAAAATTCTCACTGTCCCCTTTCCAGACAAGGAAAGCAAGTTGAGGATGCTGTCACTGGGTGTCCGGACAACTAAACCTACAGGAAGTTTTGTTTTTGTCTTTGGACAGACACCACCCTACATTGCTTGAAGCCACTTAATAGATGTCCTGTGAGCAGAATCCCTGCTGGATGGAGAAGGGAATGCCCGAGAGATACCAAGTACCCTGCTTGCTTTCCAAGCTAGTTCTGTCCCCTCAAAGGAGTGTCTGCTCAAGCACCTTCATCCACTGTGTCCTGGGCACTGGGAGCCATGCCTGTCACACGAGGTACTCTATAAATGCTTCTTGAAGACGACAGCAGGAATAGGGAACCTGTACTCACATCCATAGAAGGCTCTGGAAAGGATCTGGTACTTCATGTTATCACAGAGCAGTTTCAGGGGAGCCCTGCAGGAGAAGTGGGGAGCAGGGAGACACACACAGCTCAGCTGCTCTACAAAGGAATCGCCTACACTCCACCCAGCAGATCAAAGTCAGCTGTCAGGGCAGAGGGCGGCTGCTGTGGCTCTGCGCCACCCCCACCCCTTCTCTGTCACAGCCCAGGTTTCTGTTGGGGGGATCACCACTTCATAACGTTGTGTCGCCATGGCTTGGATGCATGAACCAGGCTGAAATGACTGGCTGAGAAGCGGTCATGTGACCCAGACTTCGCCAATGAGAATCAGCCCTGGGATTTTTGCTGTATCTACTTGGAGGCATGCTCTTTTTTCCTGTTTAAATTTCTAAATCAGTGGGATACATAGGGCGGCTGGAAGTCTTGGCCATCACCAGGGAGGGCCAGCCCAAGAACACAGCACCATATAGGTGCTGACTCAGCCCACATCTGGAGACCAGGAGAGTCGTTCCCGTTCTGGACATCTGGATCCAACCAGGCTCGAAGCCACTGTGCCCCCTGAACCTCTCAATCATGCGAGCACATCTTTCTTTTCCTATTTTCTTTTGCTGATTTTTTTTTTAAAAGACAGGGTCTCATTAAATAGCCCAGGCTATCCTGGGAGCCACAGCCCTCCTGCCTCAGTCCCTTGGGTGCTGGAATCACATTGGCTTTCTCCATCACACACATTCATTGCAGACATCGGGCAAGTTCTCAGTGGTCCACGGTGACTACATTCTATTTCCTTGTAATAGCCTTACTAAGTCAATGTTTCATGCAAGAACACACAGAGCGCATGGCTGTCATTAAGGAATATCTCTGGCTTCTGGCACACGCTGAACCTGTATTTCTTGGCCTCCCTGTGAGTGGGACCATTGAATTGAAAGCAGATATACCATTGCCTCTGATACTGTGGCCTAGTGACATCCGAGATGGACGTCTGTTAGAAAGCTGGCAGCAGCCTCACGGCACACAGGACACTCCAGCATTTGCTATAAAAAGCCATTGTTGTCTCAGGTCTGTGTGTTACTGCAGCAGATGGACACGTGCGAGGGAACTCCAGTGGCCAGGACCACATGCAGCCATGATTTAAACTTAGCTCCATTCGCCATTCACACCTCCCCAAACTCAGGAAGAGGCAAGAGATAGACAGCCAAGGGCCTTTGGTTTGTCCTCCAAGCTCCTCCCCTGCAGGAGGAGCCTAAGCCCCGCCTACCTCTCATGGTTACAGCCATTGGTTGAGCTGCCGTCAGCTGAGCCGCTTTGTGAACAGGAAGAGCAGGAGGACTTCCGAGGACTGGGTTGCCATAGGGGTGGGAGGTTGTTCATAGAGACATCCATTAGGTCCTGGGGCACTGTGGAGGATGGTGGGTGGAAAAGGGGCTCAGCGCTAACCTTGGTGTATTACCCAAACCTCGCCCCAAAGCAAGCAGCATTCCCAAAGCTGGCTCAGGGACGGGGAGGATCTGAGTGTGACAGTCCCAAAGTGCCCAACCGCAATCTGGCGTCGTCCCTGACGATTCCACCTGATCCAGTGAAAGCCACCACCGAGATTCAAGGGCTCTGGCTGCGGAGCAGAGTTGGGGGGACAGCCGAAGAGGGGAGAAGAGAGGAGGAAGACAGGCCTGTCCCAGTGCAGAGAACCTCACCTCGCCATGTCCCCATTCAGTCTGTTTGCAGGAAGGTGACATTAGGGAAGGGGGACCTACTGGACACTTCCGGGGAAAGGCTGGGGGGCCTGAGTTCTTAGACACAGACCTCCACAGGAGCTTGTGTGGTCAGAAGGGAGGGCACTCACCCCAACACACAGGCAGAGTTCCAGCGCTAGGGAAACTAGGGAAGGTAGCAGCACTCTTCACAGTTCTGAGCTAGAAATCACCTTCAAAGGCTGGCTCAGGCAGGGAGCTCCCTAAAATTAATGTGCCTATCCAGTACCACTGATGTCCTGCAGACAAAAACCCCCAAATGCACCCAGCTTGTTTTTACAGATTCTCTCTGTGCACGGTGTAGGTTCCAGGGGTTGGACTCAGGCTGACACCTTTACTCACTGAGCCCTCATGCTGGCCCAAGACCTGGCTTCCGTTTGCTATTTTCCAGTCAAGGATGTAAAACCATGCCCAGCTTGTAGGCTGTATGGAGTGAGGCTGGATTTGGCCCTTGGGCTGGGGTTTGCTGGTCCCTGCTCTAGGACATTAGACAGGTGGTCATTTTCTCACCTGCCGTGACTTCTTAGGACAACTGCTCTCCCATGGGTTCTTCTGAGCCCCGAGTGGGAGGGAGACACATGTTCCCTTTCTTTGTCATCAGAGCTCAGGGGCTGACTGGGTCACCACAACCCACTAGACAGAGGAGCATGCTGGCTACAGAATGAGGCTTTTGCACCTGCTGACAGTGACTAGCTCCACCCTCCTTCCTCTCACAGACTCATCACTGATCTGGCCAGAAAAATCCACCCTGTTCCTCAGCCTGTCTCAGGGAGGTAGAGGGCGGGCAACCATTCACCAATGAGTCACAGAACCTGATGGCTGCCTTCTGCAGGATGAGGACTGAGGGGGCTGGCTTCTGCGAGATGGAGTGGGTATTGGGGACACAGGGCTGCCTTTTTCAGGACAGGGTGGGTACTGGGGACACAGGGCTGCCTTCTGCAGACCGGGACAGGTACTGGGGGCACAGAGCTACTCATGAGTTTCAATCTCCCTTAGGAACAAGACTCAAATGGCGACATGGCTGAGGTGTCACCCAGTCCCCAGGGAAGGGGATCCAGACATTACTGAGGGGCTGCTCCTTCATACTCCTTGTGGGGATGGCGAGGCACCCTCTGGTTTGTGCCCACTGGAGCCCCCTGGCCACCACCAGCACGGACTGGCCCGCAGCAAGCATCATCCAGGCAGGGCCAATGGACATGGGCCGGGGGCTGCCCAAGAGGTCAAGGGCAACTTGAGACAGAAAACAAAAAGAATCAGTGTGTGTGTGGGCTAAGGTGGGTGGGACTGAGGCCACTAGAAAAACCAATTCCCCAGAGTTCTAACCCACTCCCCACCCTGCTCCACACAGTTCCCATGGACGTCTTGCTGATCATAGGAGGAAAGACTGGCACTTGTACAGAGCCCACCCTGTGCCAGGCACTAAACCAGTCCTCACTTTGCAGCACAGACGATATTAATAGAAGCATCAGGGACTGTTTGCTTTAAGACACACGATTACCTTACCTAGCAGCCCCAGCTAGCCTCAGACCTGCAATCCTCCTGCCTCAGCCTCCTGAATGTTAGATGACAGGTGTCCATCACACCTGGCTCAATCCAGTCGTGTGTGTGTGTGTGTGTGTGTGTGTGTGTGTGTGTGTATGTATGTATGTATGTCTCTGTGTACATGTGTGTACATGTGTGTATATGTGTGTTTGTGCAGGTGCACACGGATATGTGGATGTCTGTACATGTCTGTACACATGTTTGTGGGTGACAGAGGTCAGCCTCAAGTGTTGTTCTCTATCACCATGTATTTTGGCTTTTGAGACAGTCTCTCACTGGCCCAGAACTTGGCAAGTAGTGTAAAGTGGCTGTCTAGTGAGACCCAGGTTAGCTAGTGCCTGACTCTGACTCCCTAACACTTGGGTAACAAGTGCCTGTTACTACTATACCATGCCTGGCTTCGTGTGTGTGTGTGTGTGTGTGTGTGTGTGTGTGTGTTTGTGTGCGTGCGCGCACCGATGTGTGCACATGAGTGTTGAACGCAGAAGTATGGTTGCACGCAGAGGCCAAAGCAAGGTCTGGAGTGCTTTTCTATTGAAGGTCTCTCTCTCTAAATCAAAGGCTCATCTTAGCGGATTAGCCAGGGAACACGGGGGCTGTGCCTGTTGCTGACCCCCGGTGCTGGGGTTACGGGCTACGGGCAGTCATGCGCAGCTTTTTATTAGATACTTGTGCCTGCATCGACTCCTCATAACTCAAAGTGAGGTGTTGACATGAGAGACCGTACGGCAGCTAGCACGTGCCTGCTCTCTGTATGCTAAACGCCTGTAGCAGACCCTAGAAACAGCCCATTTCACCCATGAGGAAAAACACGGCCAGGGAGGAATAGAAAGAAACCTGTCCATGTCAAGCCAGGGTCCCAGAGCCCAGGCCACTGTCGCGGTTACTGCCCCCTCCTGCCTGATGGTGTTTTTACTAGCTGAATAAGGAGTGGCTGTTGGTTCTCATTTTGGGGAGGTAGAAGGCACCAGGGCACTTAAGTTTCTGGGTGTCCTTAACTGGTCCCAGAACCCAGGCCTCTAAGGGTAACTTTTGGAGTAGTTCTCAGGAGGAGCCGGTTAACTCAGGGCCCAAGGCTGCTTACCGAATTCAGACTGCGTGCCCGGGTAGATGATGCGGAACACGTAATCCGTGGCTTCGTCATCCTCTTTGTCTGAAGACGTGGACTCAGAGGACCCCTGTGGGCTCCGCCTGCGCAACTTAGGAAATACCTTCCCCTGCAGGAGCACAGCCCACGGCAGACCTCAGAAAGCCACCTATCCCCAAGCCTGGCCTCACTGAGGGTCTCAGAGGGGAGCGCTCAGTAGGGTCTACGGATACCCCACGGCTGGCATCCCCCAGCCTCCGTGAGCCCCCACAGCCTACCCCTTACCTTTCCTCGCTGTGACCAAAGCGGCGGGTCCAGCTGCCCGTGCGGAAGCAGCCCATTCTCCAGACAGGAGAGGAACTGTAGCAGGTGCCCGCCCTTGGGGAAGCGGAAGGGCGGCCTCTGGATTCCATCCTGGCTCACCAGCACAACGGTGCCCCCGCTGTCCACTGCCACCATCAGAGAAGAGAGGATGGCAGGATGTCACCACAAAGCATGGTGCAGTCCCCGCTCTGCAAACACACGCCTTCACCCCCAGAGCCGTACTGTGTGTTAAAAGTACTGTCTTACTGTGAGGCTTAGCTGTTCATTACCTATTTTACAAGGGACAAAACCAAGGCTCAGAGAGGTTTTATGTCATCCCTAAAGTCACACTGCTGCTAGGTTGCAAAGCCTGGGTCAGAACCAAGGTCTGCCTTTTTTCTTTTTTCTTTAAGATTTATTTATTTATTTATTTACTTATTTATTTATTTATATGTAAGTACACTGTAGTTGTCTTCATACACCCCAGAAGAGGGCATCCGATTACATTATGGATGGTTGTGAGCCACCATGTGGTTGCTGGGATTTGAACTCAGGACCTCCGTAAGAGCAGTCAGTGTTCTTAACCGCTGAGCCATCTCTACAGCTCAAGGTCTACCTTACTAAAGGGGATTAAAGTGTCGAGTTCCATGCCAAGACAAGTTCTGTGCTCTCTGAATGCTCTTCCGGCTTTAAGGGACTATAGCGGTTACTGATCTCTGGTCTGCAGACCACTGATTTCAGAGTCACAAAGGTCTGGTTTCAAGTCCTCTCTCTATAGCCAACATTCTGCGTTATTTCATATATGGTGCTGCAACGCCCCCCACCTGGTCCCCATCACTGAGTGGTTGCAGTGATTCAGAGCAGGCACACTCAGAGAAATAATGTCGTTTGCTTGAGGAGGCACACCCGAGTGTCTCCTAATGTTAAATGGATGGATGGGGTGTGGCAGGGACAGAAAACCACAATGGACGCCCAGCCACCTGCTGTCCCCGTGGTCCCTACCTTGTTGGTGGCAGTGCAGGTAAACTATCTCCTCTAAGCGGATGGTCACAGCGTAGTCCCAGTAGACACTGGAAGGGGAAGTGGGGAGACTGTGGGAAGCCAGAGTTACCTCTGCCTTCTCACAAAGACCCACTTATCCCAGCATCTGTTTCGCGAGCCTGTCCAGCCATCCTCCCCCTCTGATCCTACCACCATAACTTCCTGAGTAAACCCCCTTCTCCCTTTTACACGGTTATCTGAGCCCAACTCTGCCAAGTCTCTACCCTAGGAGTCTCGGATGATCACCTGATCCAGGCTGGCCAATCAT